>JAKSZT010053764.1:5600533-5830533 GCA_026826555.1 Tolypeutes matacus | reverse complement strand
ATATTTGGCACACATTTTCCATACTCCCCCATTATGAACACAGTACATCTTTGGCGTAGATGCAAGAATATTACATTATTACTGTTAACCACAGTCTATAGGTCATTCCAGTTGTATTTTTCCCATTCTTCTCCACATTCCCACCACTCTGCAATAGTGATGTACATCTGCTCTAGCTTACAAGGGACACTCTTACATCTGTACCATCAACCACAATTTTCATCCACCTCTGGGTTTACTGTGCTATTCAGTCCCTAGATTATTCTCTAGCTTTCTGTCAATTGGCATTTACATCCCTAGACTGCTATTTTCAGTCACATCCCATTTATAAACCAGCTGTTACTCACTGTGTGTTACCATCAACTCTGTACATTTCCACACTTTTACAGTAAAGCTAATTAAAACTTCTACATACATTAAATATCAGCAGTCCATCTCAGTCCTCCTCTTATCTCCTTTAAGAATCTACCACCAACCACTAGGTCTTGAAGATATTTCCCTACATTTTCTTCTAGAAGCTTTATGGTTCTTGCTTTTATATTTAGGTTTTTGATTCATTTTGAGTTAATTTTTGTATAAGGTGTGAGATAGGGGTCCTCTTTCCTTCTTTTGCAATGGATATCCAGTTTTCTCAGCACCATTTGTTGATGGACTGTTCTGCCTGAGCTGGGTGGGTTTGACAGGCTAAAAAATCACTTGACCATAGATGTGAGGATTTCTGAACTATCAGTTTGGTTCCATTGGTCTATGTGTCTGTCTTTATGCAGTACCATGCTGTTTTTACCATTGTAGCTAGGTAATATGACTTAAAGTCCAGAAATGAGAGTCCTTCATCTTTGCTTTTCCTTTTTAAGATGTTTTTGGATATTCAGGACCCCTTACTCTTCCAAATAAATTTGATAATCATGTATTCCATTTATTTTAAAAATAAATGGAATTTTTATCAGGATTGCATTGAATCTGTATATCAATTTGAGTAGAATTGATATCTTAATGATATTTAGTCTTCCATTCCGTGAGCATGGAATGTTCTTCCAATTATTTAGGTCTTTTTAAAAATTTCTTTTAGCAGTTAGTTGTAGTTTTCTGAATACAAGTGCTTTACATCATTAGTTAAGTTTATTCCTGAATATTTGGGTTTTATCTGTCATATTTTATTTTCACCACTCTTTTGACACTTTTAGTTACTTTTATTCATATAATATTCATTTCTAGACTCTATTACAGACCTCTTTTTCCTGTCTTTTCTTTTCAGGCTGTAGCAGACTCTTTATTATTTCTTGCAAAGCAGGTGTCTTGGTTACAGACTCTCTCAGTTTCTGTTTATCTGTGAATATTCTAAACTCTCCCTCATTTTTGAAAGACAGTCTTGCCAAAATATGAGAATCGTGGCTGGAAGTTTTCCTCTTGCAGTATCTTAAATATATCATATCACTGTCTTTTTGGCCTCCATGGTTTCTGGTGAGAAATCAGCACTTAATCTTATTGGGTATCTCTTATATGTTATGTATTGCTTTTCTCTTGCAGCTCTTAGAATTCTCTTCTTCGTCTTTGGCATTTGACATTCTGATTAGTATGTGTCTCAGAGTTGGTATATTCGGATTTTTTCAGATGGGAGTACATTGTGCTTCTTGGACATAGATATCTATGTACTTCAATAGGGTTGGGAAATTTTCTACCCATTATTTCTTCAAATATTCCTTCTGCCCCTTTTCCGTTCTCTTCTCCTTCTGGGACACCCATGACGCATATATTTGCAAGTCTCTTGCTGTCGTTTAGTTCCCTGAGACCTTGTTCAAGTTTTTCCAATCTTTTCTTCATCAGTTCTTTTGTATGTTCACTTTCAGAGGCCATTTCTTCAAGCTCACCAATCCTCTCTTCTGCCTCCTCAGATCTGCTATTACATGATTCCAGTGTATTTTTAATTTCATTTATTGCACCTTTCATTCCCTTAAGATCTGCTATTTTTTCTATGTATACTTTCAAATTTTTCTTTTTTTGCTTACCAGTGTCATCTTAATATCCTTAATTTCTTTAGCCATCTCATTGAATTTATTAAAGAGATTTGTTTGAACATCTATGATTAGTTGTTTCAACTCCTTTATGTCATCTAGAGGCTTATCTTGTTCCTTTAACTGGACCATATCTTCCTGTTTCTTGGTGGGGATTGTAATTTTTTGTTGGTGTCTTGGCATCTGACTTACTGGAGTATTTATTCTGGTCTTTAGTTTAGGACTTCCTGCCCTTTCTCCCTTGCTGGTTATGTAGTAGGAGCCAAGGATGTAGTTGGTGCTATAAGCTGTGGGAGGCTCAAGCTGCCATCATTGCCCCAAGGACCAATGAAGCTTCTCTCAACTTTCTCCTTTGTCAGGGGTAGGGACAGAGCCATAGCTCTGTGGAATAATCCAACTCATGCAGGCCTAGACTGTATGTTGGCAACTGTAGTTGCCCAGAGAGACTGATGAAGCTTCACGCCCCTTTCTCCCCTGCCTGTGGCGGGGATGGAGCTCCAGGTATGGGCATCAATCTATGCAAGTCTGGTCCAAGGTGACCTCAGTTGCCCCGGTAGACTTCCGATTATTCAGTCTGTACCAGCCAGATGTATCTGCAGTTACCTGGATAGGCTGGTGCAGGACCTGCCAGCTTCCTCCCTGCAGGCTAGGGCTGTAGGCCAATCTGGGTTAATGAAACCATCTCTACCGTCACTGTGATTTTCAGTCAGCCCGGCTTCCCCTCATGTGCGGTGGAGTCAAAATGGTGGCTACCAGTCTCTTTCTGACTTGGACAGGTTCAAACTTAGCTCTTCTTAGGGTTATACTCTAGCCCAGCAAATTTACTAATCAGCAGCTGAAATTTGTGCCCCAACCATCTCTTCCTTCTCCGTTTTTGGGAAGTGGAGCTTCCAATTCTAGCCGCACAATAGCTCCTGAGGCAGCTTACGAATCTTCTCTGCAGATGGGCAGTCTCCTACTTCCATTCTTTCAAGATTGTTGCAGGATGCACTTCTGGACTCCTGGAGCCCCCAGACAAGTGCTTTACATAGCTCTGGGTGAATACAAACTGCCCTGTAGCAGGAGCTGATTATAGGAGCTCCTTATTCTGCCGCCATCTTGCTGGTTGTCTCAAGCATCAGGTGAGGAAACCAAAGTTCAGAGAGCTGTAGTCACTTACTTGTGCAGCAAGGAAGTTTTAGGGATCAGATCCGAATGGTAATGAGAGATATAAAATGTTTAACACATTGCTTGGCATTTAGAAATTACAATGCCAATGACATCTATATTTTTAATACATTATCATCTTTCTTATCTTCCAGTGCTCTTTGCCTTATATTGTAACATTGTCTAAAATATATAAGCTATTTTGTTTATAAAATAATATCTAAAGATAGGTCAAATGAATATCAATTTCATATTTCTTGAATTCACATTTTCAAGTGAATCTTGATCAATTAATAATTTAACACATAATGTATGGAAAAGCTAAATGGAGCCACTTTGTTGGCCATCTTTAGAGTTTGGCATCATTTATGAATTCCAAAAATAGATATTGGATTATGTTTGTGAACTGGTCTTTTCCTGTGGGAATATTAGATTATATTGGATTCAGAGTTTTCCCTTTTACTTGATTAAATAATGATTAAGGCTTTGATTGGTCCACCAAGGGGGTGGGGACTCACAGAGAAAACCACATGGCAGAGCAGACAATGGAGTTTTAATGCTGGAGCCCCGGGAAGTAAACACACAGGAGACGAACACAGAGGGGTAGAGACAGCTCCATAGACATGGCAGAGGCCCCACGAAGAGAGATGAGCTGTTTGCCTGATAGTTTACAGCTAGCCTTGTGGAGAGAGCAGAGTGGCTGAGCCTGGAGAGAAACGAGCCCTGGGAGAGAGATGAGACTTACCCCAGCCTCCAGCTGATATTGGAAGAGGCTGGGACCACAGAGCCCTAGAGAAGAGAAGAGAAAGGCTGGACCCTTGCAGACATTGGCAGCCATCTTGCTCCAACATGTGGCAACAGACTTTGGTGAGGGAAATACCTTATGCTTTTTGGCCTGGTAACTGTAAGCTTCTACCCCAAATGAATACCCTTTATAAAAGCGAACAGATTTCTGGTATTTTGCATCAGTACCTCTTTGGCTGACTAATACACCATCCATCATGGTACTTCCCTTATTGCTCTCTCTTTTTTTTTACAAATCATTTTTTATTGATACATATTAATAAAGCATACAATTCATCCAAAGTGTATAATCAGTGGTATTTGGTATAATCACATAGTTATGCATTCATCACTTCAATCATTATTAGAGCATTTTCATTATTTCAATAATAATAAACAAAAAGGCAAACAAACAAGAAAATTCCTCACCTTTCAATCTCTCTATGCTCCCCCTACTGTACATAGCTGCTCTTTCTGGCTATTCTATCCAAAGTATATAATCAGTGGCTTTTAGTATAATCACAGTGTTGTACATTTTTCATCTCAAAAATTTTAGAACAATTTTATTACTCCAAAAAGAAGACTCCACACCCCATAACATTCCTTTCTCAGACCTACTTAACTATTAATCTCCTTTCATCTTTATAAAATTGATTTATATTTATGTTTTATATAAATGGAATTATACAATATGTAGTACTTTGTGTCTGGTCTCCACTAAGTATAATGTTTTTTTTTTTTTGATATTAACATTTGGTACTATTAGCTTATATTTGTTAAAATTCAAAGAAAAACGGTCTTATATATGCACTTCTACCCATAGTCATATTTCACATATTTAGTTCATAATAGGACAATCATACAGTATTTGTCCATTTGTGTCTGACTTGCTTCATTCAACATAATGTTCTCCTGGTTCATCCATGTTGTCATATGTTTCATGACTTCATTTCTTCTTACCTCTGCATAATATTCCATCATGTGTATAATTCACAATTTGTTTATCCATTCATCAGTTGATGGACACCTGGGTTGTTTCCAACTTCTGGCTATTGTGTATAATGCTGATGTGAACATCAGTGTGCAGATACTATTCGTGTCACTGCTCTCAGTTCTTCTGGGTATATTCCTAGCAATGGTATTACCAGGTCCCATGGCAAGTCTATATTCAACTTCCTTAGGAACTGCCAACAGTCTTCCACAGTGGGCGTACCATTCTACATTACCACCAACAGTGAATAAGCATTCCTGTCTCTCCACATTCTCTCCAACATTTATACTTTTCTGATTTTTTAATAGTGGCTTAATAGGTGTGAAATGATATCTCATTGTAGTTTTGATTTATATTTCCCTAATTGCTAGTGATGTTAAACATTTTTCATGTGTTTCTTTACCATTTGTTTTTCTTCTTTGGGAAGTTGTCTTTTCAAGTCTTTTGCCCACTTTTTAACCAGATACTTTGTCCTTTTATTGTTGAGTTGTATGGTCTCCTTTTATATCATAGATATTTCAGCCATTATCAGATATGTGATTGCCAAATATTTTCTCCCATTGAGTCAGCTGCCTTTTCACCCTTTTGACAAAGTCCTTTGAGGTGCAAAAGTATTTAATTTTGAGGAGGTCCCATTTATCGATTTTTTCTTTTGTTGCTTGTGCTTTGGGCATAAGGTTTAAGAAACTACCACCTACCAGAAGATCTTGAAGATGTTTTTCTCCATTTTCTTCTAGGAGTTTTACGGTTGTTATTTTTATATTTAAATCCTTGATCCATTTTGAGTTAATTTTTGTATAAAGTGTGCGGTAGGGGTCTTCTTTCTTTCTTTTGGATATGGCCATCCAGTTCTCCCAGCAACATTTGTTGAATAGAGTGTTCTGGCCCAACTGGGTGGGCTAAACAGCCTTGTCAAAAATCGCTTGACTGTAGATGTGAGAGTCACTTTTTGAGTTCTTGATTCCGTTCCATTGGTCAATCTGTGTCTATGCCAGTACCATGCTGTTTTTACCACTGTAACCAAGTATTATGCTTTAAAGTCAGGAAGTGAGAGACCTCCAACTTCTTTTTTAAGACATTTTTTGTTATTTGGGGTCCCTTACCCTTCCAAATAAATTTGATTATTGGGTTTTTTATTTCTGCAAAAAGGCTGTTGAGATTTTTATTGGGATTGCATTGAATCTGTAAATCACTTTGGTTAGAATTGCCATCTTAACAATGTTTAGTCTTCCAATCCATGAACACAGAATGCCCTTCCATTTATTTATGTTCTTCAGTTTCTTTTAGCAATGTTTTTTTTAATTTTTATTTTTCTGAATACAGGTCTTTTATGACCTTGGTTAAGTTTATTCCTAAATATTGGATTATTTTAGTCTCTATTATAAATGGATTTTTTTTCTAATTTCTTCCTCAGATTGCACATCAGTTAGTGTATAGAAATGCTATTGATTTTTGCATATTAACCTTGTATCTCACCACTTTGCTGAACTCATCTATTAATTCTAGTAGCTCTGTTATAGATTTTCCAGGATTTTCTAGATATAGAATCATGCCATCAGTGAATACTGAAAGTTTTACTTCTTCCTTTCCTATTTGGGTGCCTTTTATTTCTTTGTCTAGCCTAATTGCTCTAGCTAGAACTTCTAGCACAATATTGAATCACAGTGGTGACAGTGGATATCCTTGTCTTGTTTCTGATCTCAGTGGGAAAGCTTTCAGTCTTTCATTGTTGAGTGCTGTGCTTGCTGTAGGTTTTTCATACATACACTTTACCATATTGAGAAAGTTTCCTTCTATTTCTATCTTTTGGAGTGTTTTATCAAGAAAGGATGCTGTATTTTGTCAAATGCCTTTTCTACATCCATCGGGAAGATCACGTGATTTTTCTTCTTCAATTTATCAATGTGGTTTATTACACCAATTGATTTTCTTGTGTTGTACCTCCCTTGCATACCTGGGGTAAAACCCACTTTATCATGGTATATAATTCTTTTAATGTGCTCTTTCATTCTGTTTGCAAGTATTTTGTTGAGGATTTTTACATTTATGTTCATTAGAGATATTGGTCTATAATTTTCTTTTTTCATAGTATTTTTATTTGGTTTTGGTATTAGGGTGATGTTGGTGCCATAGAATGAGTTTGGTAGCATTCTTTCCTGTTCAGTTTTTTGGAAGAGCTTGAGCAAGATCGGTATTAGTTCATCTTTGAATGAACAGGAGAATTTACCTGTGAAGCCATCTGGTTCTGGGCTTTTCATCCTTGGGAGGTTTTTGATGACTGTTTCAGTCTCTTCACTTGTGACTGGCTTGTTGAGGTCTTCTGTTTCTTTTAAAGTTAGTGTAGTCATTCATTTGTTTCCGGGAATTTGTCCATCTCATCTACATTTTCTAGTTTCTTGGCATACAGTTGTTCATAGAGTCCTCTTATGATATCTCTTATTTCTACAGCATCAGTGGTAATGTCCCCCCCTCATTTCTGATTTTATTTATTTGCATCTTCTCTCTTTTTTTTCTTTGTCCGTCTAGCTAAGGGTTTGTCGAGTTTGTTGATCTTCTCAAAGAAGCAACTTTTGGTTTTGTTGATTCTATTGTTTTTTATTTTGTTTTTGATTTCACTTACTTCTGCTCTGAACTCTACTATTTCTTTCCTTCGGCTTGGTTTGGGATTAGTTTGCTGTTCTTTTTCTAGGTCTTCCAGGTGTATATTTAGGTCTTCAATTTTAGCTCTTTCTTCTTTTTCAATGTAAGCATTGAGGACTATGAATTTCCCTCTCAGCACTGCCTTTGCGGTGTCCCATGGGTTTTGATATGTTGTGTTTTCGTTTTCATTCATCTCAAGATATTTACTGAATTCTCTTGCAATTTCTTCTTTGACCCACTGATTATTTAAGAGTGTGTTGTTTAATCTCCATATATATGAATTTTCTTTTTCTGTCCATTATTGATTTCCAGCTTCATTCCTTTATGATCAGAGAAAGTGTTTTATATAACTGCATTGTTTTTAAATTTATTGAGACTTGTCTAGTGATGCAACATATGGTCTATCTTTGACAAGAATCCATGAGTACTTGAAAAGAATGTATTTCCTGCTGTTTGGGGGTGAATGCTCTTTAGATATCTATTAAGTCTAGTTCATTTGTCATATTATTCAAGCTCTCTGTTTTTTTTATCCTCTGTCCAGATGTTCTATCTGATACTGAGAGTGGTGTATTGAAGTCTCCAACTGTTATTGTAGAAACATCTATTTCTCTCTGCTGCTTTGCCAGTGTGTGCCTCATGTATCTTGTGACACTGAGGTTAGTTGCATAAATATTTAGCATAGTTATTTCTTCTTGCTGAATTGCCTTATTAATATATAATGGTTTTCTTCATCCCTTATAACAGTTTTGCATTTAAAATGTATTTTGTCTGATATTAGTATCACTATTCCAGGTTTTTTTTGGTTACTGTTTGCATGGAATATCTTTTTGCACCTTTTCACTCTTAACCTGGTTGTGTCCTTAACATCTGAAGTGAGTCTCTTGTATACAACATATAGATGGCTCATATTTTTAAATCTATTCTATCAGCCTATGTCTTTTTATATTAAGATTTAATTTATTTTTATACCCCCCCCACTTGTTGTTTTTGCACTTGCCGTCTTGCTCTCTGTGTCCATTCGCTGTGTGCTCTCTGTGTCTGCTTGTCTTCTCTTCTTGTTTTCTCTTTAGGAGGCACTGGGAAACAATCCTGGGACCTCCGTTGTGGGAGAGAGGCACTCAATTGCTTGAGCTACCTTAGCTCCCTGGTTTGTTGTGTCTCTCATTCTCTCTCTACTTTGTCTCTTTTTGTTTTACCAGCTCTCTGCAGGGCCAGCTCTCCATGTGGGCAGCTCACTTTCACCAGGATGCCCTGGGAAACGAACCCGGGACCTCTCATATGTTAGACGGGAGCCCAATTGCTTCATGCACATCTGCTTCCCAGTCTGTGTCTTTTGATTGGAGTGTTTAAGCCATTAACTTCCAGTGTTATTACTGTAAAGGCATTACTTAATTCATCTCTGTTGACTTTTTACTTTCTGTTGTCATATCGTATTATTGTCTATCTTTTTACCCTTTAGTTTATCCTTTCTAATAATCTTCATTTCTATACTCTTCTCCAAGTTCCTCACCCTTGTTTTTTTCCTTTCAGACTGCAGGACTCCTTTTAGTATATCTCGTAATTCTGGTCTTTTGGTAACATTTTGTTTGTCTGTGAAGACTTTGAACTCTCCTTCATTTTTAAAGGACAGCTTTTCCAGATACAGAATTCTTGACTGGCAGTTTTTCTCTTTCAGTACCTTAAATACATCATACCGCTTTCTTCTCTCCTCCATGGTTTCTCATGAAAGGTTGGCAATTAATCTTATTGAGGTTCCCTTATATGTGATGATTTGCTTTTCTCTTGCTACATTCAGAATCTTCTCTTTATCTCTGATATTTGTCATTCTGAATAGTAGGTATCTTAGGGTAGGTCTATTCGGATTTATTCTCTTTGGGTTGCATTGTTCTTGTATATTGATGTCTTTCATAAGGGTTGGGAAGTTTTCAGTCATCATTATCTCAAATATTCTTTCTGCACCCTTTCCAATTTCTTCTCTGGGACACTGATAATGTGTATGTTTTTGCCTTTCATGTTGTCATTTAATTCTCTGAGGCCCTGTTCCGTTTTTTCCATTTTCTTCTGTTTGTTTTCTATCTTTTCCAGTTCAGATATTCTGTATTCGATATCACTGATTCTGTCTTCAAGCAATTCAAATCTGCTCTTACGTGCCTCTAATGTATTTTTAATCTCTTCCATCATGTCTTTCATTCCCATAAGCTATGTTACCTTTCTTTGCAGACTTTCAAATTGTTCTCTATGCTCATCCATTGTCTTCTTAATATCCTTTATATCTTTAGTCATATTTTCTTTCAGTTCTTTAAATTGATTTATGAGAGTTGTGTGATTTTCTTTAATTATCTTAAATCTTGTATCTCTTCAGGATATTTGGTTTGTTTCTTTTGCTGGGCCATCTCTTTCTGTTTCCTAGTATGGCTTTTAATTTTTTGCTGATGTTTATGCTTCTGAATATGTTGGTGAATTTACTCTGGTGGCTAATTTCTCTCTCTTTACTATTGTTATTTTTAATATTGTTAATTTCTCTCTCTTTACTGTTGTTATTTTTTCTCAGCTCTTTCTTGATATTTGGTTCAACTTATCATAAGTCTTGAAATATCCCTGTTAAGTTATCAGAATTGGGCCAGGGACCCACTCATGGGACCCAGATTTTTCTCCCAGAAGTTAGAGAACAGAGAGATGCCATGTGCAATTTTTGCCCATGCAATTTCCAGAGTAGCCAGCAGATGGTGCTCATTGGCACACTTTTCCAAGGAGGTGTATCTCTGTCAGTTTTCTTTTGTTTTGGTCTGGCCAGAGCAGAGATTCATAGTGGATTCTGCTGGCTGATTTCTCTGAAAAAAAAAAAAAAAATGCCCCCACTCCCCCTCCCTTTTCCTTTGTAACAGCTGACAGGGAGGAAAATCTGCTTGCCTCTCAGTCAGCTGTAATGAGCCAGGGGTTTTACCCCCACTTAATATCTTGAGGGTGGGGAAGGAGAGCCCTTTCTGGTGGCTGGAAGGGTTAGTGTGTTGTTTTGGGTTCTTCCTCTCTCTGTCCCTCACCCTCTTGGGAGTTGTGAAACACTGTCCTCGTCTGCTGACCCCCAAAGCAGGTCCCTTGGGTAGCTTTTGGCTCTTTTTCCAGTGTTTTTGTGAGAGAGCTGAACCTTTCCTGCCTAATATGATTCCATCTTCCCACCAAGATTAACTCTTTCCCTTGTTTCTTTTTAACTTTCATATTCTCCTCTATGCTCACACATTGTCTTCTTAATATCCTTTAGTTCCTTAATCTCCCTGAATTGATTAGGAGATTTATTTGTGCTTCTTTGTTTAGTTTTTCCAAATTCAATGTCTCCTCCAAAGTTTTAGTTTGTTCCCCTGACTGAGCCATATCCTCCTTTTTCTAAGTATGGCTTGTAATTTTTTGTTGACCTCTGGGCATCTGAATATCTTGATGATTGTGATAGTTTGAGCTTTTTTTGGACCCCAGAAAATCATGTTCTTAAATTGTTCCATTCCTGTGGGTGTGGGACCCTTTAGTTGGGTTTGATTTAGTTGAACACCATTTGATTGGATTGCTTCAATGGGGCATAGCCCATGGTAGGTCTTGGTCCTTCTGCTGGAGTTCTTTGTAAATGGGAGAGAGGTAGCCTCAGAAACAGAGAAAGATGTGCAGAAGCTGAGAGAGAAGGCCTCAGGAGCTAGAAGCTGAAATTAACAGAACACAGAAACTCAGAGAAGCCACTGAAGCCAGAAGCTGAAAGTAATGAGGCCTGGAGGAGAGGGGAGAGATGAACAGATGCCGACATTGTGCCCTGCCATGTGCCTGTTCATCCACAGTTGTAGCTTGGGGAGAAAGCATCTCCTGATGAAGCCTTGCTTTGGACATTTTTCTTGGCCTTGAAACTGTAAGCTTTTAAACTAATAAATCCTCATTGTAAATTCAACCTATTTTTTGTTATATTGCCTTGGCAACTTTTAGCAAACTAAAACAATGAGTTAACTCTGAAGCTCAGTTTCTCTGTTTTGTCTTGTTTTATTGTTGTTTGGCTTTATGATAAGGTTCTTCTTTGACCCTTGGTCCAACTTATTCGGGACCTTTAGAGGAACCTGTGTCTAAATGTTCTGATTTTCTCAGCTCTTCTTCATCTGATTTTTGCCTTGGATAATCAGTACAATATTTAAGATTGTACTTTTTCTGTAGTTGTTTCACCTCCAGGAGAAAGCTTCCTTTCCTCTGTTTCTTCTCCAGAAATCTTGATCTGTTCTGTTTGTTTTTGTGCAGAATTTTCTCTCCAGCTCCTGTGATATGTTTAAATTCTCTCCCTCATTCAGTGCCCTCTTTTCCTTAAACTTTTCAGTTCTGGGGCCCTCCCTGTCTTTCAGCACTTCATTTTTCTCTTTGTGTGTGTGTGTTTGTGTTTGTGTATGTATGTGTGAGTCTTTTCTGCCTCTGGTTTCTTCCCTTTTAGTGTATCCCACCTCAGTGATCCAGATAGGATAAATCCCCAAAGGTGGGTCAATCCCAAAAAGTCCATTTGCTATTAGGTGGTCCAACCAACAGAAGCTGAATTGAGTGCAGGCACCTCTTGCCCACAGTTTTGCCATAGTGTCTCTCCTCCTGTCACCACCTCCCTGCCCCCGGCCAGGAGCCCTTTTCTATGCAGTACTCCTCAGGTGCTTGTATTCTGCCTTGGGTCTCTGTGAACTTGGATCCTCTTCATGGATATGCGTGGGGTTCTAACGTGATGCTATGAGTGACTCTATAGTCTGCATCTGTGGCAGGAGTAGCAGGAAGAACCCAGACCATGCTGCCTTTGAGTGACTCCCAGGCTGCACGGGACCGAATGAGTGGGAGAGGTCCAGACTGGCGTGTCTGGCAGGAATATCTCCTACCCGATCTTGGAGATTGCTTTTCTTTTTCTTGTCTCTCCTCTTTGGATTCAGTGTTTGTGGAGTCTTTCTCTAGTCTCTTCCATACTTCAGAATTGTAAGCATGTAGAATTTGTCCTTATATTAGCTGATTCTGATGGGATACTTTTCCAGGAGATGTCTTTTTTCACCATGTTGATGACATCCCTCTCCTATTGGTTTGTTTTTGTTGCAGTATTAAAATTCACCCTTTTAAAGTATACAAATCAGTGATTTTTAGTTTATTCACAAAGTAGTGCCTCCATCATCACTATCTAATTCCAGAATATTTTTGTTACTCTACAAAGAAGTCCTGTATGCATTAGCTGTCATTCCCACTTATCTCTCCCTGCATCCCCTGGCAACCACTAATCTACTTTCTGTATCCATAGAGTTGTCTATTTTGAACATTTCATAATAATGGAATCATATTGTACAGGGCTTTTTTTGTCTGGCTTCTTTCATTTAGCATAATATTTTCAAAATTCATCCATGTTGTAGCATGTATTGGTATTTCGCTTCTTTTTGTGGCTGAATAATAGTCCAGTATTTTTCCATTTTGTTTATTCATTCATCAGTTGATGAACTTTTTTTTTTTTTTTTTTTAAACTCTTTGGTTATTATGCATAATGTGGCTACGAAGATTTGTGTACAGTTTTTTTTGTGGACATGTTTTCAGTTCTCTTGTGTATATACCTCAGAGTGAAATTGCTAGGTCATATGGTAACTCCAAGTATAACTTACTGTGGAACCACCATACTGTTATGTTTTCCACAGCGACTGCACCATTTCACATTCCTACCAACAATGTATGATGGTACCAATTTCTCCACAAAATATGCTTTAAAAAAAAAAAAACCATTTACATCAATGGAAAAGTCAGGTGAATTTATGTTCCTTATATTTTTAAATATTCTAATTGCATAAAAGACAAGATATGTAACTTATAAAAATAGGATACTTGAAGTCCTTTGAAGTTTAGATGCCATTGAATGTCCAATTTGCAAGTTGTCTTTTTGAAAATATTAAGAACGAGAAGTCAGCAAATGAAAGTGATAAAAAAGAATTTTACTCCTTACAAGAGTATCTAATTTTTGGTCCAGAGCCTTGAAGTTCATGGAGTGCTTGTAAGCCAGTAAAGCATCCCTCAAAACTTGTATACTTAGGAAGTAATAAATCATTGAGCAAAGAACCTGCCCTCATCCTCACACCCATTTTGGATACACTTTTAATATATGATAGAGTAAAGGAAAACTTGAAAAATTATATAATATTTTTGATATGCCAAGGAAATCTGCATAAAAATATGTAGCCTTTCTTTTCAGGATTTAGTATACAAAATAAGAATCTGTGTAGGGGAATTGGAGAATATTATTTTCTGCAATTAAATATACTAAGAAGCAGATTATTCCAGCAATAGGAATACTTTTGTTCCATATGAAGGCAACATTGTTTATATTTGTTTTAATCTCCTTGAGTGAAGAACATTGGAATTTTAAAAAGGCAGATTTACTCTTATGAGTGTTGCCAGCCTTACCATCAAACAGGCTTTGTTCTTCAAGAATCATACACACTAAATAATGCAATACCTTTGAAAGTCCCCATGGAATATCAGAACAAATTTAAAGAAGAATTCTGACATGTTGATAAGAATCAAATTATTTTTGGAAAGAATCTTTCTTTTTTTCGTTATATTTTTCTTCTCTTCCCTATACTTTGTAAAGCTGTTTTTCCTCTAGTGGGTATTTATTCAGTACCTATTATGGACAAAACACTGTGCTAAACAATTTAACTCAGTCAATACTTATTAAATATCTATAGGGTATAGGGCACTGTGACAGGCATTATCTTAAATAATTCCTACCCTCCAGAAATTAGTAAAATGTTGTATTTGAAGGACAGGTGATACACCCACGTGAAATAAGGAAGTAGCAGTGTAGGATTGAAATGTCTTTAATTAAGTTCAGAGAAGGTCAAGGTCACTGCGAGTGAGAATGATAGTAAAATGTGTCATGAAACAGATAGAACCCATAAATGGTCTTTGAAGATGGTTAGAAATTGAATCGTGTTAGTGGAAATGGAAGAGAAAGGACCTGGGGGTGTTATAGAGAACATGGTTAAACTGCATGCACTTTTAATGAAAAGAAGTGATAAGGTTAATGCCTGGATAGTAAAGGAGCAGACCAGCCTCTCCTTTTTCATCAAGTTGAGGACAGTGAGAAAAGGCAAAGCCTTTACAGAAAGAAGGCATGTGGGGATGTTATGACTTGAGGAGAGAACCTGGGTTCAGTAATGTATAAAATGTGAAGTATAGATCAAATTTTATCTTTTTTTCCAAAAGAGCATCCAGTTGTTTGAACATATATTTTCTCCAGGTGTTGAGTTGCCACCTTTATCATTAAAATTTGTATGTCCTTGGATCTATTTCTGGATTTTCTCTTATGTTCTACTGGTCTTTTTATCTCTTCATGCATAGGAACATGATGTTTTAGAGGATGTGTTATATATTTTAATATCTAGTAAGGTAAGTACCCTCTCGCTTTTCTTCATTTTCAGGATTAGAATCAATTTGCCTATCTCAAAAACAGAACAAAGGAAAACAAAACAACTTGGTATTTTTAGTGGGATTGCATTACACTTATAAATTTAGTTAAGGAGAACTGACATCTTTATGATGCTGATTTGGTGATCCCAATTTGAAGTATTCTTTTGTGTCTTTCAAGAATGTTTAAAACTTTTCTTTATATGGATTTTGCACAATTGGACTAAAGTTATTCTGAAGTATTCTCTTTCATTTTTGATGCTATTGTAAGTGGGGTTTTTCTTCCTTTGTCTTTTGTTGTTGTTTATTTGTGTATATGAAGGCTATTGATTTTTGCATATTAATTTTATATTCTTCAACAATACTGAATTTTTTATTGTTTGAGTCAGTTATATCATTGGTTTCTCAGTGTTTCTTCCTCCTTTTAGGTGCTTCCAGTGGGACACTGCTTTATATACAGTATTGGACACTGTCCCATTGATAGAATACTGCTGCCATAGCTTGGTTATCAGTTGAGATGTGGTTGGGTACAAGCCACAATTCCTTCATTTCCCCATTCCTTTATTTATCATAGTAATACTATAGATATTTCTTTGTCTCCCACTGAATCCCTTATTAAAATTGAACACCTTTGGACTGCTTTTAAAAAGAAAGGTCCATGACCACGTCATGGACGCTCACTCGGCTAAAGATCCAGTTGAAACTGTTCAATCACCGTTGTTTGTAAGGACTAGATTAAGTTATTTTATTATAGCTATTGGCTATCCTGCTCATAAATGGAGTAGGGTTTTTAGTTTGTTTATTGATTCTTTCTATTACATACCTCACCCTCGCTTGTCATTAGTTGTTATAGCTTTCCACAAGCCTGCCAAAATCGTTTAATTTAAATGGCCTTTCATGGTCTTCTGTTACCCTAGCATATCTCTATCATAACATCATACACCAATAATTGACTTTATTATTTTGCTTTCCTGGCATCTGTCATTTAGTGAGTAACTAATAAATGTTTAATAAATGATAAATGAGTCACTAGTAAAGGAAATTAGGATCTGTTATTTATAAAATTTGCTTTTTACTTCAGCAATTTCTTAATAATTAGGCTTAAGATTTCATAGAGAGATTATTTTCTGGTGATTAAAGTATGGTGCTTGCAGTTTCAAATTAAGTTTGGATTGTATGCATCTTAGTTAGGAAATAAGGATCAGAGAGCTGCTGAAGCCCAGCTCATAATGAGCATTTCCTCCCACCATTAGAGCTGCACTGTGTACAGTCTCCTGTAGTGGGGAGAAATTGAGAGAAGAGGGTATGCGCTGAGAGGTAGTCCTTTTTCATCTAGTAAATGGCAAACAGTAGAGTGCTATTTGTTTTATTATGGATTTAACCCTTTGCTTATTTTGGCAAAAAGTCTTTTCATGTATAGAAAGCATCTTTGGCAGTTTAGTTTCTGTTTAAAAGCAGGAAATCGAAGTTAGCGAGGAATGGGAGAAGAGAAATTATGCAGAGAAAGCATATTTTATTTTTCTAAATATGTATATTTACACATGAGTTACAGGAAATTTATGAAGTATTTTTAAATTTATTTGTTCTACTTCACATAAAGCTTCTATGTAAGAGGATTTAAAAATCAATGTCTACATTCATATCTAAGCTGTTTTGCCCAATGTTCTATTATATATATTTTTGGATATATTAGTACATGGATCTTTTGAAGAGGAAGAAGTAGCTGTCAACAAAATTTTGTTTTCTTTGTATAAAGAGGAATTAATGGAATGCCTGTTTGATCAAATGTCATATGATTTGGCTTATAGAAATTTCAAGAAATTGCTGAAAAAAATATGGAAAAATCGAACCTTATTGAGAAGTCACGTGAACAGTTGATTCTTGAAAATTCATACTTCAAAAACATGTTATCACAGACACAAAGGGAGCAAAGATCCTTGCTGGCAGCCTGTGCATTGATGGCTGGTGCTTTATATCCCCTCTATAGTCGATCATGTGCCTTATCTACACAGAGGGATTTTCTCCAGGAGCAGGTCAACACTTTTGAGTTGTTCAAATTGGAAATTAGAACTCTAGCTCAGGCTTTGTCAACTGTAGAGGAAAAGAAGCAAGAGGAAGCCAAGATGAAGAAAAAAACATTCAAAGGATTGATACGCGTATTCCGGAAAGGTGTTATTGCAATTTTGGCAGCAAACAGGCTCAAGATTTTGGGCCAGTCATGTGTCTCTCTATTCACCTGGATGGAGAGTTTCAAAGAAGGCATAGGCATGCTAGTGTGTACAGGAGAGCCCAAAGAAAAGGATAAATTTCCAAGTAAGATAAGTTGTGCTTTATTTTATCTATAAACTGCACTTAAGTGCAGTACAAATGTGAAAATGCCCAGCTGTTATTATGCAAAAGCTTTAAAAAATCATGTAGTATAAGCCTGTATGTATGTAGATATATATGTATGGATAAATGTAAGTTTATGTATAAATGAGGTCTTGATTTTTTTTTTTTGTAAACAGATGAAAATATAATGAAAGTAGCAAATATTTAATTTCAACTTTAGCCTTATTATATTTGAATTATCTTTTCAGAGCAGAGTGAAGTGTAGAGTCATACAGCAATTTTTTTCAATTAAGTCAATCTGGACGCTGTCCTATTTAAGATTTATTATAAATATAATTTATTTTACTTTCCATGAATCAGTATAAAACGATGGAAGTAAAAATCTATAGAAGAATTGATTAAAAATGAGGCAAATTTTCCTGATAACATTTTTTGAATGGTTGACTATTCTGAGGAAACAATGAATTCAGTTTTTAATTTTTAAAAGGCAGACTGTTAAGTGTAGTATAAGTTAGAACTAAAGAAAATGTATTTCCTTTTTTGGTATTATTCAACAATAAAAACATGTATAGAGTAGGTTGATCAAATCTAACATTTCTACTAGACTTTTTTGCACTAGGAAAAATATCTGTGTACAACAGCTAAACATTGCTAATAATTTTAAAAAGGGATCTTAATAAAAATTTTGTAGCGTTTATTAATGGATTTTTTCTGTTTGCAGAACATCAGAAGGAGCAGTTACGTTGTTTACAGGCCCTTAGTTGGCTCACCAGTCCTGACCTTCTTTCTGCAATTATCAATTCTATGGCTGAGTTACAGGAAGTCATTGGTAAAACAGGTATGAGTCCTTCTTTTATGTCCTTGCAAAATACCCTTAAAAGCAAATGTCCAGAAGTACTTTATGGTATAAATTCTATTAAACTATCTAGAATGGAAATATATTTGTTCTTGTCTCTGTTTTATTGAAGTGCAGAGAGATTACTAAATGTATATTTAATGATATATTGAATTAATGTAAATATTTTTCCAAAACAAAAAACAGATTTAATGAGAAGAGTAGCTAGTTTTACATTTTTACAAATCTTTTTAATATCTGGCCTATTAGAAGAAAAGCTAGATTCTTATATCTGCTTCTGCATTTAATCTGTTTTGATATGTTGTTTTGATTGACGTATATGAGGAAAATCTAACCTCACACAGATATATAGTTGGAAAAAGAAAGAGTATTTTTCAGGTAGTTAGATAGTGTCAAAGAAGTCAATATGCTTCTTTGATACTACACCAAAATTTGACAAGTAGTTATTTTTTAAAGGTTATTTAAAAATGTAGCATGTGAAGTCATATCAATGAACATTTCATACTCTGTTACATTAAAATCCATTGGTCTATCTTGAACTTTGATTATATCTTTCTGTAATGCAATATTTTGTGATATTACTTATTGGTCATTTATAAAATACTGATTCACCGAATTAAACAGATCTTTCAAACTTTGATACATTTCATTATTCATTATTGACAATATCACTTCTGTTAATTTTACCACCAATTGCATCAGAAGAAAGAAATCTTTTTAAGTATTGGGATGATGTCAGGTTCATGATAATGAATACTGCTTTTTGAAAATTTGAATTTTCACTTGAAAGGTCGAATTTTACCACAGGCAACAAGCATTATAATTTGTTTTCTTTTATGTGACAGGCTCAATTCATTGAGAAAAAAAAAAAAACCTGCCAGATACTAAGTCTGAGTATTAATTTGTTTGTATGACCTTCTTTCAAATGTCTTTCAAATAGTGTTCCAGTGATTAGTTCAGCTCATAAATCCATCACAAGTGCTTTTCCTTGAGATAGCCTTTGCACTTCAGTATGTATCAGAAGACTATCCATACTACCCCTTTTTTTTTCATTTTTTTAAATTAGAGCAGTTGTAGGTTAATGTAAATTTTGATGGGTAATTTTCTCTTTATGGGGATACTAAATGATATTTCTCAATGAACGTACTCAAATTTTTTTTTTTCCACTTGTGATTCGATTTTCCTTATGGAAAGTTCATCATTAGCTTTGTAATTCAGTGATACTGTAGAATTCTTTCAAATATTTTAGCCTTCCTTCATTTCTACTTCTGGCTCTAAATTTCAGAGATTTGATTGATAACTGAGTCCGTAGAAATTTTTTATCTCATTTGTTAATTTTTTTTTTTACATTCTAATTTATTTTAGATAGAGTTACTTTTAGGAATCTGCTCCTTTCCACCCTGTGTAGAACTACCTAAAATCGGCAGTTTCCAAAGATCTAAATTTCAAGTTTATTTTTTCATGATTCATCATAGATTGCATATGTATGAATGGTTTAATGAAAAATAGTTTTTCTACTCTGGAAGAAATGTTGACATACAGTTATTTATTGTATGTTGCATTGACCTAACTCTTCCAGACACATTAGTAGTAAAAATAGTATAATAGACTTGTTAAAACATGCCTGCTTAATGATGTTGTAAGCATTAATGAAAAGATAATTTGGGCTGCAATTTAATTCTTTAAAGTACTTTGCTATGTAAATATCAATCTTTTATTGTGATTTCAAATACTGTCCAGATCTAGGCTCTTGTGTAAGAAACTTAAGATTCAAAGATTATTTTTAGGTTGTAGCCATTGATGTTGAAAACAATATGCGTATTTAATGTATTGGCAAAACCTCAACATAATGTGGAGTCTGATATAAAACTCTAAATTACATGTATTTTGAGAATTTTTATGTTGTAACTTCACAAATAAAACTTAACATTCTTGAAAGAACTTAATAAAAGTTTTTGCATTTAACTTAATTAACAGATGATTTGTGTTGGTCATGTTCTTTTTAAGTATGTAGGTACTTAAAAGTAGATTGTTTTTTTAAAACTAAAATCTTGTTTATATTATTAATTTACTTAATGTATTTTCCCTTGTAATTATGCTATATATACTTTAGGAAATAAAAAATGTTACTTGGTCTGGCCATCTAGGAAATTTGCACAGGGGTTATAGAGCAAGTATAACAACTCATGAACAGCTTTAGGCAGAATATAACTAAGTATTGGATGAGGAACTGGAGGTTTTATATATAGTAAGACTCCATGGAAGATGCAGCTCAGTGTGGGCTTATGGGTATGAGGAGGGCTTCAGGAAAGAATTAGTGACTTAGCTGGGCCTAGATGATAGTAAGTTTGAGAGGGGAGATGGCATTCCAGATGAAGGACATGACTTAAGCAGATATGCAGAGGTTGGTATAAGCATAGAATGGGAATAATGGACATTAAAGATATGAGAATGGAAATCCAGACCTGGCAGGCTTGGCTTATACATGTGATTAATTAAAGGTATTTTCTATTATAACCACATTGAAGAATGGTGGGAGAAAATGAGTCATTGGCATGGGGTCAGATTATAGAGATTTTATAAAACCAGGCAGGGATCTCCCTTGTACACATTCTCAAAAAATAGCCTCTTGCAACATTTCTTAAGTTAAAATATTGACTTAACAAAGGTTATTAAGACCCTGATAAAAATATTGAAAATAAGACTTATCAATATAAGGTAGACCAAGAATGGTGTCTTTAAGTGTTTGCCTACCTCCAGTAGCAGAGCTTCTGTCAATGTTAGAACCTGACTGTGCCTCTAATAACTTGAGAAAATAGCAAGTTCAGGGAAATTTATTTTTAGGGAAGGCTTTAAATGTTTGTTGGCCAAGGAACACTATTTAGGGAAGAGGAAGTGATTAAAATTGCTTAAAGGGATAGAATAATTGATATATCAAAGTCCCAAAGAGTTTTGGAAGGGATAGGGTCCAAACAGGTAGAAAACTGAGTATTATAGGACTCGTACAAAAATGATTATTGTGGGTCTCCTTCAGAGATGTATAACTTGACTAGCTGGACTTATTGAATAATTTCTTTAAACACGATGAAGGGTTAATGTATTTTCTTTTTCAGATAATGTGTTATTTTTCTCTCCCTCTCTCTCTCTCTTTTGGCTCCTTCATCTGTTTGCTCGTTTTTTGCTATTGTCTGCTTGTTGTTTTTGCTCATTGTCTGTTTTTCCTTTAGTAGGTACTGGGAACCGAACCTGGGACCTCCCATGTGGGAGGCGGGTGCTCAACTGGCTTGAGCCACATCTGCTCCCCATGTGTTTTTATTTTTAAGTGTATCTTTGTAGTAGGAAATTTAGATATTTTAGCTGAAATGATGGAAAACATTTTGAGACCGTTAAAGTATATGAGTAATTATCAACAGATAATAATGAGAGTAATACATGTAAAGCAAACACAGCTTAGTCATGCTGAATTAATAATTTGTGTGTGAGTAAACTAAATAGATAAAAATTGTACAGTAGAAAAAGCATTAATTTCATACAAGGCAGATCTGATTTTGTATTCAACTTTACTAGTTATTTGTTGAGTGACCCTGGGCAGCTTGCTTGACTTTATTGGACCTCAGATTTCCCATCCTGTAAAGTGAAGTGTGGTGACTTGGAGCTTTGTACTCCAAAAAAACATGTTCTTAAACTTAATCCATTCCTGTGGGTGTGAATACTTGTAAATAGGACCTTTTGATGAAGTTACTTCAATTAAGGTGTGGCTAAGCTTAATCAGGATGGGTCTTAATCCTTTAACTGAAGGCCTTATAGGGAAGATCAGAGAGAAAGAGAATGACACAGGAAACAGCCAGAAGCTGGAAGTCAACGAAACTTCAAAGAGAAAGGAGAAACTAGGAGAGGCTGCCACGTGCATTGCCATATGACAGAAAAGCTAAGGACCAAGGAGTGTTGGCATCCAGCCCCAGAATGCCGAAGTCTTCTGGGGGAAAGTACTAACTTGATGATTTTGGACTTCTCCTAGCCTCAAAACCATGAGGCAACAAATTCTCATTGTTTAACACAACCCACTGCATGGTATTTACTTTAGAAGCCAGGAAACTACAACAGTTTTTGATACCAGAAAGTGGGGTGCTGCTATTTCAAATATCTAAAATGTGGTAATGGCTTTGGAATTGGATAATAAGATAGAGGCTGGAAGAATTGTGAGGTGCTTGATTGAAAAAATTTAGATTGCTTAAAAAAAGTGTTGGTAGAAATATGGATACTGGAAGTACATCTGCTGAAGCCTTAAAAGGACATAGTAGATGCATTATTGGAAATTGGAAGAAAGGTGATCCTTATTTTGAAGTGGTAGAGAACTTAGTGAAATTGAGTTCTGATGTTGAATGGAAGGTAGAACTAGAACTTAAAGTGATGAATTTGGATATTTAGCTGAGGAGATTTCTAAGCTAAATGTAGAAGTTGCAGCATGATTTCTCCTTGTACCTTATAGTGAAAAGAAAGAGGAAAGTGATAAACTGAGAAGTGAACTCCTTAGCACAAAGAAACCAGAAATTGATGGTTTGGAAAATTCTGAGCCTATTGAGATAGTGTGCTTTTAAATCTAGGGTCAGAAGTGGCTCTGGCAGGGAACTCCCTGAACTTCTAGAAAGTGAGTCCCTACAGAATAGGACTCTATGTGAAAGATAACTGAATATGGATTCTGTCAGCCATTTCAGTGAAAGGTAGAATTGGAAATGCAGTTATGCAGGAAGGATCTGTAGGAAGTTCTATTGTCTGATGGTTGGAACCCCTGTGAATTGCATGCAAAGCCGACAAGATTTTTGCAAAATTTGTATGAACAGAATCACTGCCAGCCTGAACTGAAATGAACAGAGAAAGGATGACTTGAAGGAAGAATGACTTCAAAGATAGAACCTTAAAAGCTGATGTCTGAACTGAAACGATCTCCTCGGGCAAAGAGAGTGGGCCACCCATATGTGTGGAAAGGGCAGATTCACCCCTGCATTTGGATGGGGCAGGCCACCTGCCCTATTTCTTGGAGGGGCGGACCTTGTGCCCTGTTGTTCAGGGAGAGTGCTGCTACCTCAGTGCTCAGAGATGGTGGGACTTGTGCTTCATGTTCACAGAGAGCCTGGCCACCACCCCAGTGTTCAGAGAAGGTGGAGCCTGTGCCCTGACATTTTCAGAAAGACTGGCTGCCATCCTGATGCTTGGAAAGAGTGGGGCCTTCATCCCAGTGTTTGGGAAGAGCATGATCACTGCTCGGGGGCTTGGAAGGGATGGGACTGCTACTTTTTAAGGCCCAGAGGACAAAGCATCAATTCATCAATGACTCTCAGACCTTGAAATCTAATGGAGTTTGCCCTGCCATATTATGGTATTGTTTGGGATCCGTGACCCCTGTTTTCCTTCTAATTTCTCCCTTCTAGAGTGGGAATGCTTATCTTTTGCATGTCCCTCCATTGTATATTGGAAGCAGATAACTTATTTTCTAGATTTCATAGGTCCACAGAGAGGGGCTGTGCCCCAGGGCAGATCACACTCATAATTGATTTTGATGAGACTTTTTATTTAGTATTGTTACTGAAATGACTTAAGGCCTTGGGGATGTTGTGATGGAATAAATGTATTTTGCATGTGGAAAGAACAAGCCTTTTTAGGGTCCGGAGGGCGAACTGTGGTGGCTTTGAGTTATGGTCTCCAGAAAAACATGTTCTTAAACTTAATTCATTCCTGTGGGTATGAACCCATTGTAAGTAGGCTCTTTTAATGAGGTTATTTCAATTAAAGTGTGGCTTAGCTGAATCAGGCTGGGTCTTAATCCTATTTCTGAAGGCCTTATAGGGAAGGTCACAGAGAGAGAAAGACATGGGGAACAGCCAGAAGCTGGAAGTCAGTAGAACCTGGAAAAGACAGGAGAAGCTAGGGAGGCTGCCATGTGACAAAAAAGCCAAGGACCAAGGCATGTTGGCAGCCAGCCCCAGAATGTTACAGTCTTCTGGGAGAAAGTGCCACCTTGATGATGCCTTGATTTTGGACTTCTCCTGACCTCAAAACCAGGAGTCAATAAATTCCCATTGTTTAAGAGAACCTATTTCATGATATTTACTTTAGCAACCAGGACACTAAAACATGAAGGATACATACTATCTGGGATAGAAATTTTACTCTTAAACACGTTTGATTGCAATTGAGTATAGATTAAGAACTTGGAGTCTGGATTTGAATCTGGGCTTCACTGCTTACTTATTGTGTGGCATTGGGCAAATTAACCCCTCTTCAGCCTCAATGTCCTCATCTGTATAGTCGAGCTAATAAAAGTTCCTACCTCCTAGAAATAAGAAATAATTGTTACCTGCTTTGCCAAGCTCCCTGTATATGTGAATATCTAATAAATGTTATTTTATGTTTTTTTTGTTCACTGATGTCTTAGTAAAAATAGGATATTACCTTTAAACTTTTCACAAAATTGCAAGTTCAATAATGTTAGCTTAAATTCACTGCTCAGAAAGTGAGAAAGATGGTTGCCCCAAAGTTCTTAAACTTTGACAATATATTTATAGGCAGAAGGCAAAGACCCCAGTTTCCATGTTGCTTCTGTAAATACTGGACAGGTGGCAACCTTCTTGCTTTCATTAGAGTGTTTGCCCACTTGAGATAAATTACTTCTTCCAGGTATCCAAATGGTATGCCTGCAAGAGATCATTTACCTCAAACAGGGAAGAATGCTACTTCTACTGAAGGGCTAGGGCATCAGTCATTATGGGAGTGGACTAAAAAACCCTGTAGATCCCTGAACATTTTGATATGACTAGTCCAGAGTGCATTTCTCAGGATAGAAACAAATGTGCTGATTTGCTTTGAAATACCTATGAACAAATAGAGAAGGAGATGGATATGAGTAGAATGAATAAACATTTTGTTAGATATTTCCTCTCTAATTGAATCTTAATTTTCTAGAAGATAGATGACCCAAATATGCCCCTGCTAATACTTATTACTTAGGACTCTTTTCATTGCATAGTTTGAGTTTACTTTCTAGAGGCCATACCAACTCTTTCAGGCAAAACCCAGAAGGCTGAGTTGTGTTTAGTTGAATATTGAGATTTCATATTTAGGAAGTTCAAAGCAGTCAGTAAGCTTTCATCATTATATATTTCATAGTTTTAAGGCTTTATTGAATATTTATTTATTTTTACTTATTTATTTCCCCCCACCCCCACTGTTGTTTGTGCTCGCTGTCTGCTTTCTGTGTCCATTTGTTGCGTGCTATCTGTGTCTGCTCGTCTTCTCTTTAAGGAGGCACCGGGAACCAAACCTGGGACCTCCCATGTGGGAGAGAGGCACTCAATCACTTAACCACCTCAGCTCCCTACTTTGTTGTGTCTCTCATTGTCTTTCCTCTTTGTGTCTCTTTGTTGTGTCATCCTGATGCATAAGCTCACCATGCCTGCCCATTGTGCCAGCTCTCAGTCTTGCTCATCTTCTCCAGGAGGCAACGGGAACCGAACCTGGGACCTCCCATGTGGTAGGTAGGAGCACAGTTGCTTGAGCCACATCTGCTTCCCTTTATTGAATCTTTATATTGAATAAAATAAAAAACCACCAAGAGTCTTGATACTTCAAGTTTGTTGTATGAACTAGCAGCATTGGCATCAACTGGAAATGTGTTAGAAATGCAGAATTTCAGATCTCAGCCCAGACCTACTCAATCAGTATCTGCATTTTAGCAAGATCCTCAGATGATTCATATGTACAATAAATTTTGAGAAGTAGTGACTTAGAAGATTTTGTTACTTACGTAACTGCAATCATATCTGGAATTGAAGCAAGCACAAGCTAACTATGTATCATTTCTGTTACTTCAGCTACTAGTATCTATTTTGGAGAACCAGATTTAACTCATTGATTTTTCTTCTATTTTGTGATTCTCTTTATTATTATTGTTATTTTTGCATCTCTACATATTTTTCAAACATTTTATTAGGAACATTTTCAAACATATGGAAAAACTGAAAGAATTTTCCCAGTCAACAGATTTAAAAAAAAATAAAAATATTTGGGAAACGGATGTGGCTCAAGTGATTGCGCTCCTGCCTACCACATGGGAGGTCCCAGGTTTGGTTCCCGGTGCCCTGGAGAAGACGAGCAAGACAGTGAACTGGCACGGTGGGCAGGCGCGACGAGCTGATGCAACAAGATGATGCAACAACCAGACACAAAGAGCAAAGACAATGAAAGATACAACAAAGCAGGGAGCTGAGGTGGCTTAGGCAATTGAGTGCCTCTCTCCCACATGGGAGGTCCCAGGTTTGGTTCCTGGTGCCTCCTAAAGAGAAGACGAACAGACACAGAGAGCATGCAACAAATGGACACAGAGCAGACAGCGAGTGCAAACAACAAGGGGGGGGTGATAAAATAAATAAAATAAATCTTTAAAAGAATAAAAATATTTGCATATCATAATATATAAGAATAATTTTTGAATGGGTAATTTATCCTTCTGGAAGTGTTTGTTCATGACTATGTAAAATTTCAGTGTCACAACTTTTATAGAATATATTTGTTAATATTTATCTAAGAGAATATATAAAATCGAGAAATAATTAGGAACCACAGATGAGGTTTTAACATATTTTATAATTTAGGGGCAACTTGTAACAGCCTGAAACTTTTTCTTAGAAGGGTGAGTTGAATACCCAGATACCATGCAATATAATTACTTTTTTGAGTTTTTTTTGTGAAAGAACAAAAGAAACATTTCTTTTCAAATGTTTACTGAAATATTTTATATGTATTTATAAATATGCTTTTATGCCTACCTTTTTCCCAAAAATCATTATGGTAGCTTACAGGTCAAATATGACAGTTTGTATTAGGGTTCTCCAGGGAAACAGAAAGAACTGACAGTATATACATACATACATACATACATACATACATACATGCACACACACACATATATAGGTATACATAAATGTAAATATTATGAGATTTATCTGAATCAACTCATGTGACTGTGGGGATGGGCAAATCTGAATTTTGTAGGGTAGGCTACAAGCTAGGAACTCTTATGAAGGTGTTTTCTATAAATTCCCCAGGAGAGGTAGAGATGGAAATTTTTCCTTCTGACTACGGAAATCA
The DNA here is from genome assembly GCA_026826555.1 of Tolypeutes matacus. NCBI lineage: Eukaryota > Metazoa > Chordata > Mammalia > Cingulata > Chlamyphoridae > Tolypeutes > Tolypeutes matacus. The sequence continues at coordinate 5,803,199 of JAKSZT010053764.1, read as the reverse complement.
TCAGTTTTCCTTTTATGGCCTTTAACTGATTGGATGAGACTTTTCTCATTGTTAAAGGCAGTCTCCTTAGTTGATTGTAGATGTAATTAGCTGTAGTTGCAATCAACTTACTGGTGATTTAAATCCACAAAATATCCTCACAGTAATAATCAGGCCAGTGTTTGCTCAACCAAACTACTAGACATGATAGCCTAGTGAAGTTGGCACATGACCTTAACCATCACAGTATGATATCCACTAAAACTTAAACAGAGGCAAATTTAAGTCAGAAATGAAATTGAAAAAGCTGACTATGATAACTGACAAACTTGTGTTAAAAATTGGGTGTCAGAATTCAGTTGCTGATAATGTCTATAAAAGAAAATCTAAAAGCTTAGGAGAAACAAATGTCCTTGGGCCATGATTAGGTGAGAATTTCTCCTGCAGCTCTTTATAAAAAGGGACATCATAAGATAGAATGAACACCATTCTCAATAATAACAGGTATAGAATTCTGTTTTTTCTTTGTAATTCAAATGTATTTAGGTTATAATTTACTTGCCATTAGATGCATCCATTTTAACTATAAAATTCGATCTTTTCAAAAATGTATACACTAGAATGTGTACAACAAAATGTATAGACCATTTCCTTCACCCTTTTGAAGTCAATCACCCGACCCTACTCCTAGTACAAGGCAGCCATAGATCTCCTTTCTGTCACTATAGTTTTTCTTTTCAAGAATTTCAGAAAAATGGTATCATACAGTATGTATTCACTTATATCTGGATTCTTCTTAGCATAATGTTTGCATTACCTGTATCTTTAGTTTGTTCCTGAGTTCCTCAATTTTATTGCCCAGTATTATTTCATTCTATGGATATATTACAATTTGTTCACCTATTGATGGGCATTAGGAGTATTTCTACTTCTGGCTGTTTTGAATAAAACTTCCAGAACATTCATGTTTTTTTTTTTTTTTTTTTTTTTTACTGATATTTGCTTTTATTTCTCTTGAGTAAATACCTGAATGTGGAATTGTTAGGTTATATGGTAAATCTCTGTTTACCTTGAAGAAGTCATCCATGTGGGCTTCTGGGAGGAATCGAGTATTGTAAACAGAGGAAAATGCAGTGTAGTGACCATGAGGAAGGAGCGTGCATGATGCTTTCAGGAATAATAATGAAACCCAAGTGGTTGATCCCGAGTCAGAGAGGAGGAAGAGTGGAGGATGCAGTTTGAGAGATAGCAAGGGTGGGACACTGCACATATTATGTAGGTACTTGTAAACCATGGTAAGGAATTTACATTTTTTTATTGTTGATATGAGATGCACCTGGAGAGTTTGGGGTGGAGGAGCAACAAGATCTGACTGAACATTTTCAAATGATCACTCTGGCTGCTATGAAGAGATAAGAGTTATCTCATCTGGTTTTGTTAAATGTGGAAGGCATCTGGAACATAAGGATCACATACTGGAAGTTACTCTCCCTCCCCTCTACCTGGGCCAGTGGAGGGGAAAACCTTTCTTCCATTTTTTGTAGGAGGCAGGGAAGGCCTCCAGCTTAGGGAGAGAGCCAGATATAATCCTCTTTCCCAGAATTCATAGCTGAGAGCTTTTTTTTTTTTTTGTAACAAGACTTACAAGGGGAGACTGGGGTTTTGTGCCCTAAGTCTACCATTATCTCAGTGTTATAATTAGGAGGCTAGTGTAGTGGTCTAGGTAAGGAAAGATGGTGACTTGGACTAGCATTATAGCATTGGACTTGGTTAATGGTTAGATTCTGGAAATATTTTGAAGAAAGAACTGACAGGGTTTGCTGATACAGTGAATGTAAAAGTGTGAATAAAAGATAGGAGTCAAGAATGACTTTAAGGTTTTTGGCTTGTGTATCTGGGTGAATTGAGTTGCCAGTTATTGAAATGAGGGAGATTAGAGAAGGAAAAAGTAGTAAGAGAAAATCAGGAGTTTGCTTTTGGATGTGTTAAGTCTGAGAAGTCTCTTAGACATCTAGTGGAGGTATCAAGTAAGCTGGATATATGAGTTCAGCAGAGAGGTCCAGACAGAAAATTTTGGATGTACTCAGCATAAGTGGTATTTAAAGCCACATGACCGGATGAAATCATATAGGGTAGTATTTTTTCTTAAACATTTTATTTTGACATAATTTCAAACTTCCAGGACAGTTACAAAAATAATAAAACCATACATACTCCTCCCCCAAGATATGCAAATCCACCAGTGTTAACATTTTATCACATTTCCTGTATCATTCTGTTTATCTATCCATCTGTTTATCTATTGATCTGTTTTATAAATATTTGAGAGTAGATTATATACATCATGCTCCTTGAACACATAATAATTCTGTGTACATTTCCTAAGAACAAAGATATTCACTTATGGAACCAACTTAAGTACAATTATCTAGTTAAAGAAATTTAACATTGATATAATTAAATTTAGAGTCTATATTTCAATTTTTCATATGTCCTAATAATTTCTTTTTGGATTTTTCTTCTCTGTTATTAGATCCAGTCTGGAATCATGTATTACATTTAATTGTCATGGTGTCTTTAGTTGCTCTTTTTTTTTTTTAAATTGTGGAAACGTATATACAACATAAACTTTCCCATCTCAGTCATTCCCAAGAATACCATTCAGGGTGATCAGTCATATTCACAATATGGTGCTACCATTTCCAAAACTTTTCTATCACCTCAAATAGACTCCCTACACCCATTATGCATTTCTCTAATACCGCATCCCTAGTACCCTGTACTCTTTCTGTTTTCTATGCATTTGCATGTTTTAGCTATTTCATATAAATGGAATAATACAATATCTGTTCCCTTTGTCCTGCGTATTTCACTCAACGTGATGTCTTCAAGGTTCGTCCATGTAGTGGCATGTATCAGAATTTCCTTTTTAAGGCTGAGTAGTATTCCATTGTATGTAAGAATAGTGGTTTCAACTGTGCCTGCACATTAGAATCACTTGTGGAGCTTTCTAAGTATAGACTGTCCTGGGAAGTGAGGACAGTTAGAAGAACTTCTGAGAATTGAGTTCTCACTGACATTCCAACACTTAGGTATCAGGAGAATGAGCCCAGCAAAGGACACCAAAGAATAGCCAGTCAGCTAGTTGGTCAACTCAGGTGGCAACCTAAATGGCAAATAAAGAAAGTGTTTCATGGATGAAAGTGTGATTAACTGTATGGACTGCTGGCACTAAGTTGAGTATAATGAGTATTGAGGAATCACTCTAGATTTGTTAAGTTGGAGATCACTGATGACCTTGATCAGAACAGTTGTTTTAGAGTAATTGAGACAACATCTGGTTGGCATCTGTTAAAGATAAAACAAGTTGTGGTGGAGGCAGTGAGTATAGACAACTCTAACTCTTTAGAGGAGTTTTGAAGTAAAGGGGAACAAATAAATTGGGTTGTAGCAGGAGGAGGACTTGGGGGTCAAGGAAAGATTTTTCATTTTAAGGTGAAAGATAATTCAACAGGTTTGGATGCTGAGTAGGATGGTTGGTAGAATGATAAAAATGGTGATAAAGGGGAGAAGGGACAACTGCAGAAGCAAAATCTTTGAATTTGATGTTGAGGGGTTATGGAATCCAGTGCAACAAGGGCAGAGGAAGGTTGACATGAGTACAGATGCAGGTAGTAGGAGGAAAGGCAGGAGACATGGGTACAGATGCAGGTAGGTTGGTAGATTTGGTAGTAGATGTATGTGAAAGTTCTTTTCTGCTTGCTTTTATTTTTCAATGAAATAAGCAAGATCATCATTTGAGATGGAGGAAGGTGAGAGAATATTAGAGGTTTGAGGAGAGAGGAGAAAGTAAAAAATAGTCATTCAGGAGAGTACAGTTAAAGTATATTCTTTAAGTGTTCAATCATTTGTATATGAGTGCAATGAAGGCACAGAGAATTTGCTTTAATCAGGGTGAGGTTTTGTTGGGCAAGTACAACGAAAAGGAAAGATAGGCAAGGAAGTGGAAAGTATGTGCAAAAGAATGGTTATCATTGTTGGGAGAAAATTCTCCATGGGTCTCTCATGTTTCTGTTTGTCTTGTGAGTAGAGGCATTGAGAGCTTTTGTTGCAGACTATATTTTTAAGGATGTTTATAGCAAACAGCCTTGGAACGTAAAGAGTTTCTCCTTCTAGAGAAGTGGGCATGTTTGTTTACTGTCCAGTATAATGGAGATAATGTTTCCCTCAGGCAGGTTCATTTGCAGCCCATTATAAAAGATGTGAGTTTCCTAAATTCTGGATTCCTTAGCCATAACATAAACCCACTATGTGCAGAGTATCCACCTAGGTCGCTACGCATTACTTCTTTGGGAAGATGGGGGCAAGGGGAACCGATGTGATCTTGAAGGTCATGCTGTTTCCTGTGCTGTGACTAATAAAGCCACTTGTCTGTCATTCAGGAGTCTTTTGTCTTTTGCCAGCATCGACGAAATTATGGTAGCCTAATTTGTCAACTTGAAAATAGCTTAAAATCTTAGATTCTTCACAGCTCTTGACAGTAGTAATGGGCAGTGGATTATCAACTGGGTAAAGAGGGCAGGGGGAACATGAAAAAGGTGAGGGATTGTGAAAAGCTGATGGGGCCAATATAATGTAGGTTTGAAGTGGGAGGGGGCAGGGATGAATTGTTGAAGAAAGAGTACTAGAGGGAGTAGAATGGAAAGGTAGGAAGTGATGTTCAGAGCTGGTGATTTTGTGACTGTATCTTTACTTGTGATTGGTTTGTTGAGTTCTTCTATTTCTTCTAGGGTCAGTGTAGGTTTTTTGTGTGGTCCTAGGAATTTTTTCATTTCATCTACATTGTCTGTTTGTTGGCCTACAGTTGTTCATAGTATCCTTTTATGATTTATTTCTGTGGGATCTGTAGTAATGTCCCCATTTTCATTTCTGATTTTATTTATTTGCATCTTCTCTCTTTTTCCTTTGTCAGTCTAGCTAAGGGTTTGTTAATTTTGTTAATCTTCTTGATGAACCAACTTCTGGTTTTGTTAATTCTCGTTATTGTTTTTTTTGTTGTTGTTGTTTTGAATTTCATTTATTTGTGCTCTGATCTTTGTTATTTTATTCCTTCTGCTTGCTTTGGGAATAGTTTGCTGCTCTTTTTCTAGTTCCTCCAGCTGTGTAGTTAGCTTATTGTTTTTAGCTCTTTCTTCTTTTTTAATGAAAGCATAGATGGCTATAAATTTCCCTCTCAGCATTGTCTTCGCTGCATCCCATAGGTTCTGATATATTATGTTCTTGTTTTCATTTGTCTCGAGATATTTATTGATTTCTATTGCAATTTCTTCTTTTGCCCACGGATTATTTGAGTGTGTTGTTTAATCTGCATATATTTGTGAATTTTCCCTTTTTCTTCCTGTTGTTGATTTCCAGCTTTATTCCATTATGATGAAAGAAAGTGCTTTGTATAATTCTGGTCTTTAAAATTTATTGAGATCTGTTTTGTGACCCAACATATGTTCTATCCTGTAGAAGGATCCATGGACACTTGAGAAGAATGTATGTCCTGCTGTTTTTGGGTGCAGTGTTCTGTATGTGTCTATTAGGTTTAGTTCATTTATCATATTATTCAAGCTATTTCTTTACTGATCCTTTGCACAGATGTTCTATCCAAGGTTGAGAGTAGTGTATTGCAGTCTAATTATTATTGTAGAGACATCTATTTCTCCCTTCAGTTTTCAGTGTTGGCCTTATGTTATTTGGAGCATCCTGGTTAGGTGCATATACATTTATAATTGTTATTTCCTCCTGGTGAATTGCCCCTTTTATTAATATGTAATGTCCTTCCTTGTCTCTAATAACAGTGTTGCTTTTTTTTTTTTAAACAAATCAATTTTATTTATACATATTAATAAAGCATAAAATCCATCCAAAATGTACAGTCAGTGGTATTTGTCATAATCACATAACTGTGCATTCATCACTTCAATTGTTATTAGAGCATTTTCATTATTTTGATAATAATTATAAAAACAAAACACAAACAAACAAAAAAATTCATCATCTCTCAATCTTTCTATGCTTTCCCTGCTGAACATAGCTGCTATTTCTGACTATTCTTAGATATTTATTTATTTATCTTAAAGCAGTTTTATTGAGATATATTCACGTACCATACAGTCTATCCAAAGTGTATAATCAATGGCTTTTAGTATAATCACAATGTTGTGCATTTATCACCACAAAAATGAAAATGAACTATTTCATTACTCCAAAAAGAAAATCTCCACACCCCTTATCAGTCACCTCTCAATCTGTCTATCCTTCCCCAGCCCTACATAATAGAATCATACAATATGTAGTACTTTGTGTCTGGTTTCTGTCACTTAGCATCATGGCATTTTTTTTTGGTCTGATATTAACATCTTGTACATACATTCGATCAGTTTCAAAGAATAACAATCTTTTATATGCAATATTACCCACATTCATATTTCACATGAGGTTATACTATGCTATATTGTCCCATGTTATAGTTTTTAGCTTTCAGCTTTGCTTTTAATTTCTATTTCCTTCAACATAAGTATAGCTATTCAAACTTTATTTGTAACTGCATGCATGGAATATCTTTTTCCAGCTTTTCGCTTTTCAGTCTAAGGCGAGTCTCTTGTAGATGGCTCATATTTTTCTTATCCATTCTGCCAGTCTGTCTCTTTTTGTTGGGGAGTTTAGTCCGTTAATATTCAATGTCATTACTGTAAAGACAGTTCTTACTTCACCCATTTTGATCTTTGGGTCTTATCTGTCATAGCTTATTTTCACCAATTTTTTACACTTTGTTACGTTTACTGATATAATCTTCATTTATAGACTCTCTTCCAAGCCTCTCTCTCTTGTCTTCTCTTTTCAGTCTGTAGCATTCCCTTTAGTGTTTCCTGCAAAGCCACTCTCTTGGTTATAAATTCTTTATTTCTGTTTTTCTGTGAATATTCTAAACTTGCCCTCATTTTTGACAGACAATCTTGCCAGATATAAGATTCTTGACTGGCAGTTATTCTCTTGAAGTATATTAAATATATCATACCACTGCCTCCTTGCCTCTATGGTTTCTGATGAGAAATCAGTACTTAATCTTATTGGATATCCCTTATATGTTATTCACTACTTTTCTCTTGTTGCTCTCAGGATTCTCTCTTTATCCTTGGCATTTGCCATTCTGATTAGTATGTGTCTCCGAGTAGGTCTATCTGGATTATTAGGATGGGAGTACGTTGTGCTTCTTGGACACAAATATCTATGTCCTTCAATAAGTTTGGGAAATTTTCTACCATTATTTCCTCAAATACTCTTTCTGCCTGTTTTCCCTTCTAGTCTTCTGGGACACCCATGACACGTATGTTTGCACATCTCTTGCCATTATTTAGTTCCCCGAGAACTTGTTCAATTTTTTCCATTCTTTTCTTAATCTGTTCTTTCGTATGTTCACTTTCAGAGGCCCTGTCTTCAAGCTCACTTTTCCTTTTTTCTGCCTTTTCACATCTGCTGGTATATGCCTTCAGTATATTTTTAATTTCATTTATTATGCCTTTCATTCCCATAAGATCTGCTATTTTTCTGTGTATACTTTCAAGTTCTACTTTGTACTCTTCCAGTGTCGTCTTAATATCCTTAGTTTTTGTCATCTCATTGAATTTATTAAAGAGACTTGTTTGAACATCTATGATTAGTTGTTTCAACTCCTTTATGTCATCTGGAGGCTTAGTTTGTTCCTTTGATTGGGCCATATCTTCCTGTTTCTTGGTATGGATTGTAATTTTTTGTTGGAGTCTCAGCATCTATATGTTTATGTTTATGATATGTTTATTCTGGGCTCAGTTCCTCTCTTTAGTCTAGGGCTTTCTATTTGATTGACTTTGTGCTATAGACCCTTTTTGATACTTGGCTCAGCTTAATTTGGAACTTTATAGTGGCTCGTGTTTAGCCAATCTGAATTTTTTTCCACCTGTTTTTCATGTTTCTTGCCCTTTTTTCCTTGTTGGTTGTGGAGTAGGAGCTGAGGATGCAGTTGGTACTGTAAGCCATGGAGGCTGAAGCTGCCTGCATTGCTCCAGGAACCGATGAAGCTTCTTCCATCTTTTTCCCCTGCCTGGGGTAGAGATAGAGCTGCAGCCATGTGTAGTAATACAAGCTGTGCAGGCCAAGACTGTCTGTAGTTGCCTAGAGAGACTGATGAAGCACCAACTTCCCTCCTCCCCTACCAGGGGAGGGGCTGGAGCCACAAGTGTGCACAACAGTCGTGACTGTGTGGGCTGAAAACGATGGCATTTGCTTGGAGAGGGTGAGGGAGCATTGCCCTTCCTCTCTGTCAGTGGTGTGGATGGAACCACAGCAGTGCCCAACAGTCTAGTCTGTACAGTCTGAATATAGCTGCAGTTGCCTGGAGAGACCAAGGAAACACCGCCCCCTTCCTGTCCTATTGGGGGAGTGGATGTGGACACAGGTTTGCCCAACAATCTAGTCTGTGTGGGCCAAAAGTGACTGCAGTTACCCAGAGAGGCTGAGAGAACACTGTCCTGCCTCCTGCCCTGTCAGGGCTGGGGATGGAGTGACAGATATGTACAGTAGTCTAGTTGGTTTCAATCAGAATCATCTGCAGTTACCCAGAGAGCCTGATGAAACACTGCCCCCCCCGTCCTGTTGGGGATGGGCATGCAGCCACATGGGTCCCCAACAATCTAGACCATGCGGGCCGAAAGCAACTATAGTTACCCAGAGAGGCTGGTGCAGGTCCCCTCAGCTTCCTCCTTGCTGGAGGCAAGGCTGGAGCCTAGGCTAGGGCAGCAATCTGACCTGGATGGAAAGAAGCCGTTCCCTACTGTTACTGTGATTTTCTATCAGCCCTGCTTGCTCTCATGGTTGGGGTGGAGTTCAAATGGAGGCTATCGGCCTCCTTCTGGCTTGGACAGCTTCAAACTTTAGTGGTTCTTAGGATTGGACTTTAGCCAGCTGAATTTACTAATCAGTAGCTGAAATCAGCATCCAATCATCTCTTCCCTCCCCCATTTTTGGGAAATGGAATTTCCTTCTCCAGCCAGGTAATAGCTCCCAAGGCATCTTGCACCACCAGTGGTGGATGGGCACTGGCCTCCACGGCTTGGAGTACTCTTTTCATGAATCTTCACTGCAAGTGGGCAGTATCCTCCTTCCATTCTTCCAAGGATGTTGCAGGATGTTCTGGTCTCCTGGGCCGCCCAACAGGTGATTTAGGTAGCTCTGGCTGATTACTAACTTCACTGTAGGGTGAGCTGACTCTTGGAGCTCATTACTCTACCCACCATCTTGCCCCTCCTCCATCTGTTCATGTATTTTTAAATGAATAATGGTAAGTGCCAAATCTTCATGTTATTTATATTCTAGTTGTGTATATTTAAAGAAGGGATGCATCAGTTTTTAAAAAAATTTCAATATTTACAATATGCCAGAAATGATATGCTTTATAATTGACTAAACATGTGATGAAAAATTTTACATGGTAACTTAAAAATGTGTGAGAAATAAAAACAAAACAAAACAAAACAAACAAAAAAAAATGTGTGAGAACATATATATTATTTTCCTATTGTTACTGTAATGAATTAACACAATCCTACTGGCTTAAAACAAGTGCAAATTTATTATTTTACAGTCTGGAGGCCAAAGTCTGATATGGGTCTCAGTGGGCTAAAATCAAGGTGTCAGCAGGTCTCTAGGGGAGAATCTCTTCCCTTCCCTTTTTTAAGCTTTTATTGGCCATCTGCATTCCTTGGCTTGTGGCTTCTTTCTCCATCTTCAAAACCAGCAGCATAGCATCTTTAAATCTCTCTCTGACTCTGACCTTTTATTTTGCCTCATTTTTCCACTTTAAAGGACTATTGTGATTACAGTGCACTCACCTGAATAATATGGGCTGATTTCTTTATTTTAAGGTCAACTGATTAGTAACCTCAATTCTCTCTTGCTATGTAATATAACATATTCACAGATTCCAGGAATTAGGGTGTGGACATCTTTTGAGGCATTGTTCTGCCTACCACAGCATGCATATATTCTTAAAAATATGTGGTATATTATTGAAGATGTTTGAAAGACCACCGTCCTATTTGTCCTCTTTGTGGCATTTGACATTGTTGATCACTTCCTTATTTTGGACTACTTTGATGTCCATGGCACCACTCCTGTTTTTTTCCTTCTTTCATATAGTGTCCTTTATGGGCTCTTCATGAGTTGATCACTCAGTATGTATGTGTATATGCTATGGCTCTTTGCTTAGCCATCTTTTTACTCCTTGTAGTCCAGAGAATAACCAGGGCTTTATTTACCATATCTATGCAGATGATTAAAGATGTCTCTCTCTCTTTTTTTTTTTTTTTAAAGATGTCTCTTTAATGCAGACCTCTTTCTTGAAATTTATGCTTATATACTTAGCTTTTTGAAAATATCTCAAATTCAGTATGTTCAAAATTTCACTCATCTTTATCCCTCTTTCTGAATTTTCTAACTTTGTGATTGGCATGACCATCTACCAAGTTGTATCCAAAATAGAAACCTGGAATTTACTGAAACCTATTTTTTAATCTATATTCTGTATTTCTTATTGGTCTGCTTCCCCCCCCCCTCCAGCTCCATCGCTGTTGTCTTAGCTCATTATTTTTCTGTGCATTACTTTCTTAGCCTGGTCATGGGTCTGCACATTTCTATTCAGAGACTCCTTCAGTCTCTTCCACACATTGTGCTTTCTAAATACACTGCATATAGCAAAGAAATAATTTGTAAGAGGATTATAGAAGTAATAGAAGCTTATTGTAGAACATTTATAAAGTATTGAAGAGTATAAGAAAATAAATTTAAATTGCTTGTAATCTCCCTAATCCAAGGATATGATGAACGATTTTGTGTATTTCTTTCAAGTTGTTTTGTAATGTGTTTCAGTATAAATGGGTCAGTCTCTATATATCACTTGTATTGTTCTTTTTCCTCACTCATCATTTTAAATGGCTGCAATAAAAGTACCCATCTGTTTGGGTTGTTGTCAGGGTTAATGAATTAATGCATATAAGAGTGCTTGGTCTGTTACATATCTTTGTCATCAGTATCTCCATTTCTTATTATATGAATTACAAACTCTTTAGCTAGCTATACATGACCTTTCATAATCAGGTCTTTACTAATCAGTAATCATGAGATCTATCATATACATGGCAAATAGTCATAGCTTTCCTGGGTACAGATGGATGCTGGCACAATATAGCTGACCAGTTATCAGAACAACTCTGTGTCCCTTACTTGTTCATCCATCAAAATGAGGTTCGTTTTTCATATGTACTTTGCTTTCCAGTATTCCCTAAATGCAAGCTTCCCTGTTATTTTTTTTTTAAAAGCACAATATGCAAATACCTGGAAACATTTAACTCTTCCAAAAGTTACTTCTATTTTGATAGCATTAAATTTGAACCATGCATTCACAATACTTTTCTTTTCTTATGTAAAGTATATTGAATATGTTGATCTAACTAATGATGAACTCATTGATTTTAAGACAGAAAACTTACAACGATAGGTGTTTAATTGAAAAAGCCTTGGAGAATTGTGGTATTTTTTGAGAAATCCTACCTTATAAAGTAAACTATGGAATCTTAAATTACATTTGAAGGACTATGTCTTTGTGAATCAGGGTTTTCATCACTAGTAAATGCAAAAAAAATAATAATAATTCAGTGTTCAATATGGCATGTTTGTTACTTTGTTGAAGACCACCCATAGTTCAATATTCTTATTCTGGCTAAGCAACAATTTTCCTGTTTTTTTTTTTAGAAGTAACTTTAACTTGTCTATATTTTAAATGCATTGTCTTATACTTAATGCATTAATATCCAAATTAAAATAATAACTGTATTTAATAACTGTATTTCAGCATACTTTGTAATCTTATATATTGATTTATGCTTTTAAATGATTAATCTGAGAAGGGGTTCCATAGTTACCACTAGACTATCAAAGGTGTCCATAGCACAAAAAAGATAAAGAACTCCTGCTTTAAATGATCATTCCCAAATATTATATGTTTAAGTCAAGATAGAGGTCTTTGGCCACCACTTCTTTTGTTTCTTGGAAATAAATGTTTTAATATTGTTGAATACTATTGTTGGGCATTTATATTTACTATATTATTTAATATTATAAATAATACTGATTGGAACAAGAGCTATTGATTCTTAATCACTGTTTTGGGTCCCTTTTTTCCTTTGCCTAACATGATGCTTTATGTATAGAAGCTACTCTAGCTAGCTGTTTAAAAAATTAATGAAAGGCAGTACATAGTGCTTTTTAAAATACGTTTGTTATTTTTATAGAAGTGATCATTCTCAGTTCACACAGTATAGAAACCTGCACAGAAGAAGGTCAAAATCACTCAAAGGTCTACCTCTCCCCTTACAACCATTCTTAACATTTTGATGACTTCTACAAATATACATATGTACAAACATATATACATACACAAATACCCAAGGTTTCACATGAAATAATCATACAGGCTACCTTACTGTAATCTGTTTTTCTACTCGATGGATAATGGACATCTTTCCATGCCCACCAAAATAGGTCTATGTCATTAATTGTATTTGGTTACATGCTATTCTATTGTATATATGTACTGTAATTTACTCAGCAAATTTCCTGCTGATAGATACTGATTTTTTTCCTATTTTTTCACTATTTTAAACAATATTGTAATAAACTGTCACAATTGTGCAGCTATTTTTTTGGCTAAATTCCCAAGAAATGTTATTGAATATTTTGGATTTGGAAATATTGTTAGTTTGCCTTTCATGAAAGTTGCATTGCTGTATACTTCCATGAACAATTGTGAGTTGTTCTGGTTTCTCCCTAACACCTTTGGCAATACAAGGTTTTGACAGTCTTTTTTAATTTTATGAATTTGAAAGTCAAAATACACAGTTATTATTTGCTTTTTTAAATTGTTAGTGTGGTTGCGTATCTTTTCATTTGTTCTGTGCCCATTAATGTTCTTTTGTAAACTATCCCATGTATTCATATTGGGGTGTATGTTTCTTATGGAATTATAAGAACTTCTGTATGTTATGAATAGTCATATTTGCCATATATCATGTAAACAAATTTTCCAGTATGTGTTTCAATTTTGTTTGTGGTATTTATATACTGGTAAAATTATAAATCATTTACTTTATGACTTTCCTTCTGGTGATTTACTTAGAAAGACTAGTATTACCTAGTATTACCTAGTATTTCAGTCTAGTACTTTCAATTCTCATTTTAAATCTTGAGTTTTTGGAATTTCTTTACTCTAAGTTGTGAGGAAATGATTCAGCTTTATTTGTATCCAGATGGCCAGCCAGCCCCCAAGCTTTTTATTCAGTAATCCATCTTTTTTTCTATTGAATTGCAATATGCCATGTATCATATATTAAATTATTACAAATCCTTGGATCTGTTTCCTTTCTCTGTCTACCCTATTCATCTCCATATCTCTTCTTATACCAGTATCATACTGTTCTTTTATTGTGTGTGTGTGTATGTGTGTATTTTAAAGATACTTAGATTACATAAATGCTACACAAAAGATATAGGGATTTCCATATGCTCCACTCCTCACACCCCCCACACCCTCCAACATGAACATCCTTCATTAATGTGGCACATTCAATGCAATTGACAAACCCATCCTGAGGCTTAGCCATTAAGCATGGACTATAGTTACATTGTAACTATGTAGTTTTCACTCTCTCCCACACAGTTCTGCATGCTGTGTGACGATATACAATGGCCTATATCTGTCGTTGCAACAGCACTCAGGATGATTCCCAAGTCCCCCCAAAAACCCCATATTACAGCTGTTTTCCCCTCTCCTTGCCCCCAGAGCCTCCAGTGGCCACTGGCTCCACATCAATGTTGTAATTTCTTCCATTGCTAGAATCACAATATGTCTCTAGTAGAATAACAGTAAGTCCACTCTAGTCCATAGATCTTCCCCCAATCCCGGGGATTCTGGGATGGTGACGTCCACTCCACTTCCAATTGAGAGGGGGCCCATGGGGAAGATGTATGGGACTATCATGCCTGCAGCTGCAGATAATCTCTGTTCCCTGGGACGGCTGTTGTCCATCATTATCTCCCTGCCAGTTGTCCTGGGTGAGTCCAATGAGCTGTAGAGTAGGTGTTGCAACTCCACCGAGGGTCCAGGCCCAGCTGGCACATGGACATCCCAAAGACTCGAGTCTCTGGACATATACCTACAAACTCCCGCATCAAATATAGGTTTGAATAGAAGGGACAGATGAGCCATTTGCAGGGAAGACATAATTGAGTCCAACTCTGTCACTCTCAGGAGCACAAACTCCAACATAGAGCCCACTGACAAGGCACCAAACTTCGGAGCTATCTGCCCTGACCATAGGACCTGGGTGTCTCCAGAGCCCTCAGGAACCCTACTATTTGGAGTAATATCCACTTTGGAAGTCTATGAGATCCTGCTGAGTGCATAAGCATTACCTCTGGGATGACCTCCCGACTCGCTTTGAAGTCTCTTAGCCATATAAACTCATTTGTCTTTACCTTTTCCCCCTTTTATTCAAGGTCTTTTTCCAGTTGCATTGCCAGTTGGCACTTGATAGCAATCCCTCAGAGCCAGGGAGGCTCTTCCCTGGGAGTCATGTCCCACGCTGGCGGGGACATGCATTTTTTTGCTGAGTTTGGCTTAGAGAGAGGCCACATTTGAGCAACAAGGAGGCTCTCAGGAGGCAACCCTTAGGCACCCCACAACAATAGGCTAAGTTTCAATTTCAGGAGCAAAGGCTTCATAAGCCTAGTCTTCAATATCAAGGGCCCATCAGTGGATCATCCTCCTTTGCCAGTCACTGCCATTGCACTTGGGGGACTGTTGCTGCTCCCTTAGAGAATGTGTCAGAGCTCTCCAGGATGGGAATTCAGTATTCTCTCGGTTATTGTGTGAGTGTCCACCCACTGTGACAATGTCCCTTGAATATCTGAACATTTTTACATATCTTATATGTATGCTCTGGTGAACCTCCTCCCATGCATCCCCCATCACTGACACCTCACACCAGCAATCCTTCCCTGCACCAGTTGTAACCCTTCTGTGATCCAAAGCTTCTTCAAAAATGAAGCCATTACAGTAGCTGAATACATTAATAGGAAAATGAAATAATAATGATAAGTTTAAATATAAGAAATAAAATACATAAAAATTAAAAAAAAAACACTAAAAATACAATAAAATTAAAAGATTGGGATATTTAAAAAAAATTTTTTTTTTGACATTTTGCCTCTCATCACCACAATATCTGGTGTCCTGTCTGTACCATGGCATCTTCCCCCACTCATTCCCAGTGTCTCACTATTTTTCATTTTGTTTTCAAAGAAGTTTTAGGTCACAGCAAAGTCAGACACAGAATACAGGAGACTCTTATATACGCAACACCCTCCCTTTTTCCTCCCCCCCACATTAATACCTTCTTATATGTGGATGGTACCTTTGTTATAACTGATATACAAATAGTGAAACATAGCTACTAAACATGGTCAATGGTTTACATTATGGTTTACATTTTAGACCATACACTTTTATAAATTTTGATGATGTTTACCGTGTCCTGTGTCCATCATTGTAAGATCATGTAGAACACTTCCACTGCCCACTAAATTCCCTCTCTATTTAATCTATTCTATTCCTCCCTCCCCCTCCCCTCGGGCCCCATGGCGACCCCCTGGCTTCACTCCTTGGATGATAAGATTCATAGTTACATGCAATAAGACTGAGGTCTTGACACACTGGGTTGTCCTCCCCTATTAGGAACCGCCCATGCTCTCAAGAGACTCCTGCCTGTCTATTTGTGAATAAATCGGTCCTCCTGAGGATGGGATTCCAACTCCTTCCTGCTCATTATATGGGTCTCCACCCACTGATACAATACACTATGACAGAATGATCACTCACACACTCTCTAGAAGCTTACTCCAGGTGTGCCCTGTCCCAAATGACCCCCCCAACCAACACACTAAACGAGCAACCCTTCCTTGTCATATTTCCATAAGAGCATTCCCAACTTTGTACTTTCAACCACATACCAGCAAATCCCCAGTGTTCACCTGGTTCTTCACCCAACCTTCCCCCCAGTACCCTGGACCTTCCAACCCACCCTGCCTAGCTGTCAACCCTGCACCACCCAACCCAATAATATCACGACCCTCCTTCATATCCCTTCAATATACAACTACACACTTTCACCTTACCATAGATTATGTCCGTATGGGTGTTGGCTCACAACCTTCTTCTCTTTTTCTATTTCTTGTAAACATATCTTCCAGACAATAGCTCTCTGAGTCTCCTCAATTTGCTTAATTTATATCAGTGAGGTCATATACTGTTCATCCTTCAATGCCTGGCTTGCTTCACTCAACATAAGGTCCTAAAGATTCTTCCATGTTATCCTGTATGTTAGTACTTTATTCCCTCTTACAGCTGAGCAATATTCCATTGTATGTATGTACCACATTTTGTTTATCCATTCATCTGCTGATGGGCACCTGGGTTGATTCCAACTTGTGGCAATAGTGAATAATGCTGCCGCTATGAACTTTGGTGTGCATGTATCTGTTCGTGTCTTTGCTTTCAATTCTTCTGGGTATATACCCAGCAATGGAATTGCTGGATCATATGGAAGTTCTAGAGATTCATTTATTTATTTATTTATTTATTTATTTATTTATTTATTTTCTTTCTTCTGTGTATATTTTTATGTTTTAAAATATGGAAGGTAAAATCTTTCTCATTACCTTTTTTTTTTTTTATAGTTTTTCGGACTTTTTACATTTAAATTTTAGCTAGAGCACTGCTTTGATGCAAACGTCTTATTGCAATGATTGGCTCCTAAGTTTGAAAACTGATGTCTACATTCATATTTTCTAAGTTTTTAGCAGCTTGGAGACACAAGCATAATTTTTGCCCAGAGGAATGCTTTAAGATTGTGATGTGTTGAGATCACTTAAAAAGAGTTGCATATATAAAAGGGATAATGCTGAAAGAGATCCTGGAAAAGTAAGCAGGGGCCATATCATGTAGGGCTTTTCAGCCATGTTTTATGGAGTTCAAAATTTATTCCTAGATCTGAAGGGAGTCATTGAGGCTTAAAAGCAAGGGATGTGATAAGATCCAATTTGTGTTTTTGAAGTCACTCTATCTATAACGTAGAGGATGGATTGAAATGGGCTAAGACTGGAGAAGGGTAGAGAGGCTTTTGCAATAACAGGTGAGATATGGCCAAGGTTACAAGAAAATTGAATGGATTGGAGAGTTGGCAAGGACAGCAGGTGCGAGAGATGGTAAAGAAAATGGAGATGTGAAGGATTATATAATGTTACCAAGTCTGTAGAGCTGAGTCAGAATTTAATGTAGCTAACATTATTCATTTAGAAGTACATTATTCCCTTTTTTTTTTGGCTAAAAGAGTATTTCTCAATCTTTCTCAATAAGAAAAAATATCATAGACTGTTTTCTTTCCACATGATAGTTATATTTTTAGTAGCAGTTGAATTCTGTAATATTTTTAAGGGTCCTTTTATTTTATTACTCTCAACCTGATGATCATATATTATCATGCTCTATATTTTGCTAGGGCTAAATAAAGATCAAAATGGCAGTGGTTACTGCATTTAAAGTGGTGGAAACCTTGTAATAACATTTTCAACATCCCCCCCCCCCGCCCCAGATATTCAGTTCACAGGTTTAGAACTACTGGTCAAACAATTTGTTATGAATTGTTTTGAAGATTTAATCCTATAGTGTACCTTCTGTTGGAAAAAGTAATTGCAGAACATAGTGCCTGTTTGTTTATTGAAAGACAATATGCTATTATATAGCAGGAAAATGGTTAGCGTGTATGTCTTTTTCCCACCTATTAAAAATTCAGAAGAATGCTTATGGAATTATATTGTCACTTAATTTCCTTTCTGAGTGGTCAGTGTCTACACAAACACATTTCCGTGATATAGGTAAACCACTATTCATTAAAATTTAAGTGTAGTTAATACTTGCTTTTAAAGACATTTAATCTATGAAAATTTAGGTACTTTTATATTCCTGATTATTTCTTAAAACAATGAGCTTTTTTGTTTATTTAAAAAATAAAATATACCATAATAGTTAATATTTTCTTTATATATATATTTAAAGATTTATTTATTTATTTACTTTTATCCATTTTTAACCCCCTTTCCCCCCCGTTTTTTTGCTGTTTTTGTGTCCATTTGCTGGGCAGTTCTCTGTGTCTGTTTCCTGCCCTCTCTTCTCATCCTACTCCTCCTGTCTTCACTGGGATTTGATCCTGGAACCTCCTATGTGGGAGAGAGGCATCCTACCGTTTGCATCACCTCGGTTCCTGTTTTTTTTTGTGTGTCTCATCGTGGCTCTCCCTTGTATCACTCTCCTGTTATGTCATCATCTTGCTGCATGGCTTGGTGGGGCCTGATGGCACATCCATGCACAGGGCCTGGGGGCTTCCCCGCTTGCAGGGCCTGACGGTGCACCTGCACACGGGGCCTGGTAGCCCGCATGCCTTCTATATTTTTCTTTATTTTTTTTTTACTGGGAGGTCCTGGGGATGGAACCCAGGTTCTTCCATATGGGAGATGGATGCCCAACCATTTGAGCCACATCTGCACCCAATATTTTCTTTTGATATTATTTAATGTATTCATGTGTTCAGCTATTTTGCAGCTACTATGGAGATAAAGAGAAATATAATTAATCCAATATACATTTGAAAAATACCCACATACGCTAGGTTGGAACAATGAAGATAAAAAGAGTATACTTACGAAAGCGGATGTGGCTCAAGCGATTGGGCTTCTGCCTAGCACATGGGAGGTCCCTGGTTCGGTTCCAGGTGCCTCCTAGAGAAGACAGCGAGCTGGTGTGGTGGGCAGGCGCAGCAAGCTGACACAACAAGCTGATGCAGCAAGCTGATGCAACAAGATGATGCAACAAGAGACACAAGAACATAATGAGAGAGACACCAAAGCAGAGAGCGGAGTTTCCCTGTGTCTCCTAATGAAGATGAGCAAGATGGTGAGCTGATGCGATGGGTAGGAGGTGCGGCAAGCTGACACAACAAGATAATGCAACAAGAGCACAGGAAGAAAAACATAATGAGAGACACAACAAAGCACGGAATAGAGGTGGCTCAGGCGATTAAGCACCTCCCTCCCACATCGGAGGTTCTGGGGTTGGTTCCCGGTGCCTCCTGAAGAAGCAGGGAAGACAAAGAGACACAGCAAGTGCAAACAACGAGGGGGTGGGGAGAAATAAATAAATAAAATAACTCTTAATAAAAAAGTATACTTAGATGGAAAAGATACAGTTAAGGAATTGGCAAGTTAGATGGGGAAACAGGGAATACATTTATTAGGTTTGGAATGATATATTACTTTGAATGTTAAAGATAAAATAAAAATTTTTTCCATTCATCAAGAACCTATTAAATACATAGTATAGTTTAGTAGTTCCTTTAACTCAGTCTTCTGCACTGTATGTTAATTGGTATATAAAGCTATTAAAATTTTTTTTCATTCATGATTTATTTAAGGATTATATTGTAAACTAAAGGGCTGGGTTTTAAAATTATACTTTGTATGCCTTCTGTCCATGGGATTTCCAGAGAATATGTTTTTAACAGGTGGCATATAGAATTAAAGTATATTCTCTTTTATTCTTAGAACTTAATGCATCAGTATCTAATAGAAATAAATTGTATATAGCGGATATTATGCTTTTATCCAATTAAAAATTTCTATTTTATGTATACCTTCTAAGCTGTGTGGTTTTCAAATTGTAACTACTGCATAAATTTACAGTTATCTTTACTTTTATACATTGTAGAATAAAGGAAATAGAATGAAGCTCAAATTTTAGAAAACAGAAAAATTTATGACATAGAAAACCACTGATTGGTCACCTTCTCGATCAATGTTTTGTTTAGTGTGAACTATACATATTCTATTCTTACAATTACAAAATATTTTTATATTGGGTAAAATGGCCAAATTTGATTTTATGCTAATTATATTAAGAAAAGGTTTAAATTAACTTCAACAGCAGAAGCTCTTGAAATGGAGAATGGTATACTACTGAATTTAAATACTCATGCTTGTCATTTTACATGGATAGTATCATAAGATAAGTAATGACAAATTAAGGCCTGCCTAACAGAGAGAAAACTAAATTACATGACTTTTATTAAGGTATAAACAAACCTATTAAGTGTTATCTGGAATACCAATTAGCAGAAAGAGCACTGACAATTTTATTTATCAACATTAAACTCAATTATTAATTACAGACCTGACAAACCTAGTGGTAAACAGACCATGTTGGACCTTAAGTCCATTATATGAGAGGGATGATTACCGAAATCCTGTGGGGAAATAAGTAATTGTAGTTGTAAAATTTTAATTGCCTTGGAATAAGGAAAATTATATTTTCTTGTCTGAGAATATAAATAGTATGCCATTAAGGTAACAAGCTTCAGTAGTTGTAAACAGAAAATGAGTTAAATGTTAGGTCTTAAAACAAAGGAAAAAGTGATTAATTTTTGGTGTCATAGTGTTCAGTGTGAATGGCATACTGTAAATACCTGGAGATTTTCTTTAGACAAATTGTATAGTAGATGAGCTATTTTCTGACTTCCTTTGTTCATAGTGAAAATTAATGTTAGAGGGAACATTTTTGAATGAATTACTCAGGTGAATAGGAAATATAAAATTGAGAATTTATTTTCATGTGTGTGATCAGCATTGTTGTAAAATGAATGAGACAATTCACATTTTTTTCTTTTTCTTTGAAGATCCAAATTCCAGAATTTGTGGACATTTACTTATAGGTGCGGCCAAGAATTCTTTTGCAAAACTCATGGATAAAATTAGCCTGGCAATGGAAAGTATACCTCTGCATAGTAGCAGAAGTATTACATATATAGAAAAAGACTCCTTGGTTCAGAGGTTGGCCCGTGGACTTCATAAAGTAAACACACTGGCCCTGAAATATGGTCTACGTGGCCATGTGCCCATTATGGTATGTATGCAATATAACAGTGATCTCAGGACTTGTAAATGAAATTTTGAATCAGACCTAGTTGTAGTTTAAATTAGGTATACATTAATATATGTAGATTTCCTTTGGATTTCACATAAACTTAATAAAATAAATAAAATCATTTCCAAATAAATGTCTAAAATATCAAAATACAAAAGTTCTGATATTAGGTCTCTATAAGTGCATTGTAGCAGAATTTCCTAAGGCCATTTTCTAGCCATTTATATTATTTTTTTCTTCAGTTGTTCATTTCATGTATACCAAATTATTGGTCACGTACAGAATAAAACTCTCACCTCTACATTTCAGTCATAGCTGGTATTATTTTCTGTATAACGTGTTACATTTACTTTGGTAAAATGGCTGCGGCTGTTGATTCACTAGTAAATCTGTAGTTCCTGCATGTAAAATTGTCCTTGTTTACCAACAGAAGAGTACAGCATCATTACAGAAGCAAATATTTGGATTTACACAAAGACTGCATGCCGCGGAAGTAGAGCGCCGCTCACTGCGCTTAGAGGTCACAGAATTCAAACGAAATATGAATGAAATGAAAAAGGAACTTGACAAAGCCCAGGGTCTCCAAATGCAATTAAATGAATTTAAGCAGTCTGTAAGTGTATTTGATTTAGAAAAATATGGGTTTGGTGTACTCTTCTCTGATATATATGTATGCTTTGCTTTCTTTAACTTTTTATTATGCTTGTTTTTACAAAGTAATTCAAAGTCCCATTAGTAGAACTTCTTTTTCTTTAGAAAACTTTACTTTTACATGACCCCAATTGAGGAGCCTGATGTTTGGGGTCGGGGATGGCACTTCCTCTCTTCTTTTATTATATTAAACATTTTGAGTGAATTAGGTTATTTACTGTGATCAAGTTGCATTGCCAAAGAAATGTTAAATTTGTCTAACTTCCATCAAGGATTTATATGTATTATTTTAAAAGGCAGAGAGGATAGCTGAAATAAAAAGGGGCTATATGCCCAAACAACATTGAATTAAGATCAAAACAATGTGACAGTATGAAACACAAAAAAATGCAGATATCCACATATTCCATTTGCAATTGGGTTAGATTTTTTTTTTTAGACAATTTATTGAAGTATATCATTCATACATGAACATACATAAATAATAAGTGTTCAGTAAACATTGTGAACTTACAAAACAAACATGAATAACATCTACAGGACTCCCACACATCATCCCACCACAAATACTTTGCATTGTTGTAAAACATTTGTTAACAAACTATGAAAGAGCATCGTCAAAGTATTACTACTAACTATAGTCCATATCTTACCTCCCTATATTTTTATTTTTTTAAGGATTTATTTATTTATTTACTTTTATCCATTTTACTTACTAACATTGCTGTTCTTAAGGTGGAAGTAGGAGCATAGAGTTAAAATTACGTTGAGCCTTCAAAGTTGTATACAACAGATGAGAGTTAATATAAATATAAATACAAAATATGTTTCTTACATATAGGAATGTTACTTTTAGTTCTCCATTCTGTGGGAGAACTCAAATTTTGTAAGTGTAACTTCATTTTGAAAGTACTTTTAAATGTATCTTTTTTTTAATTTGAAATTTGTAATAATATTTGTGAAAACAGAAACAGTAACAGGTAATGGTTTAATTCTTAATCTTATGATTACATAGATTTTTAATCTTAATAATTATCTAAAATAGTTATGCCTTCAAAGGGCAGAGAGTTCTTATAAATTAGGCAGGTCAAGAAATCATGAATTACCTTTCTGTTAAGACATAATTAATAATTTCATTTTCAGCAAATGCCTGAAGACACACTTTTTTTTTTCTCACTTTCTTAGTTTTTTGCCTAAAGAAGGAAAATTTATGAGCTGCTTTAACATTTTCTTCATGATTACAAGAGTAATATATGATAGCCATAAAGATACAAAAACATGTAAAGTTTAAATTATAATCTTACCACTCAAAACCAGTCACTGTTGAAATGTGAATACATTTCATTCCCTACATCTTTCTGTGTGTATATGTGCATATACATGCCTTCCAGATGTAGTTTGGAATAACTTTGTATATAATTTTAAAAAATTAAAGTACTGTAAGCATTTTCCATAAAATAATTATGAATATTATTTTAGATAGTTGAAC
Organism: Tolypeutes matacus; assembly: GCA_026826555.1. Taxonomy (NCBI): domain Eukaryota; kingdom Metazoa; phylum Chordata; class Mammalia; order Cingulata; family Chlamyphoridae; genus Tolypeutes; species Tolypeutes matacus. Next base: position 5,779,914 of record JAKSZT010053764.1, on the reverse strand, counting down.
AATCTTGTCATATGAATGAATCAAAATTTATTTGTTTCTTATTCATAGACATTTCATTTGTTTTCAATTTTTGCCATTATAAGTAAACTGTAGAGAACTGTTTAAACTTTCAAAAGCCAATTCCTTTTTAGTATGTTTCTGTCTCATTTTGACCTGCTTTCTATCATATATACTAACAAAATTTTGGATGTTAAGATGATATGTCAATTTTGAGATTTAGAATATAATCAACTTGCAAATAAAGGTTTAGATAATAGTAGCTTCCTTGAAAATTAGAAGATTCTTAATTTATGTTGCTTCTTGGAGTATCTATGAATACTTCTAAATATTCTACACAATTTTATGTCCTAGTCTAAGGTTTATGTATTAGGATAGCAATTTAGTAGCTCTTATTTTTTAAAATAATAAACTTTACTTTTAGAGCAGTTTTAGGTTTATAGAAGAATTGCACAGCAAGTGTAGAGCATTCCCATATCATACCTCTCCCTCCCCCACTTTCCCCTATTGTAAACATCTTGTATTAGTATGGTAATTATTGTGATAAGCCAATATTGATAAATTATTAGTAATTAAAGTCTCTAGTTTACATTAAGGTTCACTCTTTGTGTATACAATTCTGTGGGTTTATGACAAATACATAATGTCATGTATCCACCATTACAGTATCATAAAGAATAGTTTCACTGCCCTAAAAATATCCTGTGTTCCATCTCCGTCTTCTAATTCTTTCCCCTAACTTCCCAAACCTTGAGTAACCACAGATTTTATTACTGTCTGGATGAACACTTTTGACAAATTACTTAACCTCTTCTTTTTTTTTTTTTTTTTTTGAGCAGAATGTCTATACACTGACATTCACCCTCATTAACTGTTGTGGCATTTTAAAAAATTAGCATCTTCAATTCAGATATATTTTCATATATTCTGATTTTTTTCTAATTATGACCATTTTTAAGTGTATACTTCAGTAGCATTAATTACATTCACATTAATTACATTCACAATGGATGGTAGCTCCCAACTCTACCATCCATTACCAAGACTTTTTCATGACCCTAAATATAAATCTGTAGCTTTAAAGCAATAACTCCTCTTTCCTCCCTCCCCCTGGCCTCTAGTAACTTTCTGTCATTATTAATTTGCTTATTTTAGATATTTTATATAAGTAGAATCATATAATATTTGTCCTTTTGCATCTGGCTCAAGTTAGCATCTTATCTTTAAATAGTTGGAAGTAGTCAGGACTCAATTTCTAGCATCTTGAGAGAAAGTTAGTGTTTGAAAGAAAGTTTCTGGAAGGTTACAGAATCCTCTTATAAGATCCTTAGTTGAATTAAAAGCTAAGAATATATTTAAGGAAATGTTTAATGTGAATTACTTCTACTGAAGTGTAGAAGAGGGACAGGAGAGACTAAAAATAGCTAAGTTTTTAGGTAAAGAAAAAATTCTGGAGAAGTGGGAAGGGCACAAATATTCTGTTAAAATAAAAGAAGTCCTGGTGAGCAGATGTGGCTCAAGTGGTTGAGCTCTCACCTCCCACATGGGAGGTCCCTGGTTCAGTTCCCAGTGCCTCCTGAAAAAAACAAACAAACAAGAAGACAAATGAAGAGTGACTCAGGGAGGCCAATGTGGCTCAGTGGTTTGCGTGCCAGCTTCCCACATACGAGGTCCTGGATTCAATCCCCAGTCCCTGATACCTTTTAAATCAATCAATCAATCAATTAATCAATAAATCAATCAATAAATAAAGTCCTGCAATTCAATATACCTTTTAATTAAATAAATAAATTAATAAAGTCCTGCAATTCAATCCCCAGTCCCTGATACCTTTTAAACAAACAAACAAACAAAGTCCTGCAAAATGGTGTGCATCTTGATTTATAGAAGTCAAGATGACTGCAAAAAACAGAATGGTCTGATGGCAGTGAGTGGTAATTAAAACAACAGCAGCAACAAATGAAAGAATTACAAAAATACTACATTCACAAACCCATAAGACTGCTGTGGTGTCAAGGAATAGAGCAGGATGTTAAGAAGTAGAAATGCAGCCTGAGTGCTGAGAGGAGACTGTTAAAGCTGATGTTGTTAAAGTGAAGAGTTTAGTTGTAATAGGATGATGTGGAGAATGAGGCAGCTGTTAAAAGTGAGTAAAATAGGTTAGTGTTCTTAAAATCTAAATGCTGTATGAGAATCAGGGATGTATTAGATATACCTTTACTAGGTGACTCTCAGGAAATGAGGCAACTTTCCTGTGTGCCTTGTGATCATTCTCATTACTTTACATTAACTTACGTCTTTAGGCATCTCTTTTTATGCTGTACTGTTGCCTTTTAAAATTTTATCAGTCTTGAGGAATGCATGAGAATCTACCCTTGAAAAGGCAAATAATAAAAAGACAACAGTTGCTTCAGGGAAGTAGTAGGCAAGGTATCTGATGCTAAAATAAATCTGAGTACATTAAGTACTCAGATTTGAGTTCCGAAAAAAGTTCCAGTAAAAGTTTTTTTCTCTAGATGAACTTGCATGCTTGCTATTGTTAGCCTGTGAGGAACTTATAATTCAATACATTTCTGTTTTTGTCTTTTTTCTCAGAAAACTCAGAGATAGAGTTTGCATTCAATTGCAGTAATTTACAAATTCCAGATGCATAGAATCAATAGGGTTTTTATTCTGCTCTTTTTCCCCCTAGATTTTTAAAAATTTTAAATCAACTTGCTTTATATTTGTGATTAATTACATGAATCCACCTCAAATTATTTTTAATAGAAATGGGAAATTTATAAATCTTATATATATGATCTTACATACATGATCTTATATAAGAATTATAAATATATATAAGATCGTATATATGGCCTGCATGGTTCTTCTTTAGCTTTCTACGTTTATTTCTCAGATTACTTATCTTTTATGAAACAGTTCTGTTCTTTCTGCCTTAAGATGGAGACATCTTTCATTTGTTGTAACTAATTTTTGTTTCTTAAAATATTTTGAACAGGAGATAATACAAGTGTGTTATGCCCTGGTTTCTACACCTCTTAAGGGATGATGGCCCCCAGTCTAGAATTGTCATCCGTTATTTCAGAGAAGAGTACTTTTCTCTCAGAAGCAGTCCTGATTTTGTCAAAGTTGTGTTGTATATTATGGTGCAGTTTTACTGGCTGATTTTTATATGTGAATTCTTTCACTCAACAAAAATATATAGGGTACTGTATTAGTCAGCCAAAGGGAGTGCTAATGTGAAATAACAAAAATGGGTTGGTCTTTATAAAGGGTATTTATTTGGGATAGAAGTCCACAGATACCAGGTCATAAAGTGTTAAGTTTCTTCTCTCACCACAGTCCATTGCCACGTGTTAGAGCAAGACAGCTGCCGGCATTTGCCAGGGTTCAGGCTTCTGGGGTTCCTCTCTTCTGGGGGCTGCGTTTCTCTCCGGGCTTAGCTCCTGTTCCTCTACAAGGTCAGCTGTAGATGATCAGGCGAACGGCTCACTTCTCTTCTCCTGGGGCCTTCTTTCCAACATCAAAACTGCTTCTCAAAAACTGCTTCAATTCTGTTCTTGCCTTGCCTTTTATATTTGATTCCCCACCCACCAAGGGGTGGGGCTCAATGCCCTACTAACGTGGCCCAGTCAATGCCCTAATCATAACTTAATCATGACCAGATTAACAGATCAGTTTACAAGCATGATCCAATTATATTTTTGGAATTCATAATTACGTTAAATTGGCCAACAGCTACAGGTACCTACTGAGTGCCAGGTTCCCTTCTTGTGTTGGGTGAACAGGCTAAATGAGGTCCTTGTACAACGGAGTTCACATACATTTATGTATGCTTGGTATAGGGGGTGGTTGTGCACAGACAATAAAAAAATGAGCAAGTCTATAAAACGAATTTAGATAATGGTAATGGCTATGAAGAAAATAAGATATGATGACATGATAACTTGTATTGTGGTGAGCATGGGGAGGTATGGTCTGGGAAGGACTCTCCAAGGGATGATATAGGGATACCTCAATGATAACATACCAAACACAGAGTTTTAGGTAATCATTTAAAAACATAAGAATTGTTAAAATTTTAATTCCCACAATCATCATCTTTATAAAAATGTCATATGTGAAGATTTAAATAGAACATTATGGATTTATTTGGAATTTGAAATACGTTTTCTAAGATTTCATTTGACTAAAAATGATCAACTTTGGGAGTATGGCTATTCTGCCATAAAATCCACAGTGATGTTTTTATCTTGATTTAAGAAATTAAGAAAAACAAAAATTTTTTTCTGTTTATATATCAGACACTTGGGATTGTTGCATTATACTCTTTATGTTAACAGATAATTCTGAAGATTAAATGATGCAACAATGTAGTTAATTAAAATATTTTTTCCTTTTTTCAGAAATTGATCACTCATGAGAAGTTTGAAAGTGCATGTGAAGAATTGAATAACGCATTACTTCGGGAACAGCAGGCACAAATGCTATTGAATGAACAGGCACAACAACTACAAGAGTTGAATTATAGACTTGAATTGCATTCCAGTGAGGAAGCTGACAAAAACCAAACTCTTGGAGAAGCTGTTAAGGTAGGAGAACATCTTTTGTATATTGGTTTAGTGTGTGTGTGGGGGGTGGGGTGGAGGATGGTTTGAATGAGAAGGGTTTGTTCTCTCTGCCATGTATTTGTAACAAGGTGTTTAGAATGGAAGAGAGGAGTTACAATGTGATAGTTGTCATTCAGAAGATATAATGAGTTTAGGCCTATGATATATTTTAGAAATGTTGACATTAAAGTATAATAGAATTTTAGTTTATTATTATAACACTTTGGATTTTCTACTCGTAAGGTTATAAACTCTGGAATGAAACCTGTAAATCCAGGAGAACCAAACTTATATAACATAGCCTCTATATCAATTATCATCCTAATACAGTTAAGCAACCGAGAGTTGGTACATAATTTATTATATAAAATAATATGTATATTTTAATAGTTAACAATGATAATAAAAGCTAAAATTTATAGAGAGCTTATTTATTGTCTGCCAGGAACTATGCTAAATACATTACAACTAGTTATCTCTTCTAATCCTCACACAAACTTTATGGTATTATTCCCATTTTAAAGATGAGAAAACTGAAAACAGAGAGCTTAAATAATTTGTTTATTAGTAAGTGGTAGATCCAGGGAGTCAGATTTCACATCTACTTTCCTAAGAAGTACCACATTACTGTTGATTGATAGCATATTTGTGCCAGGCTCTATGCTGCAGTCCCTGCATGAGTTATCTTATTTCATCTTTAAACTAACCCTGTGAGATAGGTACTGCTATTATTTACATTGTTTTTTGAGGAAATTGAAGCTTACCTATAAATGTTGAAACTAAGATTTAATTTTAGAAAAATTTGAAAATATTGAAAGCTAGGTGAAGAAAATACAGGTGAGTTAAAAGAAGAAAAATATTGATGCACATAAGGGAGGAAAAAAACCCCATATCTAAAGATAAATACTATTAACATTTTGGGATATATTTTTCCACATGTAAATATTAAGTTGAACCATTTGAAATTGCTGTTTTTATAAGTCAAACCAGGCAGATGTCAGCAATTTCGTGTTGTTCAACCTAATATAGTTTTTCTTACATAAATGACAGCATACATATATACTTTTTGGTAACTTGTTTCTATCACTTAATAATAGGCTATTAAAACTTGATGTATATTATTCCAGACATTATATTTTGTAATTACAGAAACATAACCAAAATAGGTTAAAAATGCAACCATACAATACATATTGTTTTTTTTTAACTTACTTTAAAAAAAATATTTGAACTCTGTCACTGCTTTTGTATTTTTAAAAAATTTATTAAGCAGTTTTATTGAGATATATTCATATACCTTATGATCTATCCAAAGTGTATAATCAGTAGCTTTTAGTATAATCACAAAGTTGTACATTCACCACCACAAAAAAACTTTACTTTTTAAAAATACCATGTCAGAAATTTCTTCCATACTAGTGTCATCATCTTTCTGGGAAAGATGGTGGAGTGTGGAGCTCCAGGACTCAATCCTTCTACCAAAACAGTTGACAGGAAGAAACTGTCTGAAACAACTATTCCTTTGTTTGAATGTGCCATAATTTAGTAACCTGTTTTCTTTTTACTGCATATTTAGATTGATTCAGTTTTTCTGCATGCATTGTTTTGTCTTTGTTTTGCTATTTATAAGTAATTTCAATATGAGCAACCCTGTAGCTAAATCTTTATACACATACCTGTTATCAGTGATTATTTCCTCAGGGTAAATTCCTAAATGATAATTATTATATATATATATATGCACTTTTAAAAATGTGCATATTACCAGTTGGCCTACAGAATGTTTTTCCCTATTATATTCTTTCCTAAAATTTATGAAAATTGTGCTTTTTTCCAAACCTGACTATTATTATTTTTAAAATTTTTGCTAATTTGATGGCTATGTCATTGTTACTTTAATTTCTATTTCTTCAGTTACTAGTCAAATTGAATATTTTTATAAAGACCTTTTTTATGCTTCACCTTCCATTAATAGATAATATAAGGAGCAATGCTTTGAAAAAGCATATAATTGTGTCATATTGGAATCTTTTCTTTCTGCAATAGTTTGTAGTTTGTGTTTAGTTTTCATGTCTTCCAGAAGATATAGAGCTGTTCATATTAATTTCTTTAAAATGCTAGTAACTTACATGTTGTTAGGAGAAGGGAATTGTTTAATTGCTATTTCTTAATTAGAACTAGAATGTGAAAATGCTCTCTTGTGGGAGGAAGCATGGTTTAGTGGAAGAAGAACTGGCTTTGGAACAAGTATTCCTAAATTCAAGTCCCAGTTCTGTCCCTTGGGCAAATTATTTAACCTCTCTGTGCCTCAGTTTCCTCTTCTGCAAAAAAAAAAAAAAAAAAAAAAAGGGGTAATAACACTTAAGTTGCAGGATTTTTATGAGAATTAATTAAGATACTGTTTGAAAAACAAGTATATGCTTGATAAATGTTCTTTTGTGTTTTTCAATACTTTTGAAAAATAATACTTTCTCATTTTTTAACCATGTCATGTGTATGACTTCTTTTAAAAAATAAAGTGTGTCACTTCTTATTCTTTATAAAAACCAAATAAAGTCATGAATAGAAGATATGGAAAAAACAAGTTACCCATGACCTATCATCTGAAAACAACACTGTTAACATTTGGGGGGTTTTGTTTTGATTACTTTTCTATATGTGGTGATTTTTATAAATCATAATTTGGACTGCATCTCAGAAAGGGCTTCCAGTATAATATAACTGGATCTTGGATAAGACGCTTCTGTAATCCAACAGTGCATTAAAAAGTAAAGGACTTATTAATAGACTTCTGGGAAAGATGGAGTATGGAGCTCCAGGACTCAGTCCTTTTACCAAAACAATGAACAGAAAGAAACTGTCTGAAACAGCTATTTTGAAACTTTGGAGGCCAGAAGAATACTGTATAGCACCCAGGGAAGAGCAGAAGCAAGAGGCTGATAAAATATGGTAAAGGATAGTAAAATGCTCTCTCTGCATGGTGACAGAAAGATACCTAAAAATTCTCTTCCCCAAGAACGGAGGTGGGCACAGTTAATCTCTGATGACACCTTTTGATTAGCAAATTCTGATTGCTGGTGGCTCAGCTCTGAGGGCAGCTTTTGTTTCAACCCACCCTGGACAAAAGCAATGACAGCCATTGTTTCAGTTCTCCCTGGGCTAGGGTGAAGGCAGTGGAGATTTAAAGACATAGTGCTTCCTCAGGGTTGTGGGGGACAGTTAACTGAAGGGCTGCATTTGCTAGGCAGGCCAAGAAAACTCAGCTTTGGGAAGCCATTAGAGAAACTTTTGGTGCCCATTCTCATCCCCTCCCCAGTGCACTTTGGAGCCAGTCTGTACCCCTTCATGGGTCAGTGGCCCTGTTTTGTCTCTGAAAGACCGACTTGGGAAAATCCTCCCTGGGATGACTTTCCTCCTAGAATTTGCCCTTCAGGCAAAAGCAGCTAGAGACAGTGAAAGGAGTATAAAAACTATGGAGGCAGACAGCCAGGGACAAAGGCCTGCTGGCTTCAAACACCCCGGTGAGAGGTCTGTCTCCTGGGAAACAAAGGGGTCAAGCAAACTCCTATAAATAGGAGAACTCCAAAACAACTAAAAAGTAAAAACCCAGGACAAGACAGAGGACCAAAAAGACAGGGAAAGTCCTACACACTGCATTCACCTTGGGCAGACCTTGGTTATAGAACTAAAACTCAAGAAAATCTCTTGTCTTATCATTAGCTAGTTACAAAACCAAGAAACAGACATCTCAGGGAATAAATCACAGTGCTAACATCTTAAAATATTAAAATGCACAGTGTACAACAAAAGAATACAAGACAAACAAAGAAATAGGAAATCATGGCCCACCCAAAGGCAGAGGCTAAAAATACAGAAAACACCAATGGAAAAGATGAGAATGTGGACATACCGAAGAAGCCTTTAAAAAATTGATCTTAGAAATGCTCAAGGAGATGAAGGAAAGTACAGAGAAAGAACTAAAGATATCAGGAAGACAATGAATGAGTAATATGAGAATCTAAGTAAAGAGATAGAACCAAACAGAAATATGGGAGTTGAAGACCTCGATAACTGAAATGAAAAATTCCTAGGAAGGTTTCAAGAGCATATTGGGTCTGGCAGAAGAAGGAATCAGTGAACTTGAAGAAAAGACACTTGAAATGAGTCAGGCTGAGGAGCAGAAAGGAAAAACAAATATTAAAAGAGAACATAGCCTAAGACAGCCATGGGATACCCCAAAGTGCACCATTATATGGGAGTCACGGAAGGAGAAAAAAGAGAGAAAGGGACATAAGGAATAGTCAAAGAAATAATGACAGAGAACTTCCCATACTTAGCAAAAGACATAAGTATGCATATACAAGAAGCTCAGAGAACTGCAGACAGGATAAACATTAACAATACACCCTGTCATATATTGATCAAACTACTGAATGCAAAGGACAAGGAGAGAGTTCTGAAAGTTGCAAGAGAAAAGCAATGTGTATGTACAAGGGAGTCCCAATTGAGTGAGTGCCAATTCTCATCATAAACCATGGAAGCCAGAAGGCAGTGGGTTGAAACTTAAGGTGCTGAAGGAAAACAACTGCCAGCCAAGAACTTTATATCTGCGAAACTCTTTTTCAAGAATGAGGGAGAGATTAAGACATTCATACTTCCTGGTCTTAAAGTTTATAACAAAGCCACAGTAATCAAAACAACCAGGATAGACAAATAGACCAATGGAATAGAATTGGGAGCTTAGAAATCAACATTCACATTTATGGCTAATTGATTTTTTTTTAATATTTCATTCCCCCCCCCCCGCCCCCCTGGCCCCATCCAACTACATGAGCACGTCTGCTCCCCCAACTGATTTTGACAAGGTATCAAAGACCACTTGTTGTAGTTTGCTAGGCTGTTATGCAATATACCAGAAACAGGTTGGTTTTTAACAATGGGGATTTATTAACTTACAAGCTTACAGTTTTGAGGCCAAGAAAAATGTCCAAATCAAGGCATCATCAGGCGATGCTTTCTTCCCGAAGACCAGCTTCCAGCAATCCTGGACTTCTCTATCATATGGCAAGGCACGTGGCGGTGTCTGCTGGTCTCTCCCTTCTCTTCTAGGTTTCATTGCTTCAGCTTCTGGCATTTTCTTTCTGTGTCCATCCCATTTATAAAGGACTCCAGTAAGAGGATTAAGACCTGTTGTGGGCCATGCACCAACTAAAGAAACCTAATCAAAATGTTCTCCTTACAGTATGTTTATACCCACAGGAATGGATTAGTTTTAAGAACGTGATTTTTCTGGGGTCCATATAGCTTCAAACCATCACATGCCACCCTCTTGACCTTGCAAAATATGTTCTTTAATATAATCAAAATACATTCATTCTATTACAATATCCCTAAAGCCTCAAATCATTTCAGTTACAATTAAGTACAAAGTCTCATCAAAATCTGTTATAGGTGTGGTCTGTCCTGGGTCACAATTCCCCTGCGGCTGTGGACCTGTGAAACTTAGAGAACAATATACAGTGTTCTCTGCTTCCAATATACAATGGAGGGACAATCATAGGATAAACATTTCCATTTCCACAGGGAGAAATTGGAAGGAAAACAGGGGTCATGGGCCCAAACAATTACGAAACCCTGCAGAGAATACTCCATTAGATTTCAAGGTCTGAGATTCATCTGTAGTACAATGCCTTGTCCTTGGGACCTTAGTACTCTTTCCAAGTACTTGCACAGTGGCCATGCTCTCTCCAAACACTGGGGTGAAGGCTTCAACATCTCCAAGCATTATGGTGATGCCCAGACTCTTGGCTCCATCCTCCTCAAGCATCAAAGTGGCAGCCAGCCTCTCCGCAATCCCCCAGGCATTTGAGAAACCTGGGGTGGTTTAACACTCTTCCTGAATGACAAGGCAGAAGGCCTGTCTTCTCCATTCTCCAGGGCATACTCACCCTTTCGATATACATGGGTGCATCTGCTCTCTTGGTCCAAGAAGATGTCTTCAGTCCAGACCTCAGGTTCCATTGTCCTGCCTTTGAAGTCATTTTTCCTTCAATCTGTCCCTTTTTTCTCCAGGATGGCAGTGGTTCCCTTTGTAAAGATCTTGAAAAAAACTTGTTTTTGCACTTAGCACACAGGGGTCCAAGCCAGAAGACAATAGGACTTTCCAAAGAGTCTTCTTGAATAAATGCATTTCTAGTCCTGACTTGCACTGAAATAGCTGTCTGGTTCTGTGTTCAGTTAAATCCTCACATGGAGCACCATTCTCTGGGGACTCGTTTTCCAGAAGCTCAGAATTTTCCTAACCATCAATTTTTGGCTAATGGAACATGAACAGAAATAATGTAAGTTACTTGCACATTAGCCATGAAAATATTCCACACACCGTATTTTATATTCTTTTCAGTTCTGACATAATGTAGATAGAGAAGTTGACCTCAGAGGTCATGTGTTAAAGATGATATAACTGTAAGATGGAAGGAGTACAGGTCCCTCAAACACTACTTAGAGTATAACCAAGCACCAACCTGGACCACCTATTTTGAATTTATGTGAGTCAGATTGTGATCATTATCACGTTTGAACCATCCTACTTTTTTTTTTTTTTTTGGCTATAGTATGTAGCATTACCTTAAGTAATAAAAGGACAACATTCCCTTTGACTACAACCAACAATCTTGTTGCCTTTCCTCCCTCCCATAAGTGTTTAAAGTTATAAGTTTGTGTTTCTTTCCAGACCTTTTTCTATGCTTTCACATGTATTTGTATATATTCATAAAAGTTTATCAGTGTTTTATGCATTTATTTTAACACACACACATATATATATTATTGTCTTACTTTTTTTGCTCCAGAACATGGGCTAAAGAGCTATCCATTCATCCTTCTAATTTATATACAGAATTCCATGCTATAAACAAGTCATTGTTTATTTAACTATTAATATACGGCGATGTGTTAGGTTTGTGTCCATATCTTTAAAATTAAATATCATAGATTAGAATAAGGAGGCTGAATTCCTGACAGGGCCATGGTAGATCTGTTTCCTGGTGCAAACCCTAAACTCAAATTTTTATTGAATTCAATTGAATGATGGGACCAATGTTTGCATTTGCATTTAAAGTCAAATAAGAAGTTAGGATATGTGCAATTTTCGGTAGGGCCTTTCAGCAAGTGGAGTGCCGTGGAAATGCCATGGACTCTTGGATTCCATTTAAAAGGATAATTTTGGTTGTATTAGTCTGTTCTGTCAGTTACAGACAGATATTGGAAAACAAAGCATCTGAATTAATTGTCCACTGATCTACAATATTTTTGGGATCTGTAAGCTGGTAGCAGCTTAAGATTGGGTTTATCTGAAAATCCAATCCATTGCCACAAAATGATTTGATTTCTTCCAGGTAGCCTGTGAATCATAATTTGTAATTACTTCTTTATAATTAGTTGATGTTTGCATATTCTTAGGGTATATTTAATATTGTATCATCTGGTAAAAAGGAAAAAGAACATAGGCTCATAGGCAGATGGGAAAGGTACAGGAATAAATTAGACTCCTACAAATAAAAAATCAAGAAATGACAGTATTTTAACAAAGGGAACATTACAGAAATTGAAGATGATGACTAACCTCAAATGACATTGCTTTTATAAAAAAGAGATTTTTAAATTTTGATTTCTCCATAGTATATATTATATTTAAAAATTTCATTTTTATGTCAGTTATAAGTTACTCAGTTAACACAAGATAATAACTACAATAACAATAAATCTGCTTTAGTCAGCAGTTACACTCACCCCTTATTTTTGTTCATTCCTCAATCCTGAGGGATTTGGGATGATGTCTACTCTGCCTGCTTCAGGCTGAGAAGGAGTGGAGATATTATGAGGCAGAGGAATGGAATTTTTTGGTTGCAGTTGAAGATAGTTCTTGCTTTTGACATGGGACTGGTCCACCACCATCATCATTTGTTAGTTGTCCAGTGCAGGCCCAAAGAACTAGAGAGTAGGAATTGGCTGCATATCTGCTGGGTTTCAGGGTTCAACTGGCATACGAACAATCCGAAATCTTTGTCTCTTGCTTCTCATGTAAAGTTCTTTTTTTTTTTCTTCTGAAGATGAAGCATTGACCTGCAGCTGGCTGCATGTGCGTTCAGAGAATCCTTAGAGTAAAATAGTATAACTGGCAAGGAAATTTGGTTGTTTCTGTGACATAACATTTTTCTAAGAATAAAAAATGAAGCACTCCCCCCCATTGTTGACACTTAACATTGATGTCTTACCGTTGTTACAAGTGATTTAAGAATGTTAAAATATTACTGTTAACCGTAGTCCATATTTTGTTTTAGGTGCATTTTTACTTATTTACCACCCTATTATTAACACCTTGTACTAGTGATGTACTTCTGTTATATATCCAGAAAGAACATTCTTAGATTTGTATTATTAACCACAACTTGTCCACTATGAGGTTCACTTTGTTATACAATTCCATGTTTTATCCTCTAGCTTTTCCTCGTTCAACCATGTTCACACACATACTTCAGCACCATTAATTACACTCACACTATTGTGCTACCATCACATCTGTCCCTTTCCAAACCATTACAATAAACCTATATAAATTCTACATAGATTAAGCATTATCTCCCCTTTCTACCTCCATTCTATTTCCTGATAATCTACCTTCTAGATTTTACCCCTGTGAGTTTGCTTATTAAATATTAGTTCATATTAGTGAGATCATACAATATTTGTCCTCTTATGTCTGACATTTCATTCAACTAAGGTCCTTGAGGTTCATCCATGTTGTTGCATGCATCAGTTCTTCATTCCTTCTTACAGTTGAATAATACTCCATCATATATATGGACCACATTTTGTTTTTCCATTCATCTGTTGATGGATAATTGGGTTGCTTCCATCTTTTGGCAATTGTGAATAATGCTGCTATGAACATTGGTATGCTTATATCTGTTTGGTCTCTGCTTTCAGTTCTTCTGGATATATACCTAGTAGAGGGATTGCAATTCTATGCTTAGCTTCCTGAGGAACTACCAAACTATCTTCCACAATAGCTGCACCATTCTACATTTCACATGCACACTGGCGCTTTTAGTTTTCTGTTTTTCTTTTGTTTTAATAGTGGACATTCTAGTACGTGTGACATGAAATCTCATTGTGGTTTTGATTTGCATTTCTCTAATAACTAGTGATGTTGAGCATCTTTTCATGTGCTTTTTAGCCATTTTTATTTCCTCTTTAGATGTCTCTTCAAGTTTTTGCCCATTTTTAATTGGGTTGTTTGTGCTTTTATTGTTGAGTTGTAGGGTTTTTTAATAAATGTTGGATATTATATAATATGTGGTTATTGTATAGGATATGTGGTTTCCAAGTATTTTCTCCCATTGAATAGGCTGCCTTTTCACTTTCTTGACAAAGTCCATTGAAGCACAAAAATTTTAATTTTGTGGAGGTCTCATTTATCTAATTTTTCTTTTGTTCTTTGTGCTTTGCGTGTAAAGTTTATGTGTTGCCAAGCACAATTTTTCAAAGATGCTTCCTTACATTTTCTTCGAGAAGATTTATTGTCCTGGCTCTTATATTTAGGTCTTTGATCTACTTTGAGTTAATTTTATAGGGTGTGAGATAGGGGTCCTCTTTCTTTCTTTTGGATATGGATATTCAGTTCTCCCAGCGCCATTTGTAGAAGAGACTGTTCTGTCTCAGTTGAATGGACTTGGCAGCCCTGTCAAATATAGTTGGCCATAGAGGTGCGGGTCCATATCTGGATTTCAGTTCATTTCCATTACTCAATATATCTGTCCTTGTGCCAATACCATGCTGTTTTGACCACTTGATATGCTTATTATTTATAGGAAATTTAAAAGCATTTTTATATTTATAGGGTCATTTAATAAAGCAAAGACTCTTTTTGTAAAGTTAAAAAAGTCATTCTTGATTGGTCTTTCTTAAAAAATAAATTCTGTTCCCTTAATTAATTAATACATATAATTGAGCCTCTACAGTATGGAAAGCAGCGTACTTCACTTTGTCAAAAATATATGTTGGATTTAATGAAAAGGAATACTTATGACCTAGTAACAGTTTGTGGGATTTTGATATGACAATGGATGATAGTGTTAAAGATGTAAGGAATAAATGAAATATCTTGAAGGTATGAGAAAAAGAGCAGATAATTGTTGGAAAGATCCACATTTAGAAGGCAGGAAGAAAAAGAGGAGGTAGGGAAAAACAAGTCCAAAAAAGGTCAGATGTTAAGGATTTCACTGGGAGTGCGTTTAGTGATGACAATGCCCAGAAATATTATGTGGTTGGTTTGACTCTATGTTGAAAATTTTGTTTAAAATAATTCTGTAAATTATATATGCTTAGATTTATATCCAGGAACTCTTTAAAGAAGACAATTTTCAAAGGAAAGATCTATTGAACAAATAACTATACAGTATTTACTCTGAGTCAGGTACTATAGTAGGCACTGGGGTTAGAAAAATACATAAACCAGTTTCTGTTTGGGACATATCCCAGTGTATTAGGGGAACAGCTATGTGTACACTAAAATGTTAGTACAGAATGATGAGCACCATCATAGAGATAGTTAGAGGGTACAACAAAAGTCTGAATGATATTAGTAAAAATTGTAGTTTGTCAGAGGGTTGTTAATTTTCACATTGAAAATATTTTTCTCTGTGACAATATTTCTCTCTTTTAAAAAAATATGTCAGAAAAATTAGCTTCTGTTGATTGGTAAACAATAATTACCAGGGTTTGTGTATCCTTATTCATAAGTGAGCTTTCTCCTTCTTGATTGGCATATGGGAGAGTTTGGGAACTGCACACTGGCATGTCGAGTCCTGCCTTTGCTAGGAGTTAGGGAAAATGGTGAAACCTGAGGCCAGACTTTATATGGCAAAGAATAGCAACCACTGTTACTGAGTGCTTACTTGTCCATCTCTCTGCTAGATACTTCAAATATATTACCACATTTAATCTTCAAAAGAGCCTGTGATATAGGCAGCATAATTTTCTTTAGGAAATTAAACTCAGGGATGTTACTAACTTAAGTTTCCTCAGCTAGTAAACAGTAAAGTGGAATTTGTATCTATCTAGATCTCTTGGCTCTAAAATCCCCACTCTTTTATTACATCTGATGTGTGAATGGGGAATGAAGTAGTAGACAGATTTTTACCTTTAAGGAATTTAGCAAGGACAGAAAGAAAAGAGGATACATGATAAACTGAAGGAAGATGATGGTCAAGTGAAGGTTTTTAAAGAAATTGGACCACTAAATATGCCTGAAAGTGAAAGCCATAATTCTGAAAATGCATAAAGATAGGACAAGAGATGTGAAGAAAAGTATGATGATTTAGTATTGCTTAAAGAAGGGGCATAATAGTTCGATACTATTTTAATGGCCTAAAGCATCTAAAATTTAAATTGCTATAAAGTCTGCTTACCACATGTTTTCTCTTTACTGAGAAGAGTGCAAAATTTGATGTATAAATATTCATGCTATATATATTATAAAAACTGTCATAATGGTAGCATATATCAAAGAAACACTTTATTGAGTAAGATGGAGAAATCTGTGGAGATCATTAAGGATAATACTTAAAATAAATTGTCTTCATTAGTATATAATTGGCTTTTTGAGATTTGACTAGGTTGGTGGTCCTCTAGAAGTGATAAAATTATCAGTACCCAGAAAAACCTTGTTGGAATGCCATATGGGACAGTTTTTATAAGTTACTAAGGAAGTAATTGAATATCCAGTTTAAAAAATATTCTTACAGGAAAGTGTTTTTGTTTATTTGTTTCTATGATGGTGAAAAGGAGTTCTGAGAAGTAAGTCATGAAAGAGCCACCAACTCTAGATGATCTATTGATTTTACTTTAGTTTTAAATGTTTCAAATATGTTATAACTATTTCGTTTGTAAATGACCTTTATAATATTATAATTCATATTTTTTTCCAGTGGCAGAAGAAAGCAGGAGTATTTATTTTCCAAGTTTTGTTTTGCTGCTTATTAGAGGGAAACCGTATTAAAAAAAAAAAAAATTCCCCTCAAACAAAGACCCAAAACAATTATTTGGACTTTTCAATCCTTTTAAATAATAGTAAAGTCCCTAGTAATGGGAAGTTCAGACATTGAGAATTAGGTATTCTCATTTAATGCAATTCTCTTTCCTATGTGCAACAATACACCCAAGTCTTTGACCATAATATCAAAAAGGAGGCAGGAAAACTTTTCTCTCTGAAATACTGATTCTGTGCTCATTATTCAGAGCAGAAAATGAAGCCATAGGACATTGAAGGGCAATCAAGAACTTGTTGGTATTGTGCAAAGTTACAAATCCATAGAAACAACTTTCAAACAGGAACTTAAGTATTTAGAAATTGAACATAGAAGCGTAGAAATGCTTGTTAAAGCATTTCTTTAAAGTTGGGTGATTCAATATATTATGAATGAATTCCTTTCAGCAATTTAGCAATTTTGGCTTTTTTCTCTTAAGGTCATATTTTAATTTTAATGATCACAAAACTATACTTTAAAAGTACATTTTAGAAATGTTAGCAACTTCAAGATCAAATAGAAATGAAATGAGAAGTTATAGATCATGTAAAAAAGAGAGCTTCTCTAGGAATTTCTATTACTGTCTAACAATCAAAACTAAACTTAACATTTTCTTAATCTTCTATTTCTATTAACTTATGAAACCTGAAACTGAAGGCTTAATGGTATTATTTCTACATTGTAATTATACTAATAAATACCCTTATCCATGACCCTGGAATTTATAGTGCAGTAGTAAAGATTTATTGGCTTAGGCTTTGGAAGAAAAATGAGATTATTACATAAGGAGATTTTGGGTTAAGCACATGTACTTGCACACCATTTATTCCAGATAGTTTTGTGCTTTAACTTGTTTTTCGGATTTTATTAAAAATAAAGACGATTTTTGTTAAATCCAGATTCCTGAGAGATCTTTGTTATATTATTGAGTCAACTACAAAGTAAGTACTTTACCTTGAAATGTACAAAAGGAATCAATAGGCCTACAAAACTGCCTTTTCAAAAAATGTTTGAAATATATTTCCTAGTAGCCTGATTATCAATGTACATGATTTTTCTGAATTTTTAAATTTTTTTTTTGTTTTTGTGGCAAAATTAAAGTTCCTCATAGTTAGAGGGTGTTTGGGTATTTGGGGCTTGATTTCTCTTTTTTCCCCTGATTTGACCTCCCATTTGTTTGTTTTGCTACCTGAAAGGAATTTTCTTAGGATGTCATTATTGTCACCTTAATCAACTTTTCCCATGATCTCTTTCTCCTTTCACTAAAATTTAAGTCTATAAATATATATATTTTTAAACTTTTGTTTGTGAAGTGCCATAGATGGGCCAAGTACATTTATAATGGGTATTAAAATGTTGAATCCCTTCTCAGTGATAGACGAGTCAAACCCCTTTCTCCTTTAACTTGACCGTATTCAGCTGTGGTTACATTTGATTTCTTGGTTCTTGGTGCTCCATCCTTAAATGAAGTTATATTTTAGTTTGAAATGTACATTTCAGTCTGAAAACAAGAATTTTCAAGTATATTTAAATTATTTTGGAATTTTATAAATGATATCTCTGCAATAGTTTGAATTAACTAATGTGTTAAAAGACTTTGCTATATAAATTGTAGTTTTATACTTTTATGATTGGTATTTGCTCAGTGGTTTGCTTTACATTATTAACCTTCAGACAGGATTCTTTGTATATAAATCTCCATTGTGGAGACTTCAGAGACTGTAAATTTTGTTAGCATTTCTCTTTCCATTAGATAAAAGTAGCTACAATTAATTTTCTTGGCATTCTGCTTAGTTTGCAGGTAATTTCTCATCTAATCTTTAAAACAATTTTTGAGATAAATATTATTATCCATAAATTTCAGATGAGGAGACCAATACACAGAGAATATAACTTGCCCCAGGTCTCAGAGCTAAAAATTGGTGGAGCCAGGAGCTAAACTCAGAGATGTTTATTGATGATGATGATAGTAAGATTTTTCTCTATTAGAAGAATTATCTCCTTTGAGTGTACTACAAAAATGACCAGAATTATATGCTTGGTTTAATTACAAATATTCCACCGTTAACAATGAAAATACTCTTATTTTTTGTTACAGTGGGCCCATTTAAAAATTAATAGACTATACATATAAATTAAAGGGCTAACCAAAACTTATATACAGCCTTGCAAAAGTAGAAACTCTCAGAATGTCTTTGTTTTGATATTCATTAATCAGAAACTCAGTGATGATTTTTTTTTTTCAGAAATAATTTAACTTTAGAATATTACGTTTATAATGAAATAAGCACAAATTCAAATGTCTCAGACTTTTGGGGCAATTATCTAATTATATATTCATATTTCTAACATGATTAAGTGGCAATATTGAATTCATTTTAGAGATCATTTTATCCCTATATATGAGGCTATGTATTTTAAATCTCTAAAACATTATACCTTTGTGTTTATAGGAAACACTTAATTAACATGCTCAAGTTTTATTTGGAAGTTTAGTAATGTTGCACTGTCATATCACTATTTAACATGCTATTTCAGAAAACATCATTCTTTACCAATCTTAAGAAACTTCATTTTGTTTCAGTACTTTTCACAATTAAGGAGTTACCCAATGAACATGATTCTGTAGTGCTTTGATATTCTTATGGAATGCTGACAAGTGCTATGTTCTATTTTTCAATTCTGAAAAATTATGTAGGGTAGCATTAAAATCTATAGAATTAAATTCTTGAAACTGTAAAGTGTGTAACATATTTAACAGTTTGTTTTCTGATAGTAAAAATCTGACTAATGCCAAAATGCAGTTAGGTATATGCTGTCTACAAGCATTGTTGTTAAGAGTACCAACAAAGAAAATGCTATAATAGATGAAACAGAAAACACCTTTATAGCAGTTTTATCTTATTTTAGAAGTAATGTCAGAGTATCAAAGCAGGCCAAAATCATGTGAGCATTTCTGAGATGGAAATATAATTCATCTGTTTTTCTGATCTAAGTCCTGTGACACAGAACAGACTAAGAGTCCTTGTAGAATTTAGAAAATCATTTGTCTTTAAAGATTGTGGATTTAGGGTTTCTGTGTTGTGTCATGACTGAAAGTCTTAAAAGGAGGCAATTTTAATTGGGAGGGAATTGGACAAAATCTTCTGAATTATATGGAAATATGATATGATTTGACTATTAGTTTAGTAAGTAGAAACACTGAGGTCCTTAATGTTTATTCTCTGGAAGGGAAACAGATCATTGAAACCTTTTTCCCAAAGGGTTGAATAAATGATACTGATTAAATTTAACTACATGTTACACACACACATACACCCACTGTTTGAGAAAAGGATATGTAACTGAGTAATTTCCCATCCTTGTTTAGTAAAGTACATTTTAATATTTTTTATCAATTTCAGTTACTAATGTTGTGATATCCTGTATATGAATTTAAGCTAAGATTTTGTGATCACATTTGATTTTATGAAAATTGTCAATTGCATTTTCTTTCCATTGAGACATTTTATTTATATTATGTATTACATCCCCAGAAAAACAATTCCAGGATTTTCCCTCCTGTGTGTTTTCATCTTGCTTCCTGTTGGTTCATGATGCCAGGTGAGGCTGTCAGTACAATGAACCAAACTGACAGGATGGGAGAAGATTATTATGCCATTTTTGTGGACCTTTAAATTGCACATCAAATCTGGGACTAATCACTCCATACTTGCTTAATCTGCTTGGGAGTTTCACAACAATTTTCCCAGTTCTGTGATCATCAGTGATTCCACATTTACCAGTGTAACTAGGTTTCATTATCACACTTAGAAACTGGACGATGACTTTGGAGTATGGCCTAATACGAACCTTGTGTTGACTCTTTTCTCAGCATTGTTGATGCTCTTGAGAGCATTGGCAAGGTCATTCATGTGCGCCATTATGGTGGGATGGAAAGATGGTTGAAAGAGCCAATTACATTTTTTTGTTGCATAAAGTTTATGCATATTGTTGAAAATGATGAAAAAATACTAATGAGAAAAAAGAAGAGTCTTTTTGTTGCCATTTTGGTGTGTAGTTTTCTGATTTTTAAAACATATATGCATATTAATGTATGTAGTAAATACGCATATCACTTATGTATTTTAAATTATTGTATCATGTTTTTAAATGTTAAATTTAGAATTATATCATGGTCATTTTTAAATATCAATAATTACAATTTGTTCTTAAGGGAAGAAAAAAGAGTGAAGGTTTTCTTATACATGTTTTCTCTTCATTAGCTATTTTAGAATGAAAAATATTAAATTAATGTATGCATATACTAAAAAAGTTAGGAAAGGCTTTGGAAGAACATGTCATTTAGTAATTATAGCTGGGTAGATGGATTTATTTTAATTTGTAATGCAAACTCAGTGTTTTTCTGTAGGATATCAGTATGCTCTCAGCATTTCTTAATAGTGATCTAAATCTCAAATGACTTGTTTTTTAAAAATATTTAATTAAAATGCATTTATTTGCCTGACGATTCAAAATTAAATTGGGATAGAAACTGATTTTCTAAAGTATACACTGATGATTTCATAAGTGTATAAATTATAGGGAAAATTGTCATATGTGGAAATATAACTGTTTTAGTCAGGATACCCTGTGTTATGTTGCAGTAACAAATGACTCCAATATTTTAGTGGCCTTATAAAAACAAAAAAATTTCACATATTATATATACCCATCATGGGTTAGCTATGCTTCTGTTTCAAGTGTCCCTCACTCAGTAAAAGGCTGATAAACAGCTCACTGTTGATGTCATGGCATAGGTCTCTATATGGAACATTGCTGGTCTCATGTCTGCCAGGAAGTGGCATATTTGACTGCTTCCATATTTCACTGGCCAAAGCAAGTTACATGATTCCAGAAAGTCAGAGAATATGTATTTCTTTTACCAGGAGAGGCACCACCAATTACATTGTCAAATCTGATATCAGTAGGACAGAGGAATATTATTCCCCTCCAGGGAAGTGGAATAAATACTTTGAATAATAATGTAATCTGCTACAATGATTTTTTTTTTTACTTTATCAAAATAAAGATGAAGAATCTGTTTTCTAGTTATCTGTGTTGACTGAATTATGTATAACTTTGCATTTTAACATGTGTAGATTTATTCTTATTACTCTCTTCCCTGATTTATTAGGATAGTTGAATATGCAGTTATTTCAGGGAGCCATATGTCCAGTTGATACTTTTCTTTCTTACTCTAGAGTTTTTCTTTTTATAAAAAGAAAAAGATTATTCTTTAAGTGTGTTATGCTAATGTTTTTTCTTTAAATAAACTTGAATGTCCTAGAATATGTAGACTTGTTAACCACATTCCTTAGAGCTTTTCCTAGGATCCACAAGTGATATGCTGACATTTCAAGGTGTCACTACTAGATGGTGAAACTCACTTATTTAGAAGGCTAGAACAGCTGTGTGTTTTTCTTCAGGTAAATGGGTTGGTGGCAGAGAGATCAGAAATGTAGACCATACTAATTTTACGGTAAGATCTTTATAACAAAAATGGCAGTTGAGTATGCAAATGAATGTGTATATGCTTGTGTACACACACATACACATCTTCTCACTAATAAATTTCATTGGAAGCAAAGCTGTAAAAGAATGTATTCTGCTATATTGTTATTTCCCCAGAATATATATTTTAAAATTCTTACTGTCCAAACAAATAAAGGAGCTTTCCTAAGCACAGTTTGTCAAGAAGTTACACAGAGGCTTGGGCGCATCTTTCTACCTTTTCTTGGATTGCTAACTCTTGCTGAAAATATGGTTAAGTGTGAGCGTTCATCTTTGTTTTAATAGTCTCTGTGTTACTCATATCTTTTTATATAAATAATAGAAGTGGAGAGGGGTTAAAATTACATATTTCACTCAGATATGCTAAAATTGACTTCATGGTTCATTTATCACCTAATGGGAATTCTGATATCAATCCCTTTAGTTATTTAGAAACCTCACGGTTATTGCCAATGATAACTTGTTCTAACTTTTTTTCTTTAACCCAACATAATAACTGAAAACATTTTAAACTGTAGACCAAAGAGCGCAGATCTCCTTAGAAAATGATCACAAAGGTCAATTGTGATTTTTTCATGCTCCTAAAATATATTCTTTATATCATATATTTTTGCTGTGATGAAGAGTTTATGGTTCTTTGTTATATAATTCAAATAACTTGTAGGATTTAATGTAGCTATTAGTAGAAATAGAAAATATATGGCTAGGATGATGCATTTGTAGAAAGCAAATATTATATACTATCTGTTGGAGCATTGTAAAAGTAAATTTTGATATAATACTTTTTAGCATACCGTGGAAAACTATCGATTACAAGCCAGCTCTTTTTAAAATATATTTCTTTGTTTAGTTTAACACTGAATCTTTTTACTCAGAGGTGAAATCTTATTATTAAACCTTGGTTAGAGCCCTACTGAAGATTTAAATGAGCTGCTGCAGTATGGCCAGAATGGCCTCTTGTATTTACTCTAATTTGACAGTTATAGTTTGTATATATGAACACTGAGACAGAGATAGGAGAATGCTTCTCCATGGCTGGGAATCCTTCAGCAGTTTCCCATGGCTTCCCATGACAATAGCTGGCAGGTATTTTTAGCCACACAATCCTTTCTTTGAACAAAATCTTATACAAAAACTTAGAGAAAACATTAAAGTGAATTCTGACTAAAGAAGAATGGGCTTGGGATTCCACTGAATCAAGCAACCCTCACTCTTTATCCCCTCTCCTCAAGAGATCTTGATGAAATGCCACAGAGGACTGTATGAAAAATCATTTGCGAGGTTAAATGTCTAGTTTCATGACCATGTCTGAACTGCATGTACCTTTCTAGTCTGTTCTGTCATTCTCATTAGTGCCTTATCCTCCAGTCATACTTTACTTCTTGTATTTCTCTGAAAATGCCATTTTTTTCTGCTGAGAATTCTCTTCACAACACTGAACACTTTGCTTAAGTACTGCTTTTAAAACCTCTTCTGATCCTCCAAAATAGGAAGTTATCTTCAAAAGGAGTATGTTCTCTTAACTTATGTATTTGCTTATTTAAATATCATACTGCCTGGTTTTGAACTCTGGCTTATGTGATTTTGGGCAACTTAATTGAACTCTGTGCCTCAGTATCCTCATTTTTAAAATGGGCATAACAGAAGAACTTATCTCATCATAGTTGTTATGAGGGCTAATTGGGTTAATTCTGGCATAAAACAAGTACTTAGGAAGTGCTAGCTATAATCATTATTTATATCTTTGGCATATAAGTGTATGTTGAATGAATAAATAAATACAGTAGAGTCACCTCTTATGTTGAGTTTAGATTTTAGGATCTGCATATAAGACAAATCTTGTATAGTCAAAATTATCTTTAAAATTTCCTTAGAGAAATTTAATAGGAAATATTTGAAGTTATTAGTGAAAAATGATTAAGCCATTTCATTTGCTCCCTTTTCAGTCTACCCAGTCCAATAAACTGTTTATATTTGTTTTTTAAAGACATTTATTTTGAAATATTTTCAAACTTATAGGACAGTTACAAAAATATACACATCCCGTACTAAGAAATTCAGTATACCCCTGTCCTCCCAGATATCCAGATCCACCAATTTAAACATTTTGCTATAGCCACTGTATCATTCTGTGTCTATCAATCTATCAATCATCTAGCCAACTATCTTTTTTCTGTTTATCAATCTATTTTCAGAACACTTGTCTTTATGAGCTTGCATATTCCCTGATATTTTCTTTGTAGTTATCTTTGGGGCTTATATTTAATATCCTAAATCTATAATAATCTTGCTTGTTTCAATAGTATACACAAGCTATGTTCTATACTCCTCCACTCTCCCACTTTATAGAGTAGTTCTCCCTAATTTCATATTTATATATCATAAGTCAAAACCACTAATTTATCATTACATTTTATGTGTTTGCCTTTTATATCATGTAGGAAATATAAAGTGGACTTGTAAACCAAAAATACAATAGTATTAGCATTAATATTTACCCATGTTGTTGCCCTCATCAGAGATCTTGATCTCTTTATGAGGCTTTGATCTATTGTCTGTTGTCCTTAACTTGCAATCTACAGAATTCTATTGAGCATTTCTTGTGGGGCTGGCCTAGTGGTGACAAATGCTGTCATCTTTTGTTTATCTGGGATTGTCTTAATCTTGTCCCCGTTTTTGAAAGATAGCTTTGCTGGATACAGAATTCTTTGGGGGCAGTTTTTTGCTTTCAGCACTTTAAATATGTCATGGTGCTGCCTCCTTGCCTCCATGGTTTCTGATGTGAAGTTGACACTAATTTTATTGAGGCTGTCTTGTACATGACATGTTGCTTCTCTCTTGTGGCTTTCAGAATTCTCTCTTTATATTTGATATTCAACAATTTGGTTTTAATATGCTGTCTATTTAAGTTTGTCCTGTTTGGAGTTCGTGGAATATCTTGTATGTGTATATTCATGTCTTTTGTTAAGACTTTAATCTTCTTTGCCCGGGCCATCATTTTCAATTTCTTTGTATATTTTGTAATCTATTGTTGAAACCTGGATATTTGTGTATTTTAATGTATTATCACTGGAATTTAGATTCTGAAAAATCTATTCCTTAAGCTTGTATCCAACTGGTGTTAGGATAGAACTTTCCTTGAATGCCAGGGGCTAACAAAAGGAAAAGAAGGAAAAAATGAAAACACCTTTCCCCATTTTTGTAGATTGACCTGTGTGAGTGCTCTCCTTTAGTGCATATCCTTACAATGAGTTTCGAGAATAGCTTGAGGCCAAAGCATAGGGGTCTTCTTTCTCACCTGTCTTGGTCATGAACATGTGGCCTAGGAATTTCCTCATTTGCATGGATATGTATATCTTCTTTTCCCTAGGAAACAGATTTTCATGGTCCTGGGCACTGCACTGCATGTCCTATTGCCAGCCATCCCTTGTACCAGGCAGCATGACTTGACTGCTCTCTTACAATATACTGTATGGTAAGGAGGTGGGGTGCAGACCACTCAGGATACCAAGAGATCCTACCCCTTTTAAGTTACTTTTTCTTGATTTGGTGCTCACCTTGTTACTGTAACCCTATAATTGTTTTCTGGAGCATTGATAAAGATGTTTCTGCTGGTTCTTTCTGGTTATTCAAATCTTCTTTGGGGGGACAGAGCCTGAATCTTCTTACTCCATTTTCTTGAGTGGGAGGAACTTATATTTGTTTTCATTCCTTTAAAAAGTCCCTTATGGAGGGTAAAATGGGAGATGACGTATTCTCAATAAATCCAAAATAGTCAGATTTTCTTCCAAGTTGGACTATATTGCTATTTCTTTGGTTGGGCACCAAATGAAGAGGTTTCTCTCCATTTAGGGGCCAAGTTGAATGAAAATATGTTTTTGATACAGGGAAATCATTCTCACTTTCACCTCTTGTTGGGATATTTGCAGTATCATAGATAGGATGGGATATGAGAGCAACTGAGTGAAACAGTAGATTTTGTTGCTACTCTTTCCTTCTTTTCATGTCTCCTATGACAGACTTACTATAGGTAAGTGTTTTTTACCTGTAAGGACAACAAAACTACTATATTTGAATTGTTGGTTTCTCTTTCTGTCTCTGCCCTTTTCCATATCTCCTCTCCTCCTTGCCTTGCAGGATAAGTGTAGTGGAATTCTCTTAAGCCAAATGCAAGTTTACTTTCATATATTTGGTTAAAAAATTGGGGCAGTAATTCTTCTGTTAATATAGCATTATAAGGTAGTCTGTATGATGTCAGTTCTTTAAGGGTGGTATTGTGGATTAAATTGGGTACATAGATTTTTTAAAATATAATTGCTAAGATGTCCTTATCAGAAGTATGTGTATGTCACAAAGGACCTCTGTTTATCTTAAGTGAAGGAAGCAATAGGCATTGTCATTATAGAGTTTGATATCTTCAAATACTGTTGTGATATCGTGGAGTTTCTATTATAACTAATTTAAAAAATTGAGGGTGTACTAGGCAACCACATTTCAAGATCTGCAGGAAAAGTTCATTGCTACCGATAACTTTAAAAGGAAAGAGACACAGGGAAGTCCATTGCTTTTTGAACGGTTGAAAAAAAGAAAAGAGGGCAGCTCCTTGTAGTCTTTTAAGGTATATGATATTCCTTCCTACAATGGAGTGCTATACAATTCATCCTTACTTTGAAAATTTTTAAAATTTTATTAGTACATTTAATAAATTATGACAGTGACACTGTCTTTACACAGGGAATCTTGACTTGTGCATCATTCAATTTTTGATGTTGAAAGTATGTCACTACAAATCACTAAAGTCATCATTGAACTTAATTCCCGTATAAATAGAAAGCAGCCATTTAAAGAGATAAAAAATTATTTACTGATTTTACTGAGATTTTGATAAGTAAGTAAAATATTGGCTTTACATTTCCATGAGTATTTCCCAGTTAGTGGATTTTATGGAAAATCTAGAGAGATGGTTGGTTACTAATACCATTGTGGTACAGGGTAAAGAATAAAGGTTTGGATTCAGAAGACTTGGATTCATGTTTTGGCATAAACTCATTTACTAATTTGCCTGAATTTGGGCAAGTTACTTAACTCCTCAGAGTCTTAGTTTCCTTATGTGTAAAATAGGAATATGATGCTATCTACCTAACTAGTTTATTGAATAATCAAATGAGTTTAACTGTAAAGCAATAGTATGATGATGATGATGATAATGGTACCTACTTGTCACTCAACTAATTTTTTCCAAAGATTGTGGGGGAACTAACAACAACAATTTTAATAGCAAACATTTAATGGACACTTAAAATATGACAGGCTTTGTTCTAAGCATTTTGTAAGAGTAGGTCTAATGCCTTAATACAAAGGTGAAACATTCCATATGTTGAAAGTTAGTAAGAGTTTGGTGTTCAGTTTTTTCCCTGTGAATATACCTCTAAAATTAAGACAAATCAGTGGTAAAACACTTAATGTACAAAGATTCATTTTGTGAACAAAGTTTTAAGAAAAATAAACCAAACTTTATTTTATTTACATTTAAGTCTAAAAGTACCCAAGTTTATTTTTCCAATTTAAATTTGACCTTCTGGTTCTCTTAAACAACTGATTTTCACTCACCTGATTCACTTTTATTAATATTAATTTATAGTATATTCAAGATAGTCATTTGAAATCTGCTGTAAAATGAAAAATATTAATGTGGGAGTAATTTAATTATTGGTAGACTTATCTACCCTATTATTCAATAATATCACAAAAAGAATTCTTGTAATTGAAAGATTCTTTCAATAATAATTTCGTTTTATTTAAATATTAGGATCCCAACTATATGAAACTCTTTATAAGTTATTCTAATGTTTTCAGATTCTTTTAGATAGTTTTATGTAATTCTCGAATGATTTCAAAATAGCATTAACATTCTAAACAGTAATTTTCTACAACTTAATTCACAGCTTAAGTAATTTAAAACATTGCTAGGGAATTCAGCAACTTTCTGAACCACCATGTAGCTCCAACCTATGTGAAGTTTTTGGAACCTGCTGAGTATCCTGTAGTTGATAAGGCCAAATAGAAGAACCTATGTGTATTCTATTTCCATGTATTTTTTAGGTATTTGCTGAGAGAAACTAGAGTTCATATAAGTGCTGATTTTATTATACATCATGATGATGGTTGTCATCTGCAGGAATTTTCTGTCTCATGAGGTCTGTAGTATATAGCCAAATGTGGTTTGCTTTATACTCTTAAGAAAGTATTACTGAGACGTTACTGCTTATATGTCATGTGTTACAATAAATCTATAGTTACCACTTGTCAATTCTGTAGTTTACTGAGAATATTTTGCAGTGAGAGGATTCTCATGATTCTCTTTAGTATTCTCCTCCTTTATCATTTAAAAGGTCTTAACTTTTTCCCTTCCACTTTACCCCATTATTATCTAACACTTTTAATCTACCAGGAAGAGTTTTGGGGTATATGTGTGTGGCTTAGATCAAACAGAATTCAATATATTTTAACCAATTTTATGAGGATATATTTTTTTCATTATATTTTATTATTGATCACTTTCAGTTCTTTTACTGGGAAGGATTAGCTTTTTACTTTTATATTGACAGAATTTAGGAAGACATTTTCAAAAGAATATGTGAGAATATGGCACCAATAACCAGAAGGGAAAATCTTGTTGCATACTTTGAAATTTTAAAGGTGAATTTTCATTACTCATCTGCTCTGTTTTTTTATTAATCATCAACCATATGGCCTATTTATAGAATTCACTTATTTTATACTTTGTTAATTTCCTTTTGTTATCTTTTTCAAGTGTGATAGAAATAGTTATTTTAAAAATTAGATGTATGTTATAAAAATGAGGCAAAAATAATATATAAATCCATAGTTGCCTCATGTAGGTAGGGATTTAAAGAAGACTATATAATGATACTACATGTAGAAGTATAATTATTGTATTAATTAAGCATATTAAATTCATATATCCCCTTTTACAGTTTATAGGATACTCTCTCATCCATTGTCTTACTGGACATGTAAGTTCTAACTTGAAGTGCCATTTATTCATTCCTTAGAAGTGGGTAAGTTATTGGATCTTCAACTTCAGTTTTTAAATATCTCACCTACATGCTGCATAGGGTTATTATTAGAAAACAAAAAAAGTGTCTCTAAGGGAGATAATTTATAATTGCAGAACTTTTTGTTCAAATTCTCCATTTAAAATATAGAATACCAAGATTAAATATTTCGCATATTAATTGTACCGCCTACCAGCATCTTTTACTATTTTATATTTATTGTAAATTCTCTCATTATCTTATAAATTTTCAAGTTTTATTAATATGGTATTCCTTAATTTCATCCCTTAACTTGTTTTCTCAACCCTATCATAAACATGGTTTTAACATTTTAACTTTAAACTGTTTTTGTGGCAACCTGCATAGTCTGATCCATCCAGCAACCACTCAATTAATTCTTGGTTACTAAATTTCCTAGTTGTCAAATTATAATAGGCTAAAGATGGACAGCACTATTTCCTTTACAACATTAATTTTAGTGCCCTAAATTTATTCTAATCTGGGAAAGGTTATTCAGAAGTTATAGTCAGACAGCAGTAAATGTTATTTTTAAAAATGTTCTAGATGTTTTTTGCCATTGACCTAGGAAATGCAGCTTAGTTTTTTTTAATAACACCATGTTGCCTGGCCTTTCATTTTGTATGCCTAACTTTTTATACCAAATTGAATAAGCTATTAGCTTTTAGTATGTAGGAGTTTGGATCCATAGATATTGGCCAAAAAAAAATAAATATATAAAAGCGATATCCTCTGGAACTAGGTCTTCCAAGTTGATCTGATGGTCTAAAGCACTGCTCCATAGCACCCTCATGAGAAAGAACTATGGTAGGAAATTCCTTGACATGCAGAAATATTAATTGGAGAGATGTATGCATCCTTTCAGTTATCTTTAACTTTTATAAAATCATGTATGTCTCTTTTATATAAAATCACATGTGACTCTTTTATAAAATCACTTGTGTTCTTATTCAGTTGTAAATTATAGAAACTTCAGAAACTATAGATAAGAAAATATCCTATTTAAAAAAGCAATGTGTAGATCTTCTAATAGTCACATCTATCTTGTATTCTACTCCTAAGTATTTCCTACACTTAACTTCCTTTCTGTCCATAGTTTTTTTTTGCCAATTTTCACTAGTAGTAAATAGGTTTTCATAACTGTTTTAGGAAAATAATCAGATGTAAATACCTTCTTAGAAGAGTAGTTTAGTGAAAGCATTGGCTTTTCTCCCCTAGACTATGAGTGGTATACCTGAAAGTGAGCAAATAACATCATTTTCTAAAAACCAAACCAAAACATTACATATACTGCATAATAGATTTGAAATACAGTCACTTTGGGATTTAGTTGGTAAAAGTTGCTTGACATTATGAATTTATACTGAAAATTCAGAATCTTTGATGAATAATGTAGCATTTGTTCTTTTATAGGTGGGGTATTTTTCTTCCTTTTTAAAGACATATTTAATATTAACTTTCTAACAGAATTCTTTACAACATTGTTTTAAGATAAATACACAATCAGGCTTTGAATTTTTTTTTTTTTGTAAATATTAAGACCTGAGTACAAAATGAGGGCTGTATTGTGGATTAAGTGAAATATCTCAAGGCTGTGCTGTTCTGATAACTGAACCTGTAGTGACCTTTCTCAGACACAATTACAGAGCTGTATGTTTTTCCTTTAATTTCATCAGGGGTTTAATTAGTATACAAATAAAACTTCCCTTATCTTCCTTTCTACCTAATTGGCTTGTCTTCGCTTATATATGAAGTATGTGAAAGTGGGCTGTAATTAGGGTGACCGTGTTAACCTTTTTTCCTCAAATGTACTGTTGCCTAAAGGCCTCAAGGCCTAAAAACAGTGCTTTGGATTATTGCTTTGCAATCACTATGGCTGTCCCATAGGTTTTCTCATGAGCAGAAGGGCTTTGGGTGCTGCAGGTTCCCACTGCTTAACAGGATCTTCATTCTTCTCCCCACTAAATGTTTATTGATTATCTCGCTGTTCCAGGCTCAGCCTCCAACAACTTAATATCAGGTGACAGTCAGGAGAGTTCTCCAAGTAATTAGAGTTGAGCATTGGGGGAACAATTAGGAGCAGAGTTATTAAACTTGATTTATCCTATTCTCTCCTGAACAGTTTCTTGGATATCAGAACATCACACTTTCACAATCTACCCTGGTTGAGAAATTAGTGGCTAACCTGCTGCTTATCATTGTTGCCTTGCTGCCTGGAGGCACAACCTCTTGGTTTCAGTCATTTGGTTGGAAATATTAGAGTCTATAAAGTTTATCATGGTTTTTAATTAGATAAATCTGAGCAGGAGAAAAACAAAGCTTAACTTAAAATTTTATATATATATATATATACACATATATATATACATATATATAGTATATATATATACACATATATATATACATATATATAGTATATATATATGTGTATATTTAGTCTTTGTGTTAGGATTTTTAAAAGAATCTTTTGTCATCAAAAACAAGAGATGTGGATATTAGAGAAAAGACACATCCTAGATTCACTTTTTATGTCGTGGTGTTATGTACACATCCTCATGGACATTAGAGTTCATTGATATATGTATGTGTGTATATATATTACCTATGATGTCCCTCAACTCTGAAAAAGAGAATTCTTTGTCTACTAGTAATATAGCTATGAATAGTCTTTTTCAAAAGCTATATTTTTTCATTTTCACACTTAATGAAGTATGTTTATATCACTTTTGTTACTTTTTTATAATTTCAAAGTCTTAGACTAGGTTATTCAGCTATGGCCCTGAAAATAGTGCAAGCTTTAGAAGAGAGTGGTAGCTCCTTGTTATTGCTCCTGAGAAATGAAAAACAATGGAAACAAGATTTACATGTATAATATAGTAGAAATCCTAATGCTATGAGTTATATCTTCCTTGAAAGAATATCATAGGATTGCTGAAAAGTCAAGTGTGGTTTTATAATGATTTCAAGATCATGGGCTCTCTCAGATTGGACTAGTGAGCTTCAATCTGGGAAAGGTTGGAAACAGTTTGCTCAACTCTGGGTAGCCCTCTCACAAACATACACCTCTAGTCATAAGTGTCACTGAGCAAGAAAATTTGAATGGATTGGCACAAATTTATTATTTCTGTTGGAGAAAGAATTCAAGCTTTATGAGTAACTGGTGGTGGTCCATTAGTTTTATCTTCAGTTCTGAAAAATAACATTTTTTATTGCTTGAAAGATGCTGGAAATACTGGCTTTTAAAGGACTCAAATGGATTTTTTTTTTTAAATAAAGAAATTTTATGCCTTTATGTATCTTAACATTGGCACAAAATAAGTAGGTTTAGTGGGCATTTAAATCTAGTTTTTATCTTTTTAAAAAATTAGGTTGAGTCAGTTGCTATTACTATAGTGGGATGTTCTTGAGGATCTGTTAATATGAAAGATTTACAATAAAATTTTATCTAATAAGCAATTATAGTTTGCTTATTTTTAATTCTTTGGCTTTTATTTGTCTGACAGCAACTTGACTGTTTGAAAAGTGAAATACTGAATTTAAAAATGGAAAGCTGATTGCTTTCAGTTCACCAGCCATTAGAGCAAATTAATTGTTTTAGCTCCATGTACACAGCTTGAACTTTTTATACTACCTATTGTGAATGCATTTAAAGAATAGTGTTAGAAGACTCTTAGATATGAAATCAGAGCATTTTGGTTTTTCTTTATTAGATTTTTGAAACACTGTTGTAGATCTTTATTTATGGCTAAACTCTGAGAGAGAAGGAAAAAATGTATATGCAATCAACTGCTTAGCTCATTGTCCAACAAATTTAATTGAAAAACTGATAAGTCCATATTCTAGAAATTTCATGCACAAAGGAGTGAGCAGATTTTTAGTACCAAGAGAAACCCCTCTGGTTCTTATACTATTTTGCATTCTAGAATTTTAAACAAGGTTTAGAATTTACCCCTTTAAAATGTTTGATTCTAAGATCCTAAACCCTGAACTTTCAAGAGAAAGTTGCATATTTTTGAAATTTTTGTTCTAAGTGACTATTTCAGATTAAAGAAATATAATCAACAGATTTTATACTTCTATGACTAGGAAAATATTTATGAACATAAATAATTCTCAATGCAAGTATTACTTGTAAGTTTCTGTTAGTTGAACTAATGGAAGCATTGTGTTGCTATCCTTGACATGATAGTTATTTACTTAGAAGGAAGTAGATTTTATTTAGAGTACATTTTGTTTGTCTACTAAGATGTCCATAATGGCTTAACTGTTTCAGATATATTTATAACAATAGTGGTGCTACTTTTTAATCTTGAGTTTCCCATTGTCTTGTAGGTGTTCTAATCCACTTTCCTCCCAAACACACACTTTGGGCATTTAATAGTTGTTGTTTTCAACAGACTCTAAGTTTCATGTGCTTTTTCCCCCTTGAAATCTTTATTTTTCATCCTTAAAAAACACAATTTGAGACTTTGATATTCAGATATTTTCAGTAAGAAAATATTTACCTTGTAGTATTTTAAAAAATAGAAGAGTTGTGTTCTGTAGCCAAATGTCTTTCAAAGTCTTATCAGTTTCATAATTTCTAATTAGTAAGTATGTAAAGTGTTTGCAGAAAATTTGTTAAACCTTGATGTGTAATGACCCAATTCTACTTCTCAGTCAGTCTGTATTCTTCTTTGTGTAATAGCTTATAGCATAAATTGAAGTTAATTATCAGGGCTGACAAGTAACTCTGTTTTCTGTCTGCTTGCAGAGTCTCTCTGAGGCAAAGATGGAGCTGAGAAGAAAAGATCAATCTCTGCGTCAGCTCAATAGACATCTTACCCAGCTGGAGCAGGACAAGCGTCGACTAGAGGAGAACATCCATGATGCAGAGAGTGCCCTCCGCATGGCAGCCAAGTGAGCATTTGCACCTTGGGGAGATCACTTAAAACAGACAAAAGATCAATTCTTACTTTCATGCCTCGGGTTTTAGCCCTGGATAATACAGTGTTAGACAACAAAAGTACAGCTGTCTCTCTTTGAAATTCTCTTATATATCTGCAAAAAAGAAAACTCTTAACATACTACATGTATATTTTATTGAAAAATCTCAGTAAAGTATAAGTTGCAATATAACCTCTAATTATATGTATTTTGGACTCTGTTGTAGCATTACATGTTTGAGACAATTTTTTCCATTAATATGAAATATAAGTTTCTTTACTTAAAAGTTTTGTGTAGTATCTTCTCTCACATATTCCTCATCCTCTTCTTCCCCATCCCCCCAATTTTGCTTTGTATATATTGTAATATATTAATATTGCAAGTAATAGTTTCATAAAGAAATGCTAGTATACAATCAGTATGTGTATCATAGCATCTTTTTAAATGCAATGAAAACATGTTGGAAATGGAATATTCGTTTTATTTTAAAGCTGTGTATTCTAATACAAAAAAATAGAAAAAAATATACAGTTTTCAGAGTGAACAACTATGTAAATATGATTAGAGTGTTTTTCCTTTTACCAGGTGATCGAGTTGATATACACTGTGAAGTTCAAATTGAACAGCTCTGTTGGGCATTTTTATTTTTTCACCAAGTCAAATTTCATGCAATACTTTAAAGACATTTCTTTGTACAACATCATGGTTTAAAAAATCTATTTAAGAACTAGCAGAGACATCTAATTTTAATAAACTCAGTGTTCCGTAAATTTGAAAGTCTGGATTTCTGTCCTTGCAAAAATATATATGTTAAGATTTTTTTTTGAGAGAAATTGTCTTGTCAAATGTGAAAGTCCTGAAATATGAATGCACTCTGTAAACTAGATCAGAGAGTACAGAATCTACAATCTTAGGATATCCATAGCTTTGCCAGTGGGCTTGGGAAATTGCTCATGCATAATGAAAAGATGAATTTTCACAAGGCCAAATATTGGCATGTCTAAATACCCACCAATAGTTTTTTTTCGTTTGCTTGTTTTTGTATTTTTGTGTTTTTTAAATTGTTTTTAAATACCCACCAATAATTCTGTAGAAAATGGTAAAGCTGTATAAAACTGAACCACTGTATTAGGTATGTATAATTGCCACTTTTTAAAATATGATTTTGATTAAATCAATTTTTTTGTTGTCATTGAGTCTGAATTTCCTCATGTCAAATGAGGGGCTTAGCTTAGATAATTTTCAGTGTATCTTATAGCTCTGAAAATTTTGAGGTCAATGAAAACAGGATTATAAAACATCCAGTTTCATATTCTGTATTTTCAAATTTCATTTCAGGAACATGTATCTTATCTGTGACCATGGGCACATGATCTTATAAAATGAAAGAAAGCTGATTTGAAACTTGAAGAGCTAGTACATTATTTACTGTTTTTAATTGTCTTTAGTATTTTCATTCAAACTTTGAATTTCGTTATCCAGGCAAAATTCAGTAGTCAAGGCTGATAGAAGAAACTAGTAATTTTGCATATTTCTAGTCAAGGTCATAGAGATTTTTTTTGTACTATTATAACACAAATAGCCTATTTAGAAAGGAAAATATCCTTTTGTATAGTATGACCATTTAAAATATATCCTTAATACTAAGATTTCAAGTCATTTTCATTAGAAATCTTAAGAATAAAAGTTTTAGTTTCTTCAGCACATTTTTCATTATCAATAATGTAATCATGATTCTTTTAAAAAAAATTTTCACTCGTTTTTAACTTTGGGATATCTTTAAGTGTGCCCCCCTCTAATTTAGGACCAATATTATAACTGAAGATATGATTAAATATGGAAATATGACAATGAATATGGTCAAGTTTTATATATTTAAAAGAATAACAATGATAATCCTTAATTTTTAATAAGGCTTAATAAGGCTTGGGTTTTACTGACACCTAATCTTTCCTTTAATTTTTCTAGAGACAAAGAATGTGTGGCTAATCACATGAGGACGGTAGAAAATATGCTTCATAAGGTAGCGTAATTTTTCTTTGATATTATTCAGTTTGTATATGTCATTGTTCTCTTGATGTGAGTCTTGGTACTTTTATTAAAAGCATACAAAATACAAAGTACTTTCATTCCTTTTGTAACCTTCTTTAAAAATAAATAAACAAAAAGATGTTATTACTTTTCTTGATTGAAAATGTGTATTATACAATGCTATTATAAACCTTTTTCCAGAGTGCACTTTATATGCTTGATAAGATTATGAAAATAGTGGTTTCTCCATACTGGTATAACTGTACTTGAATTATTTCTGGTCTTTGCTGAATAAACCATAGGTCATTTAAGATTCTGACATGTCTCATAATCATAAAATGTTTGACCACACTGTCTACCCTCTTACTACTCTTAAACCTACTGTCCTGTATATGTGTGTGTGTGTATGTGTGTGTGTAGAGAGAGAGACCCCCTACAATGTATTGTCTTTGACATTACTTATATATCTTAACTAGGCAGTAATGTTATTCAAATAGAAATTTACTTTCCTCTTTGTAAAAATAAAATAAAACAGAAAAACGAGAGTGTATTCTTAAAATAGAAATTTAATGTATGTAATAATACTCAACTCTTTAAAAAATTTGATTGCTTCTGTATGAAAACTCTGACCTTTAATTTATGGTGATGAATAGCATAATGAGGGTATTACAATATTATTAAAAAATTTAATATATTACCCATTTGTATATTTTGTTTACACTCCACAATCACGGATAAATTTATTTTTTCATTATTTAAAAGTAGAGAAATGTTATTTATGTATTTCTTTTATTAGCTAATAGACCATTTCTTGGAAATGCAAACACAATAGTTTTTAGATATGAAATTTATGAATGAATCATATTCAGAATAATTTTGTGAATCAAATTTATTATATAATATGGTTTTGTATTTCACTTAAAATACCTGAAAACTAATCCTTCTAAAGAGACATTAAATAAATATTAGCAAACTAATATTTAATAGGTGAGAATTTTAGAAGGAGTGGTCCTCTGTATTGTTTTAGTTATTGAAACTGTTTAGCATTATTTCTTATCACCAAAACATTTTGGAAAAAAGCAAATATTCTGAGTACTGTTTTCTTTTTGTTGTTTTTTTTTTTTTAAAGATTTTATTTATTTATTCATTTATCCCCCCCTTGATGCTTGTGCTCGCTGGGTCAGCTAACCACGCCATGTGGGCGGGCTTGCCTTCACCAGGAGGCCCCGGGAACCGAACCCGGGGCCTCCCATATGGTAAACGGGAGCCCTACTGATTGAGCCACAGCCGCTTCCTGCTGAGTACTGTTTTCTTTTAAGTAATATTTGTTTGCAGCTATGCTTTCTTCCCTTCCCCATTTAAACATGTTTATTCAGTTGGTATTGTTTAAAAATAGTCACATCAAATCCATATATGCTATGAATCTGAAATTTAGATTTGGAGGAAAAAAGACATTTTTTGGCTAGGATTTTTGCACTTAATGAGATTTTAAGTAGGAAGAGTCATTTACAGCACATATACGACACCCTTTTATACAGTTGCTGTTGGTTTTTACATCCAGTTGTTTGTTCATCTTCCCAGCTAGTGGCAGAAAAAATGTTGACTAGCAGCTGTCCTGGAGAATGGACTTCAAATATGAAATGTAAATGTTGTACCTTCTCCTTTCCTTATGAGGATGGCAAAATATATATTTTACCTGTAAGAAAGGCTGACAGTAACTGGACAATTATAATCATACAATTCTTCAGTTGTAGTTCTTTTTTATTTTATTTTAGTGTTATATGGAAAGAAAGATATCTGCAAAACTGGTGCATAGCCACTGTAGATTTACTTTTGCTTTATGACATTTTCTCCTTATGATTTAATAGCAAATTATTTTTGTTTATGTCTTTGGAAATTTCTGTTTATATAGTGGCTTTAAATTATCCATTACTTTTCAATCTTGAGGTGAATTTAGAAAAGCTAATTGATTAGTAGGGCTGATTTTCTTTTTTACAAAATGTGGGTAAGGATGAGTGGGTTTTAAGAATGAGTGGGAAACTAAAAATGACAAAGATACAAAAAAAAAAAAAAAAAAAAAAGTTGCCAGAGAATCCTTCTGAAGCTCTTGGATTGGAGATGGTACAGTTCTACTTGTCTCATGCCAGAATTCACAGGTTTACTTTTCTGATCAACTTGAACTTTCCAGTGGCATTTTTGCTGTATTGGAGAAACTAAGAATAGTACAGAGGGAGAATCCAGTCCCTATTATGGTACAAGAAAAATGGTTGTGGTCACATCTAAACTCTTTAGAAAAGTTTATTTCAATAGTCACATGTGTTTAACACATGCATTTTCAGGGTACACATCACTCCAAGAATAAAACTTATTTACTAAATTGAATTTTTAAAAAAGATTAATTTAATTAATTTATTTCTCCCCATCCCCTCATTGTTTTGCACTTGCTGTGTCTATTCATCTTCCTTGTTTCTTTAAGTGGCACTGGGAACCGAACCGGGGACCTCCATTGTGGGAGGGAGGCGCCTAATTGCTTGAGCCACCTCCGTTCCCTGCTTTTGTTGTGTTTCTCATTATGTTTTTCTTCTTGTGTCTCTTGTTGCATAATCTTGTTGCGTTACCTTGTTGCGTTATCTTGTTGCATCATCTTGTTGCGTCACCTTGCTGTGCCTGACCATCGCATCAGCTTGCTGTCTTGCTTATCTTCTTTAGGAGACACCTAGAACCTCTTCTTCCTGCTTTGTTGTGTCTCATTATGTTTTTCTTCTTGTGTCACAAAAAATGTCAACTTGCTTTGCCTGCCTGTCGCGTCAGCTCTCTGTCTTTTTAGGAGGCACCGGGAACTGAGCCAAGGACCTCCCATGTGGTAGGCAGGAGCTCAATTGCTTGAGCCACATCCACTTCCCTACTAAATTGAATTTTAATAGTAACTTCTGACACAATAATCAAATAGACCTGTTTTCATGAAGACGTTATTTCCTTTCTTGCATTTTAAAGAACTTAGACTGAAGGTGTTTATTTTTAGGTAGTGATATTTTAGGGGAAACTTTCAGTTTTTCACCATTAAGTACGATGTTATCTGTGGTTTTTTCATAGATGCCCTTTATTAGGTTGAAGAGCTCCAATTATTCTTAATTTGTTCAGTGTTTTTTTTAAATCATGAAATAATTTTGGAATTTCAGATGCATTTTCAACATCAGTTGAGGTGATTGTATTTTTTTCCTTCCTTCTATTAATACAGTACATTACATTGACTTTTATGTGTTACTTTTGCATTCTGGTGGTAAATCCCACTTGGTCATACTATATATCCTTTTTTTTAAAAAAAATTATTTACTTTATTTTTCTTTATTTAAGCCTGCCCCCCAGATGGTTCTCTTGTCTGTCTGCTCATTGTTTTCTCGCTGGTAACCAAACCTGGGACCTCCCACAAGGGAAGTGAGTGCCCAATGGCCTGAGGCACATTCACTCCCCATGGCTATGGCGTCTGCTGGCTTTTGGCATCTGCTTGTTGCAGACGGGGCGGCATCTAACTTGTTGTGGTGGGGGCAACATCTGCTCGTCTTCTTTTTAGGAGGCACCAGGACCCAAACCTGGGACCATCCATGTAGATGGTAGCCCAACTGGTTGAGCCACTCTACCTCCCACTATATATCCTTTTTTTTTTTTTTTTGGCTTTTTTTTCTATTTTATTTTATTTATTTATTTTTAAATAATATATATTTTTTAAAAAGATACTTAGATTACGTAAATGTTACATAAAAATTATAGGGATTCCCATATGCCCCACCTCCCACTCCTCCCACAACCTCCCACATAAACATCCTTCATTAGTGTGGCACATCACCTGCAATGGATATCCCAGACTCCTCAGGATTGGGGAAACAGCTATGGACTAGAGTGGACTTACTGGTATTCTGTTATTGACATATCGTGATTCAAGCAATGGAAGAAATTACAACATTAATGTGGAGCCAGTGGCCACTGGACGCTTTGGAGGCAGGGAAAGGGAAAAGCAGTGTAATACAGGGGCTTTTTCAGGACTTGGGAATTATCATGAGTGACACTGCAATGACAGATATAGGCCATTTTATATCATCACATAACATGCAGAACTGTGTGGGAGAGAGTGTGGTCTACAATGTGAACTATATATCCTTTTAATATGCTGCTGGATTCATTCTGCTAGTGTTTTTTTTTTTTTTTTTAAGGTTAAGGACTAGGTTTGTTTAATTCTGTTTATTATCTTACATAAATACAAAGCCCAGTGCCTGATACCTAGTAGATGCTCAAAAAATATTTTTTTAATTGAATTAAATGTATAAAACATCTATGCAAGTCAGGTCCAATGCTTTGTATCCAAGAAAAATGCAATTCATTCAATAAATACACACACACACAGAGAATGTGATATTTGATTTGAATCATGAAAAATAAGTAGGGTTGGCTAAGTAGATGATGCATTCTAGGCAGAGGAAACAATAAATAGGGATATCAGAAAAAAATAAATATTAGCCTTTTCAGGAAATTAAAGTAGTAATTAAAGTGCATAGGCAGTGAGGTGTAGATGAAGCTTGAAAGGCAAGCAGAAGCCACATCATGAAGGCCTTGTATGACATAGTACAGATTTTTAAAAATTTTATCCTGTGAGTAGTGAAGAGCTACTAAAAGATTTTGAGCAGGGGAGACATAAATGGAGTCATGTTTCAAAAGTTTTCCCTGGCAGCAAACTAAAGGATAAATTAGAGGGGATGATGCCTTTGCAGGGACAAAAGTTAAGAAGGTATTATAATCATCTAGGCAAGAAATATTAATATGCAAAAGTGTTCTGTAAGTCTATTAGTTACCTATTACCTGCATAACAAATTACCCCAAAACGTAGCTGCTTTAAAAAAAGGAAAACAGTTATTATTTCACACAGACTGTGAAGGTCAGGTATTTAGAAGCAGATTTAGCAGGGTGGTTCTGGCTCCAGGTCTCTCATGAGATTGCAGTCAAGTTGTTGGCTGGGACTGAACACTTGACTGGGGCTGAAGGATCCGTTTCTGCTAGTGTTTTGATCAGGATTTTTGCATTTATGTTTATCAGAGCTATTGTTCTTAAGTGTAGTTTTGTTTTCTTGTGATGTCTTTGGTTTTGGCAGCAGGGTAATATTGACCTCATTGAATGAGTTAAGAAATATTCCCTCTTTTCTGTTTTCGAAAGAGTTTGAGAAGGATAAATGTGATTTTTCTTTAAATGCTTGATAGAATTCTCCAGTGACACTGTCTGTTCCTGAGCTTTTCTTTGTTGGAAGTTTTTTGACCAGTAATTCAATCTCTTTACCTTAAGGTGTATTCATATTTCATATTTTTTCTTGTGTCAGTTTTGGTTGTATGTGTGTTTCTAGAAATTTTTCCATTCATTGATGTTACCTAATTTGATGTCACACAATTGTTTGTAGTATTGCCTTATAATCCTTTATATTTCTGTAAGATGTAAAGTAATATTCCAAATTTCATTCCAGATTTTAGTAATTTGTTTCTTCTATTTTTCATGGTTAGCCTAGCTAGTCAATTTTTTTTTTTTTTTTTTTAAGGTACCTGGGCTGGGTATTGAACCCAGGACCTTGTATGTGGGAAGCTGGTGATCAACCATTGAGCCATATTAGCTTCTTTGGGTTGGTTTTTTAGTTTTTTTTGCTTGTTGTTTTTTTCAGGAGGCAATGGGAACCAAACCTGGAACCTCCGTGTGGAAGGTGAGCTCTCAACTGCTTGAGCCACATCCACTCCCCTAGCTAGTCAATTTTGTTGATCTTTTCAAAGAACCAACTTTCAGTTTTGTTTTCTCTATAGTTTTCCTAATGTTCTTTTTATTTATTGCCACTGTAACCCCTTTTATATCCTTCCTTCTGCTTGATTTGGGTTTTGTTTTCTCTTCTGTTTCTAATTTCTAAGGTGGAAGTTTAGCCTTATGATTTGAGACTTTTCTTCTTTTTTTAATTTAGGTATTCACTGCTATAAACTTCTCTTTAAATCCTGGTTTCACTACATACTTTAAGTTTTGGTATGTTGTATTTTGATTTTGTTCATCTTAACATATTTTCTAATTTCCTTAGTGATTCATTCTTTGACCAATTGGTTGTTTAAGTGTGTAGTTTAATTTCCATATTTTAGTGATTTTTTCAGATTTCCTTCTGTTACTGATTTCTAATTGTTTTCCATTGTGGTTGGAGAAGATACTTAGTGTGAGTTCAGTCTTTTAAAATTCATTGAGACTTGTTTTGTTGTTGAGTTTATGGTCTATCCTGGAGAATAGTCCATGTGTACTTGAGAAGAATGTGTTCTGCTGCTGATGGGTGAAATGTCCTCTAGATGTCTGTTAAGTCTAGATGGTTTAAATAGTACTGCTCATGATGTCTATAGTCTTGTTTAAATTTTGTTTATTCTTGTCTATCCTGGAGAATGTTCCATGTGCACTTCAGAAGAATTTGTTCTGTTTTTGGTAAAGTATCCTATAGATGTTTATTGGATCTATTTGTTTTATAGTGTTGTTTAAGTCTTCTATTTTCTTGTTTATCTTTTGTCTTTCAATTATTGAAAGTGGAGTATTGAGGTTTCCAACTATTATTGTTGAACTGTCTGTTTTTACCTTTAATTCTATCAGTTTTTATTTCATATATTGTGGGACTCAACATATTGTTAGGTACATATATGTTTATAATTGTTATATCTTCTTGATAGAGGGACCCTTTTATCATTTATGACGTCCTTCTTTGTCTTGTAACAATTTTTGCCTTAAAGTCTATTTCGTATGATATTAATATAGCTACTCCAGCTCTTTTGGTTGCAGTTTGCACATCATGCCTTTTGCCCCCCTTTCACTTTCAATGTATTGTATCTTCGGATCTAAAGTAAGTCTTTGATAGACTGCATCTAGTGAGATCAGTTGTTTTTTATTTTAAATACATTCTGCCTTTTACTTGGAGAGTTTAATCCATTTTCTTTTAATGTAATTACTGATAAGAAAGGATTTCTGTCATTTTGCTCTTTGTTTTCTGTATGCCTTACATCTTTTTTTTCCCCTTGCTTCCTCCATTACTGCATTTTTTGGTGTAAATGCATTATATTCTATGATGCCATTTTAATTTCCTTTTGTTTCTTTTTATTATATATACGTTTAGTTATTTTTTTAGTTGTTGCCCTTAGGATTACAGTTAACTCAATTTATAAGAATTTTTATAGATACCAATATTTTACCAAACTTTGTCCCTGTATTTCTTTTTAATGTTATTATTTTCACAAATTACATCTTTTTAAAATATAGTTTTTTATTTTTTTTAAAGATACATAGATTTAATAAATGTTTCGTAAAAAATATAAGGGATTCCCATATGCCCCGCTCCCAACCCCTTCCACATTTTCCTGCATTAACAACATCCTTCATTAGTGTGGTACATTTGTTACATTGATGAACACATTTTTGAACATTGCCACTAAGTGTGGATTATAGTTTACATTGTAGTTTTTGCTCTCTCCTGCACAATTTTCTAAGTTATAACAAGATATATAATGGCTTTTATCTGTCATTGCAGTGTCATTCAGGACAACTCCCAAGTCCTGAAAACGTCCCCATTTACACCTGTTTTTCCCTCTCCCTCCCCTCAGAAACTCCAGTGGCCACTGCCTCCATATCAATGATAAAAGTTCTTCCATTGTTAGAATGGAAGTCTATGCTAGAATACCATTAAGTCTACTCTAGTCCATTGATCATTCCCCAATCCTGAAGATTCTGGGATGGTGATGCCCACTCCCCCTCTAATTGAGAGAGGCCTTAGATCCCATGTGACAGATGGATGGGACTATCTTGCTTGCAGTTGTAGTCTCTCTCTGTTCCTTGGGATGGGCGTTGTCCATCATCTTCTCCTTGTTAGTTGTCCTAGGTGAGTCCAATGAACTGGAGAGTAGGTGTTGCAACTCTGTTGAGATTCAGGGCCCAGCTGGCACATGGACAGCGCAAAGATTTAAGTCTCTTGGACATACACCTATCAACTCTAGCACTAACTATCGGTTCAAATAGAAGGGGCAGAAGAGCCATGTGTAGGGAAACCACAACTGAGTTCAACTCTGTCACATTAGGGAGCATAAATTCCCAAGTAGGGCCCACTGGCAGGGCACCAAACTCTTAGCTGCCTGCCCTGCCTATAGTGTCTGGATGTCTCCAGAGCCTCAGAAGCTCTTCTACTTGAGACAATATTTACTGTGGCAGTCAATGGGATCCTGCTGAGATGTGCATAGCGTAACCTCTGGATTGACCTCCCTACTCACTTTGAAGTCTCTTAGCCATATAAATTCATTTGTCTTTACCCTTTCCTCCTTTTGGTCAACGTCTTTTTCCAGTTGCATTGCTAGTTGGTGCTTGGTAGTAATCCCTCAGTGCCAGGGAGGCTCATCCCCGAAAGTCA
Organism: Tolypeutes matacus; assembly: GCA_026826555.1. Taxonomy (NCBI): domain Eukaryota; kingdom Metazoa; phylum Chordata; class Mammalia; order Cingulata; family Chlamyphoridae; genus Tolypeutes; species Tolypeutes matacus. The sequence goes on along the minus strand of JAKSZT010053764.1, from coordinate 5,735,168 downwards.
TATCCTATGTTGGGGGGAAGGTAATGCATTTATATGCTGAGTTCAGCTTAGAGAGAGACCATATTTGAGCAACAAGGAGGCTCTCAGGAAGTAACTCTTAGGTACCCTATAATACTAGGGTAAGTGTCAATTTCAAAAGTAAATGTTCATAAAGTACATTCATCAATATCAAGGGCCCATCAGTCATCCTTCCTCCTACACTAGACACTGCCCCTGTACTCAGAGGATTCTTGCTGTCCCATTAGAGAAACAAATTACATCTTTATACTTTGTGTGCTCATCAACATAGGTTTATGATTATTGTTTCATCTAGTTGTCTTTAAATCTTATAGGGAAAAAATTTACAGACAAAATATACATTAATATGGACTTTCATATTTACCTATGTAGTTTCCTTTACTGACATTCTTTATTTCTTAGTGTGGATTTGAGTTACTCTCTAGTGTGCTTTTATTTCAGCATGGAGGATTACTTTAGTAGTTCATGTAGTGCAGGTCTACTGGTGGCAAACTCTCTCATTTTTGTTTATCTGGAAATGTCTCGATTTCTCCTTTATTTTTGAAGAATAGTTTTTCCAGATTTGGAATTCTTGGTTGATTTTAAATATGTCAACTCCAGAATTTCTATTGATTCCTTTTTAGAACTTCTATCTCTTTATTGATATTCTCTGTTTAGTGAGGCATCCTTCTGATGGTTTCCTTTAGTTCTTTGTCCCTGGATTCCTTTAGTTCTTTGAGCATATTTAAAATAGTTGATTTAAAGTCTTTTCCTACTAAGTCCCATGTCTGGACTTCCACAGAGACAGTTTTCATAAATTTTTTTTGTCCCTGTGTGTGGGTCATACTTTTCTTGTTCTTTGCATGGCTGCTTTATTTTTGTTGTTGAAAATTGGATATTTTGAATATTATAATGTGGTAACTCTGGAAATCAGATTCTCTCCCCTCCTCAGAATTTATTGTTGCCATTTGTTTTAGTTGTTCATTTGTATAGTGACTTTTCTGAATTACTTTTATAAAGTCTGTTTACTTTGTCACATGTATCCACTGAAGTTGCTGTTTTGTTAACTTCATGGCTAACTAGTGATTTGCCAGATCCCTTTACAAACTGAGATTGAGGTCTGTTTTCCTTGATTGTGTTTCTTCTGGTTGCTGTGAACTTTTAGTTTCTAAAGTTCTGATAAAGTTGATTCTGATAGTTTTTCCAGCTTATTCGCTGATTTTTAAAGGAGACTGACTTTTGGAGTTCCCTATTCTGTTATTTTCACAGATATCACTTGCTAAAAATATACCTTAAAAATTTTTTTGAGATACATCCCATACGATTCACCCATTTAAAGTACAAAATTCAGTACCTTAGTACATTCACAGATATGTACAGCCATCATCATAATCAATTTTAGGTCTTTTTCATCACTCCCCAAAGAAACCCTATACACTTTAGCTATATATTTCCTCTACCCTCCATCCTGTAGCACTAAACTACTTTCTGTTTGTATAGATTTCCCTATTGTGGATGTTTCATATAAATGGTATCATATAATACATGGTCTTTTTTGACTGGCTTCTTTCACTTAGCATAATGTTTTTTAGGTTCATCCATGTACCATGGATGTTGTACCATGTAGCAATACTTTAATTCTTTTTATGGCTGAATAATATTCCATTGTATTTATATATCACATCTTGTTTATATTTCATGAGTTGATGGACATTTGTGTTTTACCAGCCTTTTGACTATTGTGAATAATGCTGCTGTGAATATTGTGTACAAGTTTTTCAATGGGCATAGGTTTTTTTTCTTTTTTTACTTTTAACATGTTTAATATTTTTCTGCATATGATCTAGAATAGATATATTTATATATATATATATTATATTTATCAGGTATATAGGTAGAACATACTAATCAGTGCACTAATCAACGTACAAGTTCCTCTTTGAGCTGCAGTTAATAGAACTAAGCTCCAGGTTTGCAGTACCATACATGTCTCTACATGGGAGCAGGCCATAATGCCAATAGTGTTTGTTTAAGTTCTACTTACATTATTATGGTAATTATTGTTCCACTTGGTATGTCCTTTACACAGCCTACATGCTGCAGCATTGTTGGCCCTTGGAGGGCAGTTCCAGTGTTTTACCAGCCTGGTGCATAGCACCCTTTGGCACTATGAAACAGCCAGTCTGGAGGCAGTTGGACATAGGTTTTCATTTCTCTTGGGTAAATACCTAAGAATGGAATTTCTAGGTCATATGCTAACTTTATGTTTATCCATTTGAGGCACTGTCAAATTGTTTTCCAAAGTGGCTGCACTATTTCCTAACCAGTGTATGAGGGTTCCAATTTTTCCACATCCTTGCCAACACTTGTTACTGAGTTTTTTTTTTTTTTTTCATTAAAAACAATTTATTGAAGTATATCATTCATACATGAACATACATAAACAATAAGTGTTTAGTAAACATTGTGAACTTACAAAACCAACATGCATAACATCATACAGGACTCCCATACATCACCCCACCACTAATACTTTGCATTGTTGTGAAACATTTGTTAGCAAATTATGAAAGAGCATCGTCAAAGTAATACTGCTAACTATAGTCCATATCTTACTCTCCTATACTTTTTAAAAAAGATTTATTGATTTATTTTCTTTTATCCATTTTTACCCCTCCCCGCCCTCCCCCCCCCATTTTTTGCTGTTTTTGTGTCCATTCACTGGGCAGTTCTCTGTGTCTGTTTCCTGCCCTCTCTTCTCATCTTTCTCCTCCTGTCTTCATCGGGACTCTATCCTTAGAACCTCCAATGTGGGAAGGAGGCATCCTGCTGCCTATGCCACCTTAGTTCCTGGTTTTTCGGTGCGTCTCGTCTTCACTCTCCCTTGTGTCACTCTCCTGTTACGTCATCATCTTGCTGCTTGGCTTGGCAGGGCTTGGGGGCTCACCCGCTTGCAGGGCCTGGTGGTGCACCAGTGCATGGGGCCTGGCAGCCCGCATGCCTTCTATATATATATATTTTTTTTCTCTTTTTACCAGGAGGTCCCGGGGATCGAACCCAGGTCCCTCCATATGGGAGATGGACACCCAACCATTTGAGCCACATCCGCCCCCTTGCTATATCTTTTAAGTTTGACCAAAGATACCTAGAGTTACAGTCATTTCCCATACAGGATGATCATATAATAAATCAGGCTTGGTTTATCATCAGCATTCTAAAAACCAGACCTAGGGAGAAAAACTAGGTCTGGGGACACATGCATAGTTTCTAATATAGCGAATATTTAGCCTACCTTGATTATCACTAAATAAGGACAGTGAGAATATTCTCATTGAATTTTTGATTATAGCAAATCTAAGGGGGATAAGTGGTATCCAATTGTAGATTTGATTTGCATTTCCCTGACTAATTAGGCTGAGCATATTTTTATTTGTCTTTTGGCCATTTGTATATCTTTGGTGTTTTGTTTAGATTCTTTGCCCATTTTTAATTGGACTGTTTATCTTTTTAATCTTGAGTTGTAAGGGTTCTTTATATTTCTGGATACAAGTTCCGAAAAGCATATACTTTTATTTTTCTAATAATTTTACCAGCAGGTTTCCAGTATTACTGTTAATATAGATTCTCAGGAAGTACTGTATTTTTCAAAGACCTCCTCCAAACATGCTTCAGTTTTTTATATTGTGTGGAAAAAATATAAGTTAGAATAATTATATCAAAATAATTTTCAGCATAGGATAATGGCATCATATGCCTGTATTATTCAGAATCAGATATGAGAAAATTAAGTATTTATTGGTTATTAACCATGTACCTAACAGAGAAATTTCTTGATTTAATACAAGTAGGAGTGAAAATGAGAGGCTTTGGGTAATACTGGGATGTAGAGAAGAATCTGAGAATTTTCTGTAGTAATTTTTGTTGTTGTTGTTGAATTAACAGAATGGCTGGGTTCCTGAGGCTTTTAGAGAGTGCTTGGGTCCTACAAGTTTGTAAAGATAAACTAAAAGCTTACCATGTACGAATATAGTGTTTTATGAACTCTTGAGGTACTTGAGAACCTTCATTGAGAAGTGTTAGGTACCTTCTAAGTAAATCAACTAAAAGATAAAATGAGAAGCCATAATCCAGAAATCCCAAAAGACTCTAGAAGGCCTTGGGCCTTATATCTATAAATCTTTATAATTGTACTGGGGAGATAATTAGAAAGTTATCGAATCCTTTTGGATTAGTTTTTATAGTTAAGTTGTTTAAAAATTCCAATGATCACAAAACGCAATATTTTTTAAAAACAGTTTAGTTCAACAAATGCTTTTTGAGTGCATTTTGTGTACTTGGCACTGTACTAGCATTGGGAAAGCATATATATATACATAGTCCTTTTCCTCAAGGAAGAGATGGACACATGGTAAGTATATATCCATAAGATGCAGTATTATACTCATATAGATAAAGTTATTTATCTATGAGGGATACTTAGAAAACTCAGGATTTAGTTGGAGGTTTCACTGAAGAAAATAAAGGCCTTGATGAGTGAGAAAAAATGTGAAAGATGTTCTAGGAGAGAGTGTAGCATGAGCAAGTGCATGAAAGCATGAACAGCCAGATGTCCTTGGTTCAACTTTAGGTCAGAGTACAGGAGTTGAGGCTGAATGGGGCAGGTAGAAGCCAGATCGTGGTATACCTTTTTTTTTTTTTTCCCCCATGCTATGAACCTTGAACCTTACAATGAAGGTAGTGAGGAGTCACTAGGGTTAAGGTAGAAAGAGACATGGTCAGATTTCCTTTTTTAATTTGAGCTCTGAGGGCAGATTTGCACACTGTACGTGGTGAGTGATAAAGGTTGTTTTAAGAGGCATGAGTCTGTGACTAGAGAGCTCTATTAGGAGGAATTACATTAGGTGAGATGAGGGCTGGTGAAGATTTGAACATGGATAGTGATGGTAGAAGGGGCCAGAGGACAGGATCTGAAGCTTATATAGTAAATGGCATATGGAGATAGAAAGGGGCAATGCCATTAACTGATATTGGGAATACAAAAAGAAGAGCCATATTTCTTTTAGTAAGAAGGAACACAATGATGAGGTTTGTTTTAGAAATTCCAAATTTAAGGACATTTGGAATAATCAGCAGGACATGGGAGTCTGAACGCCAGGAGAAAAGTTGGCTAAAGATAAAGGTTTGAGAATGATTTACGTAATACTCTTTAGCAAAGAAAGGATGTGGTATAGCAAACTGAAAGGAGAAACAAGGCATTATAGATAAATGGGAGGCCAGAAAATGCATTTGAGAGATTAATTATGCAACTAGAGTTGAGGTCCTTGAGGGATGTAATTCAGTCTCCTTAATTTTTATATCCTCAACATCTGTCACAGTACTTGGTACCCAATAGGCACTTAATGAATGTTTGTTGAATGAGTAAGTCTTTTACCATAACATAGTCCCTAAACATAACTAAAGCTATTTTTGGATTCTGATGGAAGTTTTGCTGATATTGTCACTTGTTTTGTTTATTATTTGATTGCAAAAATAGCACCTGTATTTGCTTTTCCTAATCAACAGATAGAGCAGAAAGCCTAAATTCAATTATAAGAATTTCTCTAGGAAAGAGAGGTGTGCTTTTTATAGAGAATGGTTAGTTTGACCCCTGTGAAATAGAAGGAAAGATGATTACTTCTATTTTTAGAGTTGATTGTGTAATAGTATAAATTTAAACAGGATATGACAGATGAAGACATTGTAATGCCAAATTCTTAAGTGTGATTTTATAATTTTATCTTAAAATGGTTAACCAGAATATATAATATATAAGATAACTATGTTTAATTTCTAATTTTCAGTGTAATTCTTAATACTATAAATAGTAAAAAGACCATAGAAAAAATTTTAATTTATGAAACTATATTTTAAAAGTTGAAACACAAAATTTTACTTTAAAAAACCCAACTTTTTGTGATACATTAATGCCTCCCTAATGACTTATGATCTTTGAATTCCTCTCCATTCTCAGTTTCTTGATCCTGGTTCTTGAAGATCAGCTGTGCAGGACATACAGGTGCTAGCACAGCTGGCTTGCTGATGACAACTCTGTCCATATAGCTGTCTTGTGTGTCATCACTCATATTGCTCAGTGTCATTCTGACCTAGCCAAGCTAAAAATGGTACTCTAGTTCAAGAGGGATTTAAAAACCTTGATAAACTAAAGATAAGACACAGAAGAAAGTCTTGTACATTTGCTTAACTGGCTTTAGCTTAAACATATCTAAGTAACTAATTGTGCAGTGTGTCTGTTTTTAATCCTTTGAAAAAATTTACCCTAGAAAAGAAAATATCTCAGTGTAGACTATAAATATTAGTAAATACAGTTCTCTTCTCAAGTAAGGATTTTTGAATTTATTTGCACAGCTCAAGGTCATGGCAATCTGTGGGTTGCAATCTATGGTATATAGCCTACACCACAGACTATATATATCTATATAAGCTGCATATATCCTGGGACATTATAGTTTGGGAATCTTCCATGTGCGATTGTGACCATTGTGTGAAGATGATTGCTACACTGTGTGTGTGTGTGTGTGTGTGTGTATGAGAGAGAGAAAGAGAGAGAGAGAGAGAGAGAGAGAGAGAGAGAGAGAGAGAGAGAGAATATAAATGAGAATGCTGAGAAGTAAAGGGAAACTACTGAGGAAAATTAGGATAGTTAAATAATATTATCCTTTGCTTAAAACATAAAACTACTTCTATGAAGCATATATATATTTTTTGCTAAGATTGTCAGACAAGGACAAAGAAAGAGAAAAATATTAATGCTGTTTTTTAGTTAGGAAAATGGAAGAAGTACCAAAATCTTAAACAACTTCCCCAATTATTAGCTGTCCATGTATATCTGTTAAGAGGCATTCTTATTTGGTGTTAAGAGTACTGGACTCTATCCTCATATTAGGGATGTCAATGGCTGTTTCACAAGATCGATGGCAGAATCAGATGAGGCAATGTAGAAATTACTTTGAAAAGTATCAAATTGCTTTTGAAAGTACTAACGGTATTATTAGTAATAGAAATAGTACATAATCTATCCATTTTTTTAATTCAATAGTAAAAGAAAAGGTAAATGAAGGTGGGAAATAACATTTAGATGTGACTATCCAATTCTTGAATGTCATTTCGATTGTACTTGACATACTATGATCTCTGCTTCAACTACTGGACACATGCCAGAGTCCTAGAACTGTCTAAATAACTTTTTTATTATTATTTATTTCTTCTGTCCTGTAAAATTCATGAATTTGGAATGACGTTCTTATTTGGCCACATTCTAGAGCCTATTATGCGTAGTGTTTTTCTTGCTACTGGTGTTATTACAGAGTGTATATTTAATGCTATAATCTCTTTCTATTTACAGAAGCCTGTTCTGTAAGCCTGTTCTACTTGTTTAACCAAATTTTCTCTTGATTAGGTATTGGACTGCATGGTCAGTAGTTGTACCAGGAAAGTTTGGCCCAGTGCCAATTGTATAAAAGACTATGTAAAACTTGAAAATACATTAGGAGAAAGAACATTGTTTCATGAAGCAATAGGGAAAAAAAAGAAGCCAGTAAGTGTTTGTGAGATAGCACCCTGTGTTTGTGATATAAAGTTGACTCACTAAATCTTGTTCATAGATTCTCTGGTGAGAGGTTGTCAATTTTAAAAACTTCATAAATGGGGAAAAATATTGTCTTTCCATCTATATCTCTAGGGCAGGGGATGGAAACTTGTTCTATAAAAATTCAGATGGTAAATATTTTAGGCTTTGTGACCCACACAGTCTCCATTTCAACTACTCAGTTCTGTCGTTTAGCAGGTAAACAGCCGTAGACCATAGGTGCACAAATGGGTGTGTCTGTGTTCAATAAAACTGTATTTACAATAGCAGGCAGGGGACTAGGCTTGGTCTCTTCACTATTGTGACTCCTGTTGAAATGTGTAGGATGGAAAAGAAATAAAAGGGAGAAGGGAAGTAGAAGTACAAAGGAGAGAGTAGAACAAAGGAAGGCAGGAGAATGGAGACAAAGTAAAACATTGACTAAGGATGGTAAGAATAGAGGTTATTGGAAATAGTGTAGAGGTTCTATATTTGTATGGGCACATCTCTGGTAAGAATGTTTATTTTGAAGCATTGGAGGCCATAGTAGATGGGAGTAAATAAAATTTTAGACAGTATGAAGTAAAGTCCTAATAGCAGTTGCTATTACTAGGCATTCAGAATTCAGGCATCACACACATCTTCTTATATATGTTATTAGGTGTGTGAGCTTTCGTGTACAACCCTTACTTCTTCTACCATGGTATCCTATTTATAAATTGACAGCTAGCACCACATTCCATGAGTTTTTAAAAATTACAACATATGTGATTCATGTTGTATGTTAAATGATGCAGATCCTTATTTTGAGAGTTGAGTAAGTTTCTAAAAATGACTAAGTTTCATAGTAGATATATCTAGTAGAAATAGCTTTTTGGTATTATGGTAGGGAGTGAAGAAATATAGAAAAGAGATGAGTGGCTTGTGAGGAAAGGCTATTCAGATGAATTGGAATAATACAGCACAGGTCTTATGAATCATTTAATTCTGGAATTATATTGTTATAATAAAATAAACATTATTTCATAATGCTGATTTGACTCTTTAGAAAGTTTCATTTATTTTCCTCTGTACATCTCTCTTGTTTCTTATGGCATATCTATTAGAAAGAACTGCTTTATGAACCTATGTAATAAGAAAGGGAAGAAAGTAAACTGGTATTTCTAAAAGTCAAAATTTTAGAATGGAGTAAAGTAGTTATTTTTATTTGTTCTTTGTGAAATGGTACAATTTTATAGACACTATTATAAAATGTATACAGTTTGACTGTTGAGATTTATATTGTGATATTTTATGAAAATTTTATTATATGTTAAAAATGAACTGTTAGCCATTTTAAAATATAAATAAAGTATATATTTCTTATTGCTCACATCTGTAAATAAATCAGAGTGAAAAGGTATAGGATCTTTATTATAGGATGAATAATGATATGCGGTGAACAGAATTAAAGACTGACTTTCAAACTTATAATTTAAAATTAATTAATAATTTGAAATTATAATTTAATCCATGGATAGGTGACTGAGGGTTGTTTCAATCCTAATTCACACTGAAACCTATACTTTAAAAAGTGAATCTATTATTCCTTTTAGAAAAAAATATTACTGTCCTAATATTACTTCAAAGATTTTTTTGACAGTAAAGAAATTGCTCTAGGTTCTCATTCTTGAAAACAATCATTTTAATGGGTAGTATTTCCTAAAGACATTCCACATTCTCTTTTCTGATTTTAGTTACTATTTATTTTCAGCTTGTCTGTTCTTTTTCTCATGAACAAACTTAGTACATTAAGGCAAGAGTCATTTTTCTTACTATTCTTCTTTGTTGAACCCCTTCCCTGTTTATTCTTGATTAACCCTCTGAAATACAGACTTGGCTTTTGCATTCTTTCTGACTGGTCTCTCCCTTTCACCTTTTATTTTTTTCTGTTCCTTGTCATCTTTCCTTCCTGCTCTTCTGCTGTTCATTATATCATTACTTGTCCTAATGTCACTGTTTTGTATTCTCTCAACATTAAGCTTTTACTCCCTTCTCTCATTAACATAAAACAATTCCTAGCCAATCCTTTTTCATGATTGAAAAAACTTTTTCTGCTAATATATAAAGAATACTTTAGATATATACTCTCACAATTTCATTTTAATTGAAAAGTAGAAAACTCTTAAAATTTTAGTAGAAATATTTGTGATATTGTTTCTGTTATGTATCATGGGACACTGTCCTGTCTCTTGATGTCTTTGTCAACAGATTATTTATAATTGTATTAACACGTGCATATTATTCAAAAATGCTGTAATTATGATGTCCATCCTTAGAAAAAACTCAAAATGCAGCTGTTTTTGCTAAACCTATTAAAGAATTATTTAATTTAGCAAATTAGTTTTAGTGAAAATGTTAATTTGACAGTAAAGCAAAATGTTAAATGCCAAATGTCCCAGCTTAATATTGTTCATTAAGTTTATTTACAGAATATATAAGATGGCCTACTATTCACTGTATGTCAAACTTCACAATTGAACTATGGTGCCTGATATTAATCGGGTTAAAGTACCTCCAGTGCTCAAATTGTGTTTGGATTATACTTCCATTGCTTATAGTTTTTTCCCCCCTCTTTGCCAGTATTAGCAATCTGCTTTTGTACTTTGACATCTAGCATTTCCCTAGTGAATTATGTCACAGAAAAAAGAGAATCATCAATATAGCAGTTAAACTTGACTTTCAAAGCTAATAGTATCTCATTTGGGGGCTCAAATTTAATAAATTTTCTTTGATTCTGGGTGAGTTTTTAAACATCAAACAATGAATTGGCCAGGGTGCAGTAAAATATTTAGATCTATTGACTATGGTTCAGAAGGGTAGAAGGCAAAACACTGGTGGTTTGATGTTGATAAATTCTCAGTACCTTAATCCACATTAATGTTTTCTTTTATCTATGTGCACATTGGTGACAAAAAAGCAAGAAGAAGGTATCATAGGTAGAAAATATAAAACCTAAAGCAAATGTACTCGTAAAATATGATTTATTTTTGTTATGTTATATAAATTTATTTTCATTCCCACCCTGGAATGAAAGACTGGAAAATATTTGTTTCAGATAAATATATATTCTGAATTGGGACTACAGCATGCATATAGCACTCGCACTATTTTAAAAATTGCATTATAGTGTATGTTTTTCAATCACTAATATTAACAGAAATTCTTCAGATCAACCAGGGAAATATAAGGATTTTTATGCCTATAGATTAACATGAACAATTAAAGATGTCATCATACATTTGTATGTTTGCTGGTTAAAGGAATGTAGTATAATTTTGTGGGATGTATATATTTCTTATACAGATCATTCATGTGGTAAGAAATAATTCAAACAGTTTTACAAGTTGTTCAAGTAGAAAAGAAAAATGAAGGAAAGGTTTTGAAGTTGCTCAGATAAAAGTAGAGATACAAATATATATATATTTGGGCAGTTGGTGTTATTTTTATTGACCTTTACGTCTTCAGACAACTCTTTCTGCCTTATGATTTTAACCTAGTTGTATAATATTTATCAAATAAATACATGTTATTAAAGAGATACATTATTACAATCTATTCAAGCATAAGGAAAGTTAGAAAATATGCCTATTTATAAAACTCCTATAATTAAATAATATAATAAAAATGAGAGCTTAATGATCTTAAATGCAAACTGAACGTAGAATTTTTAAGACTTTTATTAAGTTGGAAATTAAAGAACAGTTTCTGTTTCTGAGCATTTCCTAATCTATTTATATAGGGAGCATTTTCTCATTTACCCAGAAGGTGGCAGTGTGATATCAACTGCATGTGATTCCTTCACTGGCTGCAGAATTAGTATTTCTCCTATATCTGTGATGTGTTTGTATTGTTACCTTTCCAAATACTTAAAATGTAGTGCAAATGCTATACTGATTGTATCTTGATGTTATCTTGTTTAGAAATTGTGTGACCAAGTTCACTTAAGTGTGTTTAATCGTTGTCTTGAGTTTAAAAAAATACTGCAATTTAAGAAGAGTTAAAATGGCAAACAAACCTCTCTAGCATATTTTGAAAGTGTCCTTTTGTGTTGTGTGTATTTGTTTTTATTCAGGGTTCATTTTAATGAAGTTTTCTTTGCAGAGACTCAGTACTTAATAACTACTTTATTCAATATGCAACACTTAATTCCAGTTAAATGAAACAATAATTAGAAGGTTGTTTTCAAATTTGTGACCGTTTTTTCTTTCTTTCCTTTTTCTTTTGAGTGTAGAACTGTGAAAAAAGAATTGCAACCTCTTGATCAGAGGAGCTCCAGTGACTCTTCTCCTCCCTCATTTCAAGCAGGATGATGCTTTTTCTTCTTAACATTCTCCCCCAGCACTCTGAATTAGAGATTTATTTGCAACAAAAAATCAATTAGTCCTAAATTTATTCATGGATTTCAGGTCCAGCGATCAATGCAAGTCCACTCAGTGGGCTCAAGGGGACCCAGTTCATCCCAGTTAATGTGTCTGAAGGGGAATTACCATTGATGCTGTTTTTTTCCCCTTTAGGTCAGAGATCAGATCTCACTGTCACGGACTGCAGCAAGTAGGAATGACTTCACCCTCCAGCTACCCAAACTGCACCTGGAGACCTTTGCAATGGAGGGGCTCAAGGGCGGGCCAGAGGTTGTAGCTTGCCAGGTTAGAGTCTAAATAACATTGTTTGCACCTGAGACATATAGAAAAATAAATTGTACTAACTGGAGAGAATGAAAGCCTCAAAGTGTTGAGAATAACAACATTTAAAGGAGATGTAAATACATTTTTCTTCAATTTTCTTCTATCATGTATCATAGTATTTCACAAATTTTTTTTTTTTACTTTAAAGCCTACAACTAGCTTATTAAATAATCCAGAAAGGTATTTTTTACCAAGGAAAAACACATGTTTCATAGCAGAATACAGTGTTAAAAGAATATATTTTCCTGTCAGCAGAGAACAATAAGTCACTAGGCTGTTATCACTCTAAGCTTGACTCAATTTGTTATTCTTGTTTTAAAATATATCATTTCAGATAAAATTATTGTGAGAGGTACTTGAACTTTTTAAATGTTATTTCCAACATATATTCAACATTTTTTTATTTGGTAATTTAATTGCAGCAAACTGGAACCTAAATTGTACTTCATATTGAAAGGTATTTTACTCTTTAATATTTAGTCTTAATGAATCTACTCAAATTGGGTTATTTCACTTAGAAAACTCAAAGAACAAAACCATAGAACCCCAAAAAATCTTAAAAGAAACTTCTTTTCAGAAACATTCATTTTTAGATGTTGTATCTTTCTATTCTATGTCACTATTTTATTATTATGATCATTTTTGACCTTAGGGTTGAAAAAATGGTTAATTGGACAAAACAAAGTTCAGTATATGCTTAATTATCCTTTCAATACCCAATGCCTTCATTAGAAAAATACATCAACATTATGTAAATTATAGAGTCCCTGGTCTTCAAAGAGAAGTTCCTTTTTATCTGTAGTATAGCTTTTACAGTCTCTTGAAAAAAGAAATAAATATGCCTAAAAACTTAGTCTGCATCACACTTTAAGGCTGAAAATAAACTTTTTTGCTTTTCAGTTTATGACCCTGTGGAATTTTAGTTTTTGTACAAATTGAATGTCATTCCAATAGGGCTATGTTAATTTTTTCTACATGTTCCACACCCTAATTTAATATTTATTAGTATCCAAATTAATGCCCTACAAAGAAAAAATACTCATTGCTTCTTTCATTAGATTATCCACCAGTATATCTAAAATATATATGTAATTGTAAAATGAGGCATAAAATATTTTTATTATCAGTTAATGGCTAGAATAAATGTACCGTTATTTAGTGCAAGATTAAGATGTGTGTTTTAAATTTGATTATCCATATTTATGAATTCATTGTAACCATGAATACAATATGATTTGAGATTTTTCTAATGGTTGTAAAATAATCCTTTTTATTTGTCTCAATTCAGAGTCTCACAAGGCTTAGTGCTTGTTATAAGTGAAAACTGGCTTCAAAAAAAACCTCTAGATTTGGGGGATTTGGAAAGAGACTGGCTTCCTAAGAATGCATTTTTTGGGCAAAGCAGGAACTCTCTATGGTTCTGATATCTGTGAATAGCAAGATGGAAATGTAGAGACCAATAATTTAAACTACTATCGTTTCCAATTCTAGTAAAAGTAGTTATGCAGGCTGCCATACACCTATACACTTGTGTAGGTTTTGTATTGACATGCTATTACATTGTAGTTTAGTAATATACATTATCATTTTGTATCCCATGCAGAGAAAAGCACATGCCTTGAGTTACAATAGCATTTTATACACACACACATACACACACAGATTGTTGATATGCTTTACACCTTGGAGTACTTGAGAAGGAAGGCACTATATTAATTGAAGATGTTAGTTTTACTAATAATAGGTACCCTTTCCTTCAGTACTTATTGTATACCAGGGACCATGTAATCAACTCTTTGATTACATGATCTCATTTAATTCTCACAACAGGCCTGTCAGATAGATGGCATTGTCTCAATTTTAAAATTAGAAAACAATAACAACAGGTATGGAGAGATTAAGTAACTTCCCAGATTAAAAGCAAATAAATGGCAGAGGCTATAGCCTGGATTTGAGTCAAGGTATATTTGATTGCAAAGCCTAAATTGGTAAATCTGACACTATAAAAACCTGGACACCTATGTTAAATGGTAAGAGTAAAACCTTGGGAATCTATAATGGAATTTTTCTTCTGTTTGAAGGATATTAGTTGTAATTTATGTATGTTGTAAGTCATAGTTGCTGTATTTTAGACATTTTCGCAGATAAAAAAAGTTTTGTTCCTATATAATCATTTGACAGGTCAGTAGTATGGAACTCTACTTTTTGCTTTTTTTACAGAATAAAAAAAATATATATTTATGGTAAGTGTATTTATTATGGAATTCAGTATGTGTTCAGCTTTACACTCTGACTTTGTGCTAATGAAGTTGACTTGAAAGGTTGTATATCCTTTGATTAGGAGAGGATAACTATGCAAGGTGTGGTAGTCTCTGAACCATTTGACCAACTTGCAAAATGATCATTTGGAGCAGTAGACCTGAAGTTTTCCTAGACAGCCACTGTCTGTCTTTCCCAAAAGAGCAAGTTTTATTATAGGTATGTCCTTGAAAGAAGGGAGACTAGAGGGCACTACTGAAAGGCTGTGAAGGTGAGTGGATTATCTCTTCCCTCTGGACTCAGAATTCATGACTGATGCTCTTCTACAGGAGAAAATTAAATTTAACTAGTCTTGAGATTTGCTAGCTTTTAGTTCCAATTTCCTTATCTGGAAAAAAAGAGTAATGCTACCTATTCTCAGGCTTATAGTAAGATTAAATGAAGCACTGCATGCCAAGTAGAGAGCGTGTGCCTAGCACAGAGCAAGCAGGCAGTGTACAGTGGAGGCTGTTATTATTATGACCATTATGGGACCCCTTATAAAAGTGAAGTAAGCAACAGTAGCTTGTTTTCATTACTCTTAAGGTTTATGTGTATGTGTGTGTGTTTATTTTTATTTTGAGGAATGGTTTTTAGGATCTTTTACTCCTTTGACTCCTTTACTCTTCTTTCTTTAAAAGCTTTAAATAATTATGATCAAGATCAGCCTATTTTAATTCCCTCTTTACTTTCTCATTGTCACTTGATATTCCATTGAAGCCATCTCTCCAATGAAACCATTCCCCTAAGCATATCTATAAAGTGCCTAGAACAGTGAGAGGTCCATTGTAAACACTTAATATATATTAGTTGTCCACTGGCATGAGAGTTTCATGAAATCAGGAACTTGATTTTGTTCCCTGTTGCATCCTCAAAATTCAGAACCAAGCCTTGCACAGAGGAGTGCAAGTGTCACCCAGGACATATAGGTGAATGAATACTAGATACTGGACACTTGATAAGATGACTCAGAAAGCTGCTTTTGCCTAAGTTGTGCAAGTCCTAAAGAGACTTGGCATCAATTTTCTACCTCCAGACCCACTTCATTTAAAAAGAAAATGTCCCCCTAAGCCATCTCATAAAAGAGTTTAAGGCTTAGTGAATAATAATCACACCTCTGGAAATGTAGCATATTTTGTAAATATATGTTTATAAACATTTAATTAGAGAGGCTTCATTATGAAACCATTTATTTACCAACATTTTAAATAACAGAACTTACACCATAAATACAGTAATCCTTTAAGCACCCGTAACACACCATGTCATTACGTAGTCCTCACTTGGTATGGTTTTTTGTTATGTGTTACATAACACGACTTTTGGGATATCAAGTATTGTACATTTATATTTGTTTTCCAGGGATTGAAATTTCTTTGAGCTATTTTGTTATATTTTTATAGTTAAGTCACAAAGAGCAACTTGAAGGGAATTTTGTTATTACTACATTTTTATGCCCAGAAGGATGAAATAAATTGTATCTGTACTTAAACTTTCAGGGAATAAAAATATCAAGAATCACTATTGGTAATTTTTATGTGTGTTCTTTGTTACATTACTTGATGCAGCAGCCTTATAATTGCCCTATCAGAAATTTTTACATATTCACATTTATAAATTAAAGACATGTTGGAAAAGGCAATTTTGCCTGAATATTTGTACCAAATAGATTTTTTCTTCTTCATGCTATCCAGTTGACATAAGTGAATTTTCCGAGAGCCAATTATCGCTTTAAACATGAAAGTTAGCCATTTTGAATGAAAATTGTCACTTTTTTTACTAAAAGAATATGATTCACCTAATTAAACAATTTTATAATTCTGGTTTATTACTATACATATAAATTGTAATATAACAATAGAACAATAATAGAATAGTACTCAGATGTTTGTAGTGCTTGTCTCTAAACATTACAACTTAATAGAAATTTTCTAACATTAAAAATTAACTTTTTTTGAAAAATTAGAAAATTTGTACATGATCATATCAATAAAAATCAGACTCTTAAATATAAAGGAAAATAAAGATCATTTGTAATTCCACCATCCAGAGATAGCCAATGTTAAATAACATTTGGGTGTATATTCTTCTAGTTATTTTTTAGTCATAAATACAGGCACACACATACATAGCATTTTTATTTATATATATAAATGATTCAGCTATATGGTTTTTTAAGTCTTTTTTCACTTAATAGCATATTGCAGATGTCTTATTTGTCAGTAAATACAGATTTACATCATCATTTTTGATGACTCAGTTATATTTCACTATGTGCATCTATCACAGTATGTTTAATCAGTTTTCTGTTGATAGATACTTTGGTTATTATGAATAAATTGGTATTGAATATCCTTTTGCATAAACATTTGCATACTTCCCTTATTTTTTTTTCTCTAAAATAAATTAGTGTGATTGCTGCATCAAGGGTTGTGAACATTCTAAGCCTGCCCTTGAGAAAGACTGTTCCAGTTTACCTTAAATTCTTTATTTCCTTTAAAAAGAATGGTTCTTTATCTTTTGATTATAAAAGAACGTTCTCTCCTCTTTTATAATTTCAATCTTCCCTGAATTTTCACATATCCTTTCTTACTGTGTTACATGGAGTTTTCAGGGTTCACGTCTAAGAGATTCTCTGTGGTTAAGTAAAGAACAAATATTTTTTGAAAGCTGTTTATCTCAGAGACTTTCTTTTTTATTTATTTCTGGGCACATGACTGTGCTTTGAATGTGTGCAGTTGTTGCAAATCTGACCTTTTGGGTAAATGGGATCATTTCATTAATAAGGTATCTAAAAGATTTTGGGTTAATTTGAAGTTTATGACAGTTTATGTAATTCTTTTAAAATTCTAAAATAAAAATATCTTGTATATTGGAAAATAGAAAACATTTTTAGAATTAGGTTATGAAATCAAATAGAATGTTGAAATGTCACCTTCTTCAAAGGTTGGAAAATACTATCCAGAGAAGAGTTATTTATTAAACTTAATGCAGGGGGAAACAGTTAGCAGTGAGTCATATAATTCGTCTGAGAATCAGTGAATTTTGATGGAAATATTGTCATCCTTTGTCTCATCTAGCTGCTTGACAGCCATAGTCTATAGTTCTATAGATATAAATTGTGCCAACGAGACATCTAAATGTATTAGGTTTGAAGCCTAACTTAAGGATGAAATAAAAATTAATGAGGTATTTTTTTCTTTTACCAGGAAAACTAAATGTTATTTTCTGACCTAAAATTGGCAGAGAAAATATTTTTGCTGTTTGCTAGTTAAAAGTTTTGAATTCTACTCTGAAGCAGAAATTAAGTTTCTTCAAAGTTTCCTGATAATAGAGTTTCAATTTCTAATGCTAAATGAAGCAAAATATCCCAAGAAATAAGATGTTAATGTATATAGAAGAACTAATTTTGAAGGCATATGGAAAATTGAGATAATAATGATTACCTTAGATTTAATTCAGTATCAGTATAAATAGCATTTAACATTGGTTATAGTCATTGTGAATTATGCCTTTTCATCCTCAATCTGTATCTTCTCACAAGATTTTAGTTTTTGATGACTAGGAAGAATTTGTTGGAGAAGCCTTTTAGTTGTCAGACTCAACCCGGCCAGTCAGTCATGATTAGAGCAATTTTGGTATAACCATTTAAGCCTTCTACCCTCTCTTTGTCCCTTTCTCCCTCCTTCCCTTCCTGTGCCTATTGTTTTTGTTGGTGGTGGTGGAGGGGGATGATGCATCAACTAAATTTTTAGGACAGAATCTTGAGAGTAAATATTTACAATTATGATATTCTGACCCAGATATTTTATCAAATGGTAGGTATATACTAATGTTCTTTCCTTAGTCCTGTAATTTATTTTAAAAGATTCATTGTGTGAAAGTTCTTTTCTTCATATCTATTGTCAAAACATAGTCTTGGGATAGCTGATGAGTACGATTTGTAGAAAAAAAAAATCTGTTAAAGCTTGAGTTCCAAAGAAATTTTTGTAATATTTAGCAGATGAAACATTTTGCATCTTGTAACATGGGTTTTATTTGAAACTAGTAGTGTGTGGTTTTTACTTTTAATTTTTTTTACTTGTTAGGACTTTTATCTTTCCTTGCCTCTTGAAAATGACAGGATGAGGGAAAGAAACTTCTGCTAGAGTTTTGGTGATTCTCATAATTATCTACTCCTTACACAGCTGCAAATATTCATCTCCCTGTGGAAATGATCTGATAATCGGTGATCTGAACCAACACTAAGTAAAATCTGATTTGAATTATTTAAAAACTCATCATGATTCTTAAAGTCCTTTTTTCCCCCAATTTTGTCTTTGTTTATTATTTATTCCTTTGTGTATTACAAAGAAGAATAATTAGGAAGAAAATAACATCATAGCAGAGTCAGTATCAAAGAAAGTTGAAGAAATTATCCAACTTTGCCAAAAGCAATGGAAGAAATTATATCATTGATGTGGAGACAGTGGCCACTGGAGGTGCTGAAGGCAGGGAGAGGAAAAAGAGGTGTAATATGGGGGCACTTTCGGGACTTGGAATTATCCCGAATAACATTGCAATGACAGTTACAGGCCATTATATATCCTGCCATAATCTACAAAATTGAGTGGGAGAGAGTATAAACTACAATATAAACTATAATCCATCCTTGGTGGCAATGCTCCAAAATGTGTTCATCAATTGTAATGAATGTACCACACTAATGAAAGTTGTTAATGTGGGGAAAAGTGGGAGGTGTGGGGAGTGGGGCATATGAGAATCTGTTATATTTTTTTAATGTATTATTTTATGTAATCTAAGTATCTTTTAGAAAAAATAAAATATATATTTAAAAAATAGTAATAGGGCTGGCTGGAGAACAGATGAAACCTTTTCATCCTGTAGACATAAATTTCACAGGTAGCATAATAATTTTATCCAATTATTTTCTTTTTCTCATGGAATGTGACGTTTCTTGTGAGAGATGAGTACAGATTGCCATCCTTGAGATGTTGAAAGTGCCAATGAAGTTCTATCCAGAATTGCCATTTTCTGTGACTTATTGGGCCTTAACCCTTCTGGCATGTCAGTTCCCTTATCTGTGAAATGGAGATGATAATACCTGCTCTACTGCATCATAGAGTGATTGTTTAAGGATCATGTGATATTTATAAAATAACTTTGTAAGTTAAAAAACCCTCAATATTTATGAAATTATTTTCCTTTAAATATTTGGCACATAAATGTGCTTTGGTCAGGCATCAGATTGCTTACTTTTCAATTTCAGGTTGAGATTTTTGTCCTTCTTGCAGACAAGGAGGTAAATCAGATTATAGGGAAGTTGACACCCATGAATCTGTGCAATTTTCTGTATGTCATTGAGTTTGCTAAAAACATGTTGATCAGAATGGGAATTACTTTCTTAATGGTATACTATTTGGAAGAAATAAAAATAAATCTGCCTTCTGGGGAAAGAGGCAAGCAACATAGTTTTGAAAAGCCTATGTGGAGAGTCAAAATCCTGGATTGAGGTCCTGGTTTTGTAATTTAACCGCTTTGGCAAGTCACTCAACAGCACTGTACCTCCATTTCCTCATCTAAAAAAAAAATGGTGTTAGTGAAGCCTGTCTTACTTTGACTCACAGGATTGTGAGATCAGATGAGATAATGTGTAAGTGAGAGTGCTTTTTACATTATAAAATGCTATTTAATATAAGCTATGCTGGACCAAACTGCAAACAGACCTGGGGGGCAGGTACCAAATTACACTGAGAAATGTTTTAGTGTTTTGACTCTTGATGATTTTTAACTGATGACCTGTTTGATACAAATTTCTCTTTAGTTGCAACACACACATTCCAAAGAATAAAATGCCACCCATATACTTCTATTTGAATGAATTGTTTTATGAAGTAATTCACCATTCTTACTATTTTCATCTTTTCTTTTAACTCATTTTGTCACCTTTACACCATTTAATTTATTTTGGACTTCAAATTCCAGTTCTGTGAAATGGTGACAATATTTCCCTATATGTGAAGTGCTTGAGATATTCTTAGTAAAATAAACAAACAAGACAAACCAAAAACTCCACAAAACTTAGGTAGGTACAGGGAACTTTTTTTTTTTTTTCCTCACAACTTTATAGTTGTTGGTAGCCATAGATAGAAAAGCTGCTGAATGATGTGAACATAATTTCTCATTTTTGTTAAGAGGCAAAAACTAAATCCCAAACTTGACCCTTTCTCTATCAGTTTTTTTCATTTTGAAGCTTATTTTAATGTATAAGTATAACCTTACCAAATAATACCTTTTAATGGTTATTATTGAGAGACTAAAGCATGAGCACTTGAACTCCCAAGTGCTACAACTAGAATTGCTATTCCTTTTAGCTACTTGGACAAAAAATGGTGTTTGATGGACTGCCTAGGTGAAGACCTGGAAAAGGAAGGGTTATCTACAAATTGAGTGAGTTTATTATGGCTTAGTGATTTGCTGATTGATTTCATTTACTGTCAGTTAAGGCTCTTTTAATGTCAGTTTTCTTTGCATAATGCCTTGAAATAGAGACTGATGAAATTCTTCAGATTGATGCCACTTATATAAACTGACCCTGATTTGCCCTATTCTGCATGACAATTTAAGTGACAGCAGTTAGAAGAAAATACAGCAATGAATATGCAACTTAAGGATTAAGGGAAATGCAGTAAATAATTCAGTCTAAAACTAGGTATAAAATAATATCTTCTAATAATTCCACAGATACCTTAAGTTGTATTAGACTATTACTACCCTCAAGTGTGTGTGTGTGTTGTCTGTATGAATTAAGGAAAGAAATAAAAGTGATCCCAAACCTTTTTAAATTACAGTAAATCTTCCTCTTCCCGTTTATTTAAACTTGGAGTTGTCAAAGTCATAGTTTAAAAATAGTTTATTTGAGGTTGTATAAGTGCTTTATATTAAGTAACCATTGGAATGTAGGATGACTACTTTTGAAGCTTTTAGAAAATGCTTTTTAGTTTCAGAGACTTCTAGGAACAGTAATAGAAGCTTTTTTCCCCCTATCAATGGCCAATAATCTCATAATGCTGACTAAAAAGAGGTCTAACTTTTTTTTGAAAGACTAGCTTAAGTAGCTCATTGAAGAAAACATGAAATATTAGTATCTTAATTTTTTTCCAAAGTGAGGGCTGTTTGATTAGCACCCAGCAAGTAGCTTTTCTCTGTGGAGTATATGATATTGTATTAGTGTTTCCAGGCAATATTTTGTCTAGAGTGTATTTTATAATGCTTACTGATCAAAGTGAACCTGATTTGGTATAGTTTCATTCGGATTAAAAAGAGAACATAGACAACAGACAAATTGAAGGAAGCCCCTAGGTTCTATTTATGTGGGGGGTAGT
This sequence comes from Tolypeutes matacus, assembly GCA_026826555.1. Taxonomy (NCBI): domain Eukaryota; kingdom Metazoa; phylum Chordata; class Mammalia; order Cingulata; family Chlamyphoridae; genus Tolypeutes; species Tolypeutes matacus. The sequence goes on along the minus strand of JAKSZT010053764.1, from coordinate 5,713,137 downwards.
TTAGCAAATCCACATGGAAGAAGCCTATGTGATAATGTGACATATTTAAAAGAAACATGAGTTCTATATTTGCAAATAAGACTTAGCAAAATCCTCAGACTTTAAATCTTTGATTAAATGATGATCTGGTAAATGATTTCTCCACAAAATTTAAAATCTAAAAGAAAAAGCTCCATGTTTCTTACCTTTCTAAAATTAAGAAGGAAATTATGCTTTAATTAAAGCATGCAGTTACATTTTCTACATTTATTAAATTCTGTCAAAGGACAAAATAGAAAAAATAATCTTTTTGAAACAATTAGCACAGAACTTTGTGCAAAGCCCCCCTCGATTATTATTATCGAGATTAATATATAAGTAGAGGTTGGGGAATGTTATGATTCTTCATCAAGTGAAAAGGGATTCTTTGAAAGTTTTGGGGTAAGACATATTATTATCAAGTTTTTAATTACTGGGCATTGAGGTTAAATGATTTCTTGTTAGTACTGAGTAGTAGGTACAACTGTTACTGACTGATAAAGACGCCCAGTGGTAGCGATGAAAGATGTTGTTCTTATGTCTTTGTTGTAGTGTTCTGTATTCAGTAGATCCTGCATGTCAAAACCTATGGCTAAGAGACAAATAATTTGAGGTTTAGCCTTTTTGCAGGAATTCATTAATGCAGAAGTTATATCAGTTTCAGTGTCAGCATTAATGTTTAATCAGATTATATTTAGAACACATAAAACAGAAGATGGTTGTGGCTATCATACTTCTCAGATCATAGATTTATACCATTCTGAATAATTACCTAAACATAAAAACTGATTCTTCAGGCTTACTTTATATAAAACTAACATACAAGTTATGAAACTTCTGAAAAATCAATCTCTGACACATACATAAATTGTGCACGTACATATATATAAGTATATCACTATTATCAAATGCATAGTAGATTCTCTAACATTCATTATACTGAACACATTTGAATTTCTGTACCTTTTTAGAAACTAAGGCAAAGCCCAAGTCAACTCATTATCTGAAATATAAGGTTCTTGGTTGATTAATTCAATTATTTTAAAAGAAAAACTGAAAATAGATACAAACTTATTTTAATAAGTTTCTTAAATAATTCCCTTTAGAAATAATCTTATTTTTTGACAGATCACTAGTTTTGAACATAACTCTCCAAGGACTAGCCAATACTAGCCCATAAAATTCTCCCTTCAATTTGAGAAAACAGTAATTGCATCTAAGTTTAAGACAACTTTTGAACCTGTTCTCTATACTCTCCTCCTTTGACTTCTTCCTTCTCTAGTTCATTCAGCCCCAGTGGTAGTAATGAGCTGAAGGAAAGGAGAAGCCCTTCAAATGGTACTAGTAGCTTATTTTCTCAGAAACTAACTGAAGTTCCAGTGAGGTAAACTAGAAGACTTCAAGAGAAGGGTTGGACCCTTGTTTTATCCCAGGATTATTTCCTGGGAGAAACACTTATTTCTATGGAGATACATTTGCTGGAGTAGACTTAGAAAAAATAAGACAAGACAAAGATCCTTCCTGCCTTCCTGCCTTCCTGCCTCCCTGCCTTCCTGCCTTCCTGCCTCCCTCTCTCCCTCCCATTAGAAAAGTTGTGAGCTTACAAAACAATCATGCGTAACATACAGGACTCCCATATGTCACCCCACCACTAGAACCTTGCATTGTAAGAACTTTTAAAGAAGTACTACTAAATGTTTAAAATTTGATTGATTGATATCCTGACAATTATTTCTGGTTATAATAATTACCAAATTAATTTCAAACCATGTATGTCTCTCTCTGTGTATGTATGTTGATTTCTAGCCCCTTTGAAATTGGAATATTATACCTGAAATTTACAATAGCTGTCAAACAATTCAGTAGAATCCTTTTGCTCATTATGGATTTGTATATACTATAGTGAAATTGTGACCCTATAAACATAAGTATATATAGCAAGTCCCCATATCATGCAGTTTTCTTGTAATATACGGGTTGTTTTTCTTCCGGTACACAACCCCACATCTGAAATTCCAAAACACCAAAAGTTCTGAAAACTGGTAACTCGGACAAAACCTGACTTGACGTGATCTGACCTACTTTCGTGGAAAAACCAGAGAAGAATTGCCATGAGGTGCTTCATAGTCTCAGTTTATCCCCCCGCAGTTTACTTATTCAACCATTTTTGCTGAGGAATGGTTTTGATTAGAGGGTGCTTCCTCAGACCTCGATGAGGGTATATGGTATATGTCCCATATTTCTAATATCTAATATCTGATAAATCCTGAACTCTGAAATATGTCTGCTTCCAAAGATTTCAGATAATGGATTGTGGGTCCTGTACCTACATTATAAAACAGGTTCTGCACAAATAACACTTACTGTTTCCATGCAAACTTTTTGATTTTTTATAGCTAAGTATGGTCAGACTGTGGGATTGTATACTTGAGTGAGATTTATATATATGACCCTAATAGGCTATTTTTTTCCTTGTATTTAATACCTGTGTGCAAACTAAAGACACATTTCTGCTCCATGTGAGTACGACTCCCCTGAGATGTTCTCTTTGGCTCCTCCTACTTTATGTCCTAAACACAGAATAGATAAAATGCCTTGTCACATAACCTGCTTATCTTTTCTTACCTGCCATTCTAATTTGTTCCCACAGGGTAAAGTAATGCACATTCTTAAAGTGTCTGGAGAAACAAGACTTTTTTGGTATAGAGACAATTGGTATAATAAAGAAAGCAAGGTCACCTAGGAACACAGTGTTTTGGTGCTTCTTATCCCTGACTCCTGGTAATCCATAGGAATCACTGGGATGGTATGAATTACTTTCCAGATGAGCTTTAGTCAGAAATCTTTTTAGAAATTTCATCAGGATTCAGCAGACTCTTGTTTGGCCAATCAGTTCTATTTTGCCACCCCACTTTATATGGATATAGATATAGGAAATAGACCCTAATGTCTTATTGTATATTTAGTAATAAATGACAGATATGAAAGGTAATGGAGTTTGTGTAGAACATTCTGTGTGTATTTTTAAATTGTTAGTGTGCTATTTAAAACTGCATGTCACATAGCATCTGGCTTTTAACCATGTCAAGGGCTATTGCATTACGAATGCCTTATTTTAGGTAGGTTGGATGTAGCTTAGGTATGGATATATTATATAGTTCTGGGAAGTTAAAAATAACTTTAAGGATGCATTCTGAACAGTGGCATGTGTGAAAGAGCCCTTTAAATATGTTTAAAATAGATATTAGTTTTGAAATGCAATCTCTTACTTTTATTAAAATAAGACTCATAAGGTACTAGCATGGCTTTTACTTCAAAGTTCTCTACTTTTTATAAAGGGGAAATGGAATTATCATTTGAGTGTATTTAGAAACCAATATGAAACAGAAATTTGGCTTTGAAAAATAAAATGGCTGGCTCTCTTGATCATATAGCTTTGGATATAGATAGCTAACATAAATCAGTGGTGTACTGAGGACCTCCCAAGTACAAGGTATTGTGCTATGAAGTGAGATACAAAGACTACTCAATCTGATTGGGGGGAATATTTATGAGGAGTTGGAAAGCATAATTACTCTAGGACATAGATAAAATACCAAAACCTGCCCTTTAGAAAGAATGAAATATTTCTCACTGAGGAAAACTAGGAGAAGCTTCATAGAGGAGGTAGCATTGGAGTGGACCTCAAAGACTATGTAGCTAAAAATCCCCTTTCTTAAAAATATTATTGTCAGAAAATACAGGTGGGAAATATCTTGAGTTTGAGCCTGCCTCAGCCAGTAGGTAGCTCTATATTACTGAAATCTATGGGATTGCTTCTTCTGCAAAATGGAGCTTGAGCTAAATCATTTTTAGTTACTGAAGATTTGTGATACTGTAAATAAATTATGGCCTCTGCAGGATTTCACGACTGTATTAGTTAGCCAAAGGGGTGCTGATACAAAGTACCAGAAATCTTTTGGCTTTTGTAAAGGGTATTTATTTGGGGTAAAAGTTTACATTTACAAGGCCCTAAAGAGTCCAAATCAAGGTATAAGAGGTACTTTCTCACCAAAGTCTTTTGCCATGTGTTGAAGCAAGATCATTGCTTCATTGATCTTTCCTTCCTTCTTCTTAAGGCTCTGTGGGTCCAGCTTCTTCTGATCTCTGATGTAGGCTGGCATAGGGCTCATCTCTCTTCCCAGAGCTGCAGGATCAAAGTTCTCTCCTCTTCTGTGTCATGACAAAGTTCTCTCCTCTGATATCTATGGAGCTCTTTCTCTTTTCTTGTTTATATAGCCCACCAAGGAGGCAGGGACTTAAACTGAGTTACACCCAACTGACGTGGTCAAATCAAAGCCCTAATCTTAATATAATTTAATCAAAGACATCTTAGCTGAATCTAAAACAATCAAAGGTATCACACCCAGAGGAACAGCCCAATTTACAAACATAATCCATATCTCTTTTTGTAATTCATAAATAATATCAGACTGCTACAATGACAATATTATTTGCTCCTTTTTACTGTACAAAAAGTAAATTCATTTATTTTGCTGAATATCAGAAAATGCATTAGAGCCAATTTGTCCTTGAAACAAAATGGTAATGGTATCTTTTTCAGAGTGTTATAGTTTAACATACTTCAAAGAATTTTGTTATAGAATCGAGATTATAGGGATTATAGATCTAGATGATAACACTGACTGGACCATGTAGATTCCCAAACCAATTGATGTATTTTATCAGAATCATGCTAATGAAAGAAATGACTCTTACTAAAAACATAAAGTGTACTCTCTTTGTCAATTTGCTTTACTTCAGGTATATTTAAAATTGTACATATTAGATTTAGCCTTAAAACAAGTGCATCACATACTTATCCAGCTGAATGGTTCTTTAGCATCTTGGCCAAATTAATGTAGACATCACTTAAGGATGTCTTTTACTGAGATTCATAAATAAACCTAACAGTTTCATGTGAGAAGTAGGGACTTGAAGCATTCAACATTGTGTGTATATATGTGTATGTTTATGGTCTATCATAGTTTCTGAAAAATTGTTTTTTGTTGTATTTTTTTGAGATGGGAGCTGAGCAGTTTTTCTTTGGTAGCAGCTTTCATTTATACTTTTCACTTTGTATTAACACCACCATTTTAAGAAAATTTGGATTCTGGACCTCTAAAAGTAAAATTTAGCATGTATCTTTGAAATGCCATGAAATTTGATTAAAGCAGTTGGGTCTTTGTAGGTTAATTATGGAAAAGACAGATGAGAAATGCTGATTATCACTTTGCTCAAGTCTCCAAAACGTGTAAATCAGTAACATATTATTGGTGTGTAAATTGCCCTTTGTTAAGCCCCAAATATCATATGAAGTACATAAACAGGTACTGTAAATATAGTTCACATTATAATTGAAAATGAAAGTTTCATTAACTAAAATGAAGAACCATATCAATATTATATGTTCCCAATTTAATCAAGCTGAACAAGTAGGTATAGAGCTACTGCTCTGTATCTATCTATGTGCTTGCTGGATGACTGGGGGAGATGAATGAGCATGAGGGGAGGAGGAATTTAAAAACAAAAAAACAAAAAAAACAAATGTTCCACTTCTTAATACAAAAGGCACAAAACAAGCACTAATATTGGTACCGTATTAACATGTATACTGTCAGCCTTTGGGAAGCTAAAGATCAAGAAATGGCCTGAATGCATCACTAACACTGGTTACAGCTTCCTCAAAAAAAGTTTGTTCATTTTTTTAAACAAGCAGTAGCATTTGGTTTATTGAACCATCAATAATCAACTCTATTTGTGTTTTACCCACTCAGTTTCAAAATGGAAATTAATAATGCATTATTTTCTCAACTAAAAATGTAAATCTGACCTTGCCACTCCTCCCTTCAAGTCCAGGCTTCCCACTACCCTGAAAATAAACTCCAAACCTCTCATTGAGACTTTGGGCTCTTTGGCTTTTTATGATCTGGCTCTTGCCCCTCTCCAACTTCATCTCTTAACACTATCTACCTCATTAACCAGGCTATGTAGTAACATTGGCCTTTTGGCTGTAGCTTGAACATGCCAAGCATAGTCTGATCTCAGAGGCTTTGTGCTTGTTGTTCCTTTTACCTGGTATGCCTTTCCCCCAGACCTTTGTGAGCCTCACTCCTTCACTTCATTCATGTCTGCTTTAATGTCACCTCGGAGAAGCCTTCTATGACCACCTTAAATAAAATAGCCTCCCTTCTCCCTTTATAGCCCTAACACTGCTTTGTTTTCCTTCATAGTACCTAATATATTTATTTGTCCATTATCTTGCACTAGAATATAAGATCCACAAGGGCAGAGCTTTGTCTTCTTTACCACTGGATCTTCAGCACCTAGAAGAGTAGGTGCTCAATACTCTCCTGTGGTCTTGTTGAAAGGCAAAACTGCATATATCTGAAAGAAAAGAGAAAGGGGCTTAGAATCAGATCCTTGACTTCCAGCTCTGCCACTTTTTATCAATGTACCCCTAGAAAAGTTATTTATAGACTCTGAGCCTCAGTAACTTTACATATAAAATAGTGCTAAATAACTCCTACTTTGCAAAGACTTTGTAAAGATTAGAGATTGTGCATATTGTCCCAGAAAACAGACTGTGCTCAGATTTGTATATATAACTATTTTGACTTTATTTTTCATAAAATTAGAGAATGCCCTACTTTTAGGTGAGGAATCTAAATCACCCTGACAGGTGTATCTATTAATTGATATTAAGTTAGAGAATAGAAAGAGTAACTATGCTCTCTATATAAAAAAATTCATACAAATATTCCCACATATCATTGCCAGATATTATGGTTTTAACATTTGGACAGAACTAGACTCTACTGCCCACCATGACATTTGAACCCCCAAATTCTTCTATATAGTGACATCATACTAAGTCTTATCCATTTGTCCAAAGAGTCCAAAGCAACTCTAATAATTTTCTCCATTGTAAAACTTCCTAAAATGTCAAGGCACAGTAGGTGCTTGAGAAATGGTTACTATAATAATATATTTTTTTCTTATGAAGAACTAAAATGGGGTTTTAGTTTTCTATGACCAGTTAATTCTGTGTTACTTAGTAACTGAACTGCTCTCACTTTATCAGGCCTTGTTTTGTAACACATATTAAATCCAATTCTATAATTACCTATATGATAAGCATTTTTGGTAGACTGCTTAAATTATTAAATTCCTAAAGCAAGACAATCTATTTTATTATTAATAATCTAAAAATAGTCTCTAAAAACTAATTTCTCTTTAAAAATTTAAAGGTTATTGTTAAATTTTATGGCTTTTAAGTCATGTGCTATGGTTTCTAGTAGCAAGTTTTTTTTTTTCACACTCTGACTATTTTGATACACTATGTTCCATATTCCAGTAGGAAACCAGCATGTCATTTCTTTTACATATATCTATGTTCCCTTTGATATTTCTTTACAGAATTCTTTAGCATTATGAAAGCAATCACCATCAACCTGGAAGATGTACGTTTTCCTAAGATTGGCTTTGATTCAATTCTGGTTAGAAATAATATATTTGCAGTAGTTGCTTTAGGGACAGGGGGGCGCTATCTGTTAGTGCTTACAAGGGAGTAATGCTTGCTGCTTTAGAGGTGGACGGTGCTCACAAGAGGCCCCAGTTGGGGGTATTTAAAATGGACTAAACAGAAATACTTAGCTAATAGAATGGCAGCACGCTGTAAAATTATTACTGTACCATGTACTGGCTATAAGATGTAGACACCTTTCAGTAAGCCAATCATTTGTAACCATTCTAGCAATGTCATATTAGGTTAATAAGGCTGCTGTGTTTTAAAGGGCATTTTTATTTGGGTTTTGGTGAAATTCTTTAATTTGTTGATTATATTCATATAAAATCAGCATTCATTGACACATAGCTCTAATGACATATGTATGAAAAACCACACACTGGATGACCTAGTCGATTATTTAAGCATAAAATAAATTGTGTTAAACTCTTCAAAAAAAAAAAAAAAAAAAAAGAAATAATATATTTGAAAATAATTGGTTTTGTTTTTGGCACATTTAAGTTGAATAATGCCATGGTTGAGTTGAGGCCAGAAAAAAGTCCAGAGTCTAAACAAGGTACAAAGAAAGCATCATTTTTAAAAAGTCTGCTGCAAAAGTATTCTGCAACTCTGCTGAATATGGTTTCCCATGGGACTCCATCTCATACCTGAAAAGCTACTATATTTAAAACCTTCAAAGATGGTGCCAGTAAAAATTTTGAGTGATGGGATGAGTCAAGTCTGTGGCCATGTTTCAGATGCCAAAAAGGGTAAAATGAACTTTGATTCTCTTTTTCTTATATAAAATAACACCAGCAAACACATAGCTGAACTCTATGCAACATTGTATCAATTCAATACATGTCATTTTGCCTTCAATTATGCTTGACTAGGGAGTTTGTACGTTGGAATAATTTTTTTCTTTTCTTATAACGTGAAACACTGACCATCCTTATCATTGTCATCTTCACCACTGAAAAGCATTTGAATACCTGTGTGCACACTGCATTTATTATCTAGTTGCACACGGTGTTAATGATGCCCAGTATTAAGTAGGAATGCACAATATTAAATGGACAGCAGTGGCCCAAACCAGCCTAAAAAGGAACTGTAATAATTCTAGTACACATACACAAATACCAGTACATCAAAATTGAACTGTCCAGGGACAGGAACGTTTGGAAAGAGAAAGAGAGAAGGGGGGAGAAAAACCCAGGTTCACTGAAATCCCCATTTCCCACATAAAAGAAAGGACATTTTCCTGCCTGACAATTTTCCAGATATAATAAGAAAACAGCCTTTCCCAATCTTAGAATGTAAAATGAAATGGAATATAGTTTCTCTGAGTTCTATTCCTTCTATACAAATGTCCCATATGCATGGATCACATAAGAATAAGAATATATGAGTCATCTGAGTTAATCCTGTGTGGGTAGGATTTCAGATATCACTATTCTGGTATTTTTCATGTAAATTCCTTTGATCATGATAACTCTCATGGTAAGGCTGCTGAGAGATACACCAAACATTGTCATTTTACATATGTAAGTCAATCAAACATACCAGAAGTTATTTTCTAAATTTTCCTTTTATTCAAAACAACCTCCTATTGTGGATAATAGATGATGTGTTATATCTTTTATTGTGGATAATAGATGATTTGCCAGGTTATTTTTTCCCTTTAATAAAAATCTTACAAACTTCTTTCAAATTGTACTTTCCCAGAATTAAATGATGTTTTTTGGGGGGAAGTGTAGAAATTATGTGGCAGATTTGGATAGAATAGAGATTCATTAATTTGTTTGCAAATGTTTATTGAGCACCTTCTAGAATGGGTTCTTAACCATGGGTCCATGGATTTCAGGGGGTCCATGAGCTTGAATTGAAAAAATCAACTTACTATCTTCTATTTTCTCTGACCTCTAACTGAAATCTAGCATTTCCTTTCCTTATGAATGTATGCAATAAATAAATTACATTAGTATTCATTTCACCTGACTGGCAAAGGGGTCCATGGAACAAAAGAGGTTAAGAACCCCTGTTCTAGAAAATGAATGACGTTTTAAGATAGTATCAGCTGAAGTTCTTTTATATGAAATAAATATTTATTTCCATTAAGTAAGCAAAATTTGCTAGCTTAGAGCCAATGTAGTGCAATAGTTATTTACGTGTTTGAGATCTTTGGAAATTCTGGTTTCATAGCAAAATTCAGAAAGTTAGCTTTTGGACCCTTTTCAGTCAAAAAAGGAGAGAACATGGATTAAATTGATGTTATATGAATGTTGTAATCCAAAACCTTAACTCTACTGCCTAAAACTACTCCTCAATGTCATTTAAATTATCTATTTAAATCTTTGAATTTGTGTGATATCTACATATTTCAAACATACAGTGAAAAGGTTCCTCCTATCACTGCTGTTCATTTCCCAGCTCTACCCAGATAGGTGGGTGATGCATTACTGTGGTAGGCTGAAAATATTCTCCAAAGATAGTGGATCCTAAACCCAGGAACTTGGAAATGTTACCGTATATGGCAAAATAGACTCTGCAGATGTAATTAAGTTTATGATTTTGAGGTGAAATTATCCTAGATCATTTTGGTGGGGCCTAAATGTACTTATGAAAAAGAAGCACAGGGAGATTTAACAAAGACAGAAGAGGAGAAGATAATGTGATAATGTAGTGCTCCATCCTCAAGCCAAGGAATGCTGACAATTACCAGAAGATGGAAGAGGCCAACAACAGATTCTCTCTCTTTTTTTAAATTAAAATTAAAATTTTTATTTTTAAAGAAGGTTTAGATTACATAAATGTTACATAAAAAATTTTTATTTTTATTTTTAAAGAAGGTTTAGATTACATAAATGTTACATAAAAAATATAGGGGATTCCCATATGCCCCATTCCCTACCCCTCCGATATGTTCCCATATCAACAACCACCTTCATTAGTGTGGTACATTTGCTAAAATTAATGAAAACATATTGAAGCATTGCTACTAGCTGTGGTCTATAGTTCACATTATAGTTTACACTCTATCCCACAAATTTTGTAGGTTATGACAAAATATATAATGACCTGTATCTGTCATTGCAATGTCATGCAGGACAATGCAGGACAATCCCACTGTCTCAAAAATGCCCCTATATTACACCTATTCTTTGCTCTCCCTCCCCTCAGTAACCTCTGGTGGGCACTGGCTTTATATCAATGATAAAAAAAGTTCTTCCATTTTCAGAATAACAATAAGTCTGTAATAGAATAATAATGTCTATTTGTTCATTCCCCAATGTTGAGGATTTTGGGATGGTGATGCCCACTCTGTTTCTAATTGAGAGGGGACCTAAGTCCCAGGGGGCAGAGGGACAGAACTATTTTGCTTGCAGTTGCAAACACTCTCTGTTCCTTGGGATGGGCGTTAAGGTTTGGGATCATCATCTCTATGTTATTGTCCTGGGTGATTCCAGTGAACTGGAGAGTAGCTGTTGCAACTCTGTTGAGATCCAGGGCTCAATGGCATATTAATGGACCAAGGTGTTAAGTCTCTGGGACATATATTTAACAGGTATAATGCTAATTATAGGTTCAAATAAAAGGGAAATTATAAATGAGTCTAACTCTGTTACACTGTGGAGCATAAATTCCAGAGTAAGGCTCACTGATGGGATGCCAAATTTCTGAGCTTGTCTGTCCTGCTTATAGTGTCTAGATGTCTCTAGAGCCCTCAAGAGCCCCACTGTTTGAGGAACTGTTTACTGTGGCAGTCAATGAGATCCTGCTGAGACATTAATAAGCGTAACCTCTTTAATGACTTCCCAACTCACTTTGAAATCTCTTAGCCATAAAAACTCATTTGTATTTAATATTTCCCCCTTTTGATCAAGGTCTTTTTCTGCATGCATTGCTAGTTGGTGCTTGGTAATAATCCCTTGGTGCCAGGGAGGTTCATCCCTGGGAGTCATGGCCCACACCAGAGGGGAGGGGAGGAGGGAGGCAATGCATTTATATGCTGAGTTTGGCTTAGAGAGAGTCCACATTTGAACAACAAGGGGACTTTCAGGAGGTAACTTTTAGGCAATATATAATACTAGGCTAAGTTTCAATTTCACAAGAAAAGATTCATAAGTATAATCTAATATCAAGAGCCTCGTGTAATGGTCTGTCTTTCTTCACTAGGCACTGCCCTTGTACTCGGGGGGATTCTTGCCATTCTATTAGAGAATGTTGCAGGACTTTCCAGGATGAGAATTCATTGGTGATGGGAGGAATGTGTGGGGACAGGTGCACCTGGGGCATTCCTTTAAGGCATATGAATATTTTCAAGTATTCATGGGGCATTGTCTCAATGGGTGGAGATCCACACAATAACAGATTCTCTCTTAGAGCCTCTGAAGGGAGCATGGCTCTGCTGACACCTTATTTGGCCCAGTGAAACTGATTTTGGACTTCTGGCCTCTAGAACTGTGAGAGAATAAGTTTCTGTTATTTTGTACTACCGAGTTTCGGATAATTTGTTAGAGCAGCAAAAGAAACTGGTATACTTCCTCCAACTTTTGATTATGAAAAATTTCAAATACATGAAAAAGTTGAAGTAATAATACAGTGAACACCTTTATACCAACCACTTAGTTCAACAGCATTTTGTCATACTTACTTTCATCATCGATATTTACTTATTTTGCTAAAAAAACAAATTTTAAATGAAGTTGCAGATGTTTTGAAACTTTATCCTTAAATATTTCAACATACTTTTCATACTGACATTTTCCTACACAATATTAATGCCTTTATCACACCTAAGAAAATTAACAGTAATTCCTTAATTATTAATGTCAAGTTTATATTCAAATATCCCCACTTGTCTTTTATACTGTTTTGACCAGGAACTGATCAAGAGTCACATTACACTTATTATTTCTTTTTAGATTTTTAAAATCTAGAGTAGTTCCCCCCACCATTTTTTTTTTTTTTGATACTGACTTTATGAAGAGACAAGGCCAGTTGTCTTTAGAGTGCCCAATATACTTGATTTGTCTAATTGTTTCCTTGTGGTGTTAATTACCTTGTTTCTCTATCCTCTTAATTTCTTGTACTGGAAATTAAATCTAAATACTTGCTTAGAATCGTGCTAAACAAATTTTGTAACAGTACTTCATAGATCATATCAGGAGGCACATCATCTCAGATTATTCCCTTATCACCTTGGTCAAGTTAGCAGCCACCACATCACCAGTTTTGTCTTTCATAGTGGCTGTTTTTTCCTTTGTAATTATCAAGTATTCTGTGGGTTGCTGTTCTGGTAGCATGAATATCCTTTTCCCCAGTAACTTTTCACTTAATGATTTTAGTTTTTGTGACTGTTATTCCTGATGCCACTTTTTTCTTTCTCCCAAATAAAAAATTGTGGAGGGTTCTCCCTTATTGTAAATAGACTTTTATTCTTTAAATGAAACTCTGATGAATTACATGAAGATGCTCTATCACTATTCCAGGATATGAAAGAATCATAAAATTTTACAGTTGGAAAAAACCCCAAACCCTCAGACATCATCTTGTGCTATCTAGTGTGCTGAGAGGATAGCTGGTACTTTAAAACCATGTCCAAGCCTTATGGAAGTACACAAAGGCATTGAGAGTGTAGAATGGGACTCTCTTTCTCTGTCTGCTCTGCATTCAGTCCCCTTACTTCATTATTCCAGAGTCCAGCCTGATGCCTACAATTTCATCTGCTCAATCTATAGCCCATGGCTTTCCTTCTGGCTGCCCAGTCTCCTATAAGTAATCTGAATCCTTTGATTTAAGACACCTCTTTCATGAGTTGTGTACTCTGGACATTTTGATGGATATTGCTAGTGCTTCCAGACATGCCCCCCTGCTACAGGGGAGGATTTCCCTAACTTCTAGGGAAGGCCATTACAGTAAGCACATGCTTAGAGTATGCTTTAGACTTCTAGGTATGTTACTCAAGACCACACTGCACTCAGTCACAGGGAATTGTAAATGATCAGTGCTCTGAAGGTCTCAAATGGTATATACCATATACTATTCTGTGAAATTTTAGACAATATTTAGAGGGAGAGCTTCACAGATGCTGTGTGTCCATTCTAGAATGGAGGATGAAATGGAGTGAGCATGGTTTTTGGAATTGAACAGACTTGAATTTGCATACCAGCTCTACTCTTTATTGACTAATTGACCATAGGTACTTAGCATTGCTGAGCCTGTTTCTTATTTTGTAAAATGGAGGCAATTACTCTTACGGAGTTATTGACAGAACTAGAAAAATTATGCAAAGCTCATAATATGGTGCCTGGCACGCAGCAACTGTTCTTATGGGTGGGATCTAGGCAAGCTGCGGAGCATGGGAGCTATAGAGGAAACCAGAATAAGTTTGGTTGGGCAAAGATTTGGTCAAGCCTAAGCCTTATTGACTCTCATACATTCCAACTCATTTATTGATTTCTGGTGGTAGTGTGCAGGATCACTTCCCTACTTTGCCCACCTTGGGGCTGATATGGATTACTTGTGTAAGAGTTGAAGTGAGTATATATATACCCCTCAACATTATATTGGTTCATTTGAGCCATACAGGCAGTACTGGGCCCCCAGAGAGCTGGCATCACTGTGACAGTCAGTGAGCAAATGCAGACAGGTTTCTGATAGCCTCTGTGGGTTGAGCAAAATTTCTGCTAAGTTGTTTTACACATGCATCTGCTCAAACCAGTCTTTTGGAGTTTTTTTTTTTTTTTTTTTTAAGATTTTATTTATTTATTCATTTATCCCCGCCTTGCTGCTTGTGCTCGCCGGGTCAGCCAACCACGCCGTGCGTGCGGGCCTGCCTTCACCAGGAGGCCCCAGGAACCGAACCCGGGGCCTCCCATATGGTAAACGGGAGCCCCACTGATTGAGCCACAGCCGCTTCCCTAGTCTTTTGGAGTTTTAAGCAGAGACCTGGTTAGTCTAGCCTTGGCCTTTTTGCCAATGAAATAGGTACTATTTTACTTTTGAAGTTTTAATGTCTTATCTTCTTCTAGTTTGTTTCTAAAATATATGCATATATGTATATAAATTTGCATCTCCCCCCTTTTCTAGTTAAATGTTAGCATACTATATATACTTTTCTTTCCCTTGTTTTAATTTTTTTTTTTACCTTTTCATTTTGAAATAATTGTAGATTCACAGGAAGTTGCAAAAATAGTACAGAGTTCCCCATGTACCCTTCTCCCAGTCTTCCTCTTCCTCAATGCTGCATCTTATATACTATGGTTCATTTTTATCACATGTAGGTTTAGGTAACTGCCACCACAATTAAGATATAGATTTATTATATCATCACAAAGTTCTCCCTCATACTAACCACTTTATAGACTTGCAATATAGATTTACTATTTTGGCATCTAGGTCTTAACGATAATTTCCACTAATGTCTCTTTCTCCCAGCATCAGATACCCCAGGACTCCATTTTCCCTGAAGGCCGATTTTGAAGTCAGTCCAAATTACATATTAATATGTATATTATTATAATATACATATGTATATTATATGAACAATACTCTAGTTCTCAAATAATATTCACCTATTCATATCTCAGAATTTTTTGTATTACTAGTCTCATAAACTTTTCCTTAAAAGGCATAGGATGTAGAATTTCATATATGTTTGGATTCTCTTATATTTTTACTGCTAGTTATAAATACTACAGATTATTTCTATTCTTGTCCAGAAACTGTATTTTGTTTTGTTTCTTAACAAACACATGACAAAATAGGCCCCACTGAAATACATATAGTACTGCATAGTGTAGTTAAAATCCCTACGGCCAAAGGTGACATGGGATAAGTTCTGAAATCCTGGCCATGCTGTACGCAATATCACACTGTTCTGTAATTGTTTCCCAATGTGAAAAGATGTGGTTATTTAATATGGGAATGAAGTATGTTGTGAAGGGTTAGACTTTAGGAGACTGATGCATAGGTTGTTAAATGCTTGCTGCCTATTTCCCTATTTCAGTTGATTTGGACTGTCATTTCTGTTTCTTCTAGCAACTTGGCAACTTTCTATTATATGAAAGAGTTGGGTTTTAAACTGACATCCTTTATTACATAATTTGAATCTCTTTTTTAATAGACTTTGTTTTTTAGAACAGTTTTAAGTCTACAGAAAAATTGTGCAGAAAGTACAGTTTCCATATGCCCCCTCTCCCTTCCTTGCACATAAGTTCTCCTATTATTAACATCTTGCATTAGTGTGGTACTTGTGTTAAAATTGATGAACCATCAGTACCTTCTATTCAAACCTATATGCGATGCTGGAGTTTGTAGGTGTATTTCCAGAGACTGGAGCCTTTGGCCTGCCCATGTGCCAGCTGTGCCTGGAATCTTGGTGGAGCTGCAACTCCTACTCTACAGCTCAATGGACTCACCCAAGTCACCTGGTGAGGAGATGACTCTCCAGGGAATGGAGAGAGTCTGCAGCTGCAGTAAGGATAATCCCATCCACCATATCCATGGGATATAGGCCTCCTCTCACTTGGAGGTGGAGTGGACATCACCATCCCAAACTTCTCAGGATTGGGGGAGGAGCTATGGACTCTTGAGTGGACTCACTGGTATTCTGTTGTAGACATATTGTGATTCAAGCAATGGAAGAAATTACAACAGTGAGGTGGAGCCAGTGGCCACTGGACGCTTTTGGGGTAGGGAAGGGAAAAGCAGTTGTAATACAGGGGCTTTTTCAGGACTTGGGAATTGTCCTGAGTGGCATTATGACGACAGATATAGGGAATTTTATGTCAGCATATAGCGTGCAGAACTGTGTGGGAGAGAGTGTGGTCTACAATGTGAACTATGGTCCATGCTTGGTGGCAAGGCCCCAGGATGTGTATATCCATTGCAGGTGATGTACCACACTAATGAAAGATGTTTGTGTGGGATGTTGTGGAAGGTGTGGGAGGTGAGGAACATGGGAATCCTTGTAATTTTTGTGTAATATTTATGTAATCTAAGCATCTTTTAAAATATAACAATATTAATTAATTAATTTAAAAAAATTGATGAACCAATATCCATACATTATTATCAACTAAAGCCCATAGTTTACATTAGGGTTCACTCTGTGTGTTTTACAGTCCTATGAGTTTTGACAAATGCGTAATGTCATATATCCATCATTACCTTATCAAACTGGATAGTTTCACTGTCCTGAAAAAGTCCTGTGCTCCACTAATTCCCACCCCACCCCTATTTCCCCACCCAACTCCAGAAACCGTGGCAACCACTGATCTTTTTTCTGTCTCTATAGTTTTGCCTGTTCCAGAATGCCATATAGTTGGAATCATACATTATATAGCAGTTTCAGACTGGCTTCTTTCACTTCACGATATACATTTATAGTTCTTCCATGTCTTTTTGTAGCTTGATAGCTCACTTCTTTTTATTGCTGAATAAAACCCCATTGTATTGATGTACCACAGTTTTTTTATATAGTCACTTATTAAGGGACATTGTGGATACTTCAAGTTTTGGTGATTATGAAATATAGCTTTTATAAATCTTCATGTACAGGTTTTTATGTGGACATAAGTTTTCAGCTTATTTGTGTAAATACCTAGAAGCCCTATTGTTGGATTGTATGGTAAGCTATGTTTAGCATGTAAGAAACTGCTAGACTGTCTTTCAAAGTGGCTACCATTTTTGTATCCCCACTAGTAATGTATGAGAGTTCCCACTGCACATACCCTCACCAGCATTTGGTGTTGTCATTGTTTTGGATTTTAGCCATTCTAATAATAGGTTTTTAGGGCTATCTCATTTTAATTTTCAATTTTCTAATGACAAATGATATTGTGCATCTTTTCTTATGTTTATTTGCTGTCTGTATATCTTCTTTGGGGAGATATCTGTTCAAATCTTTTGCCCATTTTGTAATAAGGTATGCTTTCTTATTGTTGAGTTTCAAGAGTTCTTTGTATATTTTACATACAAGTCCTTTATCAGATATGTCTTTTGCAGTTATTTTCTCCCAGTCTCTGGCTTGTCTTTTCATTCTCTTAACAATGTCTTTCAAAGAGCAGATGTTTTTTATTTTAATAAAGTCCAGTTTATCACTTTTTTCTTTCATAGATCATGCTTTTAGTGTTGTATCTAAAAAGTTATCAACAAACTCAAGGTCACCTAGGTTTTCTTATGTTATCTTCTGAAAGTTGTATAGTTTCGCATTTCTCATTCTGGTCTATGATCCATTTTCAGTTAACTTTTGTGAAAAGTATAATTTCTGTGTCTATATTAATATTTTTGTACATGAATGACCAGTCATTCCAGCATCTTGATGAAAAGATTATCCTTTCTCCCTTGAATTGCCTTTGTTCCTTTGCAAAGATCAATAGACTTTATTTGTCTGGGTCTATTTCTGGGCTCTGTCTTCTGTTCCATTGTTCTATTGTTTATTTTTTTCAGTAAAACCATAGTATCTCGATCAGTGTAGCTTAAGTCTTGAAATTGACTAGCACCAGTCCTCCAACTTTGGTCTTCAGTATTGTATTAATACTGGGTCTTTTGTCTTTCCACATAAACTTTAGAATCAGTTCATCAATATCTATAAAATAATTTTCAAGAATTTTAATTGAGATTGCATTAAATCTATAGATCAAGTTGGGAAGAATTGACATCTTAATAATATTGCCTTCTTATCAATATGGAATATCTCTCCATTTATTTAGGTCTTCTTTGCTTTCTCCCATCAGAGTTTTGTAGTTCGGATTTTCTCCATGGACAATCATATCATCTATGAAAGAAGACAATTTATTTCTCCCTCCCCAAACTGTATACATTTTATTTCCTTTCTTGTCTTATTGAGTTAGGTATGTCTTCTAACTATTATGATGTTGAAGAAGATTGGTGAAAGGGGATATCCTTGTGTTATTCCGAATCATAGGGGGGAAGCATCTAGTTTCTCACTAGTAAAAATGTTGTTAGCTGTAGACTTCTTGTAGATATCCTTTATCAAGTTGATCCACTCTATTCTTTATCTTTTATCCCCTCTATTCCTAGTTTGTGGAGTTTTTTAACATCATGAATGGGTGTTGTGTTTTGTCAAATGATTTTTTTGCATATAATGATATAATCACATGTGAGTTTTAGTAGATTGTGTCTTTCAAAGAATTGTTCCATTTCATCTATGTTATCAAATTTGTGGGCATAGAGTAGTTCATAATATTCCTTTATTACCCTTTTAATGTCCATAACTTCAGTTGTGATGGCCCCTCTTTCATTTACGGTATCAGTAATCTGTGTCTTTTCTCTTTTTTTCTTGGTTATTGATCTTTTCAAAGAACTAGCTTTTTAAAAAAGCCATTTTATTGAGATATACTCACATACCGTATAATCCTTCCAAAGTGTGCAGTCAGTTGCTTTTAGTATAATCACAGAGTTGTATATTCATCACCACAATCCATTTTAAAACATTTTTATTACCCCCAAAAGAAAAACCCTATACCCCTTAGCAGTCACTTCTCAATCTCCCTATCCTTCCCCAACCTATATAACCACTAATCTAATTTGGTCTATATAGGTTTATTTATATTTACATTTATTCAAATGGAACTCATACCATTTGTAGTACTTTGCATCTGGTTTCTTTCACTTAGCGTAATGCTTTTAAAATTATTGTAATTTTTTAAATGAGAGAAGTTGTAGGTTTACCTAAAAGTCATTTAAAAATGCAACATTCTCAAGAGCGGATGTGGCTCAAGCAGTTGGGTGCCTGCCTTCCACACGGGAGGTACTGGATTCGGTTCCTGGTGCCTCCTAAAGAAGATGAGCAGATGCCTCAACGAGCGGACGCCGCAACAAACAGATGACACAGCCAGCAGACGATGCAGCCAGGGGGGAGTGGATGTGGCTCAGGTGGTTGGGCACTCACTTCCCACGTCGGAGGTCCCAGGTTCGGTTCCCTGTACCTCCTAGAAAAGATGAGCAGACACAGCGAGCAGACAGACGAGGGAGCCATCTTGGGGAGCGGGGGATAAATAAATAAATAAATAAATAAATATTTTAAAATGCAGCATTCCTGTATACACCCCTATTGTTGACATTTTGCATTGGGGTGGTACCTGTGTTTCATTTGATGAAAGAATATTAAAATATTACTGTAAACTATAGTCCACAGTTTGCATTAGCTGTATTTTCCCATATACTACCCTATTATTAACCCCTTGTGATAGTGACGTACATTTGTTAGAGTTCATAGAGAACATTCTATTTACCATTAACCACAGCATTGTCCACCACAGGGTTTGCTGTGTATTACAGTCCCATATTTTATCCTCTAGCTTTCCTTCTAGTAACGTATACAATCCAAAACTTACCCCTTTCAAACACATTCACACACATAATTCAGCACTGTAAATCATACTGACAATAATGTACTACCATCACCTGTATCCGTTTCCAAACATTTCTAATCAACCTAAATAGAAATTCTGCACAAATTAAGCATCAGCTCCCCATTCTCTACCCTCATTCTTTTTCCTGGAAGCCTATATTCTAGATTCTAACTCTAGAGTTTGCTTATTATAATTAGTTCATATCAGTTAGATCATACAATATTTGTTATTTTGCATCTGGCTTATTTCACTCAACATAATGTCCTCAAGATTCATCCATGTTGTTGCATGCATTAGGACTTTATTCCTTTTTACAGCTGAATAATATTCTATAATATGTATATATCATATTTTGTTTATCCATTCATTGGTGGATGGACACTTGGGTTCCTTCCATCTTTTGGCAATTGTGATTAATGCTGCTGAGCATCAGTGTACAAATGTCTGTTCTTGTCCCTGCTTTCAGTTCTTCTGGGTATATACCTAGTAGTGGGATTACTTGATCATATGGCAAGTATATACTTAACTTCCAGAGAAACCAACAAGTTGTCTCCGCAGTGGCTGAACCATTTTACAATCCCATTAGTAGTGAATGAGTGTTCTGTTTCTATTTTTCCATACCCTGTCCAATACTTATAGTTTCTGTGTTTTTTTTTTTTTTAATAGTGGCCATTCTAGTAGGTATGAAATGATATCTCATCATGGTTTAGATTTGTATTTCCCTAATAGTGATGCTGAACATCTTTTCATGTACCTTCTAGCCATTTGTATTTCCTCTTTGGAAAAAATGTCTCTTGATGTCTTAATGCCCATTTTTCAGTTGGGTTGTTTTTCTTTTTATTGTGAGTTGTAGGATTTATATAAATCTGCTGGTCTTTAGACCCTTATCAGATATGTGGTTTCCAAATATTTGCTTCCTTTGAGTAGGCTGCCTTTTCAGTTTCATGAAAAAGTCCTTTGAAAAGGCACAAAAGTTTTCAATTTTGAGGCGGTCCCATTTATCTATTTTTTTCCTTTGTTGCTTGTGCTAAGGGGGTAAAGTCTAAGAAACTATTGCATACCACAAGAGTTTGAAGATGCTTCCCTATATTTTCTTCTAGAAGTTTTTGGTCCTGACCCTTATATTTAAGTCTTTGATCTTACTTAGTTACTTCTTGTGTAAAGTGCAAGATAGGAGTTCTTTTTCATTCTTTTGGATATGGCTTCTAGAGAGTGTATGAGAGTTCATCTTCCCATAGAGTATTATATCAGTGGGTGGAGACCCACATAATAAGTGGCAGAGTGGTGGACTCCCATTCTGGGGAGGCCTGCTAAGTTCTCAGATAGAAGGGCAGGAATCTCTCGAGAGCATGGGCGGTGCCTAATAAGAGAGGGCAGACCAGTGTGTCAAGCCCTCAGTGTTGTTGAAAGTAACTATGAATCTTGTCCTTCAAGGAGTGAAGCCTGGTGGTAGCCATGGGCCCCAAGGGGAGAGAGAGGGAGGAATAGAATAGATGGAACAGGGTGCATTTTGGGGGAGATGGAAGTGTTCTACATGATCTTGTTATGATGGATACAGGCCATGAAGAATTGCTTCAAACTTTATAAAAGTGTATGGTCCAATATGTAAACCATAATGTAAACCATTTATCATGGTTGGTAGCTATGTTTCAATATTTGTATATCAGTTGTAACAAACGTACGATCCACATATAAAATGTTATTAATAGGGGAAGAGGGAAAGGGGGAGGATGTTGGGTATATGGGAATCCCCTGTATTTGGTACATGACTTTTCTGTAACCTAAAACTTCTTTGAGGACAAAATGAAAAAAAAAAAAAAAAAGAAATAAGATACTGGGAGAATAAACAGAAGAAAATGTCACTGTACATATAGGACAACAGATCTTACAGTGATGAAAGATAAAATGTTAAAAAATATTTTTAAGATATTATTCCATCATTTTTATTATCCCAAATTCATGTTATTAAAATTTTTTTTTTGGTATTTTATTTCTTGTTTTTAAAACATTATTATTTAATTTTCTTATTAATCGTATTTGGCTATTTTATTGGATTTATTTTTGAAGAAGTTTTGGATCACAGAAGAGTTACAACTGTGACGGGAGGATCATTGGTGGAGGGAGTCAGTGACAAGGGATGCATGGGAGGAAACTCACCTGGGCATACATATAAAGCATATAAATGTGTTCACATGTTCATGGGGCATTGTCACGGTGGGTGGAGATTCATACAATAACTGAAGGAATATCAAATTCCCATCCTGGAAAGCTCTTCCACATTCTCTAATGGATCAGCAAGAATCTCCTGAGTACAGGGGAAATGACTAGTGAAGGAAGATGGTCCATTGATGGGCCCTTGATATTGACTACCGTGTGTATGAACCTTTACGCTTGAAATTAAAACATTGCTTAGTATTATAGGGTGCCTAAGAGTTGCCTACTGGGAGCCTCTTTGTTGCTCAAATGTGGCCTCTTTCTAAGCTGAAGTCAGTATATAAATACATTACCTTCCCCCCAGTGTGGGACATGACTCCTGGGGATGAGCCTCCCTGGCATTTATGGATTACTACCAAGCACCAACTAGCATTGCAACTGGAAAAAGACCTTGTCCAAAAGGGGGAAAGGGTAAAGGCAAATGAGTTTATATGGCTAAGAGACTTCAAAGTGAGTCAGGAGATCATCCCAGAGGTATCCCTTATGTACTTCTAAGCAGGATTGCATAGACTTCCAAAGTAGATACTACCCCAAATAGTGGGGCTCCTGAGGGCTCTGGAGACACCCAGATCCTACAGCCATGGCAGATGTTTGGTACTTTGCCAGTGGGCCCTACTTTGGAATTTATGCTTCCCAGAGTGATAGAGTTGGACTCAGTTGTGGTTTCCCTACACATGGCTCTTTTGTCCTTCTATTTGAACCTATAATTAGTATGTGTACAACCAAGAGACTTAAATCTTTGGGCTCTCCGTGTGCCAGTGGGGCCCTGAATCTCAATGGAGTTGCAACACCTGCTCTCCAGTTCATTGGTCTCATGCAGGACAACTAACATGGAGGTGATGATTGACAACTACCATACCAAGGAATGGAGAGAGTCTACAACGTCAAGTAAGAGAGTCCCATCCATCAGCCCTATGGGATGGCAGCCCCCTCTCAATTAGAAGTGCAGTGGGCATCACCATCCCAGGATTGGGGAATGAACTGTGGCCCAAAGTAGACTTAACTAGTATTCTACTATAGACTTATTGTGATTCTACAAATGGAAAAATTTTATCATTGATGTGGAGGCAGTGGCCACGGGAGGTTGTGAGGGCAGGGAGAAGGAAAACTAGGGGTATTACAGGGGCATTTTGGGGACATGAGAATTGTCCTGAATGACATTGTAACGACAAATACAGGCCTTTATAAATCTTGCCATAAACTACAGAATTGTGTGGGAGAGAATGTAAACTACAATGTAAATTTTAATCCATGCTTAGTGGCAATGCTCCAAAATGTATTCATCAATTGCAATGAATGTACCTCACTAATGAAGGATATTGTTAATGTGGGAAAATGTGGGAGGTGTGGGGAGTGGGGCATATGGGAATTTCCTATATTTTTTATGTGACATTTGTATAATCTAAGTATCTTTAAAAAAATTAAAAGTTAAAACAGTAAAAAAAAAAAAATTCAGGTTTATAATGTCTTCTTGGCAAACTCACCCCAATATCATTATGTAATATCCCCTTAGCTTAAGTGAATATAGCTACTATCCATATTTCTTTTGATTAGCAATGACATTCCTTCATTTTTAATCTTTCTATTTAAAATAGGTTTCTGTTAGATAACATATTGTTGGGCTTTGTTTTTTTAATCCACTCTGATAGACCATTGTCCTTTAAAGTGATTTTTTATATAGTTGGGTTAATATCTATCATGTTTGTAACTGTTTTTTATTCATTGCCCTTGTTCTTTGTTTCTTCTTTGTCTTCCACTCCTTTTTCTTGTCTTCTCTGGTTTTAACTGAACATTTAAAATGACTCCATTTTTTCTCCTTTTTAGTATATCAATTATACACTCCTCCTTTTTAAACTTTTGTTAGTGGTTGCTCTAGAGTTTGAAATATACATTTACAACTAATTTAAGTCCATTTTCAAATAACACTATACCACTCCTCAGGTAGTGCAGGTTCCTTTTAATAGAATATTCCAATACCTTCCTCCCATTCTTTCTAACATTTCTGTCATACATTTTACTTATCTATAAGTTATAATTGTCTAATTTATTGTTTCTATTGTTTTTTTTTTTTTTTTTTTTTTTTTTTGCTTTCAAGGTCTTAGAGGAAAAAAAACAACCTCTTCCTTTTCTTTTCTTTTCTTTTCTTTTTTTTGCTTACGAAAATGTTATTTTTATATATATATATATATACACATATATTTTAAGAGGTGCTTAGATTACCCAAAATATTACACGGAACCCACTGGGATTCCCATGTTGCCCACCTCCCACACCTCCAACCACATCCCACACAAACATCTCCCACAAGTGTGGCCCACCACCCTCAATGAACTTACATATCCTGGAGCCTTGCCACCATCTATTGTTATTTTGAACAATTTGTTATTTGTTAGATCAGTTAAAAATAAATATAAGATATTTTATTTTATCTTCATTTGTTATTTCTTTATTGTGTAGATCCGGGTTTCTGACCTATATCATTTTCCATCTCTCTGAAGAACGGCTTTTAACATTTCTTGCAAAGTGGGTCTACTGGCAACAAATTACCTCAATTTTTGTTTGAGAAAGTATTTCTCCTTTACTTTTTCTTTCTTAACAAATCAACTTTAATGATACATATTAATAAAATAAAATACATCCAAAGTGTACAATGAATAGTATTCGGTGTAATCACATATTTATGCATTCATCACTTCAGTCATTCTTAGAGCACTTTCATTATTCCAATAATAATAAACAAAACAAACAAATAAACAAAACTCATTACCTCTCAATCTCTCTGTGCTTCCCCTGCCATACATAGCTGCTATTCTTTTTCCTTCTTTCTAGTATATTTGTATTTATATCTTATAAAAAAACAGTCTTATATATGCAATATCAACCATATTTGTGTTTTAGTTATAGAGTTCCATTTTATAGTTTTTAGCTTTCCTTCTAGTAATATATATGACCTTAGACTTTCCCTTTTTCAACCATTGTCATACTCATATAATAGTGCTGCTAGTTACAAACACCATGATATGCTTTAACCATTTCTATTCATTTCCAAAGATTTACAAACAACCTTTTTACCACTTCTGCATAGATTAGCCCTCAGCTTTCCATGCCCTACCCTCCTATTTTCTGGTGACCTATATTCTAATTATTAACTCCATGAGTTTACACAATATATTTAGTTCATAATAGTGCAATCATACAGTATTTGTCCTTTTGTGTCTGGCTTGCTTCACTCAATATAATGTCCTCCAGGGTCATCCATGTTTTCGTATGCTTCACGACTTTATTTCTTCTTACCACTGTATAATATTCCATCATGTGTATACACCATAATTTGTTTATCCATTCATCAGTTGACAGACATCTGGGTTGTTTCCAACTTTTGGCAACCATGAATAATGCTGCTATGAACATCAGTGTGCAGATGTATGTACGTGTCTCTGCTCTCAGTTCTTCTGGATATATACCTAGTAATGGTATTGCTGGGTCCCATGGCAAGTCTATATTCAACTTCCTTAGGAACTGCCAAGCAGTCCTCCACAGTGGCTGTACCATTCTACATTCCCACCAACAGTGAATACGCATTCCTTTCTCTTTACGTCCTCTCCAACATTTACAGTTTTCTGACTTTTTAATAGCAGCCAGTCTAATAAGTATGAAATGATATCTCATTGTAGTTTTGATTTGCATTTCCCTGATCGCTAGTGATGTTGAACATTTTTTCATGTGTTTCTTTGCTATTTGTATTTCTTCTTTGGATAATTGTCTTTTCAAGTCTTTTGCCCATTTTTAATTGAGTAGTTTGTCATTTTATTTTTGAGTTGTATGATCTCTTTGTATATCATGGATAGTCCCTTATCAGACATGTGGTTACCAAATATTTTCTCCATTGAGTTGGCTGCCTTTTTACCCTTTTGACAAAGTCTTTTGAGGTGCAAAAGTGTTTAACGTTGAGGAAGTCCCATTATTTTTTGTTTTATTGCTCATGCTTTGGGTGTAAGGTTTAAGAAACTACCTCCTACCACAAGATCTTGACGATGTTTTCCTACATTTTCTTCTAGGAGTTTTATAGTTGTTGCTTTTATATGTAGGTCCTTGATCGATTTGAGTTAATTTTTGTATAAGGTGTGAGATACAGGACTTCTTTCTTTCTTTTGGCTATGGATATCCAGTTCTCCCTGCACCATTTGTTGAATAGACTTTTCTGGCCCAGATGGGAGTGCTTGACAGCTTTGTCAAAAATCACTTGACTGTATATTTGGGTCTATTTCTGAGTTCTCGATTCGGATCCATTGGACATTGTATCTGTCTTTATGCCAGTACCATGCTATTTTTTTTACCACTGTAGCTGAGTAATATGCTTTAAAGCCAGGAAGTGAGAGTC
The DNA here is from genome assembly GCA_026826555.1 of Tolypeutes matacus. Lineage (NCBI taxonomy): Eukaryota > Metazoa > Chordata > Mammalia > Cingulata > Chlamyphoridae > Tolypeutes > Tolypeutes matacus. The sequence goes on along the minus strand of JAKSZT010053764.1, from coordinate 5,686,595 downwards.
CTTTAAGTTCATTTTTCTTTATTAAGATTTTTTTTTTAGCAATTCGGGACCTCTTACCCTTCCAAATAAATTTGATAATTGGGTTTTCACTTATGCAAAAAAGGCTGTTGGATTTTTATTGGGATTGCATTGAATCTGTAAATCAGTTTGGGTGGAATTGACATTTTAATGATATTTAGTCTTCCAGTCCATGAACACAGAATGTCTTTCCATTTATTTAAGTCTTCTTTAGTTTCTTTTAGCAATGTTTTGTAGTTTTCTGAATATAGGTCCTTTTTAAATATTGGATTGTTTTAGTTGCTATTATAAATGGAATTTTTTTCTAATTTCTTCCTCAGATTGCACATCAGTAGTGTATTGAAATGCTATTGACTTTTGTGTATTAATCTTGTATCCTGCCACTTTTAGTTCTATTAGTTTATTTAAAGATGATCTAATACCAATCTTTCTCAATTAGTCTATTAGTTCTAGTAACTTTCTTGTGGATTTTTCAGGAGATTCTAGATACAGGATCATATCAGTGAATAGTTTTTCTTCCTTTCCTATTTGGGTGCCTTTTATTTCTTTATCTAGCCTAATTGCTCTAGCTAGAACTCTTAGCACAATATTGAATAACAGTGGTGACAGTGGGCATCCTTGTCTTGTTCCTGATCTCAGCAGGAAAGCTTTCAGTCTTTCACCATTGAGTGCAATGCTAGCTGTCAGTTTTCCATATATGCACTTTACCATATTGAGAAAGCTTCCTTCTATTCCTATCTTTTGGAGTGTTTTTATCAAGAAAGGATGCTGTATTTTGTCAAATACCTTTTCTGCATCAATTGAGAGGATCATGTGATTTTTCTTCTTCAATTTATCAATATGGTTTGTTACACTAATTGATTTTCTTGTGTTGAAACTCCCTTGCATACCTGGGATAAAACCCACTTATCGTGGTATATAATTCTTTTAATGTGCTTTTGGAGTCTGTTTTCAAGTATTGTGTTGAGGATTTTTGCATCTATATTCAACAGAGATATTGGTCTGTAATTTTCTTTTTTTTTTTTTGGGTAGTATCTTTATCCAGTTTTGGTATTAGGGTGATGTTGGCTTCATAGAATGAGTTTGGTAGCATTCTTTCTTGTACAATTTTTTAGAAGAGCTTGAGAAAGATTGGTATTAGATCATCTTTAAATGATTGGTAAAATTCACCTGTGATGCCATCTGGTCCCAGGCTTTTCATCTTTGGGAGGTTTTTGATGACAGTTTCAATCTCTTCATTTGTGATTGATTTGTTGAGGTATTCTATTCTTTCTAAGGTCAGTGTAGATGGTTCTTGTGCTTCTAGGAATTTGACCATCTCCTCTACGTGGTCTAGTTTTTTGGCATACAGTTGTTCATAGTGTCCTCTATGATCTCTCTTATTTCTGTGGGGTCAGTGGTAATGTCCCCCTCTCATTTCTGATTTTATTTATTTGCATCTGTAGTAGTCAGGACACATTAGCCTAAACATTACAGCATCTTTTGTCTTTTTTTCTTTGTCCATTTAGCTAAGAGTTTGTCGATTTTGTTGATCTTCTCAAAGAACCAACTTTTGGTTTTGTTGAGTCTCTCTATTGTTTTATTGTTCTCAATTTCATTTATTTCTGCTCTGATCTTTACTGTTTTCTTCCTTCGGCTTGGTTTGGGCTCAGTTTGCTGTTCTTTTTCTAGTTCCTTCAGGTGTGCTGTTAGGTCTTCAATTTTAGCTCTTTCTTTTTTTAATGTAAGTATTGAGGGCTATATATTTCCCTCTCAATACTGCTTTTTCAGTGTCCTATAGGTTTTGATATGTTGTGTTCTCATTTTCATTTGTCACAAGATATTTGCTGAATTCTCTTGCAACTTCTTCTTTGACCCACTGATTGTTTAAGAGTGTGTTGTTTAATCTCCATGTATTTATGAATTTTCTTTTTCCATCTATTATTGATTTCCAGCTTCATTCCATTATCATCAGAGAATATGTTTTGTCTAATTTCAGTCTTTTTAAATTTATTGAGACTTGACTTGTGACTCATCATATGGTCTATTTTGGAAAAGGATCCATGAATACTTGAAAAGAAAGTATATCCTGCTATTTTGGGATACAGTGCTTTATAGATATCTTTTAGGTCTAGTTCATTCATCATAGTATTCAAGTTCTCTGTTTCTTTATTTATCATCTGTCCAGATGTTCTCTACAATACTGAGAGTGGAGTATTGAAGTCTCCAACTATTATTGTAGAGATATCTTTTTCTCCCATCAGTTTTGCCAGTGTGTGCCTCATGTATCTTGGGGCACTAAGGTTAGGTGCATAAATAGTATAGTTATTTCTTCTTAGTGAATTGCCCTTTTATTAATATGTAACGACCTTCTTCATCCCTTATAATAGTTTTACATTTAAAAACTATTTTGTCTGATCTTAGTATTGCTACTCCAGCTCTTTTTTTTTTTTGGTTACTATTTGCATGGAGTACCTTTTTCCAATCCAAGTGATTTACGAGAGTTGTGTGATTATCATTGATTAATTGTCTTAAATCCTGTATCTCTTCAGATATTTGGTTAGTTCCTTTGGCTGGGCCATCTCTTCCTGTTTCCTTTTATCGATTATAATATTTTTGCTGATGTCTAGGCATCTGAACTGGTGCCTAGATGGTTAATTTGTTTTTGATTTTTTTCCACAGCTCTCCTTTTTTTTTAGTTATTGGGGGCTAGGGATTGAACCTGGGACCTGTATGCAGGAAGCCAGCATTCAACCACTGAGCCATTTCAGCTTCTCTGAGTTGGTTTTTTCATTTGTTTTGCTTGTTGTTCATTTTTGTTTTTTTCAGGAGTCACTGGGAACCAAACTTGGGACATCCCATGTGGGAGGCAGGAGCTCAACCACTTGAGCCATGTCTGCTTCCTCACAGCTCTTCTTTGATATTCGGTTCAATTTATTCTAAGTCTTTAGAATTGCCTGGCTTAAGTCATCAAAATCGGGCCAGAGACTCACTAACGGAGCACAGATTTTCTCCCAGTGGTTGGATACAGGGAGTGCAAACAGTTTTTGACCATGCACTTTCCAGACCAGTTAGCAGATGATGCTAGTCAGTGCATCTTTCCATGGAGGTATTTCAGTATATGCTTTCCTGTGTTCCTGTGTTGAATCTCCAGAGTGGAGATTCAAAGCATGCTCTGTTGGCTGAATTCACTGAAGAAAAGATACCCAACTTCCCCTCCCTTTTCCCTTGAAACCGCTGACAGGGAGGAAGATGTCTGTTCCCCTCTTAGTTGGCTGGAGTGAACCAGGGGTTTTACCCCAAATTAATATCTTGGGGGTTGGGGAGGGCACCCCTTTTCAGTTGTGGGCTTGGTAACTCACGTTTGTCATTTCAGCTTCTTCTTCTCTCTGTCCCTCACCCTCCTGGGAGTTGTGTAACACTGTCCTGATCTGCTGACCCCCAGTGTAGTTCCCTTGGACAACTCTTGGTTTTTTCTCCATTGTTTTTGTGAGAGCATTGAGCTCTGCCTGTTAGTCTGATGCCATCTTCCCACAATCCCCTCTCCTTCACTTTTGAAGAATTTTGCTGGATACAGAATTCTAGTCTGGTGTTTTTTGTTGTTTGTTTGTTTTCTTTCAACACTGTAGGTATTTGCTCTACTCTCTTCTTGCTTGCATGGTTTATGAAGATGAGTTCATTGTAATTCTTACCCTTGTTCCTTAATAGGAAAGGTGTTTTCCCTCACTCTGACTTCTTTAAAGATTTCTCTTTCTCTTTGATTTTCTGCATTTTGAATATGATATTCCTAGTTACAGTTTTTTTTTTTTTTTTTTTATTTACCCTGCTTGATGTTTTCTGAGCTTCTTGAATCTGTAGTTTGGTGTCTGTCAATAATTTTTGAAAATTCTCAGCCATTATTGCTTTAAATATTACCTCTGTTCCTTTCTGTCTTCTCCTTCTGGTATTCCCAATTACATGTATTTTACACCTTTTGTAATTTCCCACATTTCTTAAACATGATGTTCCATTTTTTCATCTTTTTTCCTCTCTGCTTTTAAGTTTGGGAGGTTTCTGTTGGCACAGCTTCAGGCTCATCAATTATTTCCCCAGTTGTGTCTAGTCTAATAATGAGCCCATTAAAGGTATTCTTCATCTCTGTCATAGTATTTTTTATTTCCTTTTGATTTTTTCTTAGGGTTACCATTTTTCTGCTTACATCACCTATCTGTCCTTACATATTGTCATTTTAAATTCTTGGTCTGATAATTTCAAAATCCCTGCTATTTCCGATTTGGGTTATGATGTTTTTCCTGTCTGTTCAGGCTTTTTTTTTTTTTTTTTTGCCTTTTAGAATACCTTGTAATCTTTTTTTGTTGAAAGCTGGAAATGATGCATCAGGTAAAAGGAACTGTGGAAAAATAGGCCTTTAGTGTGAAGATTGCTTATCTGGCTAGGAGCTGGGCTGGGTTTGCTGTTGCTGTAACTGTAGGTATTCAAACCCAAAATTTCCTCTGATGTTCTTATTTTTATCTTATCTGTTGTCTTTGATTTTACCTAAAGACTCCTTCTTAAATAAGGTCTAAGTCTTAGAGTTCTTTTCAGCTGTAATCCTGTTATTATACAGGAACCCCTATAATCCTATGACTAGGTCTCAGTCTTTTAGTGAACTTGTGCCCTGGGCTGTGACCTTCACAAGTGTTTCTCAGATTTTTTTTTTTTTACCTTTTAGGTAAACTCAAGACAGGAAGGCTCGAGTAGAGTATTCCCTTCTTCCACATTGGTTAAGCTCTGGTAAAATAGTTTGTTTTGAGAGAAGTCCTTTGTCAAAGAAAACAGAATGCTCTGGGCATATTTCAAAGTAGGTACTTTTTCCTTTCCCTCTGCTTCTGCAGGAAGCATGAGAGTATTTATCTACAATCTCCACAGTGAGAACCCGGTAAGGCTCCTGGAGGTAAAACTAGCAGAAGAGTGGAGGCTTCCCTAAGGCTGGACCTCTGGATTTTTTAATCTCTCAAGCTAGTCCAGTTCAGTCTCCAGCATATAGTCAATTACCCTCTAATTATTTCTACCTTCTCCTGATGAACTGAAATTCTCTGTGTCTGCTTGTGTCTCCATTTTTCAGGGCAGTGGTTTTCCCTGTGACCTCAATTCTCTGATGAATCTATGAAGAGTTGTTGATTTTCAGTTTTTTTTTTAGCTCCTTTTTTGTTGTAGGAGTGACAGCTTTCAACATGAGATAGTACCATTCTTATTTAGTGTTAGGTAATAGAATTCACTTTTGTTTATTTTATCCTTTTAGACCTCATAGCTGTTCACTACTTTTCCAACTTGAACAAAGCATGCTTGATCATTTATTTACTAGACTGAGTGTTAAGATTATATTTTCAGAACTAGCTTCATCCTTTCCTATGAGGTATTATATGCCCATATATGGCTTCAAGTTGCAGTTTTGGTCTTTTCTAATTTTCCATTCTGTCATTCAATCAGACATTGATTCAGTCAGTCAGTCAGTCAAAAAGTACTCATTTGGGCCTCAATCATCCCTAAAAAGTGAAAGATGGTTAAGACACAGTAACTGGCCTTAAGGAGCTACTCAGTGTTGTAAAGAAGACAAACGTGTAAACTAATAAATTTCTACTAAAGCAGTAAATACAATAGTGGGAGAGGCATAAGGGATCCACTACTACTACCTACTCCAGGGTAGACATTAACAGTGCCTTTGGGCTCAAAAGAAGATTCTTGAGAGATGTGTCTGAGCTGGATTTTTGAAGACAAATAGGCATTTATTAGGCAAATGTATGAAGTTTTTTTGTTCTTACTTACAAATAATAATCTATTTCTATTTCCCAGACATTGCATATACAATGTTTCTTACTCATTGTTCACCAAATTATTACATCACATGCATTCATAATTGCTTAATATCTAGTTTCCCAAAGCTTTCTGAAATAATACCCTTCAGATTGAATTCAATTTGGAAATCATCAGATGGTCTACCATTGTACTCAATGTAGCTGTGACTGGAACATTTTTTCTTGTAAATAATATAAAATTATTTTGGAAGGTGTCTTTGAAAAGTTTGATATCATTTTGCTAAATTTGAAGTATTTTGAAAGACTTTAAAAACTGCTATAATTGTAACATTGGACTTAACATTCACTACAGATTGCTTTAGAAAAAAATTCTATAAAATATGATTAAACTTTAATAAGGATATGCCAACAATCCCCAAAATGTTACACTATTTGTTTACAGGAGATAAAAAGCTATCAGCATTTTCTTGTATTATTTTATTGTGTATAGTATAAGGTGAGGGCATTCCTATATTATGTGAATGAATATAATTATGCTTTTCTTACATTATAAAATCACATTATTTTCTACAAAAGAAAAAAAAAAACAAAAAAATTACATTACTTATTGGTAAAAGTTCACAATATTGTTTTAGCTCCTATGTGTTAAAACACTTGTTTTTTTAGGTGAAATGAAAAATTTACTACCTCAGCTTGTTTTGAAATATTTTGTTATATATTCATCTGTTGTGTGTCTCTTAAGAAAGAAATTTAGATCAAATTATAACTTGAATTTAACTTCAGTAAGCAAAATAAGTGGGCTGTCTTTAAAAACTGTAATCTAAATTTAAGCACAATGGCTCTAAGTATATCTTATTTAAATATATAGTCTAGAAAAGAAGTTTCAATTACTTTCTCCCAAACTTTCTTAAAATAGTCGCTGTTCACAATATAAAATTTGAGGCTTAGCTTTTTTATTTTAAAGAAAGATTAAAATTTTAATAATTTTGCTTTCTAATTATGGAAATTCTCCTTTGGGGACAGCTTTATTTGAGTTATATGTGACATTATTTTTATTTCTTAAGGCTATGATTAAAAGTTTCATGGATGTCTACCAGCTTGCAAGTTCTAGAATTGCAACATTAGAAAAAGAAATGACATCTCATCGAAGTCACATTGCAACCTTGAAATCAGAACTTCACACAGCTTGTTTACGTGAAAATGAAAGTTTACAATCAGTAAGTCCTTGTCCTACAGTCCTTCTTTGGATTTGAATCACATTTACATTCATGCTTTTATTGCTCATAAGATCACTGGCCAGTATATATAATTTAGGGTAAATGATCAATCAAGTGACATAAAATTATTAGTGTGGAGAAATTTTTGAAGGACGAAAAGCAATTAATTTTTTCATTGTATTATGTATAAAGATATGCATATTGTTATCAATGCTAAGACACTACATCAAGATTCCTTTGTGTTTGGCAGTGCAGCTGACAGTTGGATTTGGCAGTATGCATAGTTAAAGCTTACAACTGTCTGAAGATTCAGTGTGTCCCATTAAGACAGAATATTATTAATTATACGTTTAACCAAATGGTAATTAGAACATGTGATTATTCTCTATAGAAAAATAGACTTATCCATAATACATGCCTAGCTAAAGATGCATGTTGTGATTCATCTATATGATTAAAATTCAGTTCCAGTACTCACTTTATGTCTTAAAATTTTAGCACATAATAGTGTTAAAGCAAATAGATGCATAGCCTTGGTTTAGTTCAACAGCTCCTTCCAGTCCTAGCTCAAGTGTCATAAACTCAGTGAGGCCTTTTCTGACCATGGTATTTAAAATTGTAACACTACCCTCTACCCCACTCCACCCTGCCCTACATGCTTATAAATTCTCTTTCCTGCCCCATATTTTCTATAACTGTCCATCTTTATGGCTTTATTTTTTTTCCACTACAGTACTTATCATCAACTAACATATGGTATATTTTATTTATTTGCTTCTCTGTCTCCTCCCTACTCCTAGTAGAATATAAGCTCCATAAAGACAGCAATTTTGAGTTTTTTGTTCACTATTATATATCACTGCATAGAACAGTGCCTGGCACATAGGTACTCAACAAATATTTGTTAAATGAAAAAATACTAGTGATTTATCCAATATATATATATATAAAGCCATTTATTTGGTATCCAAGATATGAGTTCAGATGAGTTTAACTTTTTAAAAGACTTTAACTTCTTAATGAGACAGTAGTAAATCTGACCTCTCCATGGGAAATTCAAATGAGAAGGAGATATTCTTTTAATTTGAGGAAGTATTTGGAATTTATTCTAGCCTTATTCTGAAACATATTCAACTTTCTTCCTGCTAACTCACTCTCCTGTTACTTAATATTACACTATGCTGTTTATGTTGCATCAGCTTTGTTGGATTGAAGTATTGTTTATTAATGTGACTCATATAAAAATGTATTTATGGAAAGGCCAAACTTGATAAAATGATATTCTGTCCCCATGGGGGGTTCAAAATTTTTTTTACCAATTATTTGTCAACTAATATCTTAATTGAATTGTTTTTAGTATACCTCACTATCATAATAACTCTACTTCTCAACCTTTTTTCTCATCTGAATAGATCTGCATAATGTGTTCATCATCTCATTTGTAAGAGGTGGTTCACTATGGCAGTGAGTCTCAAGAGGGGATGTATGGAATGGGAAAATTCTCCAGGTGATTCTGATGTGTCCTCCTAGGAGAATGATGTCTCCTCCCATGTCTCTATGGCATGTGTACTCTCTTGTCTCTTCCCCTTAGTTGAAAATTACTATTTTTAGAAATTATAAATTTTTTTTTATTATGGGTAAAAATCAAAATTCTCACAATACATACAAACATTTGCAAAATAATATATAAATATATATGCATATATGTGTATTTGCTTACAAAAATGTTATTTATATATATATATACATATATTTTAAGAGGTGCTTAGATTACCCAAAATATTACACGGAACCCACTGGGATTCCCATGTTGCCCACCTCCCACACCTCCCACCACATCCCACACAAACATCTCCCACAGTGTGGCCCACCACCCTCAATGAACTTACACATCCTGGAGCCTTGCCACCAACCATAGACCACAGTTCACACTGTAGACTTTTTCAAGATATTTGTTTATGCATTTTCTAATTTGAAAATCTTAAGGACTCTCTGAGAGAGGTAGAAGATTCAGGCATAAGTCTCTATATTTTATAGGTGAGAGGCAATATAGTTTGATAGATAAGAGCATGGGTTTGATGTTCTATCCATTAAGAATCTATCATGTATTTGTAACAGAAAACCTGATTTTTTAAATAAAAATAAATAAAACATGATTTTTAAAATAGAGTAATTTTTTCCCTTATAGCAAGAAGTACAGCAAGGCGTCTCTTGTCATTAATTTAGTTTCTCAACAGGTCTGTAATTGCCTTGCCTCTCCCTCATTGTTGTAAAGACAGCAGCCTAGCTCTAGGATTTGCAGTCACATTCAAGTCAGTAGGATGGAATGGCCCCAGCAATATCTGTTTTTCTATATATATAGAAAAGCCTTCCAAGAAATCTCCAAACTTCCACTTATATCCCATTATCTAGAAATGGGTCATGTAGCCACTCTAGTTATAATGAGTCAAGGGAGAAGGTAGTTAGGAATGGGTATTGGGTTAACCATTTAATAGTGTGGGCCATAAGAGTCACATAGATTTGGATGCAAATTCCACTTCTCTCAGTTGCTGACTGTGTGGCTTAGATCTCGAGGGCTTTAATCTTGAAATGGGGGAAATGATACTACATACCTAATAAGGATGTTGGGAAGTCTAGTGAAAAGTATTAAAGTACTTGGGACTTTGTCTCTCACTTAAGTAATCAAAAAAAGTTAGCTATTATTCATATCTCCCTTACCTTGATAGAAAGTAGTTGGATTGCACCACAGGTAAAGATTATTTGCTAACCTAATATCTTTAGCTACAAACCTGCCATTTTGTTCTTATTTTAGACTTGAGCATGCAAGTCCTCCTCTATAATTACTATCACTACATTCCAATCTGAACTCTCTGTCCTCTCCACAGGCTGTCTTCTTCTCCTTTCATTGACAGATTCTTAAAAAATAGTCTACTTGCTGCTTGTATTCACTCACTTCCTATTTACCCTTGAGCTTATTACTATCTGGTTTCTGAGTCTCTCATTGTGCTGAAACTATATTTAAAGGCCACCAATAACTTTTTGCTTCCTCCATCCATTAGTTATTTCGCATCCCTTTAAATTTTTTTGAACAATAAGGCTTTTAACAACTCCCTTCATCTTTTTTCAAATATATTTTTTAATTTTTTAAAGATACTTAGATTACACTCTCTCCCACACAATTTTGTAAGTTATGACAAGATCCCCTCTCAATTAGAGGTGGATAGGCATCACCATCCCAGAATCCTCAGGACTGGGGAATGAACGATGGACTAGAATAGACTTACTGGTATTCTACTATAGACTTATTGTGATTCTAGCAATGGAAGAACTGTTATCATTGCTGTGGAGGCAGTGACCACTGAAGGTTATGAGGGCAGGGAAAGGGGGAAAACGTGTAATATGGGGGCATTTTCAGGACATAGGAATTGTCTTTTCATCTTAAAACAGTTTCCTTTATTTTACTTGTTAGCTCATCTTTTCTTTGCTGGCTCTCTGGCCTCTACTTAAGTGTGCTCTGCCTTCTTTGTATACTTGTTCATTTTTTAAGCCATTAATCCAGTATTTCTAGAGCATAGTGGTCCAGATCATAAGGAAGGGGGATAGAAACATCTATAAAGACTCTGAGATGGAAAGAAGAAACTGAGAAGGACCAGTGCAACTGCAAAAAAGAGAGCAAAGGCAAGATAAGAATGTTCTGGAGAAGTGGACAGAAGTCAGATTTTGTTGTTTTTGTCCTAAGAGCAATGAGAAAGTCATTGAAGAATTTTAAAGAAGTGGTTACATGCTCAGAATTGCATTTTTTAAAAAAGATCACTTTGGCTTCAGTGTGAAGAACCAATTGAATATAAAGAACAAGAAAAATGGTTGTGTCAGAGAGAATTCCTATTGTTTTTGCTTATGGAAATGGATAGGCCTATGGATTTAGTACATATGTTTAATAAATGGAAGTATATGAGTTTTGTATAATAGAAAATATATTATTTCAGCTTCATTCCCCCTCTCAATTTAAACCACTTCACTCACCCACTCTTTAATCTGGTTTGAGTCCCTCTCTAACCCTTTTCTTCTTGATATTTTCATTTGATATCTCTAGTATTTGTTATTTTTGCCTCTCTCAAAATTCTTTGACTCCTCAGATGAACTGACCCTCTCCTCCAACTCATGTCCAACCTGCCATGGCTTCCCTTTCACAGGCATCTTATATAAGGCTTTAGAATGAGGCAGGTTTCGGTGTATACTCTGGCTCTGTTATTTATTAGCTGTACAAACACTCTAAGCATCGGTATCCATATTTGTAATATGTAGATTTGTGAAGATTAAACAAATAGATGTACAGCACAGTGCCTGGCATATTAGTATGTACTCAGTAAATGTTCATTTTCTTACACATAAAAAGAGTTCCTCATAGTTACATAAAATTTTTATAGTTAAGCTGTACATAGGGCTTTAAGAAATATATGTAACTATGGAGAAATCCTTTTGTGTGTAGACAAGAGAACTGAAACAACTCAAATCAGTGTTTTACTAATTAATAATTAATACTAATTAATAACTTAATATTAATGTTTGTTGTTTCACTTACTTAATGAATTGAGGACACTGAAGTATATATACAATACTACCTCACTACTATCTTATCTAGCCAATTAACTGGCTAAGAATAAATAATAAATATTATTAATCAAAATGTTCTCATGGTGTTGTAATGCATTGAAAGGATTGATCATATTGGAGACATGAATAACTTATCTTTAAAAAACTTTATCCCATTTTAGATGACATTTTAATTTTTTGTTCAGCAATGGACAATAATATTGCCAGAGTTCATCTAAGATTTCTCATCAGTTGTATACCAGCCAGTACTTAAGCATTTTTAGTATCTTGTTCTTTGGCCCATTAGCTTAGGGCTGCTCTACAGCTTTTATCTTGAGTTATAGAAATCAGAAAGGACTTTAGTAAAGAGCTTTTGATGCCCATTAATGCCAGTAGAGAATAGGACAGCAGTCATATCTAATTACTGTGGGTATTTGGAGGCTGTAACACCCTCAGCTATGGAGAAATATATGATATTTCAGTCTGTGAAGTATAAGATGCCAAACCCAAATACTTTGCTGTGAGTTATGATCCTGCAAGCTATAGTGTCGATTTGCCTCATTTTCACTGTATTTTAAGTGGTATGGTTTTTTAAAAATGTAATTGTATATTTATTTATCCTACACTTGAATTCCTCACCCCGAGATGGCTCTCTTGTCTGTTTGCTTGTTGTTTTTGCTTGTTGTTTGCACTTGTTGTCTGCTCTGTTGTTTTCTTTAGGAGGCACCAGGAACCGAACCAGGGACCTCTCATATGGGAGGTGGGTGCTCAACTGCTTGAGCCACATCCACTCCCAAGTGGTATTTTTTTTTTAATATATATACATTTTTAAGGATACTTAGATTACATAAATGTTACATAAAAAATATAGGGATTCCCATATGCCCCGCTCCCCACCCTCCCACATTTTCCCATGTAAACAACATCCTTCATTAGTGTGGTACATTCATTGCAGTTGATAAATGCATTTTTAGGCATTGCCACTGAGCATGGATTATAGTTTACATTGTAGTTTACATGCTCTCCCACACAATTCTATAGATTATGGGACGATATATAGTGGCCTATATCTGTCATTGCAGTGTCATTCAGGACTATTCCCAAGTCCCGAAAATGCCCCGTTTTACACCTGTTTTTCCCTCTCCTTGCCCTCAGAGCCTCCAGTGGCCACTGCCTCCACATCAATGTTGTAATTTCTTCCATTGCTAGAATCACAATAAGTCTATAGTAGAATACCAGTAAGTCCACTCTAGTCCATAATTCATTCCCCAATCCTGAGGATTCTGGGATGGTGATGTCCATTCCATCTCTAATTGAGAGGAGGCTTCAATCCCATACAGCCGATGGATGGGACTCTCTTGCTTGCAGTTTTAGGCTCTCTTGTTTCCTTGGTATGGTGGTTGTCCATCCTTCCCTCCTTGTTAGTTGTCCTGGGTAAGTCCAGTGAACTGGACAGTAGGTGTCGCAACTCCACTGAGGCTCAGGGCCCATTTGGCACATGGAAAGCCCAAAGATTTAAGTCTCTTAGACATATGCCTACCAACTCCAGCACCAACTATAGGTTCAAATAGAAGGGACAGATGAGCCATGTGTACAGAAGTCATAACTGAGTCCAACTCTGTCACTCTCATGGCACAAACTCCAAAGTAGGGCTCACTGGCAAGGCACCAAACTCAGGAACTATCTGCCCTGACCATAGGACCCGGGTGTCTCCAGAGCACTCAGGAGCCCCACTATTTGGGGGTAGTATCTACTTTGGCAGTCTATGAGATCCTGCTGAGATGTGCATAAGCGTTACCTCTGGGTTGACCTCCCGACTCACTTTGAAGTCTCCTAGCCATACAAACTCATTTGTCTTTACCTTTCTTCCCCATTTCTTCGAGGTTTTCTTTCAGCTGCGTTGCTAGTTGGTGCCAAGTGGTATGTTTTTAATTCTATAGTATTTAACTTATGACAAAATAAAAAATTACAAATCAGTGGAGCATTCTTGTTTGTATGTCTGCAGAAAAAATATCGTGGCATCAGATAATCTCAAATTTAATAGCTGTTAAGTGGTATAATAAAGGTTTAGATATAAGAATATCTAAAAATATAGGAAGTCCCCTTTTCCTAAGCTCTCAAATAATATTCTCTCTCTCTCTTTTTTATTAGAGAAGTTATAGGTTTACAGAACGATCATGTATAAAATAGAGTGTTCCCATATACCAGACTATTATTGACATGTTGCATTAGTGTGGTACATTTGTTACAATTGATGAAAGAACACTTTTATAACTGTACATTAACTATATTGTTCATGTCTAACTTAGAGTTCCTGTTTGTGTTGTTCGCTCCTATGGATTTTTAAAATTTTTTATTCTAATAACATATATACACCTAAAATTTCCCCTTGTAACCAAACATTCAAATTTATAATACAGTGCTGTTAATTATGTTCACCGGGTTGTACTATCTTCATCACCATTCATGACCAAAACTTTTCCATCATCCCAAATAGAAACTCTGAACAATTTTTGCATTGATTCCCCATTCTCTAGCCCCACCCTGGCCCCTGGTGACCTATATTCTAGTTTCTGACTCTATGAATTTGTTTATTCTAATTTCATATTAGTGAGATAATATAATATTTGTCTGGCTTTTTTCACTGAATATGATATCTTCAAAGTTCATTCATGTTGTCACATGTATCAGGACTTCATTCCTTTTTTACAGATTGATAATATTCCATTGTGTTTACATACCACATTTTGTTTATCCATTCATTGGTTGATGGCCGTTTAAGGTTGCTGACAATACTGAATAATGACACTGTGTAAATGGGTGTGTAAATATCTGTTCAAGTTCCCGCTTTCGGTTCTTTTGAGTTTATACCTAGACGTGGGATTTCGGGGTCATATGGCATTTCTACATTTAACTTTCTGAGGAACGCCAAACAGTCTTCTATAGTAGCTGCACCATTTTACATTCCTTCTAGCAATAAATGAGTGTTCCCATTTCTCCACATCCTCTCCATCACTTGCAATTTTCTATTTTTTAAATAGTAGCCATTCTAGAGAATGTGAAATGGTATCTCATTGTGGTTTTGATCTGCATTTCCCTAATGGCTAATGATGTTGCCCATCTTTTCATGTGCTTTTTGGCCATTTTTATATCTTTTTTTTTTTGGAAAAATGTCTATTCAAGTGTTTTTCCTATATTTTAATTAGGTTGGCTGACTTTTTGTTTTTGAGTTGTAGGATTACTTTATATACTTTGTATATTAAACATCTTATTGGATATGTGTTCCCAAATATTTTCTTCTATTGTATAGGTTGCTATTTTACTTTCATGATGAAGTCTCTTGATGCACAAAAGTTTTTAATTTTGAGGAGATCCCATTTATCTCTTTTTTCTTTTGTTGCTTGTGCTTTGGGTGTAAAGTCTAAGAAACCATCGCCAATTACAAGGTCCTGAATGCGTCCCTAAGTTTTTTTGTTGTTTTTTTTTTTGGTAGGAGTTTTATAGTTCTGGTTCTTATATTTAGGTCTTTGATCCATTTTGAGTTTATTTTTATGTATGGCAGGAGTTAGGAGTCAGCCTTCATTCTTTTGCATATGGACATTTAATTTTCCCAGCACCATTTGTTGAAGAAACTGTTCTTTCCCAATTGAGTGGACTTGGCACTCTTTGTCAAAATCAGTTGGCCATAAAATTGAGGGTTTATTTCTGGACTCTCAGTACAATTTCAGTGCTCTATATGTATGTCCTTTTTCCAGTACCATGCTGTTTTGGTTACCATGGCTTTGTAATAATTTAAAAGAATTTTTTTTTTATTTTTAAAAAATACTTAGATTACATAAATGTTACACAAAAAAATATAGGGATTCCCATATGCCCCACCTCCCACACCTCCCACAATCTCCCACATAAACATCCTTCATTAGTGTGGCACATTAATTGCAATTGATAAACACATCCTGGGGCTTTGTCATTAAGCATGGACCATAATTCACATTGTAGACCACACTCTCTCCCACACAGTTCTGCGTGTTATGTGATAATATAAAATGGCCTATATCTGTCATTGCAATGTCACTCAGGACAATTCCCCAGTCCCGAAAGAGCCCCTGTATTACAACTGTTTTTTCCCTTTCCCTGCTCCCAGAGCCTCCCGTGGCCACTGGCTTCACATCAATGTTGTAATTTCTTCCATTGCTTGAATCACAATATGTCTATAGTAGAATACCAGTAAGTCCACTGTGGTCCATAGCTCTTCCCCCAATGCTGAGGAGTCTGGGATGGTGGTGTCCACTCCACCTCCAATTGAGAGGGGGCTTATATCCCATGGGGAAGATGGATGGGACTATCCTGGCTGCAGCTGTAGACTCTTTACATTCCCTGGGATGGCTGTTGTCCATCATCATCTCCCTGCCAGTTGTCCTGGGTGAGTCCAGTGATCTGTAGAGTAGGAGTTGCAGCTCCACCGAGGTTCTGGGCCCAGCTGGCACATGGACAGCTCAAAGACTCAAGTCTCTGGCCGTACATCTACAAACTCCAGCACCAAGTATAGGTTTGAATAGAAGGGACAGATGAGCCATGTGCAGGGAAGACATAATTAAGTCCAACTCTGTCACTCTCAGGAGCACAAACTCCAAAATAGGGCCCACTGGCAAGGCACCAAACTCCGGAGCTATCCACCCTGACCTTAGGACCTGGGTGTCTTCAGAGCCCTCAGGAGTCCCACTATTTGGGGTGATATCCACTTTGGAAGTCTATGAGATCCTACTGAGATGTGCATAAGCGTTACCTTTGGGATGACCTCCCAACTCACTTTACCTTTTCCCCTTTTATTCGAGGTCTTTTTCCAGTTGCATTGCCAACTGGCGCTTGATAGCAATCCCTCGGGGCCAGGGAGGCTCATCCCCAGGAGTCATGTCACATGCTGGGGGGAAGGTAATGCATTTATATGCTGAGTTTGGCTTAGAGCGAGGCCACACTTCAGCAACATGGAGGCTCTCAGGATGTAATTTTTAGGCGCCCTACAACACTAGTCTAAGTTTTAATTTCAAGAGCAAAGACTCATAAGCCTAGTCATCAATATCAAGGACCCATCAGTGGATCATCCTCCTTCACAGTCACTGCCACTGCACTTGGGGGACTTTGCTGCTCCCTTGGAGAATGTGGCAGAGCTCTCCAGGATGGGAATTCAGTATTCTCTCATTTATTGAGTGATTCTCTACCCACTGTGGCAATGACCTGTGAACATTTGAATATTTTTATATTCCTTATATGTATGCTCAGGTGAACTTCCTTACATGCATCCCCCATCACTGACACCCCACACCAACGATCCTCCTCTGCCCCAGTTGTAACCCTTCTGTAATCCAAAGCTTCTTCAAATATGAAGCCATTACAATAGCCGAATACAATTAATAGGAAAATGAAATAATAATTATAATTTTAAATATAAGAAATAAAATACAGAAAAATAAAAAAAAAACGAAAATTAAATTAAAAGATTGGAATATTAAAAAAATGAAAAATATAAGAAAAAATTTTTTTGACATTTTGCCTTTCATCACTGCAATATCTGGTGTCCAGTCTGTACTATGGCACCTTCCCCCCTCTCATTCCCCAGTGTTTCAGTATATTTAATTTTGTTTTCAAAGAAGTTTTAGGTCACAGCAAAGTCACACACAGAATACAGGAGACTCTCATATACCCAACATCCTTCCCTTTTCCTCCCCCCATATTAATACCTTTTTATATGTGGATGGTAGCATTGTTATAACTGATATACAAATAGTGAAACATAGCTACTAAACATTGTCAATGGTTTACTCTATGGTTTACATTTTAGACCATACACTTCTATAAATTTTGATGATATTTACCATGTCTTGTGTCCATCACTGTAAGATAATGCAGAACATTTCCACTGACCACTAAATACCCCCTGTTTGATCTATTCTATTCCTCCCTGCCCATCCCCCTGGGGCCCACGGCGACCCCCTGGCTTCACTCATTGGATGACAAGATTCATAGTTACATGCAGTAAGACTGAGGTCTTGACACACTGCTTTGTCCTCCCATATTAGGAACTGTCCTTGCTCTTGAGAGACGCCCGCCTGCCTATTTCTGAACAAATTGGTCTTCCCGAGGATGGGAGTCCAACTCCTTCCCGTTCATTATGTGGATCTCCACTCACTGATAGAACACATTATGACAGAATGAACACTCACATACTCCCTAGGAGCCTGCTCGAGGTGCACCCTATCCCGAATGCCCCCCCAACCAACACCCTAAACCAGTAACCCTTCCTTGTCATATTGCCATAAGAGCATTCCCAACTGTACTTTCAACCTCATACCCACAAATCCCCAGCGTCCACCTGGTCCCTCTCCCAGCCCTCCCCCCAGTATCCTGGACCTTCTAACCCACCCTTCCCAATCTACCCACCTGTCAACCCTGCACCACCCAACCCAATAATATCACTACCCTCCTGTCTTATCCCTTCAATACACAACTACAGTCTATCACCTTACCATAGATTACATCCGTATGGGTGATAGCTCACAACCTTCTCTTCTCTTTCTATTTCTTGTAAACCTATCTTCCAGACAATAACTCTCTGAGACTGCTCAATTTCCTTAATTCATATCAGTGAGGTCATGTACTGTTCATCCTTCAATGCCTGGCTTGCTTCACTCAACATAAGGTCTTCAAGATTCATCCATGTTGTCCCATGTGTTAGCGCTTTATTCCTTCTTACAACTGAGTAATATTCCATTGTATGTATGTACCGCAGTTTGTTTATCCATTCATCTATTAATGGGCACCTGGGATGATTGCAACTTTTGGCAATAGTGAACAATGCCACTATGAATATTGGTGTGCATATATCTGTTCGTGTCTTTGCTTTCAATTCTTCTGGGTATATACCCAGCAAAGGAATTCCTGGATCATATGGAAGTTCTATAGTTAGTTTTTTGAAGACCCGCCAAACTGTCCTCTACAGGGGCTGGACCATTCTATGTTCCCACCAACAGTGGATGAGGGTTCCCATTCCTTCACATCATCCCCAACACTTATTGTCTGTTTTTTTATTTTATTTTTTTAATAGCCACCATTCTAATGGGTGTAAGATGGTATCTCATTGTAGTTTTGATTTGCATTTCTCTAATAGCCAGCAATGTTGAGCATCTTTTCATGTGCTTTTTTTTTGGTTGGAATCTTTAGATCCTTTTATTTTATTTTTTAATTGATTTATTTTTTATTGTGGGTAAAAATCAAAATTTTCACAATACATACCAATATTTGTAAAATGATATAAAAATATATATGCATATATGTGCATTTGCTTACAAAAATGTTATTTATATATATATAAATATATTTTAAGAGGTGCTTAGATTACCTAAAATATTACACGGAACCCCCTGGGATTCCCATGTTGCCCACCTCCCACACCTCCCACCACATCCCATACAAACCTCTCCCACAAGTGTGGCCCACCACTCTCAATGGACTTACACATCCTGGGGCCTTGCCACCAACCATAGACCACAGTTCACATCATAGACCACACTCTCTCCCACACAGTTCTGAGTGGTGTGTGCTGATTTAAAATGGCCTACATCCGTTGCCACAACGGTACTCAGGACAACCTCCAAATCCCAAAGAAGCCCCTGTATTTCAACTGCTCGTCCCCTCCCTGCCCCAAAAGTGTCAAGAGGCCACTGGCTCCACCTCATTGTTATAATTTCTTCCATTGCTAGAAACACTATATGTGTACAACAGAATACCATCAAGTCCAATCTAGTCCATGGTTCTTCCCCAAATCCTGAGGGGACTGGGATGGTGATGTCCACTCCAACTCCAAGTGAGAGAGGCTTATATCCCATGGATATGGTGGGTGGGATGATCCTGCCTGCAGATGAGGGCCCTCTCCATTCCCTGGGATGGCCGTTGCCCATCGTTGTCTCCTCGCCAGGTGACTTGGATGATTCCATTGAACTGTAGGGCAGGAGTTGCAGCTCCACCGAGATTCCACACACAGCTGGCACATAGGTAGGCCAGAGGCTCCAGTTTCTGGAAGTATACCTAAAAACTTCAGTATCACATATAGGTTTGAATAGAAGGGACTGATGAACCATGTGCAGGAGGACTTATTTGAGTCCAATTCTGTCACTCTTAGGAGCACAGATTCCAAAATAGAGCCCACTGATAAGGTATCAGTCTCTGGGGCTATCCCCCCCTATATAGGACCTGGGTGTCTCCAGAGCTCTCAGGAGCCCCTCTGTGTGGGGTGAAAGGCACTTAGATGTTCTATGAGCTCCTACTGAGGTGTGCGTAAGAGTTACCTCTGGGATGACCTCCCGACTCTCTTTGAAGTCTCTTAGCCACTTGAACTCATTTGTCTTTACCTTTTCCCCCTTTAATTCAAGGTCTTTTTCCAGTTGTGTTGCCAGTTGGCACTTGGTATTAATCCCTCATTGCCAGGGAGGCTCATTCCCGAGAGTCATGTCCCACGTTGGGGGGAAGGTAATGCAATCATATGCTGAGTTTAGCTTAGAGAGAGGCTACGTTTGAGCAACAAGGAGGCTCTCAGGTGGCAACCCTTAGGGACCCCACAACTGCAGGCTAAGTCTCAGTTATAAGAGCAAAGACTCACAAGGGTAGTCATCAATAAAAAGAACACATCAGTGGGTCATCCTCTTTTGACAGACACTGTCCCTGCACTCAGAGGACTATTGCTGCTCCCTTGGAGACTGTGGCAGAGCTCTCCAGGCTAGGAATTCAGAATCCCTCATTTATTGTGTGATTGTCCACCCATCGTGACCATGCCCCATCTTTTGATCTTTTGAACGATTTTGTATATTTTCATGTATATTCGGATGAACTAATTCCCATGAAACCCCCCTCCCAGACACCCCCCACCAATAATCCCCTGCAGTACCCATTGTAATGCTTCTGTGATCCAAATCCTCCATAAACATGTAATCCATAAAATAATCAAATACACTTACTAGGAAAAGAAACAACTATGATAAGCTTACATGCAAGAGACAAACATAAAGAAACTCAGGGGAAAAAAAAAAAAAGAGAAAAAAAAAAACAAATAATCAAACAAAAAACAAAACAAAACAAAATACAATTAGCAGGTTGGGACATTCAAAAAAATGGGCAAAAAAGCAAAGGAAATGCCTTTTAAAATATATATATATTCATTTTTTTTTTCCTTTCTCTTTTCTTTTCCTTCCTTCCTTTTATCACTGTGTTATCAGATGTCTGGTGTGCTGTGACACCTTCCCCCTCTCAATCCCCAGTGTCTCCCAATATTTCTTTAATTTTCAAAGAAGTTTTAGGTCACAGCAAAGTCACACACGGAGTGCTGGAGACTCCCAGATACCAAACCACCCCCTTCCCCACCCCATATTAAACCCCGCCCCCTTTTTTTTGGATGTTAGCATTGTTATAACTGTTATACAGATAGCAAATTATAGCAACTAAACGTTGTCAATGATTTACAGTATAGTTTACAATTTTTTTTTTTAATTTTATTTATTTATTTATTTTTTATTGTGGGTAAAAATCAAAATTCTCACAATACATACAAACATCTGCAAAATGATACACAAACATACATGCATATATGTGCACTTGCCCACACAAATGCTATCCATATATATATATATATACATATACTTTAAGAGGTACCTAGACTACCCAAAACATTACACGGAACCCACTGGGATTCCCATGTTGCCCACCTCCCACACCTCCCACCACATCCCACACAAACATCTCCCACAAGTGTGGCCCACCACCCTCAATGAACTTACACATCCTGGAGCCTTGCCACCAACCATAGACCACAGTTCACACCGTAGACCACACTCTCTCCCACTCAGTTCTGAGTGGTGTGTGCTGATTTAAAATGGCCTATATCCGTTGCCACAACGGTACTCAGGACAACCTCTAACTCCCAAAGAAGCCCCTGTATTTCAACTGCTCATCCCCTCCCTACCCCAAAAGTGTCAAGTGGCCACTGGCTCCACCTCATTGTTATAATTTCTTCCATTGCTAGAATCACCATATGTGAACAAGAGAATACCATCAAGTCCACTCTAGTCCATAGTTCTTCCCCAAATCCTGAGGCGACTGGGATGGTGATGTCCACTCCAACTCCAAGTGGGAGAGGGCTTATATCCCATGGATATGGTGGGTGGGATGATCCTGCCTGCAGATGCAGGCCCTCTCTGTTCCCTGGGATGGCCATTGCCCATCGTTGTCTCTTCGTCAGGTGACTTGGATGAGTCCATTGAGCTGTAGGGTAGGAGTTGCAGCACCACCTAGATTTCATGCACACCTGGCACATAGGTAGGTGGGAGGCTCCAGTCTCTGGAAGTATACCTAAAAACTCCAGCATCACATATAGGTTTGAATAGAAGGGACTGGTGAACCATGTGCAGGGAGGACTTATTTGAGTCTAATTCTGTCACTCTCAGGAGCACAGATTCCAAAATAGAACCCACTGATAAGGCATCAGTCTCTGGGGCTATCCCCCCTTATATAGGACCAGGGTGTCTCCGGAGCTCTCAGGAACCCCACTGAGTGGGGTGATAGGCACTTAGATGTTCTATGAGCTCCTACTGAGGTGTGCGTAAGAGTTACCTCTGGGATGACCTCCCGACTCTCTTTGAAGTCTCTTAGCCACTTGAACTCATTTGTCTTTACCATTTCCCCCTTTTATTCAAGGTCTTTTTCCAGTTGTGTTGCCAGTTGGCACTTGGTATTAATCCCTCGTTGCCAGGGAGGCTCATACCCGGGAGTCATGTCCCACGTTGAGGGGAAGGTAATGCAATCATATGCTGAGTTTGGCTTAGAGAGAGGCCACATTTGAGCAACAAGGAGGCTCTCAGGTGGCAACCCTTAGGCTCCCCACAACTGCAGGCTAAGTCTCATTTACAAGAGCAAAGACTCACAAGGGTAGTCATCAATAAAAAAAAACACATCAGTGGGTCATCCTATTTTGACAGGCACTGTCCCTACACTCAGAGGACTATTGGTGCTCCCTTGGAGACTGTGGCAGAGCTCTCCAGGCTAGGAATTCAGATTCCCTCATTTACTGTGTGATTATCCACCCATCGTGACCATGCCCCATCCCCCGATCCTTTGAATGATTTTATATATCTTTCATGTATATTCGGATGAACCAATCCCCAAATAGTTTACAATTTAGATGATACAGTTTAATAATTTTGATGATATTTACCATGTCCTGTGTCCATTACTGTAAGGTAATAAAAACCTTCCCCATGACCACCAAACACCCCATTAGATCTTGACTGTTCCCTCCCCCCATCCCCCCAGGGCCCATGATACCACCCTATCCCGACCCATGGAATGTCAAGATTCACAGTTACATGCCCTGGGAATTTGAACCTGCCCTTCCTAATCCACCCACCCACCAGTGCTGCACCACCAAACCCAGGAACACCACCACTCATCTGCCCCATCCCCCAACATGCAACCACACTCTATCCCTTTACCATAGATTATGTCCATATGGGTGATGGTTCAAAGCCTGCTCTTCTCTTACTCTCCCTTGTTAACCTATCTTTCAGACAATGGTTTTCAGAGACTGCTCACTTTCCTCAGTTCAGATCAGTGAGGTCATATACTGTTCATCCTTCAGTGCCTGGCTTGCTTCACTCAACACAAGGTCTTCAAGATTCATCCACGTTATTCCATGTGTTAGCACTTTGTTCCTTCTTACAGCTGAGTAATATTCCATTGTATATATGTACCACATTTTGCTTATCCATTCGTCTGTTGATGGGCACCGGGGCCGATTCCAGCTTTTGGCAATGGTGAACAATGCCGCTGGGAACATTGGTGTGCATATATCTGTTTGTGTCTTTGCTTTCAGTTCTTCTGGGTATATACCCAGCAGTGGAATTGATGGATCATACGGAAGATCTATTGTTAGTTTTCTGAAGAACCACCAAACTGTCCTCCACAGTGGCTGGACCATACCGCAGTCCCACCAGCAGTGGATGAGGGTTCCTATTCCTCCATATCCTCTCCAACGTTTAGTGTCTCCTGTTTTCTTAATAGCTGCCATTCTGATGGGTGTAAGATGGTATCTCATTGTAGTTTTAATTTGCATTTCCCTGATAGCAAGCGATGTTAAGCATTTTTTCATGTGCTTTTTAGCCATTTGTATTTCTTCCTTGGTGAAGTGTCTTTTCAGGTCACTGCCCATTTTTTAAATTGGTTGTCTTTTTATTTTCAAGGTGTAGGATTTCTTTATATATAAAGAGCCTATATATATTAGGCTCCTATCAGACATATGGTTGCCAAATATTTTCTCCCATTGGGTAGGCTGTCTTTTTACTTTTCTTGATAATGTCCTTTGAGGTGCAAAAGTTTTTTATTTTGAGGAGATCCCATTTATCTAATTTTCTTTTGCTGCTTGTGCTTTGGGTGTGAAGTACTTGAAACCATTTTCTATTACAAGATCCTGTAGATGCTCCCCTACATTATTTTCCACAGGCTTTATGGTCTTGGCTCTTATATTTAGATCTTTGATCCATCTTCACTTGATTTTTGTATAAGATGTGAGATGGTGTTCCTCTCTCATTCTTTTGGATATGGATATCCTGTTCTCCAAGCACCATTTGTTGAAGAGGCCTTTCTCTCCCAACTGAGTAGGCTTGGTGGCCTTGTTGAATATCAGATGACTGTATATGCGAGGATCTATATCAGAACCCTCAATTCGGTTCCATTGAGCCGTATGTCTGTCCTTGTGCCAATACCATGCAGTTTTGACCACTGTAGCTTTGTAGTATGTTTTAAAGTCAGTTGGTATGATACCCCCAATTTCATTTTTCTTTTTCAGTATGTCCTCAGAAATTCGGGGCTTCTTACCTTTACAAATAAATTTTATAGTTAGTTTTTCCAATTCATTAAAAAAATACTGTGTTAATTTTTATTGGGATTGCATTAAATCTGTAGATCAGTTTGGGTAGGATAGACATCTTAATGATATTTAATTTTCCTATCCATGAACAGGGAATATTCCTCCATTTATTTAAGTCTTCTTTGATTTCCTTTAACAGTGTGGTATAGTTTTCTGTATGTAAGTCCTTTACATCTTTAGGTAAATTTATTCCTAGGTATTTGATTCTTTTAGTTACTATTGTAAATGGTATTTTTTTTTTGATTTCCTCATCAGATTGCTCATTACTGGTGTACAGAAATGCTACTGATTTTTGAGCATTGATCTTATAGCCTGCAACTTTACTGAACTCCTTTATAAGCTCTAGAAGCTTTTTTGTAGATTTCTCAGGGCTTTCTATGTATAGGATTATGTCATCTGCAAATAGTGAAATTTTTACTTCTTCCTTTCCTATTTGGATGCCTTTTATATCTTTTTCTTGCCTCAGTGCTTGAGCAAGCACTTCTAAGACAATGTTAAATAGGAGCGATGAGAGTGGGCATCCTTGTCTCCTTCCCGAACTTGGAAAGATTTTAGGATTTCACCAATGAAGATGATGTTAGCTGTGAGTTTGTCATATATCATGTTCAGAAAGTTTCCTTTTATTCCTATATTTTGCAGGGGTTTTTTTTTCAGAAAAGGGTATTGTATTTTGTTGAATGCTTTTTCTGCATCTATAGAGATAATCATGTGATTTTTTTCTTTCAATCTGTTTATGTGGTGTATTATATTGATTGATTTTCTTATGTTGTACCATCCTTGCATACCCTGGATGAAGCCCACTTGGTCATGGTGTATAATTCATTTGATGTGTTGTTGAATGCGATTAGCAAGTATTTTGTTGAGGATTTTAGTATCTAGGTTCATTAGAGAGATTGGTCTGTAATTTTCCTTTCTTGTGGCATCTTTGTTTGGCTTTGATATTAGAGCAGTGTTGGCATCATAGAATGAGTTAGGCAATATTCCTCCTACTTGTATTTTTTGGATGAGTTTAAGCAGGATTGGTGTTAGTTCTTTCCAGAATGTTTGGTAGAATTCTCCTGTGAAGCCATCTGGTCCTAGCTCTTCTTAGTTGATAGGTTTTCGATGACTGAGTCTATCTCTTTACTTGTAATTCTTCTGTTGAGTTAATCAATTTCTTTTTCATCAATGTAGGCTGCTTATGAGATTCTAGGAATTTGTCCATTTCCTCTAAATTATCATTCTTGTTGGCATATAATTTTTCAAAGTATCCTCTTATGATACTCTATTTCTGTGGGGTCAGTGGTGATATCCCCTTCCTTATTTCTTATTTTGTGTATTTGCATCTGCTCTCTTTTTTCCTTTGTTAGTCTGGCTAAGGGTTTGTTAATTTTATTGATCTTTTCGAAGAACAAGCTTTTGGTTTTGTTTATTTTTCCTAGTGCTTTCTTATATTCTATTTCGTTTAATCTGCTCTAATTTTTGTTATTTCCTTCTTTCTACTTCTTTGGGATTAGTTTTTTGTTGTTTTTCTAATTCCTCCAGGGGTGCAGTTAGGGCATCGATTTTAGCTCTTTCTTCTTTTTCGTTATATGCATTTATGGCTATGAATTTCCCTCTCAGTACAGCTTTTTCTGAATCCCATATGTTTTGATATGTTGTGTTGTCATTTTCATTTGTTTCAAGGTAGTTACTAATTTCTTTTGAGATTTCCTCCTTTACCCACTGTTTGCCTAACAGTGTGTTGTTTAGCTTCTATATCTTTGTGCCTTAACTGGTTCTCTGGCCCTTAGTGATTTCCAATTTCAATCCATTGTGGTCAAATAAATTACTTTGTATAATCTCAATCTTTCTCAATTCATTGAGGCTTTTTCTGTGGCCTAGTATGTGGTCTATCTTGGAGTATGATCCATGTGCACTTGAGAAGAATGTATATCCCACTGTATTTGGGTGTAGTGCTCTGTCTATGTCTATTAGATCTGGATCCTCTAATGTATTATTCAAAGTCTTTGTTTCTCTATTGATTCTTTGTCTAGATGTTCTATCTAATGGTGATAATGGTGTATTAAAATCCCCCACTATAATTGTAGAGGCATCTGTTTCTCCACTTAGTTTTTCCAGTGTTTGCTTCATGTATTTTGAGACAGCCTTGTTAGGTGCATAAATATTTATGATTGGTCTTTCTTCTTGAAAGATTAACCCTTTCACTAAAATATAGTGTCCTTTTTTGTCTCCTATAATAGTTTTGCATTTAAAATCTATTTTGTCAGATATTAGTATAGCTACTCCCACCCTTTTTGGTTATTCTTTGCTTGTAAGATTGTTTTCCAGCCATTCACTTTCAGCCTCCTTGAATCCTTGGATATAAGGTGGGTTTCTTGTAGACAACATATAGATGGGTCATATTTCCTTATCCATTCTGCTGATCTGTGTCTCTTGACTGGTGAGTTTAATCCATTAATACTCAGTGTTATTACTCTCAAGGAATCACTTATATTAGCCATATTGTCTTTGGGTTTATGTATGTCATATGTTGTTTTATTTCTCTTTTTGTCTTTTTAGTTGTTGTTACACTTTCCTCCAACTCTCTCTCCTGTTATTTCCTTTCAACCTGCAGAACTCCCTTTAGTATTTCTTGAAGGGCAGGTTTCTTATTAGCATACTCTCTTAATTTCTGTTTTTCTGTGAATATTTTGAACTCTCCATCATTTTTGAGGGCCAGCTTTGCTCGATAGAGAATTCTTGGTTGGAAGTTTTTTTCTTTTAGTAACTTAACTATGTCATACCACTGCCTTCTTGCCTCCATGGTTTCAGGTGGAAATCATCACTTAATCTTATTGAATTTCCCTTTTATGTGGTGGTTCTCTTTTCTCTTGCTGCTTTCAGTATTTTCTCTTTGTCTTTAGATTGGACAGTTTGACAAATATATGTCTTAGAGTAGGCCTGTTGGGATTTATACTGTTTGGGGTACGCTGCGCTTCCTGGACATGTACTTCCATCTCCCTCAATAGTGTTGGGAAGTTTTCAGCCATTATTTCCTCCAACACTCCTTCTGTCCCCTTTCCCTTCTCTTCTCCCTTCAGATGCCTATAATGCATATGTTTGCACATTTTGTGTTGTCATTCAAATCCCTAAGTCCCTGCTGGATTTCTTCTTTTTATCTATCTGTTCTACTGTTTGATTTCAGATTTACTGTCTTCCCCATCATTAATTCTTTCCTCTGCCTGTTCAAATCTACTGTTCTTTGCTTCCAGTGTCTTTTTGATTTTTTGGATTGTGCCATTCATCACTATCATATCCATTATCTTTTATGTATATTTTCGATTTCTTCAGTATGTTCTCCCAGTGTCTTCTTAATATCATTAATCTCTTCCTTCACTTCATTAAATTGGTCCATGATATTTGTTTGGACAGCTTTGATTAGTTGTTCAATGTTCTGCACCTCTTCCTGTTTTTTAGTTTGTTCATTGGACTGGGCCATGTCTTCCTGTTTCTTAGAATGGTTTGTAATTTTTTATTGTCCTCTGGTCATCTTTTTATCTTGATGAATTTATTCAGTTGATTAGCTTCTCTCTTTACTCTAGGGTTTTATTTAATTTCTGTTTTTGTGTGTGTGTTACGTTTTCTCTTTGATACTTTGTTCTTCTGATTCTATTTCATTGCTGTTATATGTTCCCTTGGAGGAAAAAAATAGGACCAGAGAATGTGAAAGAGGTAAGAAATGTAAAAGGATAATAGTGATAATAATAGTAATTGTTAGATGAGGAACCATTTAAGACCTTGGAAAATGAACATTTAACTCATGTAAGCAATGTAGAGTAATAGGAATAAAAAAAGTGGGGTATCAACAATGAAATGGGAAACCAAATAGAGAAAAATATATAGACTGAATTAAAAGGCCAGCATGGTGAGGAGAGAGGGAAAGAGGAAAGAAAAGACAAAAAGAAAAAAAGTTGACAGAAGAAAGAAAACAGAATAGACGAGGTAGAAATAAAAACCAGAAAAACTGAAGACTAAACAAAGAAAGGTAGAATGTAAGAACAACAACAGAAAGCAGAAGATAGGATGGTGAGGGAAGGAAAAGAGATAGTGTTTATATACAAAATTGGTATACACAGAAATGGAGAAATCAAGGAAGGGGAAACATAGTAACCAAGAATCAATCTAGCAACACCTTGAGGAATTTATCTCTTCGTCCAGCTCCCTCCAGATCAATGCCCTGAAGTCTCCTACTCTGTGGGTTCCCAAAACAGCTCACTTGGGCAGGATCTTGCCCCCACTCAGCCGTTTTTTTGTGAGGGAGATCTGCCTATGTTCCTTTGAAAGAAAAAAAATTAGGACCAGAGAAAAGAAAAGAGATAGGAGGACAAAAAGAATAATAGTAATAGTAATAGTAATATTAAAAGGTAGGAGAGCAAACATACAAGATCTAGGAATTTAAAAATTAACACAGGTAAGAAGCACAGAGGAATAAGATTAGGAAAGTGGAATAGAAACAATGAAACAAGAAACAGAATAGAGAAAAATATATATAGAATCAATTAAAATGCTAGAGTGGCGAGAAGAGGGGAAAAGAAAACAGAAAAGAGTGGAAGAAAAAGGTAAAAAAGAAAGTATACAGAGAAAAAGGGAGAGAGGGAGAAATACAAACAAGAAATTTGGAGACCAAATAAAAGTGGTGGAATGAAAGAACAATAATGGAAAACAAAAGATATAAAGATGAAGGAGTGAAATGAAATACATAGGTAGAATAGATCAGTAACCAAAAGAATAAAAGAAAAAGAAAAAAAAGAGAAAAGTAAACAAGCTGAGAAAGAAAGGGAGGGGATACAAAACAAGCAAGAAACAAGATAGCAACAACTTGTTTTATAAAAAAAGGAGACAGAAGAAGAAAACAAAACAAAACAAAACAAAAAACACAGAAAAACAGCCTTCTTTCTTAGACCTCTAAGGATCTTCTCAGGAAACTCTAGTGTTTCTCAATCACTCACCCTGCAGCCTGCCCTCTGCACGTTTTGAACTGGGTCTTAGTGAGTAAAGTAAGGGAAATAAAAGAAAATGAATCTTTAAAAAAATAAATAAGAGAGCCAAGAAAAGCTAATACAAAAAAATGTCTATATGTTCCTCATAAAGTTTCAACTGGATGCCTGATAACCTTGTGGATCTCTTCTCAAGGAATAGCCAACCTGGACCTCATAAATGCTAGGCAGGAATTCTTCCACTGAGCTATTCTGATTCCTTGGGTTGATTAGTCTTTCAGAAGGCTATCTGCCCCTTTTCCCTTGGGCAGGTTATATCCCCTGCAGACAGCTGGAGTGGTGATGATCTTGGCCTGTCTCTGCCTCCTCACTGATATAATTCTTCTCTTTACCTAGGTTGCTGGGCATGACCACCAGCCTGAGGCGATCCCCCTCCCCCCTCCCTGTCCAGTCGGGGTCCTTTGTGATGTTTAAGGGGCGCCAGGCTGGCTAAACTCGCCGCAAAAAAAATCACTCTCCACTCTCCCAGACCCCTCTTCTTCTGTCAGGGAATCTGCTGTCACGCTCCCGATTGGAGAAGGGGGCTAGGGTCTCCACTTTGTCTGTCTGCCCTGAGGGCCAGTATGTGTGCCCCTTCCAGCCACTGAGGTAAGCAACCCCTGATTATTCCTGGCTTCCTTATCTGTTCAGTACTCTACTAGATGACTCACAGCACCTTCAGGTGGAGGTTTACATCTGCTCTACTCTCAGATACAATTCACCAGGAGTTTTACCCTATCTTAATATCTCGAGGGTGGGGGAGGGGGCCTTTCCCAGCAGCCGGGAGGTTTAATAACTCACGATTACTTATTTTGGCTTGTGTCTCTGACCCTCACTCTTCTGGGAGTTGGTAAGCAGTGTCCTGGTTTGCTGTGCCCCAAAGCATGTCCCCACAGCAGCCTCTGGCTTTTTCTTTCTTGTTTTAGTGAGAGCTAAAACATATGTATAAGTCATCGGCCATGTTCCCACAATCCCCTCCTTAAAACCTTTTTTGACCCTCAATTGTTTGTTAATGCCCACTTTCATATTTACTTGATTTTTTTTGTATTGTACTATATTGAGTACCTTCTCATTTCTTTCTAGATATATTTTCCATATATTTTCCTTGTGGTTACCATGGGGTTAAAATTTAACATCTTAAATATATAACTATTTTATTTGATTTGATACCTACTTAACATTAATAGCATACACATATGCTCTTCCTATACCCCTTCATTCCCTCATCTCTTTTTACTTGTTACAGAATATTTCTTTCTGTATTGTATGTCCTAAACCATATATTTATCAGTACTTTTTATGTATTTGCATTTTAGCACCTGTAAGAAGTAAGAAGTGGAGTTGCATACTGAAAAATAAAATACAGTAGTACTGGCATTTATAATTACCCATATGGTTACCTTTACCTGTTTTTATTTCTTTATGTCACTTTATCCACTGCCTAGTGTCCTTGCCTTTCAGTCTGAAGTACTCCCTTCAACATTGCTTGTAGGGCAGGTCTAGTGGCAATGAGCTCCCTCAGTCTTTGTTTATGTAGGAATGTCTTCATACCTCCTTCATTTTTGAAAGAAAGACTTGCCAGAAATATAGTTCTTGCTGGGCAGTTGTTTTCTCTCAGCACTTTGAGTCTTTCATCCCACTGACTTCTTGCATCCATGGGTTCTAATGAGGAATCAGCACTTAATCCAACTGGGATCCCTTGTACATAACATGTTGCTATTCTCTTGCAGCTTTCAGAACTCTCTCCTTGTCCTTTGCATTCAATAGTTTGATCAATGTGTGACAGGGCATAAACTTTCTTCAAGTTTATCCTGTCTGGTGTTCTCTGAGCTTCCTGGTTGTGCATATTCATGTCTTTTGCTGAGTTTGGGAAGTTTTCTGTCACTATGTCTTTGAATATTCCTTCTGTCCCTTTTTCTCTCTTTTCTCCTTTTGGGACTCCCGTAATGTGTATATTGGTATGCTTAATTGTGCCTCACAGGCCTCTTAGGCCATTTTCACTTTTTGTAATTCTTTTTTTCTGTATGCTTCTTAGCCTGACTCATTTCAATGGTCTTATCTTCAAGTCCACTGATTCTTTTTTCTGCCAGCTCCAAACTACTGTTGAAACCCTCCAGAGAATTTTTCATTTAATTTATTGTGGGCTCTTCTACTCCAGTAGTCCTGTTTGATTCCTTTTTAACATTTCTCTTTATTGAGATTCTCATATTGTTCATTCATTGTTTTCCTGATATCCTTTAGATCTCTCTGTGTGTTTTCCTTCATCTTCTTGAACATACTGAAGATCATTGTTATATTCTTGAGTATATTGAAGATCATTTTTTATAATGTCTTCAATGTCCAGAATCTGGTCTTCTTCATTGATGTTTTCTGGGTTTTATCTTCTTTCTTTGAATGGGCTATCATTTCCTGTTGTTTATTTGTTTTTTTTTGTCTTGTAATCTGTTTTTGCACTGTATATTTAACAGTTTAAAATGTTAACTCTGGGATTTAGTCCCTGAGCTGTTTCTTGAGTTCTTATCTAGCTAGTGATATGACAGAGATTTTCTTGAGTGTCAGGAGCCAACAAAAACAGACAAACCAATGCAAAAAACACCTTTCACCATCTTTACAATTTGGCCTTGTGTTGGCCAGTACTCACCTTCCGAGTTAGCCCTCCTATCAAGATGGTTAGCATACATACAAACATTTGCAAAATGATTTATATATCATTTTGCAAATGTTTGTATGTATTGTGAGAATTTTGATTTTTACCCACAATAAAAATAAATTAAAAAAAAAAAAAAAAAAAAAAAAAGATGGTTAGCCCAAAGTGAATGCAAAGTACAGGGTCCTCCCTGTCTTTCTGAACCTTTATCTTGTCCTGAGCTTCTGCTTGCTAGTGGCCTTAGGAGTACCTCTGTTTACAGGAAGTTGAATGTTCTCTCTTCTCCCTAGAAAATAGACCTTCTCCCTCTCCTGGTTGCTTCACCACAGGACTTGAAACAGTTAAGCCTATGACACAGGCTGCCTGACTCAGTTGTTTCTTATACTACTTTAGCTATCCCAAGCAGTTTTTTGCCTGTTGGCAAATTCTGGGAGGCGTGGTGCACCAGAAAAGAGTTTCCTAGGTCTTTCCCAGCTAGAAGGAGGCAGGGACCCACAAAGGGAGCGCCAGTCATCTCCACACTACACTGGTGAGGGTGTGTGATGGGAAGGACCAACAAGGGTGTCAGGAGCTTCTCCTATGGCTCTTTGGATCTGTATTTTCTTGATTCAAGACTTGCCCAGTAGATGCAGGCCTTTTAACTGTTTTCCATAGTTGTGAGGAAGAGTACAGTCTTTAAGACTCCTCTGCCGCTTTTGTCCAAGGTGGGTTTGAACAATGGCCACCCTCAGAGTTGGGCCCTCAGTGATCTGAATTAGCAAACTAAAGCTGTAATTAGCAGTCCATCCATATACCTCCAGGTCTTTGGGAACTAGGTCTTTAGCCCACCCTGGCACCAGCCTGCTGCACCAAGAGTTATGGTTGATGACCTCATTGCTGCCTATTGCAAGGCTGGAGGATGGGTGACAGTGGCCTGTACATGGAGAGTACATTTCACTTGTGTTTACTGCAATTTACTAGCCTCTTTTTCCCACTCTTCCGTGAATGCTGCACAGTGTTCTACTAGACTCAGGAGTTTCAAAATAGTTGATTCAAACAGTTCCTACCTGTTTAATAGTTGTTCTGGTGGAGGGATTGATTCCTGGAGCTTCTTACTCTGCCATCTTCCACAATCCTCTCCTTAAAAAATATTTTGTTACATCTGTTTTCATTACATTTTTTTGAGACTGGAAGATCACTTGTTAGTATTGGTGTTGTATGGATAAATAAACTAAGAAAAAATTTAAGTAACTTATGCTAGGTAAATTGCTTTCATATACTTTAAAATAATTTTATCTGAGTTAATTAATAATACTTACTAACAGGGTTTTCATCCCTTCAAGTAAGTTTTTATATTTGGCGTGTGTGTGTGTGTATATGTATATGTGTGTTTAACCAGCCATTAGCCATGACTTACAATGTTTTTGACAGAGGCTGTACAGTGCAGTCAGTAGTATAAAGTACACCTTCTGGAGTCCAGCTCCCTGAATTTTAATTAGAACCCCAATAGATTAGAACCTAAAGCTTCTGGTTCTTTGTCTGGTGCTTTTTTTAAAAATGAGATTGCATTAGAGAATAAAACAAATCTCTGCCACAATGGTGCTTCAAGTATAGTGGAGGATACAAACCATATAAATAATTAAAAGAGTGGAAGCACAGAGTATTTTGAGTACAAATAACAGGGGGACCTAACTTAGGCTTGGTATTAAGAAAGGCCTACTTGAGGAATTGAAATCTTAGTGGAATAAATGAAGATTAAGTATAGGTTGACAAGGGAAAGCATGACATGGTGAAGGAACTGAAAAATGACCAGTATGATGGGAGCGGAGTAAATTAAAGGAAGAAGTGTAAGAGTTGAAACTGGATAAGTAGGGGCCATATCATGTGGCCTGAAGGCTGTGTTTCCCAGCCTTCTGAGAAGCTGTTTAACTGAGATCTCTATGGCAGCTGCATTGAAAACATCTATTACTTCTATTCCCCTCACCATTTTTTTTTTTTCATTTTAAAAATTTTATTGAAGTATATCATGCATACATGAACATATATAAATAATAAGTTGTGAACTTACAAAACAAACATGCATAGCATACAGGACTGTCATACATCACCCTACCACCAATACCTTGCATTGTTGTGGAACATTTGATGCAGATGATGAAAGAGCATTGTCAAAATATTACTTCTAATTATAGTTCCTTTCTTACATTTGGTATACTTTTTCCCAAGTCCACCCTATTATTAACACCCTGTATTAGTATTATATGTTTGTTATAGTTCATGTGAGATCATTTTCATATTTGTTCTGTTAACCACAGTCTATTATCAATTACAAGATTCACTGTGCTATACAGTCCCATGCTTTGCACAGTCTATTCAAAGTGAACGCTCATTGGCTCTCATAAAGTTGTGCTGATATCACTTCAGTCAATTTTAGAATGTTTTTATGACTCCGAAAGGAAAAATCCTATATCCCCTTATACCCCTTTATTGTTGACCCATAGAATGGATATAGTATCTTCTTTGCCATTACTGTAAAACTATTACAATATTACTGTTAACTATCATCTAAAAGTACCATTAGTTGTACCTTTCCCGTGTATCACCATAGTCTTAACACTTTGTAATAGAAGAACATTCTTATATTTATACTATTAACTACAATCTTCATCTACCACCAAAATCACTATGTTATACGGTCCCTAGCTTATCCTCTAGCTACCTTTCAATTGACATTTCTGTCAATGCTATTCATTTCCTCACTTTTACAATAAACCTTAATAAAAATTCTACACACATTAAGCATAAGCTCCCATTCTCAACCCACATTTTATCTCCTAGTAATGTATGCTCTAGAGCAGGGGTTCTTAATCTTTTTTGTTCCACAGATCCCTTTGCCAGTTAGGTGACAACCATGGACTCCTTACTAAGTCCACACTATACTATGTATTATTTAATAAATATATCACCCACACCAATATGTCCCCACAAAAATAATGTTTTTTTTTATTTCAATTCAAACTCACAGACCCCTTGTTAAGAACCCCTGCTCTAGAGTTTACCTCCATGAGCTTACTTATTGTATTTAGTTAATATTAGTGAGACCATACATTTGTCCTTTTGTGTCTGACTTATTTCACTCAACATAATGTCTTCAAGGTTCATCCATATTATCGTATGCATCCTGACTTCATTTCTTCTTACAGCTGCATAGTATTCCAATGTATACCCAACATACAGCAGTTCTATATTCAGCATCTTGACAAACTGCTAAACTCTCTTCTACAGAGGCTCCACAATTCTACATTCCCATCAACAGTTAAAGAGTGTTCCTATTTCTCCACATCCTCTCCAGCATTTGTAGTTTTCTGGGTTTTGGTGGGGTTTTTTTGTTAATAATTGTCATCTATAAGGTACAAAATGATGTTTCAGAGTAGTTTTGATATGCATTTCCCTAATAGCTAGTGATGTTGAGCATCTTTTCATGTGCTTTTTGGCCATTTGTATTTCTTTTTTGGAAAAATGTCTATTCAAGTCTTTCACCCATTTTTAAATTGGGTTGCTCATCTTTTTATTTTCGAGTTGTATGCTCTCTTTATATAACATGGGTATCAAACCCTTATTGGATATGTGGTTTCCAAATATTTTCTCCCATTGAGTAGGCTGCCTTTTCACCGTCTTGACAAAGTCTTTTGAAGATCAAAAGTGTTTAATTTTTTGGAGGTCCCATTTATCTGTTTTTTTCTTTCATTGCTCATGCTTTGGTTATAAGGTTTAAGAAACCACTGCCTACCACAAGATCTTTTTTTAAAACATTTTTTTTTTTTAAAGAAGCTTTAGATTACATAAATGTTACATCAAAATGATAGGGAATTCTATATCCACCCCACCCCCCACTTTTCTCCATTAACAACATATTTTATTAGTGTGGTACATTTGTTACAATTGAGGAACATATATTGAAGCATTGAACTAACCAAGGACTATTGTTTACATATAGTTTTCACTTTGCCTCACATAATTTTATAGGTTTTGAAAAAATGTATAATGGCCTGTATCCATCATTGCAATGTCATGCAGGACAATTCCAATGTCCCAAAAATACCCCATGTTGCACCTATTCTTTCCTCTCCCTCCCCTCAGAACCTCTCGTGGCCACTGCATTTATATCAATGATACAAATTTTTCCATTGCCTGAATAATAATAAGTCTACTTTAGTCCATAGTTGCTTTCCCCCACTTATGTTAGTTCATTGCTCAATCTTGAGGATTTTGGGGTGGTGATACCCACTCTGTTTCCAACTGAGAGGTTGCTTAGATCCCATGGTGCAGATGGATGGAACTATATTGCTTGCAGTTGCAGACACTCTCCACTCCCTGGGATGGGCATTGTCCATCATCATACTTTTGTTAGTTGTCCTGGGTGAGTTCAGTGAACTGGTGAGTAGGTGTTGCAACTCTGCTGAAATTCAGGGCCCAAAACGCATATGAACAGACTGAAGATTTAAGTCTCTGGGACATTTACTTAACAAGTATAGTGCTAATTATAGGTTCAGATAAAAGGGGCAGAAGAGCCACGTGTAGGGAAATTATAAATAAGTCTAACTCAGTTACATTGGGGAATATATATACCAAAGTAAGGCCCGTCTATTGGCTGCACTGTCTATAGTGTCTAGATGTCTCTAGGGCCCTCAGGAGCCCAGCTACTTGAGGCACTGTTTACTGTGGTAGTCAATGAGATCCTGCTGAGGCATGCATAAGCATAACCTCTATAATAAACTCCGAGTCATTTTGAAGTCTCTTATCCATAAAAACTCATTTGTATTTAATATTTATTCTTTTGGTCAAGGTCATTTTCTAGATAGATCTTAAAGATGATTCCCTGCATTTTCTTCTTGGAGTTTCATGCTTCTAGTTTTATATTTAGGTTCTTGATCCATTTTGAGTTAATTTTTATATAAGATATGAGATAAGACTTTTCATTCATTCTTTTGGATATGGATATCCAGTTCTCCCACCACCATTTGTTAAATAGACTGTTCTGGCCCAGCTGGGTGGGCCTTGTCAAAAATTACTAACCATAAATTTGAGGATCTATTTATAAACTCTCAGTTTGATTCCATTGATTAACATATCTATCTTTATGCCAGAACCATGCTGTTTTTACCACTGTAGCAAATTAATATGATTTAAAGTCAGGAAGTGAGAATCCTTCAACTTTGATTTTTTTTTTAAAGATATTTTTGGCTATTTGCGACTTCTTAACCTTTCCAAATAAATTTAATAATTGGCCTTTCCAATTCTGCAAAAAAAAGGCTGTTGGAAGTTTTATTGGGGTTGCATTGAATCTATAGATAAATTTGGGTAGAACTGACATCAACAATATTTAGTCTTCCAATTCATGAACACGGAATGTCCTTCTGTTTATTTAGGTCTTTTTGGTTCCTTGTAGCAATTTTTTTGTATTTTTCTGAATACAAGTTCTTTATGTCTTTGGTTAAGTTTATTCTTAAATACTTGATTCTTTTGGTTGCTATTGCAAATGAGAATTTTTTCCTGACTTCTTCCTCAGATTGTGCATTAGTAGTGTATAGAAATGCTGAAACACTACTGATTTTTGTGTATTGATCTTGTATTCTGCCACTTTGCTGAACTCATTTATTAGCTCTAGAAACTTTATTGTGGAATTTTGGGGATTTCCTGGGTATAGGATCATGTCATCAGTGATTAGTGAAAGTTTTACTTCTTCCTTTCCTATTTGGATACCTTTTATTTTTTTTTCTTGCCAAAGTGCTCTAGCTATAACTTCTAGCACAATACTAAATAACAATGGTGACAGTGGGCATCCTTGTCTTGTTCCAGATCTCAGTGGGAAAGCTTTCAGGCTTTCACCATTTAGTACAATGCTAGTTGTGTGGTTTTCTTATATGCACTTTATCGTGTTGAGAATGTTTCCTTCTATTCCTAGTTTGATAAGTGTTTTTATCAAGAAAGGATGTTTGGTTTTGTCAAATGCCCTTTCTGTGACAATCAAGATGATCATGTGATTTTTCTTCCTCATTTTAGTAATTTAGTGTATTATATTGATTTTCTTGTTTTGAACCACACTTGCTTACCTGGGATAAAACCCACTTGATAATGATCTTTTAATGTGCTGTTGGATTGATTTAGCAAGTATTTTTTGAGGATTTTTACATCTAAATTCATTGGAGATATTGGTCTGTAATTTTCTTTTTTCATATTATCATTTTCTGGCTTTGATATTAGGGTGATGTTGGCTTTATAGAATGAGTTTAGTAGGGTTCCCTCTTGTTCTAATTTTTGGAAGAGTTTGAACAAGATTGGTATTAATTCTTCTTTGAATGATTGGAAGAATTCACCTCTGATCTTGGGTTTTTCATTTTTGGGAGGTCTTTGATGGATTGTTTCAATATCTTTACTTGTGATTGGTTTGTTGAGGGCTTCTATTTCTTCTAGGGTCAGTGTAGGTTGTGTGTTGCTAGGATTTTGTCCATTTCATCTATATTGTCTAGATTGTTGGTGTACTGTTGTTCATAGTGTCCTCCTATGAGCTTTTTTATTTCTGTGGGGTCAGTAGTAATGTCTCCCTGCTCATTTCTGATTTTATGTATTGGTTCTTCTGTCTTTTTCTCTTTGTCAGTCTAGCTAAGGGTTTGTTGATTTTGTTGATCTTCTCAAAGAACCAACTTTTGGTTTTGTTGATTCTATTGTTTTTTGTTCTCAATTTCATTTATTTCTGTTCTAATCTTTGTTATTTCTTTCCTTATTTTTACTTTGGGATTAGTTTGCTGTCTTTTCTAGTTCCTGTAGGTGTTTAGTTAGGGCTTTGATTTTAGTTTTTTCTTCTTTTTTAATGTAAGCATTAGGGCTATAAATTTCCCTGTCAGCACTGCCTTCACTGCATGCCATAGGTTT
Source organism: Tolypeutes matacus (assembly GCA_026826555.1). Taxonomy (NCBI): domain Eukaryota; kingdom Metazoa; phylum Chordata; class Mammalia; order Cingulata; family Chlamyphoridae; genus Tolypeutes; species Tolypeutes matacus. Next base: position 5,647,470 of record JAKSZT010053764.1, on the reverse strand, counting down.
TGATATGTTGTGTTTTTTTATCCATTCATCTTGAAATATTTACTGATTTCTCTTGCAATTTTTTCTTTAACCCACTGATTGTTTGAGTGTGTTTTTCAACCCCTCCATATATTTGTGACTTTTCCCTTTTTTCTTGATTGCCAGCTTCATTCTGTTATGATTAGAGATAGTGCTTTGTATGATTTCATTCTTTTTAAATTTATTGAGGCTTGTTTTGTGATTCAACATATGGTCTATCCTGGAGAAATATCCATGAGCAATAGAGAAGACTGTATGTTCTGCTGTTTCGGGTGCAATGTCGTAGATATATTTGTTAAGTCTAGTTTATTTATCATATTATTCATGCTCTCTGTTTCTTTATTTATCCTCTGTGCAGATGTTCTATCCGATGCTGAGAGCGGTGTTTTGAAGTCCCCAACTATTATTGTAGCAATGTCTATTTCTTCCTTCATTTTTGTCAATGTTTGCCTCATGTATTTTCTAGTACCCTGGTTAGGTACATAAATATTTATTATTGATATTTTGTCTTAGTGAATTGCTCCTTTTATTAATATATAATATGCTTTTTCATATATTATAGCAGTTTTGCCTAAAGGCAAGTCTATTTTGTATGTTGTTAGTCTAGCTACCCCAGCTCTTTTTTTGTTTACTGTTTGCATGGAAAAACTTTTTCTAACCTTTCACTTTCAGCTTGTTTGTGTCCTTGTGTATAAGGTGAGTCTCTTGTAGACAGCATATAGATAGCTGATATTTTTTTAATCCATTCTGTCTGTGTCTTTTGATTGTTAAGTTCAGTCTATCAACATTAACATTATTATTGTAATGGCATTACTTATTTTGGCCATTTTATCTTTTGGCTTTCCATTGTTGTATCTTACTGTTATCTGCCTTTTCATCCTTTTTGTTACTCTTCCTAATAATCTTCATTTCTATACTCTTCTCCAGGCCTCTCTCTCCTGTCTTTTCCTTTCAGGTTGCAGCACTCCCTTTAGTATCTCTTTTAAACCCTGTCTCTTGGTGACCTATTTGCTTAGGTTTAGTTTATCTGTGAAGACTTTAAACTCACCCTTAGTTTGGGAGGATTTTTTTGCTGGATAAAGAATTTTTGGCTGGCAGATTTTCTCTGCAGTACCTTTAATATATCATACCACTCTCTTCTTGCCTCCATGGTTTCTGATGAGAAATCAGTACTTAGTTTTATTGAGTGTCCCTTGTATGTGATGAGTTGCTTTTATCTTGCTGTTTTCAGAATTCTCTCTTCATTTCTGGCATTTAACATTCTGCATAGTAGGTGTCTCACAGTAGGTCTATTTGGATTTATTTTCTTTAAGGTGCATTGTCTTTCTTGGATAGTTATATTTATGTCTTTCATAAAGCTTGGGGAATTTTCAGCCATTATTTCCTAAAATATATTTTCTGTCCCTTTTCTATTCTCTTTTCCTTCTGAGACACCTATAGCATATATGTTTGTGTGTTTTGCATTGTCATTCCATTTCCTGAGGCCCTGTTCCATTTTTCTCCATTCTTTTCTCTTTCTGTTCTCCTGTCTTATCAAGTTCAGATGCTCTGTCCTCCAACTCAGATATTCTTACCTCAACCAATTCACAATATGATGTCTAGGCATCTGATTATTTTGGTGAATTTACTCTGACAGTCAATTGATCTCTCTTGCCTAGTGACTTTGTTTCACAGTTCTTTGATTTATGGTGCAACTTGCTTTTTTTATTTTTTATTTTTGCAACTTGCTTTTAAAGTAGGATATTGCAGTGGTCTTCCATTGAAGTATTCTCATATGTACTCTTTCCTTTTCCATCCTATCTGCTACAACAGACTTACCTTTCCAAATCACAGATATAGTCAGGTCATAACATTACTCAAAATACATTTTAGCTCTTCCTGTTCCTCATAATAAAGTATAAATTGCTTAATATTAACATACAGGTCATACTCTGACTCCATCTGGTTTTTTAGCCCATCTCCCATTTGGTAGAAGCAATGGTTTCCTTTGGTAGGCTCATTTTTTCTCTGTGTTTACCTGTCTGAGCACTGTGGAGTAGTTTGACTTATTCAGTCAGTCATGTATGTTTTACCATATTGTGGGGTTTTGAGGTGATTTTTTTTTATCCATTGTAGTGATCTAACTTTAATAAATTCTGGTTGATTTAAATTGAAATTAGTTGGAGAAGCACTCCTTCCTAATATTTGTTTAATAAATACTTGTTATTAAGTATATTCTTTATACAACGAGTTCCCCCAAATTTTGCCCACTCAAAATTTTCTCAGTTAATTCCCATCAAACTATTTTTCATATTCTTCTCTAGGAAACAATTAATGAGATGAATAGAAAATGTATGTATTATTATACCTATGATAAAATTTTATAAAAATATTATCAAATAATACAAAATGGACATTCCTATTCCCCCTTCACTACTCTTCCTAAAAACAAACAGAAAACTAACAAAATTTTATGTGATGAAGAAAAACATTCTTTTCAGCACACCCACTTAAATAATTTAAAACATTGTCAGATTTTTGGGACCCCTGCCTCTGTATGTTTATACATGTAGTCATGCCAGAAAAGCCATAATATCTTTCACTTGCATGGTGAGTCCTCAAGATGTTTGTTGATGAAGATGTACCAAATTAGCAGTACATGTGCCTAGCAAAAATTAAGAGTATTTTGAGTCTTATTTCAAAGAAATAGAAGTCTAATTTACATAATCAGTAGAAAGCTTATTTTCAAAAATAGATTTCTTTGAACCCTTGTCTCATACTATATACAAAATATTAACTCAAAATGGATGAAAGACTAAGAGCTAAAATGATAAAAAACATTTAGAAGAAGACATAGAGATAATCTTCATGTCTTGGATTTGGCAATGGCGTCTTAGATATGACACCAAAAGCATAAGCAACAAAAGGAAAAAATAGATAAATTAGATTTCAGAAAATTTAAAAACTTTTGTGCATCAAAGCACACTATCAAGAGAGTGAAAAATGACCCACTACTGAGATAAATTAGCTAAAAAGCATATATTTCATAAGGGACCAGTATCCAATATATAAAGAACTCTTGCAACTCAATAACAAAAGGCAAACACCTCAGTTAAAAAATTGGCAAAGTGTTTGAATAGACATTTCTCTAAAGAATATATATAAATGGCCAACAAACATATGGCCAAGATACCATCAGTAGTCATTAAGGAAATGCAAATCAAAACAAAGAGACCATTTCATACCTTCTATGATGCCTATAATAATTTTAAAAAACCAAAACAGAAAATAGCAAGTGTTGACAAAGATATGGAGAAACTGGAACCCTTATACATTGCAGGTGGGAATGTAAAATGGTGCAGCCACACTGGAAAACAGTTTGGCAGTTCCTCAATAAGTTAAGAAAAAACTTGGAGTCATCATATGACCTTTTAACTCCATTCCTATGTATACACTCAAAAGACTTTTTAAAAACAGGTGTTTAAACAAAAACTTTTACACGAATCTTCATAGAAGCACTATTCACAATAGCTAAAAGGTGTAAACAACACAAGGGTCCATCAACTAATGAATAGATAAACAAAATTTGGTATATCTATACAATGGAATATTATTCAGCCATAAAAAGGAATGCTGCAACATGGATGAGCCTTGAAAAAATATGCTAAGTGAAAGAAGCCAGACACAAAAAGCCATATGTTGTATGAATTCATTTATATGAATGTGCAGAATAGGCAAATTCACAGAGAAAGACATAAAGCAGATTTTTGGTTGCCAGGGACTGGGAGAGGCAGATGAGGAGTGACTACTTAATAGGTACATGGTTTCCTTTTTGGGTGATAAAAATGTTGTGGAACTAGATGGTCATGATGGTTGTGCAACATTGTGAATATGCTCAATGAGACTGAATTGTATACTTTAAAATGGTAAATTTTTTGGTGTGTATATTTTACCACAAATGAAAAAATATTTGTTTGAGTTCTTGAGTGGAATGAGATAAGCAGCTAAATTGTCGCTCACAAACAATGGAATTATGTTGTATGGAAAAGTAGCCTTTACAGAAAGTCAGAGAGAGGAAACTTGGGTTTTAGATCAAACTTTGCTGTTTACTCACCGCAAAGCTTTGAGAAATAAATCACACAGTCTTCCTGGGTCTTAGTTCTCCTGGTTATAAAATGAAGGATTTCAACTAGATAAAATATAAATGTCCTCTCATCTCTAAAATTCTTCGATCATTGTTTTAAATACCTACTTAAATACTTAGAATTATAATTTGCCATGATTTGTTCCTACTATACAATAATAAAATAAGTGTGAGCTTCTACATTTATAATAATATAATTATATATTAAATTTGGTTATATTCAATACCAATAACCCATTTACAAATATATAAATCTCACAGTATAACTTGTAGCTAGGTAGTAAAAAGTCCCCAAAGTAATTTGAAAATGTATTAGTGTATTTATAAGGACTATATCCTTTTTTATGCGAAGTTTTTTGATATTCAATATGTTAGGAATGTGAACTTTTAACTCATCAAACTATTGTAACATATTTGAAAATTATAGTAATTTGATTAAAATGTTGCCTATGAGGCAAAAGTTTTAGTTAATAGAATCCATATGTAATTAAAATGCAGAACTAAATGTAATCAGACTCCAGTGACTAGTGCCTTCATATTGATAGTTTTACAATGGCCTCTGGGGTTAAAAGTTTAAATGTTACAGAATGCAACAACACTGCAGAAAACAATTTAAGCTGGCGATTTAATTGTTTTAAAGACATCAACACAGTTACTTAATAAGAAGTGACTACCATACCCTAGATTCTCATCATTTTAGGAATATCATCTGTTGGCAGGTGGTAGAAGCACATGACTAGTGTGGTGGTAGAAGAACCTCACTCTGCCACACTCTTAAATAAACAGCCTGAGATGAAGGTTCCTGCTATGAGCCAAGCCATGGCCCTCTTTTTTTCTTTTTTAATAACAGAATTGCTTAATTTGGGTGAATTCATTTGATTCCTATAAATGTTATAGACAATACTATGCACAAAGCCACCAAAAAAAGTTTTAAAACATTTCCTGAACTAAAAAAAAATTATTTTCTCTGGACAGTTTTAAGAGTCGACATCCTGTGTTAGAGTTCTCTAATCATCAGCAACACAATTTATAATCTGAACACACAGAGAGCCAGTTCAGACCAGCTCATCTGTTGATCTTGGCAGAGGCCCTTCATCTCACTGTGTGCAGCTGCCACTTGAGAGTTGGGGAACTCAGCAGAGAGCCAGAGGAGGGTGGGATACAAGGCTGGTCAAGGCATGAACACATAGGCATGCTTCCTTTCAACAGTTGTATTTTAAGTCTTTTTTACTTTACTGCCCTCATCCCTTCTTTTTAACCTGAAATTAATCGAGGACCTCTCACGAGCCACTGTGCTCCAAGCATAAGAAATTGTGATGTCTGGCTTCCAGAAAGTATCCTGTCAAAATGTGCTTCTGATTAGGTGGCTTAATTACAGCTGTGAAAACAATGTTGATTTAGGCCTCAAGATTCCAGGGCATGTCAGCCGTTATTAGCTTGGACTGAATCCACCATTTTAAAACTCTGTACCACCAAAGTCACCCTGCTTGACAACTTTTTATTTAGGCAGAAAATTTGCCAGAAGCAATATATTTTATGCAAAAAATATTGTTTGACGCACAATTTCAACTGTAACACCATCAGTGGTCATGAAGGAGATAGTTAACTTTGTCTTTTATCAAAAACAAGGAAGTTCTGTTTGTAAAAACAGTTTTGAATGGTATTTTTAAAGGGTTGACTGACATAAGAATTAATTTTAATTCCTTTAATTCAGTTTTATTTCAAATCCAGCATGTTGGTTTAACCAACCAATTTTATTACAGCTAAATTTTCCTGACAGTTTCATTTGCTGTTAGGAAATAAATTTGCAATTTTTTCAACATGTAAAATAATGCCTAGTTTTGAAAATGTTATGTTTGAAACTTCCCTTGCCTCTAGCTGCTTCAGACAGAGCCTCAGTTTACTTTTAGAAGGAAAAGAACCTCATTAGTTTTTAGTATTTTAATGTAATATAAGTGAGTTTTTTCCATAGTGAGAAAGTTTTTTAGGCTCACGTATTTATACCTTCAGGGGAAGTGAGTCTTAATAATTAGATGGTTCCAATTTTGGGACTTTTCAATGCAATTGTTACTGAAATAAAAAATATCATAACTACATATTTTAAGCAATCCGACTCTTTTATTTTAAACCTCTAAGATATCCCTTATGTGCTATGAGTTATTTTTCATTTGCTAATACTTTTAAAAATAAACATTAAATGAAAAGAAATACCAAAAAAGCAAGGTGGGCAGTTGAACAACCAACATAAAGGGCCATAATTCTTAAAATAATTTTGGAAGAAACTTTTGCTTGAAAATGCATGAAATATGCCAAACCGAATTCCCAAGAGAAAGCAAAATGATTTCTTTAAAATGAAATCTCCTACAACCAACACATAAAATGCAACCATGTGGGTGGCCAAGGCACATCTTTTTCTACTGGTGAGACTTATTGAACAATTAACTGATTTTGAACCATGTATAGACAGGAAGGCTTGTGTTGAGTTGAGTAATACATAGATAATTAATTGTAAAGAATGGATGAATGAATAGAAGCGTTCATGATACAATGTGTGGATCTTCAAAGAGAAAGCTGGGCAACTGACTCCAAATAGAGTTTAAGTTAGTTATCCCATAATCTAAATAATATCAATAGTTCTCTCTAAGTGTCAAATACTGTAAAAAATTTTTACATCTCTTTTATATTCTATCTATCTCATCCCTTGTAATTTAATCTTCATATCAATATTATGAAAGAAATATTTTTTTCCCATATTGCAGATGTAACAACTCAGTTCCAGAGAGGAATTTGCCCAAGATTATGCTGTTCAGGGCCTAGTTGGAACCCGTGTCTCTATGTTTAAAGTCCATGCTCCAAACTAAAGATGAAAACAATTAGACATTTTTCTTGGAAAATAGATTCCAGAGTATTAAATAGAGAAATATTAAGAATGACCAACTTTATGTTGAGTGAGCCTTTAGACTGTTGAGACAAGAGTATTTAAACTTTAATAATAAAAGTTTTACAGTTTTCTGTGCAAAAAAGGAATTTTTTTTCTTTCAGTAAAAATGGACTGTATATGAAGACAGACATTCACTGGGTCTATGGTTAAGACCTTTTACCTAGAACAAAAGGACCTTCATCTTTCTTTTTGAAGTTGCCTTATGCACAGAGAATTGAAAGTGTGCATCCTTCCATGTTATGCTGGTTTGAAGTTTGGGTATATTGTGTTTGTTCTTAGGATTATATGTTAGCTAAGAAATTGGGAAGAAATAGCTGTCTTAGTTTCCCAGAACTGTGGCTTAGGTCATACTTTGATAGAATCTGAATTCAGCTTATCTTTTTAATGTCCCTTTGTTCTCAATGTTTGCCTGGCACCAATTGGAAAGACACCCTTCTAGAATGTGAGGGGCCAACTAAGGTTACAGGGCTTTATTTTTCTATTCTCCACCATTTTATTTCTGATGAGTTCTAACTGAAAATATGAATTTGGTTAAAAAATATGCCATATGATTGTATTGAGTATAGATTATATTTAACTTTTTCATGACCGTTTTGATACATTATTTTGGTAATCCCACCTGATGGATTATAACTTGATTACTAAAAATATTTTATTAAATAACATATTGGATTTTATAGATTCTTTTGATTGTAATTATGTGTTCTCTAACAGGATTTGCCTTTCCTTGATGATATCTTTTTTTGAGAGAGAGAGAAGAATAGAGAGAAAAAAAGACTTGAGAAGTTTTGAAGAGATATATCTATGTCTATGTGTCTATGTCTATGCCTATACTTATTTATAGTCTTATTTATTATTTTTGGGAGTTGTAATTTTTAGCTGTGGGTTAATCTTTTTAATATATTGGTTTATGTACTTATATTTCCTGATCAATATTTATTTGAATATAAAAATCCACTAATTCTTTAAAATATGTTATGTGTTTTTTATAAGCAAGGAAAAAAACAGAAATTTCAAGGTAAGGTAATTAAAATAATTTTACTTTCATGATCATGTTGTTTCTTGTTTTAATGGCATTGCTAATAAGGACATCAGGTATATAGTATTGCTTTTTTAGCAGTGATTCAAAAGAGTTTAAATGGGTCACTATTTCAGTACTAAGAAAGCATGAAAAGTATATAGGGTTTATCATTTATTAGAAAAACCATTTTGCAAATCTCATAACATCTTATTTATCCCTATCTCATATGGATACCTCAGGGTGGAAAAAGGGAAGCCTAGATAATGGATTTTTCACTCACCACCGCTGCTCTAAGCAGGGTAACACTACTTTTCTCTCATTTAGAAATTAAATTTCTGAATAAGATTTCATTTAACAAGAGGATTAATTCACTAACCCTATTAAACTATAAGTGTCATGTTTGTAAGAAATTGTTCTATTCCTAGATGTGGCACAATACATGGTACATAAGGAATAGTTTGTTAAAAATTCCATTATGAATTCCAAATTATGTGATCTAATTTAGAAGTTCATCAGCTTATTTGGAAGTTCAGATATCAAAAAGCCAAGTGTATGGCTGAAATTGGTCCTCTGGCTCTGTGAGTTCAGAATTTCTTTATTATTAAGGCCATCTGGTACATCATCTTAGTATTTTAAAATGTCATCTTTCTATGGTCTCCCCTTTCTTAAGGGAAAGAAAACAGAAATTTCTGATGTGTGGTTGTATGTGAATTGATCACCTAATTGTGTCTTTATCATTTATTCAGTGCCTATCATACTTTTGGAGTACAATAAATAAATAATGGTGATGGTAAGGAATATACTAGTAGTCATCTGTAGCATTTAAAAATAATACAAAGAATAGTAGAAATATTCTTTAAGTTGTAAGTTTAGGTGAAGGGAGTGCTTTAGGATATGTTTTTGAGTTTAGTAGAAATCATATCTGCAAAAAATAATCCTTAGATATTGACATTCTGTATCCCAAAGAAAAACTACTGACTCATTTTCTTTACCATAAAGTAAAGACAGAAGGTATTATAGGAATTTTAAACTATGATCCTTGAGCTCCTAGGAGCTCAAGGTAGAACAGTAAGTTAAAAAAAGAAACAAAGCAGTTTAAGGGTTTCATGGTAGGAATGTCAGCCCACCTGGGGACACCCTGAACTCTGAACTTAAACTACTGAACCCAAACCAAACTATGTAGGGAAATGGACACTAAGTTAAACTGCTGGCTGTCTTGTCAGCTCTATTTGATGTTCTTTCCCCTTTGAAAATTTTCTGTTTCATATTAAGTTAATGGCAACATAGTAATGATTCTATTCTCCATGTTTGTTTCTCAGCATTGTTAACAGCTTTGTCACTGTTGTCATTGATACATTTAATTCATTGACCCTAGAACTGGCCTGATGGCAGCAGAACAATTCCATTGGTTTAAGAATGAGAAGAACAGAAATCTTTGAAAGGAAATGTAGAAAAATCTTTTTAGATCAGTGCCAGAAACAAACACTTGTTTATGAATTCAGAACTTCTGAGATTATATCAAACAGAGGATGTTAAGAATTTGTGCTTGCTTTTACATTCAAATGGTGAGAGCACTATATATTTTTAAAGGCCAGATTCATTGATATGAAATTATATAACAACGTAGCATATAATGGTAATGAGTTAGTATATTAGTCAGCCAAAGGGGTGCTGATGCAAATTACCAGACATCTGTTGGCTTTTATAAAGGGTATTTATTCAGGGTAGAAGCTTACAGTTACCAGGCCATAAAGCATAAGTTACTTGCCTCACCAAAGCCTGTTGCCATGTGTTGGAGCAAGATAGCTGCCGACGTCTGCCAAGAGTTCAGGCTTCCTAGGTTCCTCTCTTCCTGGGGCTTGTTTCTCTCCAGGCTCAGCTGCCCTGCTCTCTCCACGAGGCCAGCTGTAGACCATCAGGTGAATGGCTCTGTCTCTCTTCCCAGGGCTCAGGCTCAGCTGCTCTGCTCCTCTGTGTGCTTACTTCTCAGGCTCCAGCTCAAAACTCCAACTCTCTTCTCTGTCATGTGGTTTTCTCTATAAGTCCCTGCCCACCAGGGACTCAATGTCCTACTGACATGGCCCAATCAAAGTCCTAATCATAATTTAATTACACCCAGAGGAACAGACCAGTTTACAAACATAATCCAATATCTATTTTTGGAATTCATAAACAATGCCAAACTGCTACAGTTAGTATTTATAAATGAATGAATCCCAGATAAAACACATTATATATGTGTATATATTCATTTTGGGATCATATAAGAAAATTGAGATGTATTCTCAAAATTATTTCTGATGATATTTATTATGCAATTAGTGGTATAAATTTTTAAAAATTTTCTTGTTCTAATATATAACTGTATTTATATACAATAACACAAAATTTCCCACTTTAACCACTTTCATGTAGACAATTCAGTGATATTAATTACATTTACAATATTGCGCTACCATCACCACCATCCATTACCTAAACTTTTTCATCAGCCCAAACAGAAACTCTACCCATTAAGCAATAACTTCCCATTCTTCCCTGCTTCCCCTCCTCTATTCCCACCATTCCCTGGTGACCTGCAGTCTACTTTCTGTTTCTCTAAATTTGCTTATTCTACGAATTTCATATAAATGAAATGATACAATGTTTGCCCTTTTGTGTCTGGCTTATTTCATTCAACATGATATCTTCCATGTTGTAGCATGCATCATAGCTTCATTCCTTTTTAAGGCTGAATAATATTTCTTTGTATGTGTATGCCACATTTTGTTTATCTGTTCGGTACACATTTGTGTTTCTTCTACCTTTTGGCTATGTGAATAATACTGCTCTGAACATTTGTATGCAAGTATCTGTTCAAGTTCCTGTTTTCAATTTTTCCAGTTATATACCTAAAAGTGGGATTTCCAGGTCATATGGTAATTTTGTTTAACTTTCTAAAGAACCACCAAACTTTTTCATATCAGCTGTGTCATTCTCACCAATAATATACAAGAGTTCCTATTTTTCCACATCCTCATCAATACCTGTTATATTCCATTTATTTAATAATAGCCATCCTAGCAGGTGTGAAATGGTGTCTCATTGCAGTTTTGATTTGCATTTTCTTAATGGCTAATGATGTTGAGCATCTTTGCATGTGCTTGTTGACCATTTGCATATCTTCTTTGGGGAAACATCTATTCAAGTCCTTTGCCCATTTTTAAATCGGGTTGTTTCTCTTTTTATTATTGAGATTAATTTATTTTTGAGCTATTAGACTGTCTATCTTATTTTCACTCCAACTCCTTCAGAGGTTCCAACTTGGTCCAGGTACTGTCCTTGGTTTTGAAGAGGTCTTGTAAGTATTAGTAAAACCCTCTCCTTTAGTGATTCTTATAAGTTTAGAAAAAGAGATAAAAAGGATTAGGTCTCCAGAATCAACTTTCCTTCTTTAGAAAGTTAATGATTACCACCCATTCAGACCAGACCTGTACATGTAAGATCAAGCCCAGAAGGCCTAGGTACATTTGTGATTCTACTAAGTCTGTGGTCTGAAAGTCAGGTAATGTGTTTTATTCATCCTATGGCCTTAGCACCCACACTGTGCCTTGAATCAGTGAGTTTCCTTTTGAAGAGTATGCTCATCTTTTTAGAACTCTTTCTCTTCTCCTCTTTTTTTTTCAAGAAATGTAGTTACATCTGCACATGGATTGAATAAAGAAAAAAAAAAAAAGACATAATGAAGGGTTGCTGATTTGATATAATTTATAGCCTAGTTAGAGAGACAGGACAAATGCAGTGCAATAATATGATAAAATGCCCACAGGGTTTGAAAAGATAGATTTATTTTTACTGGGGTGGTTAGGGAATATTTTCAAATAATGTATTTGAGCTTGCCTTTGAAGAAGTGATAGGGTTTGAACAACAAGTTTCAGACAGGGAGAACTATGTTAGCAGAGACAGGTTGCCTCTGGTCTATATGCAAACAAGGTCAAGCTTTTTTCACAGTAATGATTTTTTTTGTTGTATCTCTAATTATCTACAGTTTCAAAATGTATCCATATATTAACCTCACAACCTTTTTTGTGAGAAAGGTGTTATTTTTGAGATTCAGAAAGGTTGAATGATGTGCTCAACATCATCTAGCTACTATGCCAAATTACTGATTCTGCTGACTCTGTAAACACTGTGGCCACTACTTTTCTTTTTGGTCTAAGTCATGTGTACTTTCTATATTTTCTTACTGAAGCCCTCTTGTGTATCTTTCTAGTAAAGTTATAGTCTATGAACATGAAGCAGAGCAGGGTTTACGGATACATATAGTATTTGAGCCAGAGAGTTGGTATAGAAAAGGAAGAAGAGGAATAGCTTTCCATATGTTTAGCAGCATTCTTAGAGCTTTATATATGTGAACTTATTTAACACTTACAACAGCTCTATGGGTAGATACTATTTTTGGGTACTATTATTTAACCCCATAAGTAAAGCGAGGATTTGAACAGAGGCAGTCCGGTTCAAGAGCCCATGCAATAGTGGTTAGGCATGTTGTAGGCTGTGGAGTGGGATTATTCAAATCTTGGTTTCACTCTTGCTAACCATGTGATTCTAGTCCAATTAACCGCCTCTCTGAGAATGATTCAGTTTTCTCATATGTAAAATGAAGATAATAATAGCTCTTATCTCGAGGCTTTTATGAAAATTAAGTGAAAAGTTACCTGTAAAGTTCCCGCTATTATTAATATTATTAATGTCATTTCTATTATATTCTGAGCAATCGAGTATAGAATTGTAGTTTTTATTTGCTCTTAAAGTAGGAAGGACCCAAAAGTAAGCAAGGCCTCAAGGTACCTCCCCTATTCTAAGCGGAGCATTGTAGTTATCATTGTTGTAGCTTTGCCTAAATACATGTTATTTAGTTAGGTTTCAGGATCTGCTGTTAAATACTTTTCTTATTGATGACAGAGGGAGACAGTGCTTTTATACATTAACTATTTTTTGTTCTGAATATAGGGGTGTTGTTTTTTTAGGTTGTGAAATGAGCATTTAACCTGCCTCAATTTCATTGCACAAATAAAACGTTATTATAGTAAAATTATGTTCATTTAAAAAATAAAGAACATGATCTTAACAAATCAAACTACTTTGGGATTTGGGAGAGACAACGAATTACTATAACATGAATTTAGACAATGGAATAACAAATGATGTGTATCACCATTCTTATAAATCATTTCTGCATATATTTATTAGAAACTTTTAGTTGCAAATATATTATAGAAATTCCTAGACCATAACATTAATAGGCATACAAAATTTCTTTCATAGGGTGTTTGTAGAATTTTTGGATAAAAGTTTGTCATGACATCATTTAATATACTCTGTCCTGCTTTCTGAACATATTTGTTTTCTAATGGAAATGAAATATGCAGCAAATGTAAATAAAGAGACAAAAAAGTTTAATTCATTTTAAGATGTGACTAGACTTGAAAAATATTTGCTCCATTTGATCAGTAACATTTGAAGACTAAATATGTAGCTTCACTGAAAATGGTGTTTACTATCAATGATCTTTAAAATTTAATTAGGCTTAGGAAGCCCACAAGGTTTTGCTGAACTAATATTTAAGCTATTATTTTAAATAGTCTGAAATAGAATGATACAGATGTTCTGGGCCTAAAACAATAAGAATAATAACTAATTCATTCCCTCTAATGTGATAGTTGGTAAGGTAAATGTGTTTACCCTTACAAAAGTCATTATTCAAGTTAGCTATAAACTGAAATTGAAATAAAGCATCTGGCATATTTTTATTTATATAACAAATACAAATATAATAAATATTATAATAAATATTCATTAGTAATTTTTTATTAGTTCTATTTTTTGATTTATCTTTATTCAAAAGACATACAATGTGTTAATTCAATGTGGCCTGCCATTTTGGATGCATTTCAGCCCAGAAAGCACTACTTTATTTTGTTCAGTAGCTTTTGGATGGAAAATGTAAATTGATGTTCCGGGAGGAAAAAAGTAATTAAAATAATTTTTTAAAAGTTATCCAAGTAAGACCTTTACTTCAAATATACCCTTCGCTTTCCTTAAAAATGAGATCTTCTTCAAATTAGATTAAGCAAGTCATCAAACCCTGAAAATAGAAAGTAATATAAAAAATGCTGTGGCTCAATCAGTAGGGCTCCCGTTTACCATATGGGAGGCCCCGGGTTCGGTTCGCGGGGCCTCCTGGTGGGGGCAGGCCCGCCCGCACGGCGTGGTTGGCTGACCCGGCGAGCACAAGCAGCAAGGGGGTGATAAATGAATAAATAAATAAAATCTTTAAAAAAAAAAAAAATGCCTATGGAACAGTAAAGATCTTCTGCTTTCTTATTTATGCTGGTTCTGTTTTCTGTTCAGAAAAAAAATTTTAAGAAACTTCCAAAAATCTTGCTATTTGTTTATTTTTATTTTATCTATTTCTAAAATGACCATCTGAACTCAAGGTTTTCAGTCCATCACTCATGAAGAATATGAGTCTTCATGAACAGTTTTTATTCTTTATATTATCCTGAAATTAAACTAAGAAGTACCTTCTTATTCCTTCAGTGGGAATTTATTGAATATTGAATACCTGCTATGTACTACTACCTTGCCAAGTACTAAAGATATAATAGTAAGAATAGTAATGACAACAACAATAGTATTTGTTAAGTGCTTACTATGTACCGGATACTATGCTGAGCATTTTTGTATATTATCTTATTTAATCCTCATAAATCCTACCTAAGGTAAGTTATTACTGCCTTCTTTCAGATAAATAAACTATCACGTATAGAACCCAGAATTTGAATCTAGGTAGTATGTCTCCAGAGTTCTCACTTCTTACATTATATTACAAGCTTAATGTAATGATGAGAAAATGTGCTTTCTCTCAGGGCTCTAACAGTTTTTGTGAGGAGACAGACCCCAGCATGAATACTTATAATGAATTGTGATGTAATATTAAAGAAGTCTAAGTGAGAAGTGACAGTAACAGTGTGAGGATAATAACAGTGGAGATATAGCTGTAAAAGAAGGGTTAGATTCTAGATAGATTTATATGATAAAATTGACAGGACTTAATGAATGAATGAATGAATGAATGAATATGGGAGATGAGGACAATTAGTGTCTTCTGGACTTATAGTCTTGATCATCTGGATAAATGGTGGTGCTGTCCATTGACACTGGGAATACAGAAGGTGCATGGGATTTGGAAAGATAATGAATTCAGGTTGAACTTGTGGAATTTAACTACCTATTAAAATTGAGGAGGAGAATGAAAAAGTTAAATACGTATAAGGAGCTCAGGAGTAAAGGCTGAGGATAGGATTTGGGGAATCATTAGGATAGAGATCAAGTGATTGGAGTAGAAGAGATAGTGTATGTGGAGGTTGAAGATACCTTGGGGAACACCAAAAATTAAGGGTCAAGCAAAGGAATAGGTCTGAAGCCAAGAAAGAATGGTTGAGGCGTAAAAATAGAATCAGAAGTGAGTGGTGTCATATAAGCCATTGATTGAGAAAGTGTCAAAAGTGTTAAAAAAAAATAAGTCAAATAAGATCTGAGAAATGCCCATTGACTTGGTAATGGAGATCCTTTATGACCTTTGTGATAGTCCTTTCAATGTCATTATATAGAGAAAAACAGATTATTATCCTTTGGATATATTGTTTATTATCTATTTTGTGATTAGTAAATATGCTTTTTCAGTAATAATAGTACTTTCATACAGACAGTAATATATTTTAAGGAAATATAGATGTTCTTAGTTAAACAGTTATCATTCCAATCATTGATAGTGTGGAAAAAGGAATATGAATAGGAGGCAGGGTGGTTTCCTAACAGCCCTGCCTTTCATTCATGTTCTAACTCTGCCTTGAGCTTCTGGTAAAAAGTAGCAGTATTCAATATAAACACATTTTCATTTTATGTAGAAAAAGATTTCCTTCAATTTCAAGGCATGCCACAAAAGGCATCTATTACATAAAGATCTGATTCCAGAAGTTTAGAAAATCTTCTCAGACTCATGTAGAAGGAAGGGTATAGTCAGACTCCTTTTCTGGTGTGAAGAAGTGGCAAATCTCTGTCTGGAATTAGTTCATGGTGGTGGAGGCTAAACTTGCCAATTCCTGTAATTAGATTTTCAGCTTGGATTACTGATAGGATAGTTGGAATTGAAATCATAACTCTGTTTTAATAATCTCTATAAGAAGCTATATTTGGATGTCAATAATAAAGAGGCCCTATCAAAAGTTCTTTATAGTCTCTTCAGATAATTTTACAAATGAAGGTTTCTGAAGACAATATACTATATACTAATTTTCTTTTTCATTGTGTAACACTGATTTTTTCATAATTTTCAGAATTTCAGAAAGCAAATAAGTGAACACTGAATTTATGCTTTGGTTTGAGAACATTGTACAGATTACTCATTTCATTTTTCAAAATAAGAATAATAAATTTTATTTTTAAGCTATAATTTCAAGTTCAGTGTATTTTATATGAAAGGCTATATAGTATGACAAAAATTTACAGAAAAATTATTGTTGAAATTGTAAAGAAATGCATTTCATGAGCAAAGGCTGAATTGTGCCTAGACCTTTCTGCCCTTACTTGTCCTATGCTCTTTTTCTACCCATGGTCATCTTTATATAATGCTATTATTAAAGATATAGTGGAAAAACTAATTATAAATTGATTGCTTGTCTAAATTAAAATTTGGTAATCTAAAAATCCCATTTATCTCAGAAGGACTTAACTGATTTAAAATTAACTTTCATTATCTAGAGGTCTGTTTTTTAGTAGCTTAATGCATCACTATAATATTTCCTAGATTCCTGTCCAATTCAGTATATGGAATGACTAAATTGTAGTAATTCTAGTTCTGAGCCCACAGGCAAGAAGAAAAGTAGTTAAACATCTTGCTGTGTGTGAGCAGTTCGAGGGCAGGCAGACACCATGCACCTTGACCACCTATTATGAAGCTTTTTGCTGCGATGTCAAGTGAAAGGGAGTTAATTGGGTGAAGCTGTGGAGCATGTTAGGGGCTTGGTAAAGGGTTGCTATCTGACAGCTGAATGTCAGCAAAAGCCAGTCAAGTGTAGCTGAGAGACAGAGACCTGTCACAAAGTTCGCGCAGAATGGAGCACAGTTAGGAAGCTGAAACATACTTCCGTCTCACTTTCTCCCTTATTGAATCCAAGCACCTTAAAAGATTTTACACTGCATGTGTCAACTCTTGTTCTCTAAGCTGTTTCTCCTAACTGTCCTGCATTCAAATGATTGAACAAAAGATGCTAATGTTTAGCAAAGTGAATGTAAATTCCCTCTTTTCCCTCTTTCTGCCCAAGCAGATAGACATTCAACTCCAAGGAAACTTTGAAGGTTTACATCAAACAATTAGACTGCCTCCAAATTTAGCTTATAATAGAATCTTTTTCTCAAGAGAGTATGAAAATTGATAATTAAAGCAATAGAAAAAGCAGTGCATTTTTCTCTTATATGTAAAATCTAGCCTTAGGGAACTAGGACTCCTGCATGGATGTCTTGATAATGGACACTTGCAGGGTAACTCTCCTTTTCTTTTGTCACAGACTTCTTTCCTTCTTTTTCTAAGTGGCTTAAGGGAAAATGCTGTAGTGATAGCCACCAGAAGATCAAGAAGGATAAACATAGAAAGGAACAATGGTGACCTTTCTGAAACATTATATACTCTAGAAAGGAGGAATTGAAAAAAGTTGGAATTTTTAAAAATGAAAATTAAACTTTATAAAATAAAAACTTTCAAAGAGAAAAGTTCAATAACAAAACATGCCTTACTTGTTGGCATTCTTTAGAATATGAATTATAATAAGTCCATTCATTCATTCATTCAACATTAGGGAAACATATAGAGTACCTGAGGGGTACCAGTCACTAGTCAAGCCATTGGTAATACAGAAAGAGAAAGAAAAATAGCTTTTGTCTTCAAGGAATGAAAATGTTAAGCCAGCATGTATATTAGAACTTTCTGTGATGATGGAAATGTGGTTGTTGAGTGCTTGGAATGTGACTAGTGCAACTGAGGAACTGAACTTTAATTTTACATTTAATCTTAAAGTAAATTTTAATTAATATAAAATTAAAGAGCTCCATTTAGTTAGTGGCTAGCATATTAACAGTGCAGCTTTAAGCAAATGGAGGATGTGATATTAGATTATAAAAGTGTGTATGGAATGTTATGAGAGCACAGAGGGGCTTCTAGCCCAAATGTGTGAGAGAGGTGATGGATGGCAGGGAAAGTCTGGGAGTAAAGTGACACCAGAGGTGTGAATCTTGAAAAAGCAGTAGAAGTTAATCTGGCCAAGATGCCTCCTCATGAATAGAAAAAGCAGCGTGCTATAAAAGCTCTGAGATAGAAAAAAGTGGAGCTTGCTTTGGGATCAGCAGTTTGATTAGTACTAGG
This sequence comes from Tolypeutes matacus, assembly GCA_026826555.1. NCBI lineage: Eukaryota > Metazoa > Chordata > Mammalia > Cingulata > Chlamyphoridae > Tolypeutes > Tolypeutes matacus. The sequence continues at coordinate 5,628,905 of JAKSZT010053764.1, read as the reverse complement.
GAGCAAAGGTGTTTTATGGGAAATTACCTTGAAGCAATGGTAGAACACTACCAGGCAAGTGATCCCAAAGGCCACAGAACTGAAGGTTTCATAGACCAAATTAAGTAGCTCAAATCACATGGTTTATTTAATCAATTTTAAAAGTGACAAGCAAGAAGTGATGTGGTAGGCTACAAGCAGGATGGAAGGACCATACTAGCTGAGTCCTTGTCTTTGCAAAGATCATTTGACATGTCTCTCTCTGCTGCATTAGCCATGAGGTTATGAGGACTGGGATTGAGGTTTGATAAAGAGGATTGGCAGATAGAAGGTGCCTGGGACCACTTAAACACATTTAACACTTCTTTTGAATTTCATCTATCCTATTTTTGTCTTGTTTTTGATAGCAAACTTTGAATATTCTATAACAATAATGCAAATATACAATAAAAAGGGATGAAGGTAGGACATAGAGTTATACCTGAAGGGATGACTTGTTTACAAAAATTAAAAGTGCATTTTGGCTAGAGAAAGTAAAGAGGCACTTAAAAAACTGATTAAAAAGTTTTAGTAAAGTTCTTTGAAACTTGATCTAAACTAACATCTCATATATCCCTACTTTGAGCCTAAAAAGCATTTGTCAAGTCTAGGCCTTTTTTAAAAATTGGTTTGCAGGCTCTTAGGGAGCTTACCTGAATGAGAATTTGAGCAATTGGTGAAGAAAGACTAGTGGTGGTTTTGGGTGCAGGTACCCAGAGAAGGAGATGAGAAGTGGAGAGAACTGACAGTGCCTGTTCTCCACATAGGCCTAAGGACTGGCACATAGTCTCTTGGAAAGACAGCCTGTAGGTGGAAGCTGAAAGAAAAGTTTTATGACACACACTGAAGAGACACTGGATTCCAGTCAGAATTGCCACAGTACTCGGGTGACAGAGAGGGAAGGGCAGGCATCCTTCCAGTTCTTTGTGGAGCATAGCACTGGTGTGGCACAGTGGCCCTCTAATACATTGGAGACAGGACCTGGTGGAGGGATGCAAACATCCAGCAATGTTTCATGGGGCATTGTGCAGGGGCACTTGAGGTCCTGAAGAACCAGGAAATTTGACTTATTGCTAGGACCTTATCTGTATCCATGGAATAATGAGGCTGGGAAACTCCCAGTGCCATTGGACATCAAAACGTATACTTCAAAAAACAGCAGTTATTGTGGTTACATGGTATTTCAGCAAATTATAATTTAAACAGAACTGGGTCAGAATTCAGATTAGTTGAGGATAATGTGAGCTTCCTTAAAGCAGGGATTTTTATGTGTTTTATTCACTGCTATATTCCAGTATCTAGAACACTGTCTGACACTCAATACATATTTATAGAAAGAATTAATAAATAGATCTAATTCAGGATACTAATGGTGGGTTTGTGTTTAGATGTGCTTTATGAATTATGGGAGTCTGAGGAAGAGCTATCATAAAGAATTGATAATGTAGGGGACAATTCTTGAAATATAACCTGTAGGTATATTATTTTGGAATTTTGTGGTTGCTATATTATTCTCACGATCCTATAGTATGTTTTCCCTAAGGTAAGATTTGGTTTGAGACCACTGGAAATGGCCTCTCTTCTATCAGAAGGAATGTCCCTCCCTATCATGTAAATGAACTGTTATTGCCAGCTAAGTGATTTGTTTTGGAACATACTTCCCAGTATTTGTGACTTGAAGGCATTCCACAGATGTGAACCCAAGATCATATAACTTGTCTCACATTTGATGTGCCCTTCTCTCACTGAGAAAAAGAAAGACTGTACCCTTTTTTCTTTTTTTAATTAGAAAAGTTGTGAGCTTACAAAACAATCATACATAATGTGCAGAATTCCCATACATCACCCCTGCACCAACACCTTACATTGTTACGGGCATTTGTTCCAGATTATGAAAAAACAAGATCAGACTATTACCACTAACTTTGGTCCACTTGGTTATTTTTTCCACATACCCCCTCATATCAACATTATATATTATTATTGTACATTTGTTATAGTTCATGAGAGAACACTCTCATATTTGTACTGTTAACCACAGCCATTTTCCACCACATGGTCACTGTGTTATATAGTCCCATGCCTTGTACATTCTATACAAACTGTACACACAGTGGCTCTCACTTTCATCACAGAGTTCTGCAGTCATTGCCCCAGGTAGCCTATGAAAGTTTTCCTTAGTCTGCAAGAAAAAAACCCATACCACCCTATTATTGACCTTTAGTGTTGCTATAGTACCTTGACATTGATGCAAGAATATTACAATATTGCTGTTAACTATAATCCATAAGTTATATTAATTGTATTTTCCCAGGCATCACTATATTCTTACCACCTTGTAATAGTGACATACATTTGTTCTAGTTCATAGAAGAATATTCTTGTATTTGTATTATTAACCACAATCCTCATCCACCTCTGGGTTCACTATGTTATTCAGTCACTAGATTATTCTCTAGCTTTTTTTCAATAGACATTTACATCCCCAGACTTCCCCTTTCAGCCACAATCCCATTTATAAATCAGCCATGTTAGTTATAGTCACTGTAATGTGTTACCATCAACTCTATCCATTTCCAAACTTTTACAGTCAACTGAAAATTCTACATACATTAAGCATCATTGCCCCATTGCAGTCCTCATCCTAGCTCCTAGTAACCTATAGTCTAGGTTTTAACTTCATGTGTTTATTCGTCATATTTAGTTCATATTAGTGAGACCATACAATATTTGTTGTTTTGTATCTGGCTTATTTCATTTAGCATAATGTCCTCAAGGTTCATCCAAGCTATCATGTGTCCCAATTTCATTTCGTCTTACAGCAGCATAGTCTTCCATTGTATATATATATACCACATATTATTTATTCATTCATTGTTTGATGGACACTTGGGTTGTTTCTATCTTTTGGCAATTGTGAATAATGCCGCTATGAACATCCGTGTGCAAATGTCTGTTCACGTCACTGTTTTTAGATCTCCTGTATATATTCCCAGTAGAGGGATAGCTGGATCAGTTCTATATTCAGCTTCCTGAGGAACTGTCAAACTGTCTTCCACAGAGGCTGCACCATTCTACGTTGCACCATTCTACATTCCCACCAACAGTGAAGGAGTGTTCCTATTTCTCCACATCTTCTCCAGAACTTGTTGCTTTCAGTTTTTTTGTGTGTGTTTGTTTTGTTTTTTTTAAGTAATGGCCATTCTATGAGGTGTGAGATGATATCTCATTGTACTTTTGATTTGCATTTCCCTAATAGCTAATGATATTGAACATTTTTTCATGTGCTTTTTTGCCATTTGTATTTCCTCTTGGGAGAAATGTCTATTCAAGTATTTTGTCCTTTTAAAAATTGGATTGCTTGATCTCTTTTTGTTGAGTTGTATGATCTCTTTATATATCATGGAAATCAAACCCTTATCGGATATGTGGTTTCCAAATATTTTCTCCCATTGAGTGGGTTGCCTTTTCACCTTCTTGACAAAGTTCTTTGAAGCACAAAAGGGTTTAAGTTTGAGGAAGTCCCATTTAACCATTTTTTTCTTTCATTGCTCTTGCTTTCGGTGTAAGGTTTAAGAAACCCCTACCTATCACCAGATCTTAAAGATGTTTCCCTACATTTTCTTCTAGGAGTTTTATGGTTCTTGCTTTTATCTTTAAGTCTTTGAGCCATTTTGAGTTAATTTTATTTATAAGGTGTGAGATAGGGGTCCTCTTTCTTTCTTTTGGGTAGAGATATCCAGTTCTCCTAGAACCATTTGTTTAATAGACTGTTCTGCCCCAGCTGTATGGACTTGACAGGCTTGTCAAAAATCATTTGACCATAGATGTGAGGATCTGTTTCTGACAGATCAATCCAGTTCCATTGTTCTGTATGTCTATCTTTATGCCAGTACCATGCTGTTTTTCCCACTGTTGCTAAGTAATACAATGTTAAATTTCAGAAGTGAGAGTCCTCCAACTTCATTCTTTGTTTTTAAGTTTTTTCTGGTTATTACCTTTATAAATTTGATTATAAATTTGATAATTGGGTTTTCCATTTCTTTTAAAAAGACTGTTGGAATTTTTTATCAGGATTTCATTGAATTTGTATATCAATTTGGGTAGAATTGACATCTTAATGATATTTAGTCTTCCAATACATGAACATGGAATGTCTTCCATTTATTTAGGTCTTCTTTGATTTATTTTACCAATATATTGCAGTTTTCTGAATACAAGTGCTTTACATCCTTGGTTAAGTTTTATTCCTAAATATTTGATTCAACTTTTTGTAAATGGATTTTTTTTTACTGACTTCCTGCTCAGATTGTTCATTACTATTGTAAATGGAATTTTTTTTACTAACTTCCTGCTCAGATTGTTCACTACCAGTGTATAGAAACACTACGATTTTTGCATATTAATCTTGTACCCTGCCACTCTGCTGGATTCGTTTATTAGCTCTAGTAGCTTTTATGTAGTTGTTTGGGATTTTGTAGATATAGGAACATTTCATCTGTGATTAGTGGAAGTTTTACTTCTTTTCCAATGTGGATGCCTTTTATTTCTTTTTCTTGCCTGATTGTTTTAGCTAAAACATCTAGCACTATATTGAACAACATTGGTAACAGTAGGCCTCCTTGTCTTATTCCCGAACTCAGTGGGAAAGTTTTCAGTCTTTCATCTTTGAATACAATGTTGGCTGTGGGTTTTTCATATATGACCTTTATCATGTTGAGAAAGTTTCCTTCAATTCCTATCTTTCAGAGTGTTTTTATCAAGAAGGGAGTTTGGATTTTGTCAAATGCCTTTTCTTTATCAATCGAAATGATCATGTGATTTTTCTTCTTTGGTTTATTAATGTGGTGTATTACGCTGATAGATTTTCTTGCGTTGAACCACCCTCGCATGCCTGGGATAAAACTCACTTGATCATGATGAATAATTCTTTTAATGTGTTTTTGGATTCGATTAGCGAGTGTTTTTTGAGGATTTTTTTGCATTCATATTCATTAGGAAAGGGGGTCTGTAATTTTCTTTTTTTTATAATATCTTTATTTGGCTTTGGTGTTAGGGCGACACTAGCTTCATAGAATGAGCTTGGTAGCATTCCTTCCTGTTCAATATTTTGTAAGAGTTTGAGTAAGATTGCTATTAAATCTTCTTTGAACGCTTGGTAGAATTCACCTGTGAAGCCATCTGATCCTGGCTTTTCATTTTGGGAAGTTGTTTGATATTTATTTCAATCTCTTTGCTTGTGATTGGTTTGTTGAGGTATTATATTTCTTCTAGGGTCAGTGTAGGTTGTTCTCATGTTTCTAGGAATTCATCCATTTCATCTACATTGTCTATTTTGTTGCTGTACAGTTGTTGATAGTATACTCTTATGATCTCTTTTATTTCTGTGGTGTCAGTAGTAATGTCCCCATTTTCATTTCTGATTTTATTTATTTGCATCTTCTCCATTTTTTTTCTTTGGCAGACTAGATAAGGGTTTGTCAATTTTGTTGATCTTCTCGAAGAACCAACTTTTGGTTTTGTTAATCCTCTCTATTTGTTGTTGTTCTCAATTTCATTTATTTCTCCTCTGACCTTTGTTATTTCATTCCTTCTGCTTGCTTTGGGCATAGTTTGCTGTTCTTTTTCTAGTTCCTCCAGCTGTGTAGTTGGGTCATTGATTTTAGCTCTTTCTTCTTTTTTAATGTGAGCATTTAGGGTTATAAATTTCCCTCTCAGCATGGTTTTCACTGCACCCAATAGGTTCTGATGTGTTGTGTTCTAGTTTTCATTTTTCTCAGATATTTATTGGTTTCTTTTGCAGCTTCTTCTTTGACTCACTGATTGTTTAATAGCGTGTTGTTTAGTCTCCATAAATATATATTTATAAGGATTAAAAAAAAAATTTTTTTTTTAATCCCCTCCCCACCAAGATGGCTCCCTCGTCTGTCTGCTTGTTGTCTGCTTGCTGTGTCTGCTCATCTTCTGTAAGAGGCACCAGGAATTGAACCCGGGACCTTCCATATGGGAGTCAAGTGCCCAACTGCCTGAGCCATATCTGCTCCCTGCTGGCTGCATCATCTGCTGGCTGCGGCATCTGCTCGTTGCAGTATCTGCTTGTTGCAGAGGTTGCAGCGCCTGCTGGTTGTAGCGTCTGCTGGTTGAGGCATCTGCTCATCTTCTTTAGGAGGCACCAGGTACCGAATTTGGGACCTTCCATGTGTAGAGGCAGGCACTTAACCGCTTGAGCCACATGTGCTCCCTCCATATATTTTTAAATTTCCCCTTTTTCCACCAGTTGTTGATTTCCAGCTTTATTCCATTATGATCAGAGAAAGTACTTTGTATAATTTCGATTTTTTAAAACTTATTGAGGTCTGCTTTGTGACCCTGCTGTTTTGGGGTACAATGGTCTGTATATGTCTATTAGGTTTAGTTCCTTCATCATATTATTCATGCTCTCTGTTTTTTATTCATCCTCTGACCAGATTATCTATCCAATGATGAGAATGGTATATTGAAGTCACCAACTATTATTGTAGAAATATCTAATTCTCCCTTCAATTTTGCCAGTGTTTGCCTCATGTAATTTGGGGAATTCTGATTAGGTGCATATACATTTATGATTGTTATTTACTCCTGGTTACTTGGCCCTTTTATTAGTACATAATGGCTTTTCTTGTCTGTAATAACAGCTTTGCTTTTAAAATCTATTTCATCTGATGTAAGTATAGCTAATCCAGCCTTTTTTTAAATTTTTTTATTGTGTGCTTGGAATATCTTTTTCCAGCCATACACTTTCAATCTATTGGTATCCTTGGGTCTAAGGTGAATCTCTTGTAGACAGCATATAGATTGCTTATATTTTCTTATCCATTCTGCCAGTCTGTATATTTTGATTGGGTAGTTTAATCCATTAACATTCGATGTTATTATTGTAAAGGCAGTTCTTTATCTATTTTAATCTTTGGGTTTTATCTTTCATATCTTGTTTTCACCATTCTTTTCACACTTTTATTTACTTTTACTGATATAATCTTCATTTCCGGACTCCCTTCCAAGCCTCTCTCTCCTCTCTTTTCTTTTCAGGCTATAACATTCCCTTTAGTATTTCCTTCACGGCTGGTCTCTTCGTTACGAACTCTCTCAGTTTCTGTTTATCTGTGAATACTCTAAACTTGCCCTCATTTTTGAAAGACAGTCTTGTCAGATATAAGATTCTTGGCTGGCAGTTTTTCTCTTGCAGTATCTTTAATATATCATACCACTGCCTTCTTGTCTCCAAGGTTTCTGCTGAAAAATCAGCACTTAATATTATTGGGCATATCTTGTATGTGATGAATCTATTTTCTCTTGCTGCTCTCAAAGTATCTTTCTATCTTTGGCATTTGACATTCTGATTAGTAAGTGTCTCAGAGTAGGTCTATTCAGATTTAATCAGACAGGAGTACATTGTGCTTCTTGGACATGGATAGTTCCTCTCTTTAGTCTAGGGCTTTCTATTTGATTAGCTTTGTGTTACAGTCCCTCTTTGATACTTGGTTCAACTTAATTTGGAACTTTGTAATAGCTCATGTTTTTCATCTGTTTCTTAGTACGAGGATGCCCTGTACCACCTCCTGCTCTGTCAGGGGTGGGACTGGAGCCACAGATGTGTCCAGTAATCTAGTTCATGTGGGCCAAAAGCAGCTGCAGTTGCCCAGAGAGTCTGAGGCAACTTCTTCCCTGTGAGGGGTGGGGGTGGAACCACTGGCGTGCCCAACATTCTAGTCTATGTGGGTCAAAAGTGCATGCAGTTTCCCAGAGAAGCCAAGGAAACACTGCCCCCCTCTATCCTGTTGGGGGTGGAGATGTATCCACAGTTTTGCCCACCAGTCTAGTCCATGTGGGATGAAAGCGCCCTGCAGTTGTCAAGAGAGGTAGGTACAGGTCTCCCCAGCTTCCTCCCTGCCAGAAGTGGGACTGGAGCCTAGGCTAGGGCTGCAATCCAACCTGGGTGGAAAGAAATCAGTTCCTACCTTCACTGTGATTTTCATTCAGTCCCGCTTCCCCTCATGTCAGGGGCAGAGTTAAAATGGGGGCTACTGGCCTCTTTCTAACTAAGACAGGTTCAAACTTTATCTCTTCTTAGGATTAGACTTTATCCAGCTGAATAATCAGTAGCTGAAATAGGTTCCCAACCATCTCTTCCTTCACCTTTTTTGGAAATGGAGCTTCTAACTCCAGCCAGGGATTAGCTCCCAATGTGGCTTGCACCACCAGCAGAGGATGGGTACTCCATGACATGGAGTACTCTACTTACTAATTTTCACTGCAGATGGGCAGTCTTCTCCTTTTGTTCTCCCAAGAATGTTGCAAGATGCCTTTCTGGTCTCCTGGGCCCTACAAACAGGTGATTAGATAGCTCTAGCTGATTACTAACTGCCCTGTAGGACAAGCTGACTCTTGGAGCTCCTTACTCTGCCACCATCCTGCCACCCTCCAGACTATCTACTTTTAACTGAAGGTAGTTCTTCTGGGAAGTCCCAGGCATGGAGCTGGTCAAAGCATCCACAGCCATGGGGAATATAGGATTTATTCTTTGGATGATCAGTGGGGGAATAAAGACTGATTGCAACATTCTATGAAGAATTTTTAGGGATTTTAGGTGGTGTAGTGGAATATTGAGGGAACATAACCTGAAACAGGAATGAGGGGGAGAAGCATAGAAAAAAATTGGTTTCAAATTTTAAAATGTGCTTACTGCTATGCTGTTGAGCTTTGTGATTGACAGATACTTACATTGTTAGTAAAGTTTAGGAAAGGCATCTTTTTAAATAACTTTAAATTCTACGTGATCCTTTCCTTCCCCTTCTCCTCTTTACCTGAATACATGATCAGTAATTCATTCAGAGAAAAGTATATTTCTAAAAGGTCTAAGTTTATACCTTCCAGATTATTACCAAATTTTTGACATTGCTTAAAAAGTTTTATAACTTTAAGAGTAAATTCTTCAGTAATGAAACAGTGGTTAGAAAACTCTTGCCTAATAGTTCCCAGAGAGAGTGTAATATGTGTACATTCTAGCCACAAAAGTCATACTTTGGCAGCAGGAAGTATGCTATTTGGAGTAAAATGAGGGCACACAAGTTGTAAGTAGCTGCTCTACATAAGGAGTTGCATTTGTGCAAAGTACAGTTAAAATTAATTCTATGTGATTATTTGTGTGTGTCTTTACTCATTGTCAGATTGTGAATATAAGTTAGATAACTAAATATGTTAAAATAAGAGGGTGTCCACAAGTGATGTTATCAACATGGCAACTTTAGGCATCCCCTGAGAAAACCTCCCCAGAGACTCAGTGAATATAAGGACAAATTCCACTTGCTTAGAACTCTGAAGAACAGTAGAGGCTGGAGAAGGACTCCACAGATGCTGAATCAAAGAAAGGGGAAAATATCAGGTAGGAAACGTTTCTCCCAGCTTGCTGGTCTACTTCCCCTCCCCCTCACTCTGTCTGGCACAAAGCTTGGGTGTTCTGCAGAGGCAGTGTCCTGGGTCCTACCCACTGGGGACACAGACTACGGAGGAACTCACAGGAGCAAGTTAGAGCCCCACCCATATCCAGTCACAGTGACCCGAGTCCACATAGACCTAGGGCAGAACACAAACTGCTGAGGAGTGCTGCATACAAAAGGACCCCCAGGGGAAGAGGCAGAGAAAAGCCCTGACAAAACAGTGGCAGTCAAAGTGCACTTACTCAATCCAGTTACTGTTAATGGGACTCCCTAAATGCAAAATGGACTTTTTGGAGTGCCCCCCCCCCCTTCTGGATTGACCCTATCTGGCTCTCCAAAGCAGAATAACCTAATGGCAAAGAAACCAGAGGCAGAAAAGCCTCACAGGGGAAAAAAGGGTGGGGTGGGGTGGGGGGAGTTAAACTGAACTACTCTAAGACTAGAGGGTCCCAGAACTGAAAAGTGTTAAGGAAAGCAGTGCACTGAGTGAGGGAGATCATTTAAACAAGTCATAGGAGATGGAGATAAAATTCTGCACAAAAATAAATCAAGATACCTGGAGAGGGAACAGAGGAAAGGAAGTGAAACAATTACACAAAAGTACAATCTTAAAAATTGTACTACATATCCAGGGCAAAAATCAAATGAAGAATTGTTGAGAAAATCTGATCAGTTAAACTCATGCTATTCTGAGGGTCCAGAATAAGTTGGACAAAGCATCAGATAGCATTAACACAAAACCAATCAACAATAAAACCCTAGACAGAGGGAGAAACTGACCTTCAAGTTAACTCATCAAGATAATCAGATGCCTAGACACCAGAAAAAAATTACAAGTCATACTAAGAAATAGGAAGATACGACTCAGTCAAGGGAACAAATTAAAACTCCAAAGGAGATGCAGAATTTGGAACAACTAATCAAGGATGTTCAAACAAATATCCTAAATCAAATTCAAGGAGATGAAGGAAAACATGCATAAAGAGATAAAAAATTATTAAGACAATGTGTGAGCATAAAGAAGAATTTGAAAGCATGAAGGAAACATAACAGAAATTATGGGGATGAAAGGCACAATATTGGAGATTAAAAATGCACTGGAGGGTTGAAAAATCCATCTTGAACAGACAGAAGAAAGAATCAGCGAACTAGAAGACAGGACAATTGAAATCATACAGTCAGACTAATCGAGAAAAGATTAGGAAAAAATGTAGCAGTGTCTCAGGGATTTGAATGACAGCGCAGAGTGCACAAACATATGCATCATGGGTGTTCCAGAAGGAGAAGAGAAGGGAAAAGGAGCAGAAACAGTATTTGAGGAAATAACATCTGAAAATTTCCCAACTCTTGTGAAAGACATAAATATACATGTCCAAGGAGCGCAACATACTCCATACAGAATAAATCATTATAGACTTACTCCAAGACACATAATAATCAGAATGTCAAATGCCAGAGATAAAGAGAGAATTCTGAAAGCAGCAAGAGAAAAGCAAGTCATCACATACAAGAGAAATGCAATAAATTCTAAGTACCAATTTCTTATCAGAAACCATGGCAATGAGAAGGCAGTTATATGATATATTGAAGGTACTGAAAGGGAAAAAAACTGCCAGCCAAAAATTCTTATCCCTCACAACTTTCCTTAAAAACTAGGGAGATTTAAAAATATTCACAGATAAAAAGAAACTGAGAGAGTTCATGAACAAAAGGTCTGCCTTACAAGAATTACTAAAGGGAATTCTGCAGGTTGAAAAGAAAAGACAGGGGAAAGTGAGTTGGGGTAGCATGAAGAAATGAAGATTCAGAGAATAGGTATGCCATAGAAGCTAGGTTGTTATCTTTTCAAACTAGGTTATAGATATAGATTATGCAATATAAAACCCAGATGGCTTCACATGTGAATTCTACCAATCATTCCGAGGAGAATTAACACCACTCCTGCTCAAAGTCTTCCAAAAAAATTGAACAGAAGGGAATACTGTCTAACTCATTCTATGAGGCCAACATCACCCTAATAACAAAGCCAGATAAAGATGCTACAAGCAAAGAAAGTTACAGACTAATCTCTCTAATGAATTTAGATGAAATAAAATCCTCAACAAGATATTCAAAAGAATTATACAACCATGATCAGGTGGGTTTTATTCCAGGTGTGCAAGGGTGGTTCAACACAAGAAAATCAACTAATTGTAACATACCACATTAACAAAATAAAGGGAAAAAACCCACATGATCATCTCCATTGATGCAGAAAAGGATTTTCGCAAAATCCATCATCCTTTCTTGATAAAAACATTCAGGAAAATAGAAATAAAATGAAACTTCCTCAACATGATGAAAGACAACAGCTAACTTAATGATGAATGACTGAACACATTCCCTCTAAGATCTAGAATAAGACAAGGATGCCTATTATCATCACTGTTATTCAACATTGTACTGGAAGTTCTAGCCAGAGAAGTGAGGCACAAAAAAGAAACAAAAGTCTTCCAAATTGGAGAGGAAGAAGTAAAACTTTCACTATTTGCACAAGACATGATCTTATATATTGAAAGTCCTGAAAAAGGACCAAAGCTACTAGAGCTAATAAGTGAATTCAGCAAAGTAGTGGGGTACAAGATCAACACACAAAAATCCATAGTATTTCTCTACACAAGTAATGAGTAATCTGTCAAGGAAATCAAGAAAAAGGTTCCAATTACAATAGCAAATAAAGACTTAATTATACAGGAATAAATTTAAACAAGGATGTAAAGGACCTATACACAGAAATCTATAAAACATTGTAAAAGAAATAAAAGGAGACCTAAATAAATGGAAGGACATTCTGTATTCATGCATTGGGAGACTAAATATTAAGTTGTCTATTATACCCCAAATGATTTATAGATTCAATGCAATCCCAATCAAAATTCCAGCAGTCTACTTTTCAGAAATGGAAAAGCCAGTTACCAAATTTATTTGGAAGGGTAAGGGGCCCAGAATACTCAAAAACCTCTTGATAAAAAAAAACAAAGTTGGAGGACTCATACTTCCTGGCTTTAAAGCTTATTACAAGCTAGAGTGGTCAATACAGGATGATATTGGCACAAGGATAGATGTATTGACCAATGAAATCTACTTGAGAATTCAGAAATAGACTCTAATATCTATGACCAATTGATTTTTGACATGGCTGCCAAGTTCACTTGATTGGGAAAAAAGGTTCTTCAACCAGTTGTACTGGAAGAATTGGATATCCATATGCAAAAAAATGAAAGAGAGTCCCTCTCTCACACCATATACAAAAAATAACTCATAATGGATCATGGACCTAAATATAATAAACCAGGACTATAAAACTCCTAGAAGAAAATGGAGGGAAGGGGAGTGGATGTGGCTCAAGCAGTTGTGCACCTGCCTCCCACATGGGAGGACCCGTGTTCAGTTCCCAGTGCCTTCTAAAGAAGACAAACAAACAACAGCAGACATCAAGTGAAAAACAACAAAACGAGCAAAAACAACAAGCAGAAAACAAGCAAAAACTATGAGCAGACAATGAGCAAAAACACAAGCAAAAAAACCGAGCAAGACAATGAGCAAAACAACAAGCAGACAATGAGCTCAAACAAACGAGCAGAGAGTGGATGTGGCTCAAGCAATTGGGCACCTGCCTCCCACATGGGAGTTCCTGTGTTCGGTTCCCAGTGCCTCCTAAAGAAAAAAAAAATGGAGGGAAGCATCTTCAGGAGCTTGTATTAGGCAATGGTTTCTTAGACTTTACTCCCAAAGCACAAGCAACAAAAGAAAAAAATAGATAAATAGAATGTCCTTAAATTAAAATGAAAAGTGAAAGGGCAACCTACTCAATGGGAGAAAATATTTGGAAACCACATATCCAAATAAAGATTTAGTATCCGAATATAAAAAGAAATCCTACAGCTCAACAAGAAAAAGACAAACAACCCAATTAAAAAAATGAGTGAAAGACTTGAATAGACATTTCTTCAAAGAAGATCTACAAATGGCTAAAAAGCACATGAAAAAAATGCTTATCACTAGCTATTGTGGAAATGCAAATCAAAACCACAGCAAGATATCATTTCATACCAACTAGAATGCCTACTATTAAAAAAAAATCCAGAAAATTATCGGGTGTTGGAGAGAGTGTGAAGGAATAGAATACTCATTCATTGCCAATGGGAATGTAAATGATCACTATGGAAGACAGTTTGGCAATTCCCCAGGAAGCCAAGTATAGATTTACTGTATGACCCAGCAATCTCGCTACTAGGTTTATACCCAAAAGAATTGACAGCAGGGACTCAAACAGAGGTTTGCACACTAATGTACATAGCAGCATTATTCACAATTGCCAAAATATGGAAGCAACCCAAGTATCCATCAACTGATGAACGGATAAATAAAATATGGTATATATACATATAATGGAATAGCATTCCCCATCTAAAAAGTCCTGATGCATGAACAACATGGATGAACCTTGAGGACAATATGCTAGGTGAAATAAGCCAGGCACAAAAGGTCAAATATTGTATAATCTCACTGATATGAACTAATTATAATAAGCAAACTGATAGAATCTAGAATATAGGTTACTAGGGGATAGATTGAAGGTAGAGAATGGGGAGCTGGTGCTTAATTTGTATAGAAATTCTATTTAGGTTGATTGTAAATGTTTGAAAATGGGTGGTGGTAATCGTGGCACAATCTTATGACCGTAATTAAAAAGTTTATTATTATTATTGGAATAATGAAAATGCTCTAATAATGTTTGAAGTGATGAATGCCCAACTATGTGATTAAATCAAATACCATTGATTGTATACTTTGGATGAATTGTATGCTTTATTAATATGTATCAATAAAATTGATTTGTTTTTTAAAAAAGTAACAGCACTGAATTATATAGGTGAATGTGGTTTAAAGGGGAAATTTTAGGTCCCATATGTTATTGGAATAAAATTTTAAAGATAAAACATAAGACTATAACACAGTGAACCCTATTATAGCCGATGGACTATGTAGTTCATAGTACAAGTATAAATATGTATTTTTCATGAATTATAAAAATGTATGACACTAACACAAGGTGTTAATAATAAGGTGGTATATGGGGAAAATACACCTAATGTAAACTATTGACAATAGTAAACGATACTATTTTAATAATCTTTCCTCAGTTAAAACAAAGGTAGCTATTGTTAAAAAAAATAGTACAGTATAAAATAGTGCTATCAGCAAGTGTAACAAATGTTCCACTCCAATGCAAGATGTTGGTGGTGGGGTAGTATATGGGAATCCTGTATTTTATGCATAATTGTTCTGTAAACCCACAAATTCTCTAATAAAAATACTAAAAAATAAAAAAGTGAGTGTTCACTGCTAAAACAAAATCTTTTCAAAACTTGCAAGACACTTGGTTAAAGACTTACCGTCTCGGGGGGCGGATGTGGCTCAAATGGTTGGGCGTCCGTCTGCCACATGGAGGGACCTGGGTTCGATCCCCGGGACCTCCCGGTAAAATTTTAAAAAAAAGAAAAAATTTAAAGACTTACCGTCTGACATCTTTAACTAACCAATTACATTTTCAGTTTGACCACACATTTCAGAGTCATAACTATACTAATATATTGGTTTTAGTATATACACAATTAATCCTTTTTATTAAATGATTTTAGTTAAAAATGTAAAGCATGCTTATTGTAAGTAATTTGGAAAATATAAAAGAATATAAAAAGAATAAAATGCAACATTAATACCTTAAAAAAAGAACTATGTGTAATTTTCTATACTGCCTTTTTACTAGCCTTTTTGCCTAATGGTCTAGCCCAGAGGTCAGCATATTACAGTGTGTGGGCCAACTCCCCCTGCTGCTTGTTTTGTATGGCCTGTGAATTAAGAATGGTGTTTATATTTTTAAATGGTTGGAAAAAATAACAAATCTCATGACATGATATTTATATGAAATTCACTTTTAAATGTACATAAATGAAAGTTTTATTGGAACACAGCCATGCCCATTCATTTATATATTGTTTATGACTACTTTTGTTCTCTAACAGCAGAGTTGAGTAGTTGCAACAGACATGGCCTGCAAAGCCTAAAATATTTACTATCTGGCTCTTCACAGAAAAAGTTTGTGGATCCCTGGTTTGTCGTAAGCACTTGTCCATGTTATCCAAAAGTTTGTAAGTTTTATAGCTACATAATGTTCCATCAAGTGACTATAACCTAGCTTATTTAACCATACTTTTGTTGTTAAATATTAGGTTATTTCCCAATTTGTTTGTTATTATTATAAGGAACCTAGTCATAAATGAAAATGTTTAATTAAATGGAATTAACCATTTAAGACAGTTGTCCAATTGTATTTCTAATGGTTCTATTAATTTATATAGTTATAGCTTATTTTGACTTTTGTGAATTGCCAGTTCATAACCTTATTTCATGATTCAAATCATTTTAAAGATGAAAAATCATGGAAAGAAAATTTTAAACTTTCTAAGATTTTTCCTTTAACCCATATTGTAAGTTACTCCCATTTCCAAAGATAATTAACAGTTTATTGTGATTCCTTTCAGAAAAAAAAGGTATATGCCTATATGTGTGTATGTGTGTTTATGCTTATTTTTTCTCTATTGAAAAATATATACACTATTTTGAACCTTTTTTCATTTGGACGTATTTGTATATCAGTACTTACATATTTTCCTCATTTTTTTTGAATGGTTATATTATGTGGTTGTATCAGACTTCATTTAAAAAGGCCTCTATTGTTGTGAACACTTTAGTTTCATTAATTTTTTAATGAAAATTGCTCCAATGAATACATCTGCATGCACATCTTGATGAACTTTTGATAGTGTAGCCATAGGAGAAATGCCTAGCAGTGGGATTGCTGCATCAAAGGTAGGTACATTTAAAAACTTCTAGAAAGGTTGCATTAGCGTACATATCGTATGAACTTGCCTATTTCTCCATCTCTTCAGCTGTGGGTATCATCAGTCATAGAAATTTTTGCCTGTCTGATAGGTGAAAAGTAATCTTTCATTGGCATGTTTTGTGTTTCATTTCTTTAATTATAAATGAAGCTTAGCACCTTTTCACATGTTTATTCATTATTGTTCCCCGTCATCAGACAGCCAATTTGTATCTGAGGTAGAAGCTGTCACTGGTTCCTCAGATCTGTTTTCTTTTTTATCATAGTAATAAAATCTCTGATTTTTACCTGCATATATCACTGCTCAGAAAAAAATAGATGCTACATTTCCCAGACTCCCCTGAAGCTAAGTTAGCCATGTGACCTAAGTTCTAGCCAATGGGAATGAGATGTAAGCAAAAGTGTTGCAATTTTAGGAAATGTCTTTGAATGGAAGGAGGTATCCTTAAAGCCTTTGCTACATCCTCCTTTCTTCTGGCTATAAGGCAGACATATAGCTGGAATGAGAGAAGCCATTTTGGTCCATGCAGTGGACACCATGTACTGAAGATGTAGAGCAGCAAGATAGAAGCAGCCTAGATTCCAGACAGCTTCATACCATATTAGGGAGAAATGCATTTCTTATTTAAGCCACTGACATTTGGGGTTTTCTGTTACAGCTGAACCCAATCTTAATAAATACACTATCCTTAGCCTATTTTCTAATTAGATTCTTTGATTAATTGATTTGCCATGAGCCTTTTATAAGTTAAGAAAGTCACCCCTATGGCTATCACATGTTAAAATGTTTTTACCAGCTTGTCATTTCAGTTCATTAATGACATTTTTCTATATAAAACACAAATTTTTATTTACTTGTTGTACTTTTTTAATATATTTGAGTATATGGAGGTATTTACATTTCAAATTCTCTCTGAGTTGTAATGCCTTCTTTGCATTTTCTGGCCATTTCTAGCATTCTCTACCTTTAGGTGTATCAGGATTGCCAGGATAGGAGTAGACAGGGAACAGAGGGGTGTGAAGGAATAGAGTAAAACTGGGGAAAGAAAGAACAAAGATGATCTGGGAAAATTCTACATCTCTTTTTCCAACCACAACTTGTGTTAGGCTATCTAACATACAAAAGAAGAAAATGGGAACTGCTATCCTGCTAGGCACAAGACATCTTTAAAGTAACTGAAAATTAAAGATTAAATTTTCCATTGTAATTTAAAGCTTCAGGGTAAATTTTATCTCTGAATAGAACAACATACAAGCATCTTTGGTGAAAGAGCTAGAAGTTCTTTTATTTTGTGTAAATGCCATCAAATCTATTAATTTACTCCAGCCCAATGGGATTCAAATATTGAACTATAATAAAACATACTATCAAAATATAAGTATTTATAATGTACTTTTATTTTCCATTTCCACAGAGATTTTTTGAGCCCTTACTTTGTTTATGAAACAGTTCTGGATATAAAAATAAGCCTCAGGCTATGTCTTCTTTGGGTGGCATGATAGGATAGTAGTCAAGTATATGAGTAGGAAAATCAGATGGATCAGGATTCACACCCCTTTCTAACATTTACCGAGCTGTGCAACCTGGAGCAAGGTATTCTCCTTTTCTGAGTACTCTTCAACTGAAAAATGAGGGTAATAGTAATACTTTCTCATTAATTTGTTGGAAAAATTGAGATGCCTACTGAACAAAGTATAGCACAGTGCCAGACACATATGCTCATGGCTATGCTTATAAACTTGGAATTTATTATCACTTGGGAAGGTAGAAAGAGAAGTGAAGAAGAGTAGCTACTGCATGCTGTGCATTTTTATGTATATACTTTTATTTAATCCTTATAACAACCCTGTGAGGGATTCTTCTTCCTACTTTACAAATAAGGATACAAGCTCTAACAGGTTAAGTAGCTTGCCAAGGATCATGTAGTTAATAAACAGCAGAATCAAATTTGGAACCTGATGACTCTCTGACTTCGCAGCCCATATCTTTTCCACTATATTGTGCTACGTCTAATTGGGACATAATCTGTATATGTGTGAAATAACCAAAAGCAAAATAAGAACAAAATCATGGAGTAAAAGCATGCATGGTTTTTTCCTCCAATTATTCAACAACTCAGAATCTTAATTAGTGCCGGATACTCTGCTAATTGCTAGGAATACAAAGTCGTGATTCCATCATTGAGTGCTCATAGTTTTGTAGGGGAGATACAAGAAAGTACAAATAATTACAACTAATAAAATAAATGTTCATGAAGGAAGGTAAAAGTGCCATTGGATGTTGCAGCTAACTGTAATTGGGAAAGGATGGAGAGAATATCTGGAAAGGGATTGCCTAGGAAGTGAAGCCTTGAGCAGAGTCTGAAAGATGGAGAATGCATTTACCTGACAAAAGACAGATTATCTCAGACAGTGGACAGGGAGGAGGCAGGTATGGATTGTGAATATGTCATATTTAGGAACTCACAAGTTCCATGTGACTGGATTGCAGAGTATAAGTGAGAAAATAGTAGATGAAGATGAACAGGGAAACAAAGCATGAAGAATTGAGCCCATTAATCCAATCAATCTACCACATCAGCCAAGTGTAAAGGCTGAATTTGGACCAGATAGATTAACTCTAGAGCTCAGGTTCTTAAGCCAATGCTGAGTGCCTACTTGAGAACAAAATTGTGATGTGAATCAAGTTTATTATTAGTATCTTCTACCTCTCTTTTCTGATTTGTTTTCTTCTCTATGATTGCTCTTCCTTCTTAATATCTAGGTATACTCAGATCTATTAAGTGTTTCCTGTCCATCTAGAGCCTCCTTTACAATACTCTGTTGACTCACATTCACCCCATGCCTTAAGGATAGTGAACTGAAGAGCCAAACTGGACTGTATTAAGGTTTAAATGACTTACAGGGAGAATAATACACAAAATATTCATATAGGTTTGATATTGGGAACTAAAAGTTAAAATTGACAACTAAAAGGAATAAAGTTTTAATGGTTTCATAGCAGCTGTGTATATATAAATACAACACACATATATAATGTGTACATGTATATGTGCATATCAAGTATATATATATATATATATATATATATATATATATATATATATATACTTAACTGCTGTATGTATATATACATGTATACATGTGTATCTATATCGGGTATATAATTGAGCACTCCACATGAAAAAAGTGTATATGCAATTACTTGTCAACCCTGGTTGCCTGTGTAAACCAGCATAGCAGAACTGGAAAATGGACAAGTAGAATTTGGTTAAATATTTGGAAGGAAGAAAACTTTGCGATACTGAGTTTTGAGAGCAGTGGTTAGAATACATTAGGACCTAGATTAGAAATGGCCAGGGAGTTCTTTGTAAGGCCCTTTTGTGAATGCTGGGTTTTCCCTGTCAGTTGATGAAGACTGTGCACTATACCTAAAACCAGTCAGTAATTTTCAGAGTTTGTAAACATTATCAGAGTTTGAAGTAATGAAAAGAATGTAATTGAATGAAGCCACATAATCTAAAGTGGCTAATTTGTATTCCTTCCCCTTAAGAATAGCTTTGTTGAGGTTTCTATTTGGGAAACTGATTTCTGGGTTAATATCATCCACAAAAGTGTCAACATTACATCACACATGGAATTATGATGAAACTTCGGAGCTGGAAATAGTCCAGCTTTCTTATTTTATAGACAAAGGAAGTGAAACCTAGATGGACTAATTCACCTGCCCCAAAATACTCAGCTACATTGTAACAGAATTGGAATGAGAAACTAAAGTTTTTCTGATATCCAGTCTAGTATACTTTTCACCATACTATATGCTTAGCATAATCTCCATGCAATGCTATTTAGGCTTACTAAATCACATTCCCCCTCATTTTTTATAATACTAAATTCTAGAAGACTTAACTTGATCATAAATGCTACAAAGGAGACAAATGGCTTAGAGTCATTGTTTTAGAAGCCTTGGTCTGCAAGATGGCTTTGATTTATAGCCAGTTTATTGAGTGATTATTTTGTTATCATACTTATTCTTTATTTTTGTTGGGAAAACACTCAGAAAATTAAGTTATTAAAAGCCTTGAAAAATGGCTATTGGACATGTCCAATTACTATATTTCATAAGATTTTTAAAATGCAGAATTTTAGTAGACACGTTTTGTATTGTAAATATGTATTTAGCTGATGGACTGTAACAATTCAAATAGAATCATTTACAGCTTATTGAGTAAATGAAAGTGCTTCCATAAAGATTCACATGACACCTGGCTTTTATTTTAGGTAAATAATTTCCTTTTGAAAAATTGCTTAAATTTAGATTTACTTAAGAGACTTCCAAAACCTCAGCAATTTAAAAAGTAGGTTAAATGCCCATGGACATTACCGATTTAAAATGTAAAATCAGATGGTGAATAGTAACTGTTAATCATCTCTGATAAGTTATTTAACTGCCTTTTACTCAGTATTACGTTAAAAGTGCTGTATATATTAACACCTTTTAATATAATATGATATGTTTCTGGACTTTTTTGGTAACAAGGAAAATAGTTCATTCATATATACATGTTATTTTAATACCATATTCTCAAATTAAGATTTCATCAGAATTTTTGCTGGCTTATTTATTTATTTATTTATTTATTTATTTATTTATTTATTTATTTATTTTAGGAGGTACCAGGGATTGAACCCAGGACCTTGCACACAGGAAGCAGGCACTCAGCCACTGAGCTACATCCACTCCCCTGGCTTATTTTTAAGCTATTTAGTGACTTAAATTCAGATTTCTTTTTACCATTTCATGAAAAAAAAAATCTCCCATTTCCTATTTCATAAAAAATATTTTTTAGCAGTATACAGAGTACAAAAAATGACCTAGTGAACAAGAACAGTAATTTATTTTCATTTAAATAAAAGTAACTCTTTAACTTTAAGGAAATCTCTCTTCTTCCCTAGCTCCTGAGATTATTTTCCATGTGTAGGACATAAGGTCAGAAGATATTATGCAAAACTGAGATTCTGATTTAGTAACTAGAGGTAGAGAAATACTCAACACCCCATTTCAAGGTTATTTCCCAAAAAAAAAAAAAAAAAAAAAAAAAAAGCTATATTAGTTCAAAGGGTGCTTTCAGACAACTATGTGGAAAACAGATATTTTAAAAAGTAAGACTAGAGAATGCAAAAGCAGAGACCCTTTGAAGGGTGCCAAGATCCATAGAATATTAAGGATAAATGAGCAGTTAGGAGAGGCCTTCCCAAAAGGACTGCCCTCCTAATTTGTGATTTTTAGATTGATGGTATAATAAGAACAAAAAAGAAAACTTCCAGTACAGAATATAGGTTAGATTAAAATTATGTGTATCTCTAATATTGACAAAGCAGGAGTGATTGTTCAGTTTGGCACAGTCTCTTTAGTCTCAAGCATCAGAAGAAAACAGCCTCAGAGGATATCTGGCCTTCCTTGATCTGATTCTGCACACTCCCTTCTTTTTTTATATATAGTTTTCTCAGACAAGAATTGAAGTATAAAGATGTAACCAGAAACCTTGCCTGGCACTATTCTTTTATCATAATAAAGAATACTATTGCTATAACTAAGTTTTTTTAAGAAGTAAATCATGCCCCACCATCTCCTGCTCTTATAGCATTCCCCTTACCCCTGGATCTGGTAGAATGAGAAGTTAGTAGATGACCCTATGTTTTTCACAACAGCAAAATCAATAACAGCTGATGATGTTACCAATTTACACTCACAGTCAAAGAAATCAGAAAAGGAGGTTCTAATAGCAATAAAAGTACAGGAGTCTACCCTTTAAGCCTCTGTCAGGTTCTGAACTGATATGCTCAGGCCTGATGTGTAATAATCCCAGGATGAAGGTTCTGCAAGTGAAACCTCATTAGTGCTGCTAAGTAACTCAGTATATCATTTTGGGAGTTTTTTCCTTCCGTGGAGATAAGCTAAACCCTTTCCTTCATAGAGCCATTCATGTGGCCATTATAGATGTTTTTTTTAAATTCCCGCATAAAAATAAGTGATTTCCATCAGCTATAGACTTTCAGTGGAGTATCAAGAAATCAAAAGAACCAAGATCAAAGAAAAATGCTAAACTAGGTGTTAGATGCAGCCATTGATTTTTCACCAGTTGTATGTTTTTAAAAATCCACCAAAATGGTAAATCGGAGAAGTTGAATTTCTAATACTTTCCTAAAGCCAATGATAGTATCCCTTTTTTTTTTCATATGCAGAAGCAGGTCTGTGTTACAACATAGTAAGGCAGACCCTTAAACTTCATACTATTTTGTTATCAAAAACTTAGAAAATCTACCAGAAATCTAGAATCTAGAATATTGTTTTTAGTTGAGGTACTTAGTGACTAGACTTAGCAACATTCATTTGCTGGGTGTAGCAGTTTGGTATTATTTATGAATTCCTAAAATAGATATTGGATTATGTTTGTAAATTGGCCCTCTCCTCTGGGTACATTAGATTGTATTGGATTCAGAGGTTTCACTCATACTTGATTAAATTATGATTAAGGCTTTGATTAGGCCACATCAGTAGGACATGAGAAAACAACAAGGCAGATGAGTTAGTTGGAGTTTTGATCCTGGATCCCAGAAGTAAACACACAGAGAAGCAGGTATTGTGAGGAAGGAGCGAAGTCTCCATTAAACACAGGCAGAAGCCTCGGGAAGAGAGACGAGCTGTTTGCCTGATAGCCTACAGCTGGCCTTGTGGAGAAAGCAGAGCAGCTGAGCTGGAAGAGAAATGAGCCCCAGGAAGAGGGGAACCCAGGAAGCCTGAACTCTTGGTGGACATTGGCAGCCATCTTGCTCCAACATGTGGCAACAGACTTTGGTGAGGGAAGTAACTAATGCTTTATGGCCTGGTAACTGTAAGCTTCTACCCCCAATAAATACCCTTTATAAAAGCCAACAGATTTCTGGTATTTTGCATCAGCACCCCTTTGGCTGACTAATACACTGGGAATAAAAAATTCTGACATACAATTGGTTACTCTTTTCCAGGTATTATAAAATAATACCTGCTTTCCTGCTAAAATTTTATTCATGTTAAATGTTAACTACATGACCAATGTTACTTAAGAGTATAGCTTCATCAAAATGTTAATTCTATTTCAAGTACTTCAAGAGTGTGTGACATTTAAGCTTGTTTTCCAACAGTTTCAGGATGCCAGTAGTGTTTTAAAATATATGAAAACATTGGAATTTTCATGTTGCAATCACATATTTTGAAACATGATTCCCAAATTCTTATAATAGAACCGTCTTTATCAAAATAGGATGGTGGCATTATTTTTAAAGGTAGAAGAAAAAGTTCATTTCTCTAGCATCCTGTTTCTCAGTGTATTATTTTCTAGAGTTCACTAGGATTAATTTATTTTTCTTTGTGCTATGTTTGACTATTAAATAAGTCAGACTAATAGTTTTTTCTCATTTTTTTAGTCAGTGAAATTGTAGTTTTACAGAAAAAAATGTATGCAGAAAGTACAGAGTTCCAGTATACTACCCCCCCAAACACACAAACACACAGTTTTCCCTATTATTAACAATTTTCATTAGTGTGGTACCTCTGTTACAATTGATGAAACGATATTATGATAATTATACTATTAAATGCAGTCTACAATTTACATTATGGTTCATTCTTTGTGTTGTACATTTCTATAGTTTTTAAAAATTTTTATTATGTAACGTATGTATAACCTAAAATTTACCATTTTGACCAGTTTCAAATATAAAATTCAATGCTGCTAATTACTATCACAATGTTGTGCAATCCTCACCACCTCCATTACCAGACTGATAGATTTTTTAAAACAGTTTTTTCTTTATTAGAGAAATTGTGGGTTTACAGAACAATCATGCACAACATACAGAATTCCCGTACACCACCCCACCACCTACACCTTGCATTGATGTGGAATATTTGTTATGATTGATGATAGAACTTGTTTATAATTGTAATATTAATTAAAGTCCATGGTTTAACTTAGGGTTCACTGTATAGTGTAGTTCTATAGATTTTTTTAAAAATTTTATTCTGTTACTATATATATAATCTAACATTTTCCCTTTTAACCATATTCAGATATATATTTCAGTGCTATTAATTGTGTTCAGTGTTGTGTTACCATCACCATCCTCCATTACCAAAACTTTAGCATTATTCCAATAGGAACCCTGTACATTCCTCATCCCCACCATTGGCACCCTCGTCTGTTTGCTTGTTTTTGCTCGCTGTTTTTTTGTTTTTGTGTTTTTTTGCTCGTTGTTTTTGCTTGTTGTCTGCATGCTGTTTTTTGCTCTTTGTCTTCTCGTCTGTTTTTTTTATTTTTTTTTTTATTTTTAGGAGGCACCGGGAACCAAACCAGGACCTCACATGTGGGAGGCAGACTACTCAACTGCACGAGCCACATCCACTCCTTGCTCATTTGTTTTTGCTCATTGTCTTGCTTTTTTTTTTTTGCTCATTGTCTGCTCATTGTTTTTGCTTGATGTCTGCTCATTGTGTGTTCGTTGTTTGTTTGTCTTCTTTAGGAGGCACCAAGAACCAAACCTGGAACTTCCCATGTAGGAGGCGGGTGCTCACCTGCTTGAGCTACATCTGCTGGCCCCTTAACTTCCCATTCCCTATCCCCACCTCTTCCCATCCCCTGGTAACCTATGAGTTTGTTTATTCTAAACATTTCAAATACGTGAGATCATACAGTGTCTGTATCTGGCTTATTTCACTCAACATGATGTCTTCAAGGTTCATCCATGTTGTTACATGTGTCAGGATGTCATTCCTTTTTACAGCTAAATAATATTCCATTCGAGGAACGTACCACATTTTATTTATCCATTCATCAGTGGCTGGACACTTGGCTGCTTCCGTCTTTTGCCAATTGTGAATAATGCTGCATCAGTGTGCAAATATCTCTTTAAGTCCCTGCTTTCAATTTTCTTGGGTATATACCTAGTAGTGGGATTGCCGGGTCATATGGTAGTTCTATACTTAGGGTCTGATGAACTTTCAAACTGTCTTCCACAGTGGCTGCCTCATTTTGCATTGCTACCAGCAATGAATAGGTGTTCCTGTTTCTCCACATCCTCTCCATCACTTGTTATTTTCCTTTTTTTTTTTTTTTTTTTTTTTAATAGCCATTTTAATAGGTGTGAATTGTATCTCACTGTGGTTTTGATTTGCATTTCTACTGATGGCTAATAGTTTTGAACATATTTTTATGTGCTTTCTGGCCATTTGTATATCTTCTTTGGAGAGATGTCAATTAAACTCATTTGCTCATTTTTAATTGGGTTTTGTCTTTTTGTTGTTAAGTTGAATGATTTCTTTATATTTTCTGGATATTAAACTTTTATTGTATATGTGGTTTCCAAATATTTTTCTCCCACTGTGTAAGTTCTCCTTTTACTTTCATGATAAAGTCCTTTGAGGTGCAAAAGTTTTTTATTTTGATGAGGTCCCAATTATCTCTTTTTTTTCCTTTTGTTGCTTGTGCTTTGGGTATACAGTCTAAGAAATCCTTGCCTAACACAAGGCCCAGAAAGTGCTTCCCTCCATTTTCTTCTAGGAGTTTGATAGTTCCACCTCATATATTTGATCCATTTTGAGTTGATTTTTGTTTATGGTGTGTGAGGTGGGAGGGGTCCTACTATTTTTTCTTTTTTTAACAAATAGAGATCCGGTTTAACCAGCACCATTTGTTGAAAAGGTTGCTCTTTCCCAATTGAGTTGTCTTTAACACCTTGTCAAAAATCAATTGGACATAAATAAAAGTTAATTTGTGAGCTCTCAGTTCTATTCCATTGATCTGTATGTCGATCTTTGTGCCAGTACCATGCTGTTTTGATTTCTGTGGCTTTGTAATAAGTTTTAGATCAGCAAATGTGAGTCCTCCAACTTCATTCTTCTTTTTCAAGCTGGCTTTAGCTGCTCAGGGCCCCTTACCCTTCCATATAAATTTTTATTTTAATATATTTTTTATTTTTTCTAAAAGATATTTAGATTACATAAAATGTTACATAAAAAAATATAAGCGGGAAGCGGCTGTGGCTCAATCAGTAGGCCCCCCGTTTACCATATGAGAGGCCCCGGGTTCAGTTCCCGGGGCCTCCTGGTGAAGGCAAGCCTGCCCGCACGGCGTGGTTAGCTGACCCAGCGAGCACAAGCAGCAAGGGGGTATAAATGAATAAATAAATAAAAGCTTTAAAAAAAAAAAAAAAGCTTTAAAAAAAAAAAAAATATATATATATATATAAGGGATTCCCATATGCCCCACTCCCCACACCTCCCAATTTTCCCCACATTAACAACTTCTTTCATTAGTGTGGTACATTCATTGCAATTGATGAACACATTTTGGAGCATTGCAACTAAGGATGGATTATAGTTTACATTGTAATTTATACTCTCCCCCACTCAATTCTGTAGGTTATGGCAGGATATATAATGGCCTGTATCTGTCATTGCAATGTCATTAAGGACAATTCCAAGTCCTGAAAGTGCCCCCATATTATATCTCTTTTTCCTTTTCCCTGCCTTCAGCACCTCCAGTGGCCACTATCTCCACATCAATGATATAATTTCTTCCACTACTAGCATCACAATAAGTCTATAAAAGAATACGAGTAAGTCCACTCTAGTCCATATTTTATTCCCCAATCCTGAGGTTTCTGGGATGGTGATGCCCACTCTACCTCTAACTGAGAGGGGGCTTCGATCCCATATGGCTGATGGATGAGACTCTCTTGCTTGCAGTTGTAGACTTTATCAGTTTCTTGGTATGATGGTTGTCCATCCTCACCTCTTTGTTATTTGTCCTGGGTGAGTCCAATGAACTGGAGAGTAGGTGTTGCAACTCTGCTGAGGCTCAGGGCCCAGCTGGCACATGGAAAGCCCAAAGATTCAAGTCTCTTGGGCATACACCTACAAATTCCAACACCAACTATAGGTTCAAATTGAAGGGAAAGAAGAGGCATGTGTAGAGAAGTCACAACTGAGTCCAACTCTATGACACTTCAGAGCACAAACTCCAAATTAGGGCCCACTGGCAAGGCACCAAACTCCGGAGCTATGTGCCATGGCCGTAGGACTTGGGTATCTCCAGAGCCCTCAGGAGCCCCACTATTTGGGGTAGTACCTACTTTGGCAGTCTATGTGATCCTGCTGAGATATGCATAAGTGCTACCTCTGGGATGACCTCCCGACTCACTTTGAAGTCTCTTAGCCATATAAACTCATTTGTCTTTACCTTTTCCCCTTTTAATCCATGTCTTTTTCCAGTTGCATTGCTAGTTGGTGCTTGTTAGTAATCCCTCGGTGCCAAGGAGGGTCATCCCTGGGAGTCATATCCCATGCTGGAGGGAAAGTAATGCATTTATACGCTGAGTTTGGCTTATAGCGAGGCCATGTTTGAGCAACATGGAGGCGCTCAGGAGGTAACTCTTAGGAACCCTACAACACTAGGCTAAGTTGCAATTTCAAGAGCAAAGGCTCATAAGCATAGTCATCAATATCAAGGGCCCATCAATGGACCATCCTTCTTCACTAGTCGTTGCCCCTGTAATTGGGGGATTGTTGCTGTTCCATTAGAGAATGTGGCGGAGCTCCCCAGGATGGGAATTCAGTACTCTTTCAGTTATTGTATGAATCTCTATCCACTGTGACAATGCCCTATGAACATTTGAACACATTTAAATACCTTATATGTATGCCCAGGTGAATTTGCTCCCATTTATCCCCCATCACTGAGACACCTTACACCAATGATCCTCCCCTGCCACAGTTGTAACCCTTCTGTGGTCCAAAACTTCTTCAAAAATGAAGCCAAGAGAGCCTCCTTGTTGCTCAAATGTGGCCTCTCTCTAAGCCAAACTCAGCATATGATTGCATTACCTTCCCCCC
>JAKSZT010053764.1:5586519-5600133 GCA_026826555.1 Tolypeutes matacus | reverse complement strand
AGTGGACTTGATGGTATTCTCTTGCTCACATATGGTGATTCTTGCAATGCAAGAAATTATAACAATGAGGTGGAGCCAGTGGCCACTTGACACTTTTGGGGTAGGGAGGGGATGAGCAGTTGAAATACAGGGGCTTCTTTGGGAGTTGGAGGTTGTCCTGAGTACTGTTGTGGCAATGGATGTAGGCCATTTTAAATCAGCACACACCACTCAGAACTGAGTGGGAGAGAGTGTGGTCTACAGTGTGAACTGTGGTCTATGGTTGGTGGCAAGGCTCCAGGATGTGTAAGTTCATTGAGGGTGGTGGGCCACACTGTGGGAGATATTTGTGTGGGATGTGGTGGGAGGTGTGGGAGGTGGGCAACATGGGAATCCCAGTGGGTTCCGGGTAATATTTTAGGTAATCTAAGCACCTCTTAAAATATATGTATATATATATATATATATATATAAATAACATTTTTGTAAGCAAATACATATGCATATATATTTATATATCATTTTACAAATGTTTGTAAGTATTGTGAGAATTTTGATTTTTACCCATAATAAAAAAAAATTTAAAAAAAGGGGAAAAAAAAAATGAAGCCAAGAATATTGCCACGTACAATTAATAGGAAAATGAAATAATAATGATAGGTTTAAACATAAGAAATAAAATGCATAATAACTTAGAAATAGTATAACTAAATTAAAATTTAAAATTTGGGATATTAAAAAAATAATGAAAAATATTAAAAAAAAATTTTTTTTGACATTTTTGCCTTACATCCCTGTAATATCTGTTGTCCTGTATGTACAGGAACATTTTCTTCCGTGTCTTCCCCAGTGTCATACTTCTTTTCATTTTGTCTTCAAAGAAGTTTTAGGCCACAGTAAAGTCACATACAGAATATAGGAGACTCCCATATACCCAACATCCTCCCCCTTTCCCCCTTCCCATATTAATAATCTTTTTATGTGTGGATGGTACATTTATTACAACTGATGTACATAAATTGAAACATAGCAACCAACCATGGTCAATGGTTGACATTATGGTTTATGTTTTAGACCATACACATTTATAAATTTTGATGGTATTTAACATGGCCTGTGTCCATCATTGTAAGATCATGTAAAACACTTCCATTGCCCACTAAATGCCCCCAGTATGATCTATTCTATTCCTCCCTCCCCTTCACCCCAGGGCCCATGGCGACCACCAGACTTCACTCCTTCAAGGACAAGGTTCATAGTTACTTACAACAACGGTGAGGGCTTGACACACTGGTCTGTCCTCCCCTAATAGAAACCATCCATGCTCTGGATAAACACCCACCCCTCTCTTTGAGAACATATCAGGCCTCACCAGGATGGGAGTCCAACTCCTTCCTGCTTGTTTTGTGGGTCTCCACCCACTGATACAACACACTATGACAAAATGATCACTGGCACATTCTCTAGAAAACTGCCCCAGGTACATCCTGTCCCTAATACCCCCCCACCCAACAACCTAAACCCTTCCTTATCAACCAGAATAGCTTTCCCAATATTGTAGATTCAACCACATATCCACCAATCCCTGGTGTTCACTTGCTCCCTCCCCCAACCCTACCCCCAGTTCCATGGACTGTCCAACCCACCCTCTCTACCCTACCCACCTGTCAAAGTTACACTGCCCAACCCAATAGTATCACTATACCCCTGTCATATCCCTTCACTGCACAACTACTCACTTCCACCTTATCACCCATATGGGCGTTGGCTTACAACCTTCTTCTCCTTTTTATTTCCTGTAAACCTGTCTTCCAGACTCTAGCTCTCTGAGTCTGCTTGATTTGCTTAATCATATCAGAGAGGTCATGTAATATTTGTCCTTCAATATCTGGCTTTACTCATTCAACATAAGGTCCTCAAGATTCATCCATGTTATCCCATGTGTTAGTACCATATTCCTTCTTAGCTGAATAATATTCCATTGTATGTATATACCACATTTTGTTTATCCATTCATCTGTTGATGGGCATTTAGGTTGATTCCAACTTTTGGCAATAGTGAATAATGCCACTATGAACATTAGTGTGCATATATCGCTTCGTGTCCTTGCTTTCAGTTCTTCTGGGTATATACCCAGCAGTGGAATTGCTGGATCATATAGCAGATCTATATTTAGTTTTTTGAGGAACTGCCAAACTGTCCTCCACAATGGCTGGACCATTCTACATTCCCACCAGCAGTGGATGAAGGTTCCCATTCCTCCACATCTTCTACAACACTTGTAGTCTCTGTTTTTTAGTGGGTGCCAGTCTAATGGGTGTAAGATGTTATCTCATTATAGTTTTGATTTGCGTTTCCGTAATAGCGAGTGGTGGTGAGCATCTTTTCATGTGCTTTTTAGCCATTTGTATTTCTTCCTTGGTAAGTGTCTGTTCAAGTCGCTTGCCCATTTTTTAAATGGGTTGTTTGTCTTTTTATTTTCGAGATATAGGATTTCTTTATATATGCTGGATATTAGGCTATTATCAGATATATGGTTACTAAATATTTTCTCCCATTGGGCTGTCTTTTCACTTTCTTGACAAAATCCCTTGAGGTCTAAAAGTTTTTCATTTTGAGGAGGTCCCATTTATCTATTTTTTTCTTTCGCTGTTCATGCTTTGGGTGTGAATTTCATGAAACCATTTCCTATTACAAGGTCCTGTAGATGCTTCCCTACATTATCCTCCAAGGTCTTTATGGTTTTGGCTCTTATATTTAGATTTTTGATCCATCTTAAGTTGATTTTTATATAAGTTGTAATATGGTATTCCTCTCTCATTCTTTTGGATATGGATATCCAGTTCTCCAAGCACCTTTTGTTGAAGAGGCCATTCTCTCCCAATTGAGTGGGCTTGGTGGCTTGTTAAATATCAGATGACTGTTTATGTGAGGACCTTATCAGAACTTTCAATTCAGTTCCATTGGTTGGTATGTCTATCCTTGTGCCAATACCATGCTGTTTTGACCACTGTAGCTTTGTAGTATGTTTTAAAGTCAGGTAGTGTGATTCCTCCCATTTCATTTATCTTTTTCAATATGTTTTTGGCCATTTGGAGCCTCTTGCCCTTCCAAATAAATTTCATAGTTAGTTTTTCCAATTGAGTAAAAAATGATGTGCTGATTTTTATTGGAATTGCATTAAATCTGTAGATCAATTCGGGTAGGATAGACATCTTAATGATGTTTAGTCTTCCTATCCATGAACAGGAAATATTCTTCTATTTATTTAAGTCTTCTTTGATTTCCTTTAACAGTGTTGTGTAGTTTTCTGTGTATAAGTCATTTACATCTTTAGTTAAATTTATTCCTAGGTATTTGATTCATTTAGTTGCTATTGTAAATAGGATTTTTTTCTTGATTTCCTCCTCAGATTGCTCATTATTGGTGTACAGAAATGCTATTGATTTTTGCACATTGATCTTATAACCTGCGACTTTACTGAACTCATTTATAAGCTCTAGAAGCTTTGTTGTAGATTTCTCAGGGCTTTCTATGTATAGAATCATGTCGTCTGCAAATAGTGAAATTTTTACCTCTTCCTTTCCAATTTGGATGCCTTTTATATCTTTTTCTTGCCTCAGTGCTTGAGCAAGTACTTCTAACACAATATTAAATAGGTGCGGTGAGAGTGGGCATCCTTGTCTTGTTCAAGATCTTAGAGAGAAAGCTTTTAATATTTCACCATTGAAGATGATGTTAACTGTGGGTTTTTCATATATACCCTTTATCATGTTCAGAATGTTTCCTTCTATTTCTATATTTTGCAGGGTTTTTTTCAGGAAAGGGTATTGTATTTTGTCAAATGCTTTTTCTGCGTCTATAGAGATAATCATGGGATTTTTTTTCTTTTGATCTGTTTATATGGTGTATTATGTTGATTGATTGTCTTATGTTGAACCATCCTTGCATACCAGGGATGAAACCCACTTGGTCATGGTGTATAATTCGTTTGATGTGTTGTTGAATACGATTAGCAAGTATTTTGTTGAGAAGTTTAGCATCTAGGTTCATTAGAGAGATTAGTCTGTAATTTTCCTTTCTTGTGGCATCTTTGCTTGGCTTTGGTATTAGGAAAACGTTGGCATCATAGAATGAGTTAGGCAATTTCCTTCTACTTCTTTTTTTTTTTTTTTTTAAGATTTTATTTTTTTATTTATTCATTTATCCCCCCCTTGCTGCTTGCGCTCGCCGGGTCAGCCAACCACGCCGTGCAGGCAGGCCTGCCCCCACCAGGAGGCCCCAGGAACCGAACCCGGGGCCTCCCATATGGCAAACGGGAGCCCTACTGATTGAGCCACAGCCGCCTCCCAATTTCCTTCTACTTCTATGTTTTGGAAGAGTTTAAGCAGGACTGGTGTTAGTTCTTTCTGGAATGTTTGGTAGAATTCACCTGTGAAGCCATCTGTATCTGGGCTCTTCTTGGTTGGAAGGTTTTTGATGACAAACTCAATCTCATTACTTGTGATTGGTCTTTTGAGTTCATCAGTTTCTTCTTTCATCAGTGTAGGCTGCTTGTGTGTTTCTAGGAATTTGTCCATTTCCTCTAAACTGTCATTCTTGTTGGCGTATAATTTTTCAAAGTATCCTCTTATGATACTCTTTATTTCAGTGGGGTCAGTGCTGATATCCTTTTCCTTGCTTCTTCTTTTGTGTATCTGCATCTTCTCTCTTTTTTCTTTTTTAGTCTAGCTAAGGGTTTGTCAATTTTATTGATCTTCTTGACAAACCAGCTTTTGGTTTTGTTTATTTTTTCTAGTGCTTTTTTATTTTCTATTTCATTAATTCTTCTCTAATCTTTGTTATTTCATCCTTTCTACTTCCTTTGGGGTTAGTTTATTGTTCATTTTCTAATTCCTCTAGGTGTGTATTTAAGACTTCAATTTTAGCTCTTCTTTTTGTGATATATGTGTTTATGGCTATGAATTTCCCTCTCAGTACAGCTTTTGCTGCATCCCATAGATTTTGATATGTTGTATTGTCATCTTCATTAATTTCAAGGTAGTTATTGATTTCTTTTGTGATTTCCTCCTTGAACCACTGTTTGTCTAAGAGTGTGTTGTTTAGCTTCCATATTTTTTTGCCTAATCTGGTTCTATGACCCTTACTGTTTTCCAGCTTCATTCTATTATGGTCAGAGAAATTACTTTGTATAATTTAAATCTTTCTGAATTCATTGAAAGTTGTTCTGTGGCCTAGCATGTGGTCTATCTTGGAGAATGATCCATGTGCACTCGAGAAGAAAGTACATCCTGCTTTATTTGGGTGTAGTGTTCTGTATATGTCTATTGGTCCAGATCCTCTAATGTATTATTCAGTCTTTGTTTCTTTATTGATTCTCTGTCAAGAAGTTCTGTCTAATAGTGACAGTGGTGTATTAAAGTCCCCCACTATAATTGTAGAGCATCTATTCTCTCTCAAGTGTTTGCCTCATGTATTTGAGGTGCCCCATTTAGGTGCATAAATGTTTATGATTGTTCTTTCTTCTTGAAAGATTACTCTTACTACTAATATATAGTGTCTGTCTTTGTCTTTTAAAATAGTTTTGCATTTAAAGTCTATTTTGTCTGATATTAGTATAGCTACTCCCATCCTCTTTTGGTTGTTGTTTTGTTGTTTGCTTGTAAAATTGTTTTCCAGCCATTCATTTTCAGCCTCCTTGAATCCCTGAGTCTAAGGTGGGTTTCTTGTAGACAGCATATAGATGGGTCATATTTCCTTATCCATTCTGCCAATCTGTGTCTCTTGACTTGTGAGTTTAATCCATTAACATTCAGTGTTATTACTGTTAGGGAATTACTTACATTAGCCATATTTTCTTTGAGTTTATGTATGTCATATGTTGTTTTTATTACTCTTTTTTTTTTTTCCTTACACTCTTCTACAACTTTCTCCAGTTTTTTCCTTTCAACCTGCGGCACTCCCTTTAATATTTCCTGAAGGTCAGGTTTCTTAATTTCTGTTTATCTATGAATATTTTGAATTCTCCCTCATTTTTGAATGCCAGCTTTGCTGGTAGAGTATTCTTAGTTGGAAGTTTTTTCTTTTAGCGCCTTGACTATGTCATACCACTGCCTTCATGACTCCATGGTTTCAGATGAGAGATCAGCACTTAATCTTATTGAGCTTC
The DNA here is from genome assembly GCA_026826555.1 of Tolypeutes matacus. Taxonomy (NCBI): domain Eukaryota; kingdom Metazoa; phylum Chordata; class Mammalia; order Cingulata; family Chlamyphoridae; genus Tolypeutes; species Tolypeutes matacus. Next base: position 5,593,984 of record JAKSZT010053764.1, on the reverse strand, counting down.
CCTTTTATGTGATGGTTCTTGCTGCTTTCACTATTCTATCTTTGTCTTGAGCATTGGACAAATTGGCAAGTATGTGTCTTGAAGTAGACCTGTTGGGATTTATACTGTTTGGGGTATGATGTGCTTCCTGGACATGTACATCTATCTCACTCAAAAGGTTGGGAAGTTTTCAGCTATTATTTCTTCTAACACTCATTCTGTCCCCTTTCCCTTATCTTCTCCCTCTGGGATCCCTATAATGCATATGTTTGTGCATTTTGTGTTGTTGTTCAGATCCCTAAGTCCCTGCTGGATTTTTTCTATCTTTTTATCTATCTGTTCTACTATCTGATTTTAGATGTACTGTCTTCCACATTGCTAATTCTTTCCTCTGCCAGTTCAAATCTGCTGTTATGTGCTTCCGGTGTATTTTTTATTTTTTGGATTGTGCCTTTCATCATATCAGTTATCTTTTTATGTATGTTTACAATTTCTTCAGTATATTCCCCTAGTGTCTTCTTAATATCCTTAATCTCTTCCTTCACTTCATTAAGTTAGTTCATAATATTTTTTTGGACAGCTCTGATTAGTTGTCGCATGTTCTGCATCTCCTCTTGGTTTTTAGTTTGTTCATTGGGCTGGTCCATGTCTTCCTGTTTCTTAGTATGGTTTATAATTTTTTTCTTGCTGTTTAGGCATCTCTTTATCTTGATGGGTTTATTCAGTTGATTGGTTTCTCTCTCTACTCTGGTGTTTTGTTTAGTTGCTGTTTTTGTGTGTGTAGTAAGTTTTCACTTTGACACATTGTTCCTCTTATTCTGTTTCTTTGCTGTTGTCTATTTTCCCTTGAAAGTAAAATATTAAGGCCAGAGAAATGGAAAGAGGTAAGAAGAGAAAAAGTATAATAGTAATAATATTGGTAAAATGTAGAAGAAGAACCATATAAGACCTAGGAAAACTAATAATTAACTCATATAAAAAGTACACGGGAATAAGAAAAAAAAGTAAGGTTACAAACAATGAAATGAAAAACCAAATAGAGAAAAATATTTAGAATGAATTAACAGGCCAGAATAAGAAGAGAGGGAAAGAGAAAAGAAAAGACAATAAGAAAGTTTAAGAAAGAAAGAAAACAGAGAATAAAGGAGATAGAAATAAAAACAAGAAAAATTGAGGACAAACAAAGAGAGATGGAATGTAAGAACAAAACAGAAAACAGAAGTTAGGAAGATGAAGGTATGAAAAGAGTTAGCATTGGTAGACAAAATTGGTATACAAAAAAAGGGGAAACAAAGGGAAGGGAAAAACACAGCCAACAAGAAACAAGACAGCAGCACGGTTTTCCCTTGGACTTTTTATCTCTTTGTCCATTTCCTTCCAGATTGATGCCCTGAAGCCTCCTGCTCTGTGGGTTCCCAAAACAGCTCACTCAGGCAGGATCTTACTCCTTTCTCCCTGAGTGGGTTTTAATCCTTTTACTGGAGTCTCTGCTCTCTGTCCATCTTGGTTAGCTGGGGGGAAAGCCCCTTCACAGCAGGCCCTGTCACGTTCTCCAGTGTATTATGAATGCCAAGCAGTTAAGGGACCCAGATGGGGACTCTGATGAGATGCACTCATATGAATCACAGCCAGCCCATGAGAATGGAGCTTGGGTTTTTAAAAAATTTCTGGCCTAATCCCCAGCCCATACAGCAGGCTGCTGCTTGTTTTATTTGCCTCGGGTAGACAAGCAGGCCAGAGCTCCAGTAATTTTCCCTTCTCTGTCCTACATCATCAAGTTTTCATTCTTTATGAGACCATTCCCATTAGTGTACAAATATCTGTTGTTGATGTAGTCACTTACTCTTGCCTCCTCTCGTTCTCCCTAGAGTGAACCGTCCTCCTCAAGAGTGAGTCTTAATCTCTTTAGAATCAATTAAGGCAGCATCTCCCAGGACCCCGTGCCTTGCCCAGTGACTGCAGATGACGTACTTCCACTTCCATATAAATTTGATGATTGGCTTTTCCATTTCTGCAAAGAAGGTTGTTGGAATTATGATTGTGATTGCATTGAATCTATAAATTGCTTTGAGTAGTATTGACATCTTAGCGATTTTAGTCTTTCAATCCATGAACATGGAATAAACTTGCATTTATTTAGGTTTTCTTTGTTTTCTTTTAGCAATGTTTATTGTAGTTTTCTATGTACAACTCCTTTACATACTTGGTTAGATTAATTCCTAGATATTTGATTCTTTTAGTTGCTATTGTGGATGTTATGTTTTTCTTGATTTCTTCTTCCATTTATTCATTGCTCGTGTATAGAAGCACTGCTGATTTTGGGGTGTTGATCTTGTGCCCTGCTACTTTGCTGACTTCATTTATTAGCTTTAGGAGCTTTGGTGTGTATTTTTCAGGATATTCTGTATATAGGATCATATCATCTGCAAATAGGGAAAATATTACTTCTTCCTTTCCATTGTATTTATATACAAATTGTATATATATGCCTTTTACTTCTTTTTTCAGCCAAACTTGCTATGGCAAGAACTTCCAGTACAACGTTGATTAACAGTGGTGACAGTGGGCATCTTTGTGTTGTTCTTGATCTTAGAGGCAAAAACATTCATTAAGTAGGCTGTTAGCTGTGAGCTTTTTTATATGCCCTTAATCATGTTGAGGATGTTTCCTTCTATTCCTAGTGTTTTCTGTTTTTATCATGATGTGTTGCTGGATTTTGCCAAATGACTTTTCTGCATCAACTGAGATGATCATGTGGTTTGTTTCCTTCATTCTGTTAATATGATGTATGACATTAATTGATTTTCTTATGTTGAAATAACCTATACCAAGGATAAATACCACTTGATCATGGTGTATGTTTCTTATAATATACAGTTTGCTATTATTTTATTGAGGTTTTTTTGTATCTATATTCATAAGAGATATTGGTTTGTAGTTTTCTTTTCTTGTAGGGTCTTTATCTGGCTTTGGTTTGAGGGTGACGTTGGCCTCATAGAATGAATTGGGGAGTATTCTTCATCTTCATTTTTTGGAAAGAGTTTGAGCAGAATTGAAGTTAAATCTTCTTAGAGTGTTTGGTAGAATTCTCCTGTGAAGCCATCTGGTCCTGTATTTTTCTTTGTTGGGAGGTTTTTTTTTTTTCCTGATTCAATCCCTTCACTAATTGGTTTGTTGAGATCTTGTATTTCTTTTTCTTTCTTTTGTTTTGTTTTTAACCTTTTAATTGAAGTTTTTCATTCATACACGAACATCCATAAAGTATAAATGGACAGTTTAAGTTGTGAACTTAAAAAAAAAAAAACATGCTTATCATTATAGAGGGCTCCCATACATTACCCCATCACTAAAACCTTGCATTGTTATGAAACATTTATTACAGCCTATGGAAGAACATTGTCAAAACATTACTACTAACTATACATTTTGTGTATTTTCCTCATAACCCACCCCAGGATTAATGAGACCCAGTATTAGTATTATATACTTGTTATAGTTTATGAGAAAATGTTCTCATATTTGTTCTGTTAACCATAGTCCATCTTCCACCACAGGATTCATTGTGTTAGACATTCCATGCTTTGTACAATCCATTCAAAGTGTATACTCGGTGGCTCTCATATTCATCACAGAGTTGTGCTATCTTCATTTCAGTCAATTTTAGAACATTTTCATTACTCCAAAAGGAAAAACCCCATACTCTCTTATATCCTGTTATTGTTGTCCATTAGAATTGATACTCTATTTCTATGGGGCCAGTGATGATGTCCCCTTGCTTGTTTCTAATTTATTTATTTGCATCTTCTCTCTTTTTTCCTTTTCTTTTTTCCTTTCCATCTTTCCTTTCCTTTTTTCCTTCCTTTTTTCTTTTTTTCCTCTAGCTAAGCATTTGTCAGCTTTATTAATCTTCTCAAAAAAAACAGCTTTTGGCTTTGTTAATTCTCTCTATTGTTTTTTTTTTTTATATATATATATTCTGTATTTCATTTATTTCTGCCCTAATCTTTGTAATTTCTTTCCTTCTGCTTGCTTTGAGATTCATTTGTTGTTCTTTTTCTAGTTCTAGTTTTCAATATTTTTTTAATTTATTGAGACTTGTTTTGTGACCCAACATATGGTTTATTCTGGAGAATGATCCCTGTGCACTTGAGAACAATGTTTTCTGTTTTTGTGAAGTGTTCTATATATGTTTGTTAGGTCTAGTTAGTTTAAAAATCATTCAAATTTTGTACTTCCTTATTGATCTTCTGACTAAATGTTCTATCCGTTATTGAAAGTGATATGTTAAAGTGTCTTGCTATTAATGTAGAACCACTGTCAATTTCTCCTTTAAAATTTGTCAGTATTTGTTCATATAATTTGGAGTTCTGATGTTAGGTGTACATATATTTATAATTGTTCTGTCTTACTGTTGAATTGCCCTTTATCAGTATATAATGACCATCTTCGTCTCTTATAACTGTTTTTGACTTAAAGTCTATTTTTTATATGTTAGTATAGCTACCCCAGCTCTCTTTTGGTTACTACTTGCATAGTAAATTTTTTCCATCCTTTCATTTTCAGCCTACTTGTATTTTTTACTTTAAGATGAGTCTCTTGCAGACTACATGTAATTGGCTCATGCTTTTTTAATCCCTTCTGCCAATCTCTGTCGTCTTTTGGCTGGAGAATTTAATCCATTGACATTTAAAGTCACTACTGATAATACAGGACTTTCTTCTGCCATTTTGCTATTTAACATTTGTAAGTCATAACTTTTTTTTGTCCCACACTTCTGTTAATGTTTTCTTTTATATTTATTTGCTTTTTTGTGTTGTACCATATTGAGTGCCTTCTCATTTCTATCTGTATATATTTCTCATCTATTTTCTTGATGGTTACCATGGGGTTAAATTTTGACATCCTAAATATAGAACAATCATATTTGGTTTGAGACCAACTTAACTTCAGTAGTGTGCACATACACTTTTCTTATACATACCCCTTTGTCTCCTCACCATTTTTTTGTACTTACCACCTATGTCTTTATATATTTTATGTCCAAAACATAGATTTATCATTACATTTTACATATTTTAATTTTAGCACCCGTAGAATGTAAGTAGTGGAGTTACATACCACACAACATGCCACAATAATACTGGCATTTTATAATTACCCAAATAGTTACATTTATTGCTGGTCTTTATTTCTTTACTGTGCTTCAAACCACTGTCTAGTGTCCTTTTCTTTCAGCCTGAAGAACTCCCTTTAGCAATGCTTGTAGGACAGGTCTACTGGCAACAAACTCCCTCAGTTTTTGTTTATCTAAGAGTGTCTTAATCACTCCCTCCTTTTTTGAAAGTAAATCTCACCAGATATAAAAATTTTGGCTGGCAATTGTTTTTTTTTTTAGCACTTTAAGTGCTAGTGCCTTCTTGCTCCATGGTTTCTAATGAGAAATTGTCACTCAGTCTTACTGGGACTCCCTTGTACATAACATATGGCTTTTCTTTTGCAGCTTTCAGAACTCTTTCATTGTCCTTTGCTTTCAGTAGTGTGATCGATATTTGATGGAGTGTATTTTTCTTCATGTTCACCTGTTTGGTGTTCTCTGGGTTTCTGTATGTGCATATTCATGTCTTTTGCTAAGTTTGGAAGTTCTCTGTCATTATTTCTTTGAGAAGTCTCTCTTTCTTCTCCTTCTAGGACTCCTGTAATGTGTATATTGGTGCCCTTAATGGTATCCCAGAGGTGTTTTAGGCTACTTTCACTCTTAATATTTTTGGTTGTTGTTGTTCCTCAGCCTGGCTCATTTTAAGTGTCTTTTATTTTATTTTATTTTTTTTATTATGGGTAAAAATCAAAATTCTCACAATACATACAAACATTTGTAAAATGATATATAAATATATATGCATATATGTGTAATTGCTTACAAAAATGTTATTTCTATATATATATACATATATTTTAAGAGGTGCTTAGATTACCCAAAATATTACATGGAATCCCACTGGGATTCCCATGTTGCCCAACTCCCACACCTCCCACCACATCCCACACAAACATCTCCCACAGTGTGGCCCACCACCCTCAATGAACTTACACATCCTGGAGCTTTGCCACCAACCATAGACCACAGTGCACGCTGTAGACCACACTCTCTCCCACTCAGTTCTGAGTGGTATGTGCTGATTTAAAATGGCCTACATCCGTTGCCACAACAGTACTCAGGAAAACCTCCAACTCCCAAAGAAGCCCCTGTGTTTCAACTGCTCATCCCCTCCCTACCCCAAAAGTGTCAAGTGGCCACTGGCTCCACCTCATTGTTATAATTTCTTGCATTGCTAGAATCACCATATGTGAACAAGAGAATACCATCAAGTCCACTCTAGTCCATAGTTCTTCTCCCAATCCAGAGGCGACTGGGATGGTGATGTCCACTCCAACTCCAAGTGAGAGAGGGCTTATATCCCATGGATATGGTGGGTGGGATGATCCTGCCTGCAGATGCAGGCCCTCTCTGTTCCCTGGAATGGCCATTGCCCATCGTTGTCTCCTCACCAGGTGACTTGGATGAGTCCATTGAGCTGTAGGGTAGGAGTTGCAGCTCCACCTAGATTTCATGCACACCTGACACATAGGTAGGTGGGAGGCTCCAGTCTCTGGAAGTATACCTAAAAACTCCAGCATCACATATAGGTTTGAATAGAAGGGACTGGTGAACCATGTGCAGGGAGGACTTATTTGAGTCTAATTCTGTCACTCTCAGGAGCACAGATTCCAAAATAGAACCCAATGATAAGGCATCAGTCTCTGGGGCTATCCCCCCTTATATAGGACCAGGGTGTCTCCAGAGCTCTCAGGAACCCCACTGAGTGGGGTGATAGGCACTTAGATGTTCTATGAGCTCCTACTGAGGTGTGCGTAAGAGTTACCTCTGGGATGACCTCCCAACTCTCTTTGAAGTCTCTTAGCCACTTGAACTCATTTGTCTTTACCATTTCCCCCTTTTATTCAAGGTCTTTTTCCAGTTGTGTTGCCAGTTGGCACTTGGTATTAATCCCTCGTTGCCAGGGAGGCTCATCCCCGGGAGTCATGTCCCACGTTGGGGGGAAGGTAATGCAATCATATGCTGAGTTTGGCTTAGAGAGAGGCCACATTTGAGCAACAAGGAGGCTCTCAGGTGGCAACCCTTAGGCTCCCCACAACTGCAGGCTAAGTCTCATTTACAAGAGCAAAGACTCACAAGGGTAGTCATCAATAAAAAAAAACACATCAGTGGGTCATCCTATTTTGACAGGCACAGTCCCTACACTCAGAGGACTATTGCTGCTCCCTTGGATACTGTGGCAGAGCACTCCAGGCTAGGAATTCAGATTCCCTCATTTATTGTGTGATTATTCACCCATCGTGACCATGCCCCATCCCCCGATCCTTTGAATGATTTTGTATATCTTTCATGTATATTCGGATGAACCAATCCCCACGAAACCCCCCCCCC
>JAKSZT010053764.1:5496741-5581519 GCA_026826555.1 Tolypeutes matacus | reverse complement strand
TTTTATTTTGTGCACTGGACTGGTCCATGTTTTCCAGTTTCTCAGAGTCATTTGTATTTTTCTGTTGCCCTCTGGTCATCATATTATCTTGATGGGTTTGTTCAGTTGATTAGCTTTTCTCTATGCTCTAGAATTTTATTTAGCTGTTGGTTCTGCGTGTGAGTTAAGTTTTCTCTTTGGCAGTTTTTCTTCTTATTTTATTTTCTTGCTTCTTTCTATGTTCCGAATCTCCACCGTTGGGTCCACGCCGCCGATCTGCGCAGATAGATGTCCCAAGCTTCTCACTCCACGCGTGCACAGCACAGACCCCCTGGCAGGACCATTTTAAGTGTCTTGTCTTCAAGTTTAGTGATCCTTTCTTCTGCCAGCTCCAGTCTGCTCTTGGGTATTTTTTATCTCAGTTATTGTGGTCTTCAACTCCAGTAATTCTGTTTGGTTCCTTTTCAAAATTTCTGTCTTTTTACTAAATTGCTTGTTCTCCCCATTCATTTTTTCCTGATACCCTTTGGTTCTTTCTCTGTATTTTCCTTCATCTCCTTGAGCCTTTTTAAAATCATTTTTTATTAAAAATGCTTTGTTCAGTATGTCCACATTCTCATCTTGTTCATTGGTGTTTTCTGGATTTTTATCGTCCTCTGTTGGAAGGGCCATCATTTCCTGTTTCTTTGTCTTGTACTCTTTTTGTAAACTGTACATTTTGATATTTTTAAACATTAACTTTGGGATTTATTCCCTGGGATGTCTGTTTCTTGTCTTTTTTTTTTTTTAAGCAATTGGTGATAAAACAGAGATTTCCTTAAGCTTCATCCCTTATATCAGGAAGGTGTGTCCTCAGCCAATGCAGTGGGCTGGGCTTTCCCTGTCTTTCTGGGCCTCTGACTTGCCCTGGGCTTTTGCTTGTTAGTTGATTTGGAGTTCCCCTGTTTATAGGACTTTGTAAACCCTTGTCTAGGCAGGTTGAAACAATGACTGCCTCCACCTTTGTCTGGGTAGGTTGAAACAATGGCTGCCTTTAGAGCTGGGCCTCCAGAGAATTCGCTAATTAAAAGCCATAGTCAGTGATCCCCCATGCTCACCCGTGGTCTTGGGGAAGAGGATTTTTATGTACCTTTCTGTCACCAGGAAGCTAGACAGTGGCTGGGCCCCACATAGCCTGCCCCAAGAGTGGATACTGGCTGCCGTAGCTGCCACACAGAGAGAGTAGTTTACAGTAGGACCTAGTTTTACTTGAACTCAACACACACGAATTCAGGTATATATGATTGGCAATCGAAAAAAAATAAAGACAGAATTACATTTTTAAAAAATTATTTCTATGATTAATTTTGTTTACATATTTTTTCTAGAGTGTTTGCCTTATTTGTAAAAAATATATGATAGATATATTCATATAAGAAATACTTATTAAATAATGGGGTCTGCTTTTATGAACAATTTTCAACTTACGTGAAGGATCTTGGAGCATATCGGTCACATAAAACGAGGTCCTACTGTACTGTTCTTTGCTGTAATGTATCAGTCTCTTTCTCTTGCTCTTCCTTAAATGCTGTACAGTGTTCTTTTTGTCTCCAGAGTTTCAAAATACCTGTTTCAGACAGTTCCTACCTGTTTAATAGTTGTTTTTGTAGAAAGACTGAATCGTGGCACTCGCTATTCCACCATCTTCCTACAATCCCCCCCAGACTGATAGGTTTTTTAAATGTAAATGCCCATAGTTCATTTTCTAAGCAGTCTAAGCCTCCATATTATATAGCATATATCATATGGCGTATATTATATAGCATAGTAAAATAAATACTATTAGCACTAGTTTCTGTAAATTGTCAGAAGATTGAAGCAGAGGTAAACGTGCTTGCTTGTACTGACTGTTTGATGCAATAACTTTATTAAAAGTTTAATAAAAAGTTTTAGTCTTAGAAGGATTCCTAAATTTATGACATATTTATGACATAGAGCAAATAAGAGATTTCAATCACACTTGGAAAGTAATTCAATATTTACGTATTATCTAGATTATTCAATGGAAATATCAATCCCACTTTGTATTAAAATGATTATTAATCTACTTCTCTGTTTATGGTTTTAGGTGCTGTTTATAGAGTTTCAGGCTCTATGTCAATTATTTTTCTTTTTATGTCATAGGTAGGATCACGAGACCATTCAAATACCTCTGTTCCTTCAAGAGCTCCTCTTCCGGCTGATACAATTGGTGTTGGAGATTTCTTGCCATTGAAAGCTGAACTTGATACAACTTACACTTTCTTAAAGGAGACATTTTTAAATACTGTGCCTCATGCTTTCACATCAACACACTCCTCTCCAGTGACTATGTCTGCTAATGACAATAGACCAAGTCAAATTGGATTATGACTTTATGAAATAAAAAAAAAAAATGGAGGAAGAGTTAACTGTACAATTAAAATTGTTTTGAAGGGGGATTTTCTTACCAGTTGAATTTAGTTTCAACACATGTGGTAGTGGACTTTTAAAGAAACTGTGTGATATCTTGATGTGTGCATGTATCTATGTCTCCTTGAATAACATAATAACCAACTTTTTTTTTACCTCTAAGTTTTATTTATTATCACAGTTGCTCATTTTTATGTAACATATTTTTAAATGTTAAAGAATGACACATTTTGGGTAATTTCCCTCAGACTTAAAAAAAAATCAATAAGCCATTTTAGTCTCTATCTATCAAAGTTGTTTCATACTTGTCTATTTTAAAGCAGGACTGCAATACTTTAATAGGATTGAGAGAGCTATTTGAAATGTATGCCAATGATTCCTGTCATTTCATGGCAGCCCTGCCATGGTTCACTGAGCCCCCTCTTCTCTCTTGTCAGCTCAACTGAAGACAAGCATTTAGTTGCAAACTTTAAGCAGGTTGTGCAAAACAGAAATGATGTGACTGCTTCTTCTCCTGCACAATAATGTCACTCCTGGTCAATGTGAGAAGGTCAGGTTGCTCCTTGTAAAGCTACATGATATCACTTGCCCATTTGAACAAGTTAACTGCTGAATCTGGTCCCTATAGCATTGAAAACTCATCCTTTTATCAAGTCTGCATTTGATGAGAAAGTAGAGCAATTTTTCTGGGAGGATTTCTGTGGTATATTTGGGTACTTTATAAGGACAGTTTCCATACTGGTATAGCAGGTAATATATTTAGTATAAGCTGAAAAACTTCAAGGTAATGGATGTTTTGACCTTCAAAATAGGCTCCGTTTTTGTTTTTGTTGGTAGGACCCAAGAGTGACACCCATCTTTGATGCTGACAGAATTTAAAACAAGGCCATTGCCCTGCATTTTCTGCCTTGTAGCACACAAAAGTAAAATTGTATGTCAGGCCGAGATGTCGGGGAGCTGACAAGATGCCCCAGTGACATTTCAGCTAGAAAGAGCAAGTGTCTTGCAACCAAGTGGTCAAATATCAAATAATAGGTCAAGCAGGAAGGAGCTGAGTTCTAACCACAAAGAGGATTCTGGTAACTTACTTGACAAGCTTTTGGGTGCTTTGTGGCTTGACAAAGTGATGTTCTATTGGGTATCACTAGACAGACTGTTCTTTATCGCCTTCAGAAGATCAGACATTGACATTGATTAAACTCTTTAACCCTTAAAGGTCAAATCCTTACAGTTTGCATCATGGTAAGTGAAGAAGAAAAGAATATTTGTAATTTGGTATTTGTTTTTGTATTAATCATTTAACTCCCTTGTGATATTAACTTCTTATGTGAACTGTAATATTTAGCAAAGAGTTTTGATGCAAAATCCATATTCTATATTGTTTTTCATTATGGACAGTAATACATTAGAAAATAACAGCACATATTATTGTATCTATACTGTCTTATATTATCTTTACAGTGACATTTGATTCAAATATACCCAACTTCTTTTTATTGGCCATGGTAAATAAAAGTTGTATACTAATTATTTATGTTACTAGCCTAATTAGCCAATGACTTATGCCATCTGAAGTAATATAGCACTAACACTGTGTAAGATAGTATGATTTTATTAAATCAATAAAATTAGCTTTACATAAACTTTAGAAAGTTTTTTATGTGGTGTAAAATGGCATCTCTAATCAAATTTCTCTTAATTATTTCCTTAGATTCTTTTTATTAATCACTCTTAGTTTTGAGTATTACAGAATATGTCCTGTGTCACAGAATATGCACGAAATTCAACTTGCAAATTTATTATAACACAGGTAGTGTTATTGTTTTATGTAGATCATAGAATAATTTCTTCATATTTCAAAACACTTTCTTATGCCATTCCATACAATGATTAGGATATTGTCCATATAGAAATTGATAAACACTTTATTAGTTCATGTGATATTGAGCTTCCTTGTCACACTATAGAAACACAGTGTTACCATATATAATTTACATGTCTTTGTGTATGTGTGTGTTGGTGTGTATGATAAATCTATTTCCAGATCCTACTGATTTAATAGGAAAGAGAACATTTATAAACTTTGCCTTGGACCAAGTTTTGGTCTTCTGGCCTTAATTCTGCAATCTGTTAATGGGATAACACCAAATATAAATGTATGTCTCTCCATATATATGAATATCTGATTTTACAGATATATTTTATACAGTAGATTCTGAACTATAAATTCAAACTGATCATTAAATCAAATCAAAGCAGATCGTGTTTATAACCAACTAGATGCTAACAGCCATAGAAACTGAAGGATGAGCCTCCTGAGCAATCATTAATATTCACTACCAAATATAGTAATATTTATACCATATGCTTTTTTTCCAGAAGTCAGACCCAGCAGGAGGAGAAGATTTAATGACATATCCTATGGAGATCTGAGAAACTTTAGAATACTTCTGAGCACCTTAGTGACCAGTTGCTGCATATTTGAGGTCTGTGTTGCGTTGATAGGGACAGTTGCTCTATAAGCTTATTTTAACTCCTTAAGGATGAGGTATAGAATAGATATTTCTCAGGAGAATAACTTTAAATATTTTTGTAGAAGAAAGAAAATTTTACTTTGCACCTCAGTATGTGGATTTTATTACCAACCTTCTGTGATCTAGAAAAACATACCTATATCAACCATCACCATCAAAGAAATTCTTAAAGAAATTGTTCTTATGCCCAAGTTACTCTTACTTATAGGAGGGTTTGCTAGCATTCTTAATATAAACATTTTAAAGGGAAATAACAAAAAGGCAAAGAGGTTTTGGAAATTGCAGTAATTTGTTGTTCAATAGTAATTTCATGACATAGGTAAATAACTCTTTAAATAGTAGAATGATCACTTTAATTTATCAGATATCTCATACTTATTAAATTTAACAACACCATTTCTTCTTTCATGTTTATAATATATGCTATTATAGAGTGCTTAATGAGAGCAATACTATTTTCATGTTCATAATCTTTGCAGTACTAAGACTTAAGTGAGATTGCATACTTCAAGTTGTCTTATCTTGATACAGTATGAGAAGGAGATAAAACCTAACAGAGTTTTGCTCCTTCCTCTAAATCATCTTGTGTGTGGGTTTTTAGATGCTTAGGCATATGTTTTCAAAGCACTGACCTTAATGTTAGTCATGCTAGCAATGCATCTGGAAAAAGACCTTGACCCAAAGGGGGAAATATTAATTCAAATGAGTATTTATGGCTAAGAGGTTTAAAAGTGAGTTGGGAAGTCATTCCAGAGGTTATGCTTATCCACGTCTCATCAGGATCTCATTGACTGCCACAGTAAACAGTGCCTCAAATAGTGGGGCTCCTGAGGGCTCTGGAGACATCTAGACACTATAAGCAGGACAGACAATCTCAGGAATTCGGCACCCTGTTAGTGGGCCTTACTTTGGAATATATGCTCCCCAGTATAATAGTTAGGCTCATTTATAATTGCCCTACACATGGCTCTTTTACCTCTTTTATTTGAACCTATAATTAGCACTATACTTGATAAATATATGTCCCAGAGACTTAAATCTTCGGTCTATTCATATGCCAGTTGAGCCCTGAATCTCAGCAGAGTTGCAACATCTACTCTTCAGTTCATTAGAATCACCCTCACCTGGGACAACTAACAAAAGGATGATGATGGACAACGCCCAGTCCAAAACAATGGAGAGTATCTACAACTGCGAGCAAGGCAGTTCCATCCATCTGCCCCCATGGGATCTAAGCCCCTTCTCAATCAGAAACAGAGTGGGCATCACCATCCCAAAATCCTCAAGATTGAGGAATAAACAAACATAAGGGGGATGCAACTATGGGATAATAATAATAATAATAATAATAATAATAATTATTATTATTATTATTCTAGCAATGGAAAAACTTGTATCATTGATATAAAGGCAGTGGCCACCAGAGATTCTGAGGGGGGAGAGAGGGAAGAATAGGTGTAACATGGGAGCATTTTTGGGACATTGAAATTGTTTTGCATGACATTGCAATGATGGATACAGGCCATCATACATTTTGTCAAAACCTATAAAATTGAGTGGGGCAAAGTATAAACTATGATATAAACTATAGACCATGGTTAGTAGCAGTGCTTCAACATGTGTTCATCAATTGTAACAAATGCACCACACTAATGAAAGATGTTGTTAATGGGGGGAAAGTGGGGGCGGGGGAGGTATCTAGAAATCCCCTATATTTTTTATGTAACATTTATGTAATCTAAATCTTCTTTAAAAATAAAAGTAAATAAATAAATAAAAATGTTAGTCATGCAACAGCCTTCACATAAGGCTTTGAAAACTATTGGGTTAATGTTATCTGAAGACAATTTTTTTTTTTTTTTGTAGTTTGAGTCATGCTTCATTGTCTTTTATTGCATGTTAATACCAATAAAATTCTGATTGTTGACAGAGTCCTCCCAGTGAAGCGGCTCCAGAAATGTTGTGCTGCTATAGGAAAATGCATAAAACAAAAAGTCTTATTTAGATCCGAAGAAGATTATCTGACAGGTTAAGAACTATGTGATTTTCATAAAGATTCACTAATGACAAGAATATCAGATGACATATCTGTCCTCAGTAGATTCCTTCTATGTTTTGGGGTATCTGTCTGAGAAGAGAAAAATCTTAAATGCAATCCAGAGTGAATGGAATAGTTTTGGTTGCCTAGTAAAAAGAACCGTATAAGAAATAAATATAGGATGAATAATAGGAAAATGCCAGTTTTGCCTTTTTGTTTAAAACAATAAGCAAAATATATGTTTCTTTACTTTATCTAAGCTCACTTATGGCCTGAAAGTAAGAGACTTCCAAAGTTAAATTGTGCATGGGAAGATTCCAGAACTTTGACACACCCTGCAAATCATTTAGGAACTGAAGTTTAAAGGCAATGGTTCATTCTAGTGACCTTGATGTACAACAAACTGTTGAACTCATTGTAAATGTTTTTTATGGTTACAGTAGCACCACCTGTAAATATACTTAAGTTTTCCTCTGGGAAGGGGAGAAATAGTCCAAATATGTTCTCTGAAGACTGTATATAGTGAGAGTTTTCTATGAAGCTGAGTTCATATTCACAGACACAATTAAAATTCTTTCAGGTAATAAATGGTGGTGGTGTTCTTACTTAAATGTGCACAGGACTAAGGCTCCTTGAAGCATACAGCAGGGCTGCCACTAAGCACAATTGCAGAGGACACCATCTGCATAAGTCTATGTAAATGTTCTGCTCTGGTGGTGTGCACTTCACAACCTATAGGGCTGCGTGTAACAGTCCTTGCACTTGATGCTATTATCGGCCTCAAAGTCATTTAATAATCTGTAGGACTTCTTACACTCTTTAATCTGTAGAGAGACAGAATCCTGAGGAAGTCCAGCACAAGTCTTCCCTGAAGAAGGGAAACTCTCTGTCATCTTACCACTAAATAGCTTTTACAGTTGACAATTACCCATTGACTAGGTTTATCTACTTCACAATGATTTAAATAAGAGTTCAAACATGCATATCTTTTTTTAAAAAATAACAGCTTTATTGAGATATAATTAACCTACAATATAACTCACCCTTTCAGAGAGTACGATTCTGTGGCTTTTAGTATATTCACACGGTTGTGCAACTATCATCACTAATTCCACAATATTTCCATAATCCCAAGGAAAAGCTTCATAACCATTAGCATTCACTCCCCATTACTCCTTCTCCAGTCCCTGGCAACTACTAATCTACTTTCAGTCTCTATGGATTGGCCTAGTTGGACATTTCATATAAATAGAGTCACATAATATCTGGCCTTCTGTATCTGGCTTCTTTCACTTAGCATGATGTTTTCAAAAATTATCTGTGTTTTAACATGTATCGGTACTTTGTTCCTATTTATGGTTGAATAACATTCCATTGAGAGGTTATCACATTTATTCATCTGTTGATTGACATTCACATTGCGCTACCTTTTAGCTATTGTGAATACTGTTGCTATGAACAATGGTGTACAAATATCTGTTCAATTCCCTGCTTTCAGTTCTTTTGGGTATATACCTAGAAATGTGATTGCTGGGTAATTTGGTAACTCCAAGGTTTCTTTTTCAGGAATTGCCAAATTGTTTTCCAAAGTGGCTGCACCATTTTTCATTGCCATCAAAAATATATGATGTGAACTTCTTCACATCCATGCCAACAATTGTTATTTTCTTTTTGATTATAGTCATTCATCCCTGTGGTGTGTGAGTGGTATCTCACTGTGGTTTTGATTTTCATTTTCCTTAGTGACAAATGATGTTGAGCATCTTTTCATGTGTTTATTGGCCATTTGTATATCTCCTATGGAGAAATGTCTATTCAAATCCTTTACCTGTTTTTTAATTGGGTTTTTGTCTTTTTATTCTTGATTTATAAGAGTATTTTATGTATTCTGTATACAAATACCTTATCATATATGTGATTTGTAAATACTTTCTCCAGTCTGTGGGTTGTCTTTTCACTTACTGAATAGTGTCCTTTGAAGCACAAAAGTTTTAAATTTTGACGAAGTCCAATTTTCCCTAGCCTTTTCTTTTGTTGAGTGTACTTTTGGTGTCATACCTAAGAAACCAAAAAAAATTTACTTCTTTGTTTTCTTCCAAGAGTTCATAATTTTAACTCTTACATTTAGGTCTTTGATTGATTTTGAGTTAATTTTTGTATATAGTGTGGTGATATCAGGTTGTCCCAGCACCATTTGTTAAAAAGACTATTTTTCTCCATTGAATTATCTGGCACCCTTTTCAAAAAACAATTGACTGTAAGTGGAAGTATTCGTTTCTGGACTCTCAATTATATTCCACTTAGCTATATGTCTGTTCTTAGCCTTTACCATATGGTCTTGATTACTGTTGCTTTAAAGTAAGTTTTGAAAGTGGAAAGTATGAATCCTCCAAATTTTCCTTCTTTCCAAAATTGTTTTGGCTACTCTGGATCCCTTGCATCTCCATATGAATTTTAAAATCAGCTTGTCAATTTCTGTAAAAACAGAAGCTGGGATTTTGATAAGGATTGTTTTGAATCTGTAGATCAATATGGCAAATGTTACCATCTGAACAATATTTTATCTATCAATCCATGAAAATGGATGTCTTTCAATTTGTTTAGGTCTTCTTTAATTTCTTTGAATGATGTTTTATTGTTTTCAGTGTATAAAACATATACTCCATTTGTTAAATTTATTCCTCAACATTTATTCTTTTTGATGCTATTGTAAATGGAATTATTTTCTAAATTCCATTGCTGGGTTGTTCATTGCTAGTATATAGAAAATAATTGATTTATTTTGTATTTTATTTGTTTGTTTTTGTTTTTTGAGGTACTAGGGCTGGGGATTGAATCCTGGACCTTGTATGTGAGAAGTCAGCACTCAACCACTGAGCCACATCTGTTCCCTTCAGTTGATCAGTTGGATTTTTCATTTGTTTGCTTGTTTTTTTTTGTTTTTTTTTTTTTTTAGGAGTCATCAGGAACCAAACCCAGGGCACCTCCTGTGGGAAGAAGTCACTCAACCGCTTGAGCCACATCCACTCCCAAAATAATTGATTTGTTTTATTTTTTAATTATTTTTTTTATTTTTAAAGACGCTTTAGATTACATAAATGCTACATAAAAAAATAAGGGATTCCCATATGCTCCACTCCCACATTTTCCCACATTAACAACATCCTTCATTAGTGTGGTACATTTGTTAAAATCGATGAACCCATATTGAAGCATTGCTACTAACCATGGTCCATAGTTTACATTACAGTTTTTACACTCTGTCCCACACAATTTTGTAAGTTATGACCAAATACACAATGGCCTGTATCTATCAATGCAATGTCATGCAGAACAAATCCAATGTCCCCAAAATAGCTCCATATTACACCTGTTCTTCCCTCTCCCATCCCTCAGAACCTCTGGTGGCCACGGTCTTTACATCAGTGATAAGAGTTCTTCTAGTACTAGAATAGTAATAAGTCTATAGTAGAATAATAATAAGTCTACTTTAGTCCATTGTTCATTCCCCAGTCTTGAGGATGGGTGATGCCCTCTCTGCTTCTAATTGAGAGGGGGCTTAGATCCCATGGGGGCAGACGGATGGAACTGTCTTGCTTGCAGTTGCAGATACTCTCTGTTCCTTGGGATGAGCATTGTCCATCATCATCTCCTTGTTAGTTATCCTGGGTGAGTCCAGTGAACTGGAGAGTAGGTGTTGCAACTCTTCTGAAATTCAGTGTTCAACTGGCACATGGATGGACCAAAGATTTAAGTCTCTGGGACATATATTTATCAAGTATAGTGCTAATTATAGATTCAAATTAAAGGGGCAGAAGAGTCATGTGTAGAGAACCTATAAATGAGTCTAACTCTGTTACACTGGGGAGCATAAATTCCAAAGTAAGGCCCACTGACAGGGTGCTGAATTCCTCCTCATAGATGATTTCTAAGGCTTTAATCTTCTCCTTTGCCTGGACCATTGCTCCTTTTGTTTGTATGTTTTTTAATCTTTTGTTGAAACCTGGAAATTTTGATATTTTAATGTTATTGCTAGAATATAGACTCTGAGGTGTTTGTTCCTTAAGTTTGTATCCAGCTAGTGTTATGACAGAGCTCTCCTTGAATGCCAAGAGCTAGCAGCAGCAACAACAACAATAAAAACTAGAATGAAAAAAGAAAACACGTTTTCCAGTCTTTGTAGATTGATTTTTGCAAGTGCTCTCTTTCAGAGCTTATCCATACAATGAGTTTAAAGAATAGCTTGAGGCCGAAGTGCAGGGACTGCCCCAATCCTTTCTGTACATGTATCTTGACTTGAGTATGCACATGTGGCTCTAGGAATCCCCCCTTTACATAGATATGAATGCTTCCTCTTCCCTAGGAAAGAGTTTCCTCATGGTCCCTGGCACTACACTGTATGTCCTACAACTAGTAATCTCTTGCTCCAAACAGCCATGACTTTATTGCTGTCCCACAGTGTTCTGAATGAGAGCTTTGTGAACTAATGCTTGGCAAGTTCTAGGGTAGTGAGCCTATGACAAGCATCCTGGTAGACCCTCAGGCCACCACCAGACATATTGGGCCATACATACATATTCCCAGTATGTCTATGACAGTTACTCTGCTCCCTCCATAATGAGAACCAGGGACCCACACTGGGAGCATGGGCTAGCTCTGCACCAAGCTGAAAAGGGGGTGGCACCACAAGATCCCTACTACTTTTTTTTTTTTTTTTAAGATTTTATTTATTTATTCATTTATCCCCCCCTTGCTGCTTATGCTCGCCGGGCCAGCCAACCACGCCGTGCAGGCGGGTTTTGCCCTCACCAGGAGGCCCCGGGAACCGAACCCGGGGCCTCCCATACAGTAAACGGGAGCCCCACTGATTGAGCCACAGCCACTTCCCCCTACTACTTTTAAGAATCCTTTTTCTTGATTCAGTGCTTGCCCTGTTATTTAATCCTTTAACTGTTTTCTGGAGTTTTGAGAAAGATGTTTCTGCCAGTTCTTACTGGTTTTCAGAGCTTCTGTCGGGGATAAAGCCCTGAAGATGCTTACTTCATTATCTTGATTGGGGGTGGAAACCTCATTATAATTGACTTTTGTATGTTGATCTTCTATTCTACAACCTTGCTGAACACATCTCTTAGTTCTAATAAAACTGTCTAAAATATGGATCTCTTAGGATTTTTTACATTTAAGGTCTAACAAGGTCATCTGTAAGTAGTGATAATTTTACTTCTTCCTTTCCAATATAGATGCCTTTAATATCTCTTCCTTGCCTAATTGCATTGGCTCAAATCTCCAGTACAGTGTTGAATATCTGACAAGAACAGACATCCTTTTTTGTTCCTGATGTTAGGTAGAAAGCATTCAGCTTCTCACCATTAAGTATGAATTTAGTTGTGGATTTTTATTTTATTTTATTTATTTTATTTTATTTTATTTTTTTTTTAGCTGTAGATGCCCTTTATCTGGTTGAGGATGTTCCCTTCTATTCCTAGTTTGGCAAGTGTTTTTATTATGGTTGGGTGTTAGGTTTTTGTCAAATGCTTTTTCTGCATCTCTGGAGATTATCGTGTAGTTTTTATTCTTTATTCTATTAATATAGTGTGTTACTTTGGTTGACTTTCATATGTCAAACCAACCTTGCATTCCTAGGATAAATCCCCTTGGTGGGTGTGGTATATAATTATATATGTTGTTGGATTCACTTTAGTACTTTATTGAAGATTTTGCAGCTACATTCATATGTGGTATTAGTCTGACATTTTCTTTTCTTGTTATGTTTTTGTCTAGTATTAGGGTAATCCTGGCCTCAGGGATAAAATTAGGAAGTATTCCCTTCTCTTCTATTTTTTGGAAGAATTTTTGAAAGATTGTTGTTAATTTTTCTTTAATCATTTTCTTTATGAGAAGTTTTTTGATTGCTAATTCAAACTTTTTATTAGTTATATTTCTATTAAGATTTTCTGTTTCTTGTATCAGTCTTTCCAGTAATTTTTTCATACCATTAGATTATCTATTTTGTTGGCATACAATACTCCTTTTCATTTCTATAAGATCTAGAGTTACATCCCTCTTTTCATCCCTGATTTTTGTAATTTGAGTCTTCCCTCTTTTACTCTTGGTCAAACTGGCTAATGGTTTGCCAATTTTGTTGATCTTTTAAAAGAATCAACTTTTGGATTACATGCGTATTCTAGACCACAAAAATGCAAAATAGTTTTATTTCCTAAAAAAAAAAGTTTAAAAAGTTATGAGAGTAGCATATTGAGGCTATCTAATCTGAGTTTCTAGAATTCAAATTGCATTTTCTCGCTTTATAGCTTTGCACATGATGTTTCCAGGGCCTGAAATAACTTTTCCTCCTGTATTTGCCTGACTCAATCCTATCCATCCATCTTTTCTGACTTCGTTCTTGCACTGCCTTTTCCTTGAAACCTTTCCTGCTATCTTAGGTACCCTACCAATGTCCACTCAAGCACCCTGTGCTTCCTCTATCTTGTTTTCAAGTTATCCATTAGTTGTCTCCCCTTCTGAACCCTAAGCGTCTTATGGGAGGAGCCATGCTTATACTATGGTTTGTTTGCATATAGGAGGAGCTCAAAGAATATTAGTTCTCTCCCCTTCCACACCCACCATATAGTTCCAAGAATAATGAATGCTGGGTGATTTTAGGTACATATGATAAAGGTATGCAATGTGCCATTTCTTTGGCAAGAAAATTGTATAAAACAGCTCTGTGGCAGTTTGAGATTATTTTTGAATCCCAAAAAGGAAAAGATTATGTTTGTAAACTAATCTATTCCTCTGGATATAATGCCCTTTGATTATGTTAAATTCAGTTGAGGGGACTTTGATTAGATTACCTGTTAAGATTGCTTTTAGGGCTTTTTGATTCAACCATGTCAATAAGGCATGACTCAGGTTGACTCCCTGCCCCCTTGATGAGTCTGATATAAATGGACTTATATGGACAGACAGATACACAGGAAGAGAGAGCTCTGTCATTTTTGACCCTGCCATGTGATAGAAAGGAAAAGGCTCAAATAGCTGAGGCCCCCGGGAGAGAGGAGCCGTTTTGCCTGATAACGTACAACTGAAATCAGGAAGAGCGCAGAACAGCCAAGATTGTTATAGAAGGTCCAGTAAGAAACAAGCCCTATGCCAGGAGAGCAAAGAAGCACTAAGAGACAAGCCCTATGTCCACTTGTAGCTGAAATCGGGAAGTAAGCAAAGCAGCTGAGCCTAAGAGAGAAAAGCTCAGAGGGGAAGGCTGAAACCTCACAGAGATTAGAGGCCATTTTGCTTCACCACATGACAACAAACTGGGATCAACAGTAGCTGACTTGGTGAGAAAGCATCTATGCTGATGCCTTGATTTGGCCTTGGAGCTATAAGCTTTTACCCCCAAATAAATCTCCATTATAAAAGCTTTCCAGTACTTTGCACTGGCACCACTTTGGCAGACTAATACAAATTCCATCTTTTTTTTTTTTTTTTTTTTTTTTTGATGGCAAGTACAGGAAAGGATAAATTTCTTCTACTTTCCTTTGTTCTACTGGTCCCACACCTTTTCTCCTGTGGAAATAGCTTGTCATTCTAAATTAAGTTATTAATCCTTTCCTTTTCTCACAATTTATCATCCCATTCTAACTTCCCTTCCTTCTCTCAAGACTAAATTTGGCCTCTTTAGTGATCACCCCACCAAACCCAAGTCTTGGGTAGGACCTTCCAATTATTACCATGTTCCAAATTTTTGAACGTTTGCTGGCACAAGCCACATATTTCAGTTTATGACAGTTTGACAACCTTATCCTCATCTCTCTTTGATTCCTTACCAGGCTCCTTGCAAAGGTTTATTCAAGTTTCCAGCACTTCTGTTCTTAGTACTTTTGGTAAAGCAGCCCACTTCCTACTAATCCTACCTGTTACTTTCCTGGGAAAAAAAATGAATACTACCTGAAATGATTTTTCTCAATTTCTCTTCTTTCACCTTAGAATTCTTCTATACCTTTATCTTCATTCTCTCTTTTCTCATTTCTGTGGGTATCTATTTGTAGCCTTGATCCTTTTTTGTCTCTTTCAGAGCTTAACTCAATTAAATCTTCCCATTTTTACTTTTTAAATCTTTTATTTTGCCTTCAGTTTTCCCTATCCTGAAAAATAACTTTCCAACAAGCTACCACACCATATCATGCCTTTCTTTCACTCTCACATTTCTTGAACAGATGTTTTGCAGCCTCTAAGAGTCACAGTTCCCTTCAATGGCCACACACAAAAAATTTGTGCATAACACTAACTATAGGAAATCCAGTCTTCTACACAGTTTCTTTTCCCAGGTTTTTTTCTGGAACTCCCTGAGGAATCACTTTACATGTGTATCAGTCTCTAGGGAAACATAACTGACAGGAAATATCTGTAAATATTATGAGATTTTATAAAATTGTCTCACACACCTGTGGGAATGGGCAAGTCCAATTCCATGGAGCAGGCTGAAAGCCAGGAAGTCCGATGAAGGTCCTTGATGAATTCCTCAGAAGAAGCTGAAGTAGAGATGGCAATTCTCTCTTCTTGACTGCTGAAATCATCACTTCTTTTAAGGTGTTCAGCTGTTTGGATGAGACATCTATCATTGCTGAAGGCAATCTCCTCAGTTGATTATAAATGTAATTAGCCATAGATGCAATCAACTTACTAATTATTTAAGACCACAACATGTGCTCACAGTAAAATTAAGCCAGTACATGTTTGACCAAACAACCAGGCACCATTACCTGGCCAAGTTGATGTATGAGCCTAACCATCACAACATGCTCCACAAAGCCATCTAGATATTGCTTGTCACGTCAGCCAGTTACCAGGTGCTGAGCACAACCTCTCTGTTCTGTGCCTCTTACCTGTGCCTCTATTACCCGTAAGTCTACTCCCACACTATTCATACTGCTTAAAGCATGAGCACTGGTCTATAACTTAATTTTGCTAAGTTTAACTAAGACTAGACTATAGTGTTTAGCAAAACTTTAATGAAGATTTGAGAATAACTGAAGGGAATTTTATTATAGAAAAAAATCTTAAAATTAGGTAATAGATATGAAGACTTCTTATGTTCTTAGGCAAATACCCTCCACAGGGTGACTATCCTTGGCCTGCAGCCATGTTATCTCTCCATATTGGTATGTTCTGTAGTTTATCTCCTTTACTCAGAAACTTTACTCCAAACAGTCATAGATAAAGAGGGAAAAACCAGCTTTCCTCCCAACCTATTTTGCAGCCATAGTCTACTGAGATACAACTGCACACATAAGAAAGAAGAGTTTTAGATATAATTATACAAACCATTTACTATTTTACAGGAAATTTCTATTTCCAGCTTACATCTATTAAAATGGTTTTCCACAAACAGGAATAAACTCCCAATGGTGAATTTAAGGAACAACTGAACTTCTGAAATTACATGCTATTTCCAAGATTCCAAAGATCCCAGAACAAATTCTTAAACTGGACTTAGAAAGAGTTCTTGGGCTTACCCTACTCCCAGTAGTCTCCTTAGCACATGGCCAGGAGAGGGGATAGAGCAGCTGATCTCCCCCATCCTTTCTCAGCACCCTTGACATCTCAGATTCTGTTCCTTATAGGTTGCCCACATGTAAGGCCTCTGCTTCCCCTGTGCCAATGTTTTCAAATCTGGATTCTCTGTCAATGAAGACCTACTAAAACTCTTTTCTTAAAAGCCATCTCTCATGGTCTAAAGCCATATACAAAGATCTTTTATCCAACCTTTCCAAACTATAGAAGGTCCTTGGCATTTGTTCAAGGTTTATCATTCTACTTGGACAGACATTTATATCCTGTGTAATGCCATGGCTGATATCCTTGAGTGTTGTTTATATAGGGATTTGAAAAATAACTGGTTTAAAGCACCCTAAGTTCCAGTGAAAGTGTCTAATTAATGTAAACAGTCCTGATTTGTGTATGATGGGAATAACTCATTGATGGAAAATCTGTCCAGAGTGGACAAGGGAAAGACTTTCAAGTTATAGCTACCTGAACAATGTTGGTGATCTTTGTAGATAGAAATACCCAGCTCATTTTAAAGTAGGCCAGAAAAACTGGGAGATTCTTACTACTTCAGAAACAATGTCTTACCTTTTCTTCTCTCTAAACCCCTCCCTTACCCACATCCTCCCTTCTCTCTCTGTCTCTTTTCCATATACTCTCAGCATGACTTCCTAAAGGTACAGATTAAATGGTTGGGGTTATTTGAAAAAGTGTCTGAAGTTCTCCTCCCAACCAGTAGGAATTGTACTACAAAGTAGAATAATTTGAAAGGGAGGAGTTTGTCTTTTTTCATGTACAATAAAAAGCTTTCAATTCTTTTAATAACTGAAAAGGCTTATACTTCTCTTAGAGTCTCTAAGAACTTCTGTTAAAGTTCATATTGTAGATGTAGTTTATTTCATAAGCTAGCAGAATGCAAGCTTCTTTTGAGAGGTTTCTGGCTTTCTCTGACACACTTCCTTCTTATGGATTGCTGATATTTGAATAATGCAAATTAAGGTGTTACATTTTAACAATGTAAAGTAACAGATTATAGTACTTCCAAGGATTTGTTACCAACCAGCAGTAATTGAGCTTATATAATGTTTATGGTGCATGTTAGTGATATGAGAATTTAAAACCAAATTCATTTATCAGCTGTGTGACTTTAAGCAAGTTGTATAACCTTTATGAACCTTACATTCCTTTTGGGGGAAAGAGGGATAATGATACCTTATTTGCTGGACTCTTTTGAGCATTATGTAAGAGAATGTTTAGCACATAACTAAATGGCACCCAGTAGGCACTGTCTCAGATAGGGGTAAATTGATTATGATGCAAAAAATCCTACTGAAAATTATTGGAGGGAAAGAGGGATAATTCATGATTTGATGTTTGATGAAAAAGATTAGATACAAAACTCTATATTTAAGTTGCTCTCTTTATCAACTTTCCACTCACAGATTCTCATAGATCTGAACTAAGTCACACAATAGAGCAAAAAGGGGTCAATTTTGCCCACCAACAAATTTTATGCTAAGTGTAAAGTCACTATGGATTTATGAACAAATGGGTTTACATTGCATGACCAAGTGTATTTATAAGTAGAAGTACTTCTTTATGAAAAATGATTTTGATTTGTTTCTAATGTATACTGGAAATATCTATATTGGTATACATTTGGGAGAAAACACACTAAAATATTACCAGTAGTAGAATTATGAATAAGCTTTATTTTCTTCATAACTTATATTTTCTTTGCCATACTTTTATATTTTTCTACAATGAATTTTATAATATATGTTTAATACCAGAAACTATAAAAATAATAGAAAAACTTTACCTTGTGGATACAAAGAACAGCACAAGATGAGGGGCTCCATAATTATGTAGCAAATGGAAGTAGTATTGCATGAAATAATTAAATGCACCAGGTGAAAAGATTTTTTTTCATTTAAAATTTTTATTGATATATATCACTCATACATAAACATACATAAACAATAAGTGTATAGTAAAAGTTGTGCACTTACAAAATAATCATGCATAACATCATACAGGGCTCTCATACATCACCCCACCACCAATACCTTGCATTGTTGTGAAACATTTTTAACAAATGATGAAAGAGAAACCTCAAAAATTACTACTAACCAAAGTATCTTACATTTGGTGTATTTTTCCCCCAACCCACCCAATTTTTTTATATCATTCATACATGAACATACATAAACAATATGTATATAGTAAAAGTGTGAATTTACAAAACAAGCATGCATCACATCATACAGGGGGTCCCATACATCAACCCACCACCAACACCTTGCATTGTTGTGAGACATTTGCTATAAATTATGAAAGAATATCATCAAAATCTTACTACTAACTATAATCCGTATCTTACATTTGGTATATTTTTCCCCCAACCCACCCTATTATTATTTTTAAAATACCTTTTTATTACAGAAGTTGTGAACTTACAAAACAATCATACACGTGTAGAATTCCCATGCAACGCCCCTTCATCATCACACCACACCGTGATGGAACATTTGTTACAGATTATGAGATAATATCATCAGACTATTACGCCCAACCATGGTCCATAGTGTTCATTTGGCACACTTTTTCCATACTTCCCCATTATCTACACAGTACTTCTTTGGCATAGATGCATGAATGTTACAGTATTGCTGTTAACCACAGTCCATAGACCACTCCACTTGTATTTTTCCCATGCTTCTCCATATCCCCACCACACTGCAATAGTAATGTACATGTGCTCTAGCTCACAAAAGACACTCTTGCATCTGTACCATCAACCACAATTCTTATCCACCTCTGGATTCACTGTGTTATTCAGTCCCTAGATTATTCTCTAGCTTTCTTTCAATTGACATTTATATCCCTAGACTACCCTTTCCAGCCATATTCCCATTTATAAACCAGCTGTTACTCACTATAATGTGTTGCCATCAACTCTATCCATTTCCACACTTTTACAGTAAATTTAATAAGCATCAGTAGTCCTTCTCAGCCCTCCTCTTATCTCCTTTAAGAATCCACCACCTACCACCAGGTCTTGAAGATGTTTTCCTACATTTTTTTCTAGAAGCTTTATGGTTCTTGCTTTTATATTTAGGTTTTTGATCCATTTTGAGTTAATTTTTGTATAAGGTGTGAGATAGGGGTCCTCTTTCCTTCTTTTGGCTATAGATATCCAGTTCTCCCAGCACTATTTGCTGAATGCACTGTTCTGTCCCAGCTGAGTGGGTTTGACAGGCTTGTCGAAAATCACTCGACCATAGATGTGAGGGTCTGTTTCTGAACCATCAATTCAGTTCCATTGGTCTATGTGTCTATCCTTATGCCAGTACCATGCTGTTTTTCCCGCTGTAGCTAGGTAATATGATTTAAAGTTCAGAAATGAGAGTTCTCCAACTTCGCCTTTCCTTTTTAAGATGTTTCTGGCTATTTGGGACCCCTTACCCTTCCAAATAAACTTGATAATTGTGTTTTCCATTTGTTTAAAAAATGCTGGTGGAATTTTTATCAGGCTTGCCTTGATTCTGTATATCAATTTGGGTAGAACTGACATCTTAATGATATTTAATGTTCCAATCCACAAGCATGGATTGTTCTTCCAATTATTTAGGTATTTTTTTTATTTCTTTTAACAATGCATTGTAGTTTTCTGAATACAAGTGCCTTACATCCCTGGTTAAGTTTATTCCTAAGCATTCTATTCTTTTAGTCACTGCTGTAAATGGAATCCTTTTCCTGACTTCTTCCTCAGATTACGCATTACTATTGTCTTTTAAAGTCTATTTCAACTGATGTAAGTATATCTACTCTGGCTTTTGTTGTTGTTGTTGTTTTTACTGCATGCATGGAATATCTTTTTCCAGCCTTTCAATCAATTGTTATCCTTGGGTCTAAGGTGAGTCTCTTGCAGACAACATATAGATCTCTCATATTTTCTTATCCATTCCACCAGTCTGTGTCTTTTGATTGGGGAGTTTAATCCATTAACATTCAATGTTATTACTGTAAAAGCAGTTCTTATTTCACTCATTTTGACCTTTGGGTTTTTTCTGTCATATTTTATTTTCACCACTCTTTTGAGACTTTTAGTTACTTTTACTGGTATAATCTTCATTTCTAGACTCTCTTCCAAGCCTCTCTCTCCTGTCTTTTCTTTTCAGATTGTGGCACACCCTTTAGTATTTCCTGCAAGGCTGGTCTCTTGGTTACAAATTCTCTGTTAAACTCGCCCTCATTTTTGAAGAACAATCTTGCCGGATAGGAGATTCTTGGCTGGTAGTTTTTCTCTTGCAGTGTCTTAAATATATCATACCACTGCCTTCTTCCCTCCATGGTTTCTGATGAGAAATCAGCACTGAATCTTATTGGTATCCCTTATATGTTATGCATTGCTTTTCTCTTGCTGCTTTCAGAATTCTCTCTTTGTTTTTGGCATTTGACATTCTGATTAGTATGTGTCTCAGAGTTGATCTATTCAGATTTATTCGGATGGGAGTACATTGTGCTTCTTGGATATCTATGTCCTTCAATAAGGTTGGGAAATTTTCTACCATTATTTCTTCATATATTCTTTCTGCCCCTTTTTCCCTTCTCTTCTCCTTCTGGGACACCCATGACATGTATGTTTGCACGTACCTTGCTGTTGTTTAGTTCCCTGAGACTTTGTTCATTTTTTTCCATTCTTTTCTTTGTATGTTTGTTTTCAGAGCCCCCTGTCATCAAGCTCACCAATCCTTTCTTCTACCTCCTCAAATCTGCTGTTATATGACTCCAGTATATTTTTAATTTCCTTTATTGTGCCTTTCATGCCTGTTAGATCTGCTATTTTTCTATGTATGCTTTCAAATTCTTCTTTGTGCTCATCCAATGTCTTCTTAATATCCTTAATCTCATTAGCCATCTAATTGAATTTATTAAGGAGACTTGAACAACTATGATTAGTTTTCTCAACTCCTTTATATCATCTGGAAGCTTATCTTGTCCCTTTAACTGGGCCATATCTTCCTGTTTCTTGGTATGGATTGTAATTTTTTATTGGTGTCTTGGCATCTGGCTTACTAGATGTATTTATTCTGGGTGCAGTTTCTCTCTTTAGTTTAGGACTTTCTTTCCCTTTCTTCCTTGCTGGTTGTGTAGTATAAGTCAAGGATATAGTTGGTGCTGTAAGCTGTGGAGGCTCAAGCTGCCTGAGTTGCCCCAGGGACCAATGAAGCTTCTCCCACCTTTTTGCTTTGCCAGGGGTAGGGACAGAGCCACAGCTATATGTAATAATCCAAGTTGTGCAGGCTAAGACCATCTGTAGTTGCCTGGAGTGATGAAGCTTCGTGTCCCTTCCTCCACTACCTGGGGTGGGGATGGAGCTGCAGTTATGGACAGCAATCTATGCCATGCAGGTCCAAAATGACCACAGTTGCCCAGGTAGACTTCTATCTATTCAGTTTGTGCTGGCCAAATGTACCTGCAGTTACCTAGAGAGGCTGGTGCAAGGTCCACCAGCTTCCTCCCTGCCAGAGGTGGAGCTCAAGCCTAGGCTGGGGCTGCAGTTCGATCTGGGCAGAAAGAAGCCAGTCCCTACCATTACTGTGATTTTCAGTCAGTCTGGCTTCTCCTTATGCTGGGGGTGGGGTGAAAATGGCGACTACTGGCCTCTTTCTAACTTGGACAGGTTCAAACTTTAGCTGTTCTTAGGGTTTACTTTAGCCACCTGAATATACTAATCAGTAGCTAAAGTCAGTGGCCAGCCATCTCTACCTCCCCTGTTTTTGGGAAATGGAGCTTCCAACTCCAGCCACAGAATAGCTCTTGAGATGGCTTGACCACCGGAGTAGGATGAGCACCAGGCTCCGCAGCATGGCCTGTAGTTTCCTGGAGAGGTTGGTGCAGGTTCCACCAGCTTCCTCCCTGCCAGAGGTGGGGGGCTGGAGCTTAAGCTAGAGCTGCAATCTGATCTGAATGGAAAGAAGCTGGTCCCTAACAGCACTGTGATTTTCAGTCCTCCCTCCTTTCCCTCGTGCCAGGGCAGAGTTAAAATGGCAGCTACTGGCCTCTTTCTGGCTTGGACAGCTTCAAACTTTAGCTGTTCTTAGGATTATACTATAGCCTGCCAACTTTACTAATCAGTAGCTGAAGTTGGTGCCTAACCATTTCTTCCTTCCCCCCCAAAACTGTGATACAATAAATTCCAATGATGTAAGCCAACCAGTTTGTTTGTTGTATTTGTCATAGCAGCCCTGGCAAACTAAGACAAGATCTCATCCTGTGATCTGTTTTATATGTATGTAAGTTATCTGTGTAGGTATCCTTTAATGTTGCTTTGGTTTTCCTCGAATAAATTCCTTTTCTTCCTAATTCCCAAGTAAAAGATGTGTTTTCAGGTGTTAACTGACCATTTAGTCAGATTATTCCCTTCCACTCAGTTACTGCCCTTTATTTAGTCTATAGGATACCAATGATACCCACACTGTTAACAGGGACGGTCCCTCATTTGTGTGTGTCCTGGTAGCCAGGCTCTGTGAAAAATACATATTTGGATTATCTCATTTAATTTCCAAAGATATCCTATCATTTTACAGATACAGATATTAGGCTCAGAGTAACTTGCTTGAATTAGGCAGTGAAGGGGAGGCAGAGTCTCCACTAATATACTAAACCTTTGATATACTAAAAAGTACTGGCAATTTAGGATGAAATTATTCTGATGTGTGAAATAATTGACCATACAAAGATGTTAATTCAGTACTTATTCAAAAAAGAGAAAAATGATGTGAGTCCTCCACCCTTTGTCAGACCTACCTAGAGCCTGGGAAGTGCTTGATAACATTTATCAAGAAGGGGTCAGGCTACTTTTTGATTTTTGTGTGAAATTGTTGATGAAGACAGATAGACTGGTTAATCAATGGAAAATTTCAAGGCATTCATTTTCTTTGCATTATTGGCTAGTTGTAAGCTCTGTACTTGGTTGAAAGACAGTACAGAACCAAGTGATGAACAAGAAGGGATAACTTAGTAAAAGAATAAAAGCAGAATTCGAAGAAACTGCTGATGTATAGGAAATGAAAGAGGCTGATAAGAGCAATTAATGATTGTGGAATCTTGGCCTCTTTGCTGTGAGTCTTAAAACCAGTTCTAAAAGAGAAGATTAAAATACATATTGATCTGCTGATGTGCAAAAGGTAAAGTTTAAAAGCAAAGAATTGACCAATATGTATTATATTAATTAAACCCTTCTCTGCAATGTGAGTAAACACAGGTTGATAACCAGTATCTGTGAGTTCCTGAATTGATCCTACATTGAGTATACTTCAAAGATGCAGTACCATGCCTGTCTGTAATCACCTTCAGAAAGGCCTGTCTTGCTGCAGAGGGATACCATAAGACACTTAAAGTTTTCATGTGCAACTGATCTCCTTACTTACTTTACTAATGCAGCAGCTATAAGAGCAACAGGCTTTGAAGTGCAATGCTTTCCTGGAATTATGCATTCATTAAAAAACGCAAAAGCAAATGGACACAGTGAGCACAAGCAGCAAGGGGGGGAATAAATAAATAAAAATAAATCTTAAAAAAAAATCATCATGCTTTGGTAAAATCCAAGAACTCTAATGGGATGGACTTAATAGTGAGGGCAACAAGACCATGATTGCCCCCACTTGTTTGTCTGGCACATCCTGGTGTTGCTCTGACCATCTTATTGAACTTTAGACATAGCATTCTGTAAAAGTGACTAGGACCTTGAAAAACTTTCCTATTAACTTACATGTAGGTTAGTATTTCCATTTTGTTTATCTAATTTGTTTTTTCATATATGGCTGATTAACACAGGTTCTATAGGGATTTTAAGGGACTATAATTAATAAATAGTAACAATAATAAATAACAAGAAATTTTATGGGAATTTAAAGTGTGTCAAGGTGGCATTTCAAATCTGTGGGTAAATATGGATAATTTAATACATGGGATAAGAATTACTGGCAGTCACTTTCAAAAAATAAAACTAGATTGCTTATGGTGAAACAAACTCCAGAAAATAAAAGATTTAAATAATAAAAAATAAAAAACTATGAATGTGGGGGCGGATGTGGCTCAAATGGTTGGGTGTCCGTCTGCCATATGGAGGGACCTGGGTTCGATCCCCGGGACCTCCCAGTAAAATAAAAATTAAAAAATATATATATAGAGAGAGGGCGCATGGGCTGCCAGGCTCTGTGTGCCGCTGAGCCGCCAGGCCCCGGGAGCCATGCAGCAAGATGATGACGTAACAGGAGGGAGACGCAGGGGAGAGACAAGACGAGATGCTCTGAAAGCTCTGAAAACCAGGAACCGAGGTGGCGCAGGTGGCAGAACACCTCTCTCCTACATAGGAGATCTCCAGGATTGAATCCTGGTGAAGACTGGAGGAGGACGATGAGAAGAGATGGCAGGAAACAGACACAGAGAATTGCCCCGTGAATGGATACAAAACAGCAAATGGGGAAGGGGACGTTTAAAATGGATAAAGTAAATAAATCTTAAAAAAAAAAAAAAGACACTGAATGTGCTAGAAATATACATTGGTAATTTGATTTTCATAATATTGGCACACAGAGTTCTTTGTAGGCAGACTCCAAACCCAAAATCTGTAACAGAAAATATTGATAAATTTGACTACATGCAAAATTTTAAACTTTTATAGAGAAAAAAACCACAAGCAATTTCAAAAGATATTGGATAAAAATATTTGTAACATACATATCAGAAAATGAGCTAATTTTTTAGCATTTAAGTAACTCTTGAAAATCTGTATGAAAAAAATAAAGACTACAATAACAATGGACAAAGACATAGGGGATCTGTTTCCAGAAAAATAAGTATAAGGAGATTCATCACAGCTTTGCTTATAATAGAAAAATCCTAGAAGTGAGTATTCTTCTGTGACATGAATTGTTAACCAAATTATGATAATATCTGTTTTAAAGAATGAGGAAGAGTTATATGTTTTGATGTGTTCTTATGTCCAAAATGATAATTTTAAGTTTAAAAACCTGGTTGCATAGAATGTTTACTATAATTTCATTTGTATATCAAAATACATATATCAATCTAGTAGGATACAAGTAACTATTATTAGTGGTTTACTCTGAGATTGGCACTGGAACATAAAAGGATAATTTTAGTCTTCATTATTTGAATTCTTAAAATGTATTTATTATTTTTATAATAATTTAAAACACTACTTAATTACATAACCATGAAGACAAATTGTTGTAAAGGCTCAAACCAGGTAATAAAAATGGAACATAAAAACATACATCATACATTGAGAAAGAATAATTAACAGGGCTTCTTCTTGTATTGGTATAGGGTGAGAATATTGTTCACTTGTGTCCTGGATCTTATATTCTTTTACCATCTGTGTCAGTTTGGGTCATTCAGGAAGAAGCTGAGACAGAAATAGGAGTTCAAGAAATTTACTGAGGAATAGTGTCTGTGAAAGATAAAAGGGCAGGAAACAAATTTGGGGAGGAAGAGGCTTCAGAGTGTGGTGCTGATGTGATACCTGCGAAAGGAAAGAAAGGAAGCAGGGTTGGGCAGCAAGAGGCCCACACCACAATGCAGATCAAGGTCTCAGCCAACTCAATGTGGAATTCCAGAGCAAAGATGCCAGTTAGAGGAGAAGTCCTGTTTTGGGCTGAAATGGCCAAACCCTAGTCACCCAATCTTGCTCCGCAGTTGGTTGGGAGGAGCATGGCCTTGGCTCCTACACTGCTGTGGATACCAAAGGTGCAGCTTGTCACTTAACGTCCCTTCTTGCAGCCAAACAGCAAGTTTTTCTCGAAGAGAGATCAGAGTGGTCACCTCCTTGGCTGTCAGAACAATATCTACTTCTCCATATAGATTCAGCAAGTAGCTTTTCCAGGGTTCCTGTGGACCCCTCTTTCTGAGGGGAAATCTAGAAGAGGAAGGTTAGTGGGAGAAACTACAACACCTGTCGCTTCATGCGGTCTCGGGGCTGCAAATGGTACTCATCCTCTCCCTCCTTCAGTATCCATTTAAAATTCTCTTTGCTCTTAGCTATCACCTCTGCTGGTCTTGGGGGCCAGTATCCAAATCATTATTCCTGAGGGATCTGAGCCCCTGATCACCATACCTTTCTTAGGCCCTTGTTCTGTGCACCACAAAACTGGGCAAGGAAGTACCTGGGGGAGCCCAAGTGGATCACCTGAGTTCTGCACATATTCTTTCTCTTGCATATTTGCCCCACTGTGTAACAGAATCCCTACCCTCCTCTGCTGATCAGCATCAATTAATTCTGTCCACATGGCAATGCCTCTTCTTATCTGATGATCACTGGGCTTAGGAATTCAAAGTGCCTAGATGGTGGATGTAGCTTGTAGTTTGGAAGAATCTTTGTGGTGTCCCTTGGCAAGAGAATACCCCCTTTGGGAACAGTATCACTAACTCTGCAGATGCTAGAGTTGTGGGAATGGGGCATGCAATGTTCCTTAGTGGCTATTGGAATAATGATGAGTGGGGCTCCTCCTGCTTCGCCCCACCCCTTGGTTTCCTGACCCATGTATTCTTTCTTTTTGGGACATGGTACCATAAGGAGTTCTCAGGCTTAGTGTGTATATCGTATCCCAGAGGATGGTACCCCATCTTTGCAGAGTATTTTCTCTAACTGAACCTTCAGCAGGCCATTATATCATTGTCAGGCTAAATGCTTCCAGATGATGCAGTATGAGATGAACAGTGGATTGCACCCCTCCTTCATTGTGAAGTGGGTCCCCTAGTCGGATACTATGTTGAGTGGTGTTCCATTTCTGTGGATTTGGCACTTCATAAGCCCCTCAATAGTGATATTGGCTGAGGCTTTAAGCAGGAAGGGCAAATCCATGCCCATATTTGGTGTCTGTTCCTTCAAGACCAAACCACTGGTCTTTCCAGGATGGAAGGAGACAATGTAGTCAACTTATCATCAGGTGGCTGATTGGTCTCCTCAAGGAATAGTGTCATCCAGGGGACACAGTCTTAGTTTTTGTTGCTGGCAGAGTGGACATTAATGAGCAGCATTGACTAGTTCAGTCTTGGCAAGTGGTAATTCATGCTCTTTGGAACATTCATAGACTCCATGTCTGCCCCCATGGTCACTCTGTGTGTCATCATCCCAGTTCTGGAGTGGCTGATGATAAAGACAGGATAATGTCAACTGGCTGAGTCATTTAATCTGGTTGTTCAGTGCCCTTTCCATGGTGGATGGTTTCTGGTGGGCTTTATAATGTGATAAAAAATCTTCATACTTCATGTGTCCCATATGTCCACCCATGCTTCTATCCCAGACTTTCTTGTCTCTGATCTTCTAGTCTTTTTCCTTTTAAGCCTCTGACTAGACAGCCAAGCCATTTACCATTGTCCATGAATCCATATTTATTCTCATCTTGGGACACTTTTTCTTTCACACAAGGTACATAACCTTGTGTACTGTTTGAAGCTCTACTCATTGGAAAGCTTTTTCCCTAACGACTGTCTTTCAAGACCATACCTGAATGCAACCACCATTCACTTTTGGCTTGCACCTACATACTGAGCTGTCCCATATGTAAACTGAGCTCTGGCCCTTCTCCTTCAGATGATTATATGCATACCTGCTATATGACAATAGGTATCAGCAGAGTGAACTAATACAATTGTGCTCAGTGTCATGAGAATCAGGCTACCTGCTTATGCACCTTACTTTTGTCTTCTGATTTTAGGCGCAATCCTGGATACACAATTTCCATCTTACAATAGATTGCTGCTGGGCCTGTTTAAGTTTATGATTAGATGAGTTCAATAAAACCCAACTCATAATGGGCAGGGTGGTGGTCACATGGTGCCATTACAGCATGGGGTGGAATGGCTGTAGGCACAGCAACTCAGGCCTTGCTACCCATGCTGAGTGGTCCTTGTCTTCACCTGAGCCCTCTCCAGATCTCTCAGCCTTTGATGCACAGTGCAGACTGTCCTCACTGAACAGGAAAACATCCCATTGCAACCAAAGCTAGCGTTAAAAAGAGACTGTGAGACACCTCCAGCCCCTCCATCTGGGTATTCCATGCAGCCATTTTCTAGTCTACGTAGATCCTACACTATCTTCTTTATGTGGCTTCCCATCCTCCTCCTGGACTCCATCCTGGAATTGAGACACAGTTATTCCCTGCTCTTGGGTCCTAAAGCCTAAGGGGAGGATTTAATTATGACCCTTGGCCCCTGAGACTTGGCTCGGGATCCAAGGCTCTGGGCTTCTCAGGAGCATACTGATATCTAAGATCTCTTCTACCCTCTGACTCTTCTCCTCGGTCCATCCTGTGGTTTTTTAAAATGTAATTTTGTGGTTAGGTAGCCAGAATCTGTAACTGTTCTCATGAAATCTATTATTTATGGCATAAACATAATACCACAGGTACTTCAGGACTTTAAACAAGTATTTCTTAATTGGGATGCTCTTGACTTTGGGACAGGATAATTCTTCATTGTGTTGGAGTTACATTGTGAGCCCTACCTATTCCACCCCCCCACCCCCCCCAGCTATTGTGAAATCAAAGCCTGCACGCATGTTTCCATAGGTCCTCTGGCTAAGATCTGTAAAACTCAAAAATTGCAAACCTACAAGCCAAAAGCCTTTTCTCTCAAGATTATTGTCAAGAAAATAAGTTTCAAAAAATAGTGGAATGACTTACTTGCCTGTGTTTTGCTACAAAAACCCTCTACCAGGCGGGGCCTATCTCCTGGTTGCCTAACAGAGAGATAGATCTCTGGGCCAAAGAAATGTGGGTGAGAAACAAATTATTTAAAACTTCAAAGTATATGGGAATCCTGTATTTTATGCATGATTGTTCTATAATCCCACAACTTCTCTAATATGGGGGGGGGGGGAAGGCTTTAGATGAGAAAAATTTTAAATTTGTTTTTGATACTTTTCATTTTCCAATAAAGTTAAGGTGAAGCCATCATCAGATGGGGGACATGAGTGTGAAGATTTGGAGAGGAAAGAAGATGTGAAATAGTCATCTCAGCAAGTAGGAAAGTTTCTTAGTTGGAGCCAGTCAGCTATCACTGTGTGATTTTCTCCAGCAGTTGCTCAGGTGAAAGCATATTGTTGGATTCATTCTGGAATGGGGCTTTTCCCAGGCACAAGAGCAAAAGGAGTTGAGGTATTAGTGAGGAGGTAATTATAATAACGGGCCATATATCTGGGCTGGATGAGGATTGATACTCCCTCTTTCTTTATATATAACATCTCCCTGTTATCTGGCTCAAGTCACTCTTATCTTTAAAAATATCCTTTATTAGCCCCACTCATATTCCCCTCCAGCTTCCACTCTCTCTCGTCCCTTCACAGCCAAACTTCCACAAAAGGTTTGTCTATACGTGTAGTTTTCTATTTCCTCACTTCTTACCTCCTAACCCACTGCAAACTGGATTCTGCCTCAGTCACTCCCTGTATAGTCTCATAAAATTCATGAAATCCAATGGATATTTAGGGAAATTTTTTATTTGGTCTATGTAGCAGTTTAGCAGTTTGATATAGTTATGAATTCCAAGAATAGATTATGCTTGTAAACTGGTCTGTTCATCTGGGTGTGGTTAAGTTATGATTAGGGCTTTGATTGGGCCACGTCAGTGGGGAGTTGAGCCCTGCCCCTTGGTGGGTAGAGAATCAAAGATAAAAGACATGGTAAAGGACAGAGTTAGAGTTTTTGAGTAGGAGTTCTGAAGCTGAGTTTTAATGCTGGAGCCCGGGGAAGCAAGCACACAGAGGAGCTTGATCATGAGGAAGGAGAGAAGGCCCCGGGAACAGACAAGCCGTTCACCTGATAGTCTACAGATGACCTTGTGGAGGAACCAGAGGAGCTGAGCTGGGAGAGAAATGGAGCCCCAGGAAGAGAGGAACCTAAGAATCCTGAATCCTGGCAAACATCGACAGCTGTCTTGCTCCAACACATGACAACAGACTTAGGTGAAGGAAGAAACTTACGCTTTATGGCCTGGTAACTAAGTTTCTACCCCAAATAAATATCCTTTTAAAGACCAACAGATTTCTGGTATTTTGCATCAGCACCCCTTTGGCTGACTAATACAGTCTTTCAGGAGGATTTAGCACTTTTGACCATTCACTTTTTCATGAAATGCTTTTTTCCCCTTTGGATTCTGTGAGATAAACACTCTCTTAGTTTTCATTCCTACCTTAATGGCTGTCTCTTCATTTTCTTAATTGTTGGCTAATCCTTTTCAGCCTCAGTTTTTCTGTTAGGACTGGGTTTGGTTGCATATAACAGTTTAAAAAAACAACAGTAACTTCAATAAGGTAGAAGAGTGATTCTCTCACATTCAAAAAATACAAATGGAGGCCATTTAGGGATCCAGTTTCCACCTTTGTGTATCAGCATCCTAGCATCCTAAAGGTCCTCATGGTTCTTGGACCTCATGGTACCTGGACCTCATGGTCCAAAATGGCAACCATCACATCAACATGCCAGGAGGCAGCACAAGGGAAGGAGAATGGGCAAAAATGTTACACCTTCACTTGAGTCATTAGAGTGGTTTCTAGTATGTCCCATACAATCCCTAAGTTTACTATCTGTTGACCTCTCAGCTGTGACAGAAGGTGGAAAATTGCATCTTTTAAATGAACAAATCATGACCCTTTTACTAAAGAAGAAAGGGAAGGTGGACACTGGAGAGCTAACCAGCAGGCTCTATCACATAGCAGTCAGATGTGGGTGCCCCTTGGGACACTATACTAAAACTCTCTTTTCTTATGATTTTACTCTTTTTGGGCAAACTAATTCATGTCCATGGCTTTCACTACCATGATATTCCACTGATTACAAACCTATTTCTTCTCAGTCCTCCAGGCTCCCTTGACCAGAGTTTTTCTGGTAGACTGTTGGCCTTGGAATCCCAAATGAATCCTACAGTGGGAGCTTGCACAGGCAGGTCCATGTTTGTGTGTCCATCAACTAGGACAGAGCCAGGGTTAAGAAATTAATGTTTTAATGGGGGTAGGGAAGTTGAAGAAGCTTGGAAGAAGGAAAGGGGCCAAGTGAGCAAGCTATGAATTTATGATGCAGCTTCTGTATTGGCAGTCTTGGAGAACACTGAGTGAAGTGAGAGGGGTGGCCTGTCCTTCACTAGTTCCCAGGGAGATTCATTCTTCTGCCTCCACAAGCCCTTGCTGCCTGCTTGTTCATTCCCTAGGCATTCTCTAGTTGCACATCTGCATGTATAGCCCAGCAAAATCCTGGCTAGTCTAGAGTATCTTGCAAGCAATCTGGGCATTAAAAATATTCAGTCCAAGAAATTTTTATTTTGTCAAACATTATGGAATTTTAAAGTTTGGGTAATGAGAACCATTCATATAAAATCAACAGGAAGATGATGAGGTGCTGTGGGAATGCATAATCTCATCTCCACAAAGCAAATGCACACACAGAAATTTGGGAACATTCATATGTCTACTCTTTAATCCAACGATTTCTTGTTTAAGTTTCTACTCTATGCTGGGTAGTCTGTTACAGCACTTGAGATGCAAGGACATAAATTACTCAGAACAGGAAATAGTTCTATTTTTTCTGAATTTTAATAATGAAGTATTGAGGAGGATCAGTTCTTGTTTTGGAATAAGAAGAGCATTATTTATTTTTAACAGAGTTGCTAGCATTCAATTCTTCTGCAATGAATTTTTTAGACCTAATTGATTATTACCATTAACTGCCTACTTTCAAGATTTATTTTTTCTTAAATTTATTTTATATAGCAGTCCAAGTAAAATATGTTTTGTTTAAAAAAATAGTTCTATTTCCCTTCTAAATAATATTGAACTAAATAACTCAGAAATTTATCTGGATTTTGAAAAAAATGAATGCATGTCACTTATATTTGTATCATTCTCATTAAAGGTATTTTGTTGTTCTCAATTTTCTACCAATTTGACTACTGATATATGTGGTTACCTTTCTGCTTTGGTAGAACAATATTAGAACTACTGAGTTATTCTCATTTACTTACAAGAAAGAACTATAAGGGAAATAATAAAAAAAGCTTAAAGATAATACATCCATGATAAGAACATATTTACTTGAAGTGCAAATTATGAGGCATAATTCTTTATGTAAAAAATTCTTCAAGTAGGAGTATTTCTCACTGAAGAATCCACAAGAGAGCTAAGGAAAAGAAAATGTCATATACCACATTCAGTAACAGAGTTCCTTGAGAATACCCCAATATTTGATGCCTTCTTTGATGTCCAGAGTAGGAATAGGAGGATGAGAATCTGCTATTTCAAAGTGGGAATAAGTTTCCTTTTCAGCTAGAAGTAAACGCTGACTTCCTACCTGAGGGAAAAGTGATCTTTTGATTTGGGAAGGGCAATTTTT
The DNA here is from genome assembly GCA_026826555.1 of Tolypeutes matacus. NCBI lineage: Eukaryota > Metazoa > Chordata > Mammalia > Cingulata > Chlamyphoridae > Tolypeutes > Tolypeutes matacus. The sequence continues at coordinate 5,548,574 of JAKSZT010053764.1, read as the reverse complement.
GTGAACCTTTTAGTTCTACAAAGTTGAAGTCAGATCCTTGTCTGAGATGGAGCATTTTTAAGTTAAAGATGACCTAAACTGCTCTCCATAATAATGTAAAAGGTCATCTTTGCTCTGAACAGAGTTATATATTTGCAGGGCTAAAATGGTGGTGTGTTGGGAGAAGAAAAGCTTTTCTTCTCTCAGGCAAAAGGGAAATTGGGGGCCAGGATGGTCAAGCATGTGCTTATCTGGAGATATCTGCCAACCCTGGCACTAGGTGATGACCAGAGGACCAAGATGGAAGACATTTAGGAAATATCCTGTGAAAAGTCATGGAGGATGGAACCTAGGGTGTTGATACCCAATATCCAACTGTGTGTTATTATCTTCTGCATTGTAATTCCCTTCTGCTTGTCCCATGCCTTCAGTAGAATTGTGTTAGATATTACTGCATAGTGTTAGCTATCTTCTGAGAATTAGGAGTTAGATTTTTTGCCAGGCACTCTAGAGAGAAGAGCAGCATTCAGAAGCTATGAAAAAAAGCCACCAAGAACAGAGGGCCAAAGAGAGACAAACAGCCTCTAGGTTTCAGGATAAACAACCACTAGGACAGACCCATGAGATACTTAAGTATTTACTGGAGCCCCTCAGGAAGGCCTCCACAAGGTTTGGAGTAGGAAACCTTATAAAATAATGAATTTCCTACATTCATGAAATGTGGGAGCTCTGGCTATTTTTGCTGAGATTAAAGGGAGGGATGACCTCTGAAGGTTGAAAATTATGGGGATATCTATGTCACAGATCTAGAAAAGGTCTTAAGAAGGCACATAGTAAGGGTGCCAAGATCATTCAATGGGGAAGGAATACTCTTTCCAACAATTGGTGCTGGGACAACTGGATATCCACATGCAAAAGAATGAAGTTGGACCCTTACTTCACACCATATTCAAAAATTAACAAAATGTATCAAAGATCTAAATGTAAGAGCTAAACTATAAATATCTTGGAAGAATATATAGGATTAAATCTTTGTGACTAATGGTTTCCTAGATATGACGACAAATGTATTAGCAACAAAAACAAAATAGGCAGATTTCATCTTAATTGAAAACATTTCTGCTTCAGAGGACATTACCAAGAGAGTAAAAAGACAACCCACAGAATTGAAGAAAATATTTTCAAATCATATATCTGATAAGAGACTTGTATCTAGAATACATAAAGAACTCTTACAATTCAATAAAATAATAAAACAACCCAATTAAAAAACAAAGGATCTGAGTAGACATTTATCCAAGGAAGATATATAAAGGGCCAATAAAAAACACATGAAAATATGCCCAACATCAGTTATTAGGCAAGTGCAAAACACAGTGACATACCACCTCACACCACTAACATGGCTAAAATCAAAAGTCGAAAAATAACCTGTAGGCAAGTGTGGAGGTTGGGAACTGTATGTACCCCAGAAATACATGTTCTTAAACTTAATCCATTCCTGTTGTTGTGGACACATTGTAAGTAGGACCTTTTGATGAGGGTACTTCAGTTAAGGTGTGGCCTACCTCAGTCAGGATGGGCTTTAAACCTATTACTGGATTTCTTTATAAGTGGTGTGAAATTCAGACAGAGAGAGAGAAAGCCACAGGAAATTAGAAGCTAAAATTCAGTGGAAACCGGAAGAGAACTGAGAGGTTGCCGTGTGCATTGCCATGTAACTGAGGACCCAAAGACCAAGGATTGCTGTCAGTCAGCCTCAGAATTCCAGAGTCTCTAGGCACAAAGCATTGCCTTAATGATGCCCTGATTTGTACTTTTTCCTGCCCTCAAAACCATAAACCATTAAATTTCCATTGTTTCAGCCATCCCTTTGCAGGGTATTTGCTTGAGTAGCCTGGGAAACAAAAACAATGAGGATGTGGAGAAATTAGAACACTCATAGATTGCCAGTGGAAATGTAAAATGGTGCAGCCACTTTGGAAAAGATTTTGGAAGTTCCTTAAATTGTTAAACTTGTAGTTACCATATGACACAGCAATTCCACTGCTAGGTATATATCCAAGAGAATTGAAAACATATGTCCACACAAAAACTTGTACATGGATGTTTATAACAGTATTATTCAGAATAACTCCTATGTGGAAACCACACAAATGGCCATCAACTCATGAATGAATAAACAAAACATGATATATCCATACAAAATAATTTTTACCATAAAAAATGAAGTGCTAATACATGCTGCAGCATGGATGAACCTCAAAAACATGCTAGATGAAAGACATGAAAGACCCCAGATTATATTATAATCTTATATATCATTCTATTAATATGATATATCCAGAATTGGCACATATATAGAGACAAAATTAATGGTTGCCCAGAGTTCCAGTGGAGGGAATAAGGAGTGACTACTCAACAGTACAAAGTTTCTTTTTGGTGTGATGAAAATGTTCTAAAATTGACTGAGGCAACAAGGGTGCACGTATCTGAGAATACACTAAGAGCCATTGAAATGTACACTTTAAATGGGTGAATTGTAATGTGTATAAATTATATGTCAAAAAAACTGTTATTATATATGTATATGAAAAATAATATACCTACTTTGCCTTCCACTTTAGATGCAATTGGAAAGCTCACCTTTCCTAGACGAGACTCTCCCGTAATGTTAAGGGATTCCAGGGAAAGGAGATCTACCACCTCCTGCAACTCCTTTCAGCTTCAAGCACACTTAAGAGTATAAAACTAACAGTTCAGGCTTGGAAATAGCAATTCCTTTCCTGGCATTACAAAGATATCTTGATGTTCTGTATCAAAGGTCTCAAAGTTAGACAACTGTAGGGACAAACCAGGGAGCAGAAATGTGTGGGTGTGGCTCTGCATAAAGTAGTGATGGGGCATTTGGTGAGCTGAGGAGAATGTCACCCTTAGGTCACAGCACCTTGCAGCTCTACAGCTGCAAGGTGCCCCTGGAGTCACCCGATGTGCGGGCCCTGATACCCCACCTAAACACATCTCAAGACCTAAAAACAAAAACAGGACAAAACACACCAAGCCACTATGGAGGTCAAGTAAAGAAAGTTTATCATTGGACAAGATTTCTCCCATGAGTTATCAGTTCATGGTCTCTGGTCTACAAGAAAAGGTCAATAGCTTCAAATATGAAATTTTCAACTTTCTCAAGGGCATGTAGTCTCAAAAAAATCATCTTTCTCTCACTTGTTTGTCACCCCTAATGCTAGTTGTGTGACCGGGGCTGACAAGTTGGGTAAAATCTCAGTTTCAACCAGGAAAGACTCCATTGTCTAAACCTCTGTTTTTCCCTACTTTTGCGCATGCAGCTTTCAAAGGTGAAATGGATAAACATGGTGGCTGGCCATTTCCTGTGTTTCCATCATGTCTTCAGGTAGCCTGGCTACATCATCTGCAAACTCCCACTTGTTCCTCTCTCTTCCCAGCTGCAGCTCTCATTAGTGCTGAATTGATTTCTGGGGCTGCATCACTCAATCAATGGCAACTCCTCCATCCCTACCCCCACCCCCATTGAGAGGTAAAAGGCTGCAGTCTCAGTGGGGCACTTGTGCTTACTGTAAACCCATCCAGACTCCCCGCTGTTTGTTTGCATACAGCTCTCACCTCCTCAGCTGCTTTCCACAAGGTTCTGGCTCTTCAGAAAGCATTTTAGCAAAGTGCATTTTGGGTGTAAAATAAGAGCTCCAAAGGGATACTTTGTAGCTAAGGGAACGTGAAACACCTCCATTCTAATGTATATAACCCCTCTCAGTGGTTGCTTAAGGGTGAATACTTGGATTTTTCCTGAGTGTGGAACTCTATTTCTAAATTCTTCTATTATCTAGAGATCATCACCATTAGTTTCACTGTGAAATAACAAGATAGAAAAAGCCCAATTTGAGTAATTAGTCCTTATATGGCACATTTCATCAAGGTATTTCAAAGACTTTTATGATATTCTTACACTTCACACACACACACACACACACACACACACACATACACACCAATGGCTTTTCAGGCACATAAATGTTATCAGTTTAGAAACTAAGTAAGATGTAAGACATGCAATTGAGCCCAGAAACTTGTCCTCCTAAATGACTCTTCTTCACGTGTAGGCATCTTGCCATTTCTGTTTTTCTAACTTCCCCAATCAATTTCAGTGCAAATTCCCATTTACTGTGTACCCAGGAAATATGAGAGGACCATTGTGTTGGGTAATCATTTGATTTTTTTTTAATATACTTAAAAAAAAATTTTTAAGACACTTAGATCACATAAATGTTACATAAAAATATATAGGGGATTCCCATATGCCCCACTCCCTACTCCTCCCACATTTTCCCACATTAACAACATCATTCATTAGTGTGGTACATTTGTTACAATTGATGAACACATTTTGGAGCATATTAAGCATGGATTATAGTTTACACTGTATTTTACGACCTCTCCCACACAATTTTGTAAGTTATGACAAGATATATAATGGCCTGTATCTGTCATTCAATGTCATTCAGGACAATTCCCACATCCCGAAAATGCCCCCATATTACACCTGTTTTTTCCTCTCCCTGCCCTCAGAACCTCCAGTGGTCACTGCCACCACATCAATGATATAAGTTCTTCCATTGCTAGAATCACAATAACTCTATAGTAGAATACCAGTAAGTCTACTCTAGTCCATCATTATTCCCCAATCCTGAGGATTCTGGGTTGGTGATGCCCACTCTACCTCTAATTGAGAGGGGCTTAGATCCCATGGGGCAGATAGATAGAACTATCTCGCTTGCAGTTGCAGACTCTCTGATGGCTCTCTGTTACTTGTCCATCACCATCTCCTTGTTAGTTGTCCTGGGTGAGTCCAATAAACTGGAGAGTAGGTGTTGCAACTTCATTAAGATTCAAGGCCCAGCTGGCACACGGATAGCCCAAAGATTTAAGTCTCTTGGACATACACCTACCAACTCTAGTACTATCTGTTCAAATAGAAGGGGCAGCAGAGCCATATGTAGGGAAACCACAAATGAGTTTAACTCTGTCACACTGAAGAGCATAAATTCCCAAGTAGGACCTACAGTCAGGGCACCAAACTCCTGAGCTGGCTGCCCTGCCTATAGTGTCTGGATGTCTCCAGAGCCCTAGGAGCCCTGCTATTTGAGGCAATATTTACTTTGGCAGTCAATGAGATCCTGCTGAGATGTGCATAAGCAAAATCTTTGGAATGACCTCCTGACTCAGTTTGAAGTCTTTTAGCCATATAAATTCATTTGTCTTTACCCTTTCCTCCCTTTTGATCAAAGTTTTTTTCCAGTTCCATTGCTAGTTGTGTTTGGTAGTAATCCCTTGGTGCAACGGAGGCTCTTTCCCGGGAGTCATGCCCCACACTGCGGGGAAGGTAATGCATTTATATGCTGAGTTCAGCTTAGAGAGAGGCCACATTTGAGCAACAAGAAGGCTCCTCAGGAGGTAACTCTTAGTCACCCTGTAATACTAGGCTAAGTTTCAATTTTAAAGTAAAGGTTCATAAGTACAGTCATCAATATCAAGGGCCCATCAGTAATCCATCCTCCTTCACTAGTCACTGCCCCTCTACTCAGGGGATTCTTGCTGTCCCATTAGAGAATGTGGCAGAGCTCCCCAGGAGGGGAATTCTATATTCTTTTGGTTATTGTGAATCCCCACCCACCATGACAATGTCCCATAGACATTTGAACACATTTATATGCCTTATAGGTAAGCCTCAAGTGAACCTACTCCCATGCAGCCCCCATCACTGACACCAAGCACCAGTGATCCTACCCTGCCACTGTTGTAACCCTTCTGTGATCCAAAACTTCCTTAAAAATGAAGCCAACAAAATAACCAAATACAATTAATAAGAAAATGAAATAATAATGATAATTTAAAAAATAAACAAAATACAAAAAAAAATTTTTAATTTTTGAATAATAAAAAATATAAAATTAAGAATATGTTTTTTGACATTATGTCTTTCATCACTGAAAGATCTGTTGTCTTGTATGTGCAGTGACATTTTCTTCTGGGAATCCCCTATATTCTGTACATCACTTTTCTGTAACCTAAAGCTTCTCTGAAGACAAAATGAAAAAAATAAGACACTGGGTAGTCATTTGATTTTGAGAGACAAGAACTCTGATCTCAGGCATGAAAATTCTTAATACTGGGGGGAACCTTAGAAACCACTTAGTCACATCATCCTCAATACAGATAAATACTCAGGAGTCACAAAGAGGATATGTGCCTTGCTCAAGGTCACACAACAAGGTAATTTCAGAGCCAGTAGTACAACTCTGGGTGTAGGAGTTTTTTGTTTTGTTTTGTTTTGTTTTATTTTAACAACCACTAGCACAGATGCAGAAATTGTCAGGGTGCTGAACATGTTGAGCATGCATTATGGGCACTATAATGGTGAAATATGAAGCCATCAGCTAACCTTGGAGTCAAGGTGATTGAATAGAAGACCACCCTCATCTCCCATATAATGTTTAAAGAGAAAAACAATGCTCTAGGAATTCATTTGCTATGTTTATTAGGAGAGTGGTAATACGGGCAGAATATAAAGAAAATTGAGCTGGGCAGCCTGAATTTGAGGGTGGTATCTAGTTTTCTTCAAGGGAGAGAGGCTGTGTATTTAATAGACTCAAGTTGTCTGGCCAAAGGTCAGATAAGCTCTTTCAAAAGGGCAGGAATAATCCATCAGGCCCTTTTCAAAATTAGACAAAATACTCTACAAGATTGTACAATTCCTTTTTCACTCTGAGTACATGCTCTCCCATCAACTACCCAATCCCTACTTTGCTTCTCCGGGCCACTGGGTCCTGGGAAGATGTGTCCCTCAAGAGTAGACATGACCTTTTGAGTTGCTAGAAAGTTATGTCTGACATTATAAATTAATACATTGGCTTCCTGATTTATATGTCAACCTCTTACAAGTTTGGTTACAATGAGTCAGCCAACTCTTTCTGAATGAGCCAATCATTTTCTTCAGACTACATAAACTGAAGGCCAGAGAAGGGGCCTTGATTATCCTTCCTCCCTACCTTCCCTTCTTCCTCCCCCACCAAATGCTATAACTCTTTGAGGCCCGGCTAGAAACAGCCTCTTGTCTCATTAAATATTGCTAAGATCATACATAAGAATAAATCCATTTCAGCAGGGAAAAGAAATAGGGGAAGGTAACATTTTGAGTGAGATAAGGAGAGTGAAACACATAGTTCATTCACATAGTAGGTGAAGCAAAGGAGCTCTTCTACCTAATGAGGAGGTGAAATTTGAGGAATGGTTTGGTAAGTCATGATGAAATAGGGAGCCAAATGATATCTATAGGCATAAATAGATATGCAAGACATGCGATCCTGAAACTCAATTTCTGTCTAGACCTTCAGCTATCCCTCCTTCTGAAAGGAATATAAGCAAAAAATATAAATGGAGTCAAATAAGAGTTACTGTCTTCGGTTCAAAGCCTAATCTAAAAATCTAGGGAACCAGGGTTGACCACGTGGAGGACACCCCTTGCCCAAGTTAATGACAAGAGGAAGAATTTTCCCATGGAGCAGAATTGTCATAATATACTTGCTCTTACTGCTCCAAGGTCTTGGAGGAAAAAGAAAACTCGCAAGGCATGGGGGTTCTAAGGAAGAGTCCACTGTGTCCTTAGCATTATAGCCCAAATAATGTTATTGAACTTGAGTGCACTCCAGGGAGCATAGAGGTTGGGTGCAAACAGGGAGCAGCAACTATGGTATGAAATGCCTCAATCTTGATCCATGCTTAGAAGAAGAGGAGACTTAAGCTCCTGCGAGAGATTTGAATCATGTGAGATAAATTGTTTCCTGTGGGCGGAAAGACACTGTCCTTCCAAGTAAAAAGAAAATCTAAATCTGAACTTTATCCATCCCCAGCCATGGCTGGAGGATTATTTGCCACTGAACAAGAGTTCTTTGAATTGGATCTCTATGATCCAGGTCTCCAGATTTGAGGTGGTGAAAACTGAAATCTCATACAAAATATGGCAGTGTGGTAGCCAATTATTGTTTCTCTTCTCAGGTGGGCCACATCTACCGTCTCGAGTGCTGGCAAGGGAATCCTCCACCTGTTTATGCTGGGTCTTCTCCAACTCTAAAGAATTAACCTAGAGTTGTAGAGCTTTGGTGAGATGACTATAAAGACTATTTCTATGCTAGTCATCCTGAATCAAGGCTTTACCATATGGGGATATATCTGAGCTGAAAATATTTAAGATCACAACTACAACCAAAAGGTTTATGGAAGAAATAGTTTATGATATCACCTTATACCACCCTTTACCACCCAAAAATGTTGACTTGGTAGAGATCAGAGGCTTTGAAACTTCTTACTGAATTGATAGCATGGGGGAAATAAATGGAGGCTTTGTTGAACTAAGACCCTGCCACTGGATGAGAGGGAATCATCTTTTCCTAATCAATGAAGATAATCAAAACATGCAATATGACCAGTGTTTGACAAAGGTGGACTGATGGCTCAAATTTATGAATATGCCCTGTAATCTAAATGAATTTAAGGAACGGCAGTACACCAAGATATTTTGTATTTCAACTCTTGAAATAATATTATGTGCTATTTCATTTTCAAAAACATGAGCAAGTGGAATTAAAGGAATAAATCTTAAAACGTAAATTCAAACAAAGAAACAAACCTGCCCTTTAGGGGAAGGTTCATAGACTGTCTTTGTGCTTTAAATAAGGATGGGTGAATGGGATTGTAGGATCCCAGGAAACCATGGCACAAGTGACAGTTTGCTGCATGGGGCTTCAAAAGAAGCAGGGATGCAGATCCTGTATCTAAGAGGTAGCCCTTGCAGGGAGAGTCAATGGATTTTAAAAGCAATAGGCAAATAGCAAGTAAGACAATTTTGGCAAAGACATTGAGGAGCAGTCATAGGGAGACAGTCCTGGAAGCAGGAAAGAAAGATGTGATCTGAGGAAGAGTAGCAATATGAAAAATATTCTATTTTAAAATTTTGCAGTGTAATTCTAGAGATGAAGTTTTAATAATACACATGAACTTATTATTCATAGTTTTTTGAAGAATGACAGGCAAAATGGTCTTCTCTGTTGTTAAGAATGACAACAGAGCCCAATTATGCAGTTTCTTTTAATAATGGAGCAGAATGTGTGCACTTGTCAGAGGCAGACCAGCAGCCACTGTCACAAAAGAAGTTCACCCATCCCTCCATGTGTCCAAACAGTCATTCAGCATCAATTACCAAGCTCCTACTATGCACTAGAACAGGTTAGGTGCAGGGTATAAAATGCCAGATAAGATATAGCCTTTGTTCTCCCAAAGCTGATGGTTAATTAAGGAGTCAGGTAAACAGGAACTAAGAAATGCAACTGAAACTCGGGTGTTCCCCTTCTCAAAAGGGCTTCTGCATTCTCATCTCTCAATCAGAAGGTTGTTTCTGGCCCTATCTTCTCCAGGGTTTCCAGGGTTGCTGGCCTCTTTACTGACTCTGAGAGACCCTGGTGACTCAGAACTTTTCCCAAGGGTCCAGTGTTCAGTCTTCATGTAGCCTAAGGAAGAGAGGAAAGAGGAGGACATTCCCCCTTCCTTCCTGATGTCTTTTCTGATAGCATCTGTATTAGTCAGCCAAAGGGGTGCTAATGCAAGGGGGTTGGTCTTTATAAAGGGTGTTTATTTGGTGTAGAAGTCCACAGATACCAGGCCATAAAGCGTAAGTTTCTTCTCTCACCAAAGTCCATTGCCACGTGTTGGAGCAAGACAGCTGCCGACGTTTGCCAGGGTTCAGGCTTCTTGGGTTCCTCTCTTCCCAGGGCTGCATTTCTCTCTGGGCTTAGCTCCTCTGGTTCCTCCACAAGGCCAGCTATAGACTATCAGGCGAACTGCTCGCTTCTCTTCTCCTGGGACCCTCTCTCCATCATCGAAACTGCTACTCAAAACTGCTGCAACTCTGTTCTTTGTGATGCCTTTTATATTTTCTTCCCCTACCCACCAAGGGGTGGGGCTCAGCGCCCTACTTATGTGGCCCAGTCAATGCCCTAATCATAACTTAATCATGCCCAGATTAACAGATCATCTTATAAGCATGATCCAATTACATTTTTAGAATTCATAATTACATCAAATTGCCCAATGGCTACAGCATCTTACCAACATATGTACTTCTCTGCAATAGGAAGTTCTCTCTGGAAAGGCTAGGCCAAACATAGGGCTGTAATTTTCTTTTTTCGTAATAGCTTTATGTGGCATTGGTATTAGGGAGATGTTGGCTTAATAGAATGAGTTTCATAGCATTGCTTCCTGTTAAATTTTTTTGAAGAGTTTGAACAAGATTGGTATTAGATCATCTTTAAATGATTGGTAGAATTCACCTGTGAAGCCATCTGGGTCCTGGGCTTTTCATCTTTGGGAGGTTTTTGATGACTGTTTCAATCTCCTTATTTGTAATTGGCTTGCCAAGGTCTTCTGTTTCTTCTAGGGTCAATATAGGTTGTACATGTGTTTCTAGGAATTTGTCTATATCGTCTACATTGTCTAGTTTTTTAGTTGTTTTTTTTTTTTATATACGGAAAGAGCTAGTTTCAGTGTTCCTCTTAAAGAATTTATTTTACACCTATTATACCACACAGCATGGCATTTTTAAACACCGATGTATAACTCCCTAATAAGATAAAGACAAAATTGTTTACCTTATTAGAAACACAATACACCATCACTTTATATTCTTCAAACATTATTGTACTTTAACTTTCATAATTTGACAATATATTCATGACACAATCTGCATACAGCTACTGTTTTAACAAAGAAAACTTTTAAGTAGACATGACTGTCCAAAATTGCTTATTAGGTATGAATTTTACAAACATTACTTATGTGTATTAGCGGTAATGGTGAAGCTGGAGAGTATTGTCACTACTCCAAGCTGCACAGTGAGAACCACCAATAGTGTGGTGGAACTTGTGGCCCTTTCCAAGGCCACAGCTCTTGTGACCTGCAGGCATCAGCCTATGCATCTTCCTGTGCTTGTGGACTGTCTTGGTGATCCATTGGGTGTCAGGATTTCTTTTTATAGCTTTATGGGATGGATCAATGAGGATAACCTCAAATAATTTGTATGTGGATCTTCACCTACCCAGTAAGAATTCAGGACTCTCAGGGCCCCACAGTGCCATAGCTCGCTCCTCAGCAACAGACTGAAGGCCTCCAGCAAACTTCAGCTGGTTAACAACATGACGGACAGGATTGCCGTAGGTTGCACCCTTAGGAACCAAGCATTTGTGGCCACCATGGCACACTCAAATCCTGTAGATGACATAAATTTGCCTGACCTTGTATCCCAGTCTGCACTCTCTATCTGGCCTGGTAGGGCAGGAGGGCCCTGTGGGGCACAGAGAGCTGGTAGTACTGCCAGCAGTGGACACTCAAAAGAAAGCGTATCATATCGGACGGCTTCTTCCTCCATAGCTCCTGGATGTATTTGTAAGAACGCATCTTGGCTTATCCAAGCTTGCATCACAGAGGAGGCAGGAGGAGCTCAAAGGCTGGAGGGTCCTTGAGCTTGGATGGCTGAGGTGAAAGGTAATTAGTGGCAGATGGAGCAGTGTAAGTACCCACCATAGCCTACCTGATAGCTCTGTCTAGTTTTTTGGTGTACAGTTGTTCATAGTATCCTCTTATGATCTCACATTTCTGTGGGGTCAGTGGTAATATCCCCTCTATCATTTCTGATTTTATTTATTTGCATCTTCTTTTTTTCTTTGTCAGTCTAGCTAAGAGTTTGTTCATTTTGTTGATCTTCTCAGAGAACCAACTTTGGGTTTGTTGATTCTCTGTTGTTGTTTTTTGTTGTTGTTGTTGTTCTCAATTTCATTTATTTTTGCTCTGATCTTTATTATTTCTTTCCTTCCACTTGGTTTGGGATTAGTCTGCTGTTCTTTTGCTAGTTCCTTCAAGTATGTGGTTAGGTCTTCAATTTAAGCTCCTTCTTCTTATTTAATGTAAGCATTGAGGGGTATACATTTCCCTCTTAGCACTGCCTTTGCTGTGGCCCATAGGTTTGTTTTGTTTTTGTTTTTGTTTTAAAGTAGGTATTTTGGATTGAACCTGGGATGTCATATATGTGAAGCAGGTACTCAACCACTGAGCTATACACATTCCACCCCATAGGTGTTGATATGTTCCTCATTTTCATTTGTCTCAAGACATGTGCTGAATTCTCTTGCAATTTCTTATTTGACCCACTGATTTTTTTAAGAGTTTGTTTTTTAATCTCCATAAATTTGTGAATTTTCCCTTTTACCATCCATTATTGATTTCCAGCTTCATTTTATTATGATCAGAGAAAGTGTTTTATATAATTTCAGTACATTTAAATTTATTGATACATGTCTTGTGACCCAACATATGGTCTATCCTGGAGAAGTATCCATGCGCTCTTGAAAAGAATGTATATCCTGCTATTTTGGGGTGCAATGCCCTGTAAATATCTGTTACATCTAGTTAATTTGTCATATTATTCAAGCTCTCTGTTTCCTTATTTATCCTCTGCCCAGATGTTTTATCCAATGCTGAGAGTGGTGTATTGAAGTCTCCAAATATTATTGTAGAAGCATCTATTTCTACATTCAGTTTTGCCAATGTGTGCCTCATGTATCTTGGGGCATCCAGGTTAGGTGCATAAATATTTATTATAGCTATTTCTTCTTGCTGAATTTCCCCTTTTATTAATGTACAATGACCTTCTTCATCTCTTATAACAGTTTTGATTAAAAATCTATTTTTCCAATATTAGTATTGCTACTCCAGATTATTTTGGTTATTATTTGTGTGGAATATCTTTTTCTAACCTTTCACTTTCAATCTAGTTGTATCCTTACATGAGGCAAGACTCTTTTAGACAGCATATAGATGGCTCATATTTTTTATCCATTCTGTCAGTCTCTGTCTTTTGATTGGGGAATTCAATCCATTAACAGTCAATGTTATTACTGTAAAGGAATTACTTACTTTATCCATTTTATCCTTTGGCTTTCCATTATCATATCTTACTATTGTTTGTCTTTTTACCCTTTAATTTACCCTCCCTAATAATCTTCATTCTACACTCTTCTCCAAGTCTCTTTCCCTTGTTTTTTCCTTTCAGGCTGCAGCACTCCCTTAATATCTCTTGTAGATCTGGCCGTTTGTTAACACTCTCTCGGTTTTTGTTTCTCTGTGAATTCTTTAAACACCCTCAATGTTGAAGGACATTTTTGCCAGATAAAGAATTCTTGGCTGGCAGTTTTTCTTTTCCACTACCTTAAATACAGCATACAACTTTCCCCTCACCTCCATAGTTTCTGATTAGAGGTCAGCACTTAATCTTTTTGAGATTCCCTTTTATGTGATGCTTTGCTTTTCTCTTGCTTCTTTCTGAATCCTCTCTTTATTGCTAAAATTTGTCATTCTGAATTGTAGGTGTCTTGAAAAAGATCTATTCAGATTTATTCTATTTGGGATGTGTTGTCTTCCTTGGATATTAGTATTTATGTCTTTCATAAGAGTTGGGAAGTTTTTGGTCATTATTTTCTCAAATATTATTTCTGTTCCTTTCCCATTCTCTTCTTCTGGGACACCAATAATGCATATGTTTGAGTGTTTTGCATTGTCATTCAATTACTTGAGACCCTGTTCCATTTCTTCCATTCTTTTCTCTTTCTGTTTTCCTGTCTTTTCAAGTTCTGTCCTTGATATCATTAATTCTATCTTCCATCAATTCAAATTTGCTGTTATATGCCTCTAATGTATTTTAGTCTTTGTGTCCTTCATTCCCATTAGCACTGTTGTTTTCTTTGAAGTCTTTCAAATTGTTCTTTATGCTCACCCAGTGTCTTCTTAATATCATTTATCTCTTCAGTTGTATTCCCTTCAACTCCTTGAATTTGATTTAGGAGATTTGTGTGATTATTATTGATTAGTTGTCTTAAATCCTATATCTTCTCAGGATATTTGGTTTGTTCTTTTGGCTGGGCCATATCTTCCTGTTTCTTACTATCAGTTTGTAAGTTTTTGCTGATGTCTAGGCATCTGAATACATTGGTAAATTTATGCTGATGGTCAATTTCTCTCTCTTGCTTAGTGGTTTTGTTTCACAACTCTTCATTGATTTTGGTTCAATTTAATCTGAGTATATAAAATTGCCCAGCTTAAGTTATCAAAATCAGGCCAGGGACTCACTAATGGAGTGCAGATGTTCTCCCAGGGGTTCATGACAAGATAGACCTAAAAGTGGTTTCTCTCCTTGCAGGTTCCCAGCCGGCCAGCAGATGGCATTTAGTGAATCTTTACACAGAGGTGTCTCTTTCAACCTCCACTTGCCTATGATTCTGGTCTGGCCAGAGCTGAGATTCAAAGCGGGCTCTGCTGGCCAAATTCAGTAAAGAGAAACCACTCTCCACCCTCCACCACACCCTCCCTTGTCCCAGGAAGGAAGACATACATGCTCTCTCAGTTGGCTGCAGTGAGCCACAGGTTTTACCCAGGCTTTGCACCTTGAGGGTGGGGGATGGGTATCATTCCCAGCCACCATAGGGGTTTAGTAACTCAAGATTTTCATTTCAGGTTCTTTGTCTCTTTGTTCCTTGTCTTCCTGGGGGTTGTGCAGCACTGTCCTTGTCTGCTGTCCCCCAAAGCAGGTCCTTTTGACAGCGTTTTGCCCTTTCTCCATTGTTTTTGTGAGAGAGTTGACCCCTGCCTGCCTACTCCAACACTGTCTTCCTGGAAGTCCACATTTAATCTGTTCACAAGCCCTTGAAGATACCTCCTGTACCAGTTTATTCTCCCTCTTTTCACCACAGCCTCCCATTTCAGATTATCATTGTTTAGTCTTTGGACAGTTGCAACAATTTCCCCCTAACCTCCTACCTCTCATTGCTCCTACACTTAGCTGCCAGATTAATATTTCTAAAGCATAGTTTTCATTACATCATTCAGATGCTTGCAATTCTTTCCTGCATCTGTTCTACTTACTTATTAAGACCCTTTCTTAATCTAGTCTTTAAAGGTCCAACCTACTTCTTTGACATTGCCTTCAGGGAGGCAGAAGCTTGTTGGGGCTTTAGCATCAAAGTTTAGGTCTTAGCTCTGACACGTACCAAGGCAAATTATTTGTCATCTTGGAGTTAGATTTCTCAGCTCTAACTTTAGATCATACAGTACCTACTGCATGAATTATTGTAAAGATTAAGGAGACAATGCTTGCAAAACAAGTAACCCAGGGCTTGGCACATAATACATACTCTTTAAAGGTTACACTTATGCTTAATACTAGTGTTGATGATGTTGTTTGCTTCCTGCATCCAGTATCTCTCAGCCAAATTGGTCTCCTCCTTGTTCCTTGAATAGAGCCCATACTTTCCTACCTCTGTGCTTTGGTTCATGCTGTTTCTCTGCCTCCGGTACCCTTCTTCCTCTCTCTACAGTGTTAAGTCTTTAGTGTCCAGTCAGTTGCCACCCCTTCCAATAAGCTTTGCAGACCTCTTTCTAGATACAATTTTTGACCCCAGAGTTTCCACAGCAATCAAGATTGTGTCACTCCTGAAACACAAGTCACTGTGTCATGCATACCTCTTTTTCCTTCCATCTCTTTTAGGAGATTCTTTTTTGTGTTTCTTATGCCACCCTGCTCAGAGCATGTGCTCACTAAATGTTTTATGAATGAATGAAAGAAAGAAAGGCTAAATGTTCTGGATTATCAGGAGATACTGCCACCCCACGGGGAGATTGTAAAGGATTAGTGAATACTCCTCACTACGAAAGAGGTTGGCTCACAAAATGCCTTTGGACATGAATAAAGTTGGGGAACTACTCCTGAAGTCTCCTTCACAAACCTAGCATCAAATTCTTAGCGTTGCTTACTTGGCTCAGACTCCTCTGTCACATTAAGAAACAGCACATGTTGTTGGTGTCTGTCAGATTTCCCTAATAAGGAAAACAGGTTGCCACTTGGGTCTGCAGAGACAATTTGGATACATTGTATTTAATTTTGTTTTCATTGAAAATTTATAGCCACCACCTTCTACTCTAATGTAATGAATAATTAGAAGCAATTACAAGGAAATTTAGCAAATTACCAAGCCATCTAGGAGTAAAAATTAGTGTTTATGGTGTTTTTCTTTGCTGTCTGGCAAGCCAAAATGATATATGATGTGCACACAGACACCCATGCACAAATATCTTTCTATGCCCCTAGCAGTTTTCGAGTAAGATAATAAAAATCAATGCATAGCACTACAGTCTTGTGACGTTAAATAGTCTGCTTAATAAATATTGGATGATGGGGGTGGGTAATGAATTTGAGCAATGGAAACGTAACCACAAGAGGTTTTATGTTTTTTTTTAAATAAATCTTTTTCCATTTAAAATGTATATTTTCATTAAAGAAATTAAGAAAATAAAACCAGAAAAGCAAAGAAAATAAACAGAAATGCTGTCCGGACTTGCTTCCCAGAGAAAGCCATCTTCACATTGATATATTGACTTTATACTTTCTATGCATATTTGATTGTTTTGTTTGTCACAGTTTTAAATCACACTTCACGATTTACTATTTTCATTTTAAAACTTAACAGAATAGTGTTTACATTACCCCATGTTATTAAAGCTCTTTAAAATTAATATTAATAGCAAAATCACATAGACCAACCATGATTATTTTCTATTCCCTATTTTTGAAATTTTAGCTTGTTTCCACTTTTTAAAATAGCATTTTTATAGAAAACATATATACTACTCAACATTTCCCATTTTAAGCACTTTCAATTGTATGATTCAGTGGTATTAATTACATTAAAAAATATTGCACTAACCCCACCAAAATCCATTACCAAAATTTTTTCATCTCATCCGTCAGACTCTGCACCCATTAAGCAATAACTTCCCATTCTCCTCATCCCCTGGTGACTTGAGATCTACAGTCTGTCTTAAACTATTTGCTTCTTCTAGGTATCTAATTTAAGAGAGGTTATACAACAGTTGTTTTTTGTGTGTGTCTGGATTATTTCACTCAACATGATATCTTCACAGTTCATCCATGTTGTAGCAAATATCAGAATGTCATTTCTTTTCTTGGCTCAGTAATATTCCATTGTGTATATATATACCACATTTTGTTTATCCATTCATCTGTTGATGGACATTTGGGTTGTCTCCACCTTTTGGCTATTGTGAGCAATGCCATTATCATTGCTGTGCAAATATCTGTTTGAATTCCTGATTTCAATTCTGTGGGGTATGTACCAAGAAGTGGGAATGCTAGATCATATGGTAATCATATGATGAACTTTCTTAGGATCTGCCAAACTGATTTCCATATTGGCTGCACCTTTTTTGGAATCCTACCAACAATGTAAGAGGGTTCCACTTTCTCTGCATCCTTATCAGCACTTGTTAGTTTTTGTTATTATAATAATACCCATCCTAGTGGTTATAAAGTAGTATCTTATTGTTTTGATTTGCATGTACCTGATGACCAATGATGATGAGCTCCTTTTCATGTGGTATTGGCCATTTTTATATCTTCTTTGGAGTAATGTCTGTTCATTACTGCCAATTTTTAAATTGGTTTGGTTTTTTGTTGTTGAGATATAGCAATTCTCTCTATATTCTGGATATTAACTCCTTATCTGATATGTGCTTAGCAATTATTTCCTTCCATTCTGTACATTTTCTTTTTACTTCTTTTTTTTTTTTTTTTAAAGATTTTATTTATTTATTCATTTATCCCCCCCTTGCTGCTTGTACTCACTGGGTCAGCTAACCACGCCGTGCGGGCGGGCTTGCCTTCACCAGGAGGCCCCGGGAACCGAACCCGGGGCCTCCCATATGGTAAACGGGAGCCCTACTGATTGAGCCACAGCCGCTTCCCTCTTTTTACTTCTTAATACTGTCCTTTGACATACAAAAGTTTTAAATTTTGATGAAGTCTATTTTATCTATTTTTTTCCTTTTGTTGCTTATGCTTTTGGTGCCATATCTAAGGAATCATGGCCAAATCCAAGGTGATGAAGGTTTTCCTCTATGTTTCTTCTAAGAGTTGTTTCTTCTAAGTATTGGTTTTAGCACTTATGTTTAGGTCCTTGATCCAATTAGAGGTAATTTTGTATATTATGTAAGGTAAGGGTCCAACTTCATTATTTTGAATGTGGACATCTAGTTTTCCCAGCAACATTTATTTATTTATTTATTTATTTTTTTAATTTTAAAAGAAGCTTTAGATTACAAAAATGTTACATCAAAAATATAGGGGAGGGAGTGGATGTGGCTCAAGCAATTGGGCACCCATCTCCCACATGGGCAGTCCTGGTTTTAGTTCCCGGTGCCTCCTAAAAAAGATGAGCAGACACTGCAGCCAACAGATGACACAACCAGCAGATGACACAACCAGCAGGGAGCAGAAGTGGCTCAAGTGGTTGGGCACTCTCCTCCCACATGGGAGGTCCCAGATTTGGTTCCCAGTGTCTCCTAAAGAAGACGGGCAGACAACAAACAGACAGATGAGGGAGCCATCTCTGGGGTGGGGGGGGAATAAAAATATATAGGGGATTCCCATATACCCCAGCCCTTCCCTTCTCACACTTTCCCTCATTAACAACATCTTTCATTAGTGTGGTATATTTCTTACAATTGATGAACATATAGTGAAGCATTATACTAGTCAAGGACTATAGTTTACATTATAGTTTATACTTTGTCCTACACAATTTTATAGGTTTTGATAAAATGTATAATGGCCTGTATCCATCATTGCAATGTCATGCAGGACAATTTCAAAGTCCCAGAAATGCTCCTATGTTACAACTATTCTTCCCTTTCCCTCCCCTCAGAACCTCTGGTGGACACTGTCTTTATATCAATGACACAAGTTCTTCCATTGCTAGAGTAATCATAAGTCTATTTTAGTCCATAGTTGCATCCATCCTTATGTTTGTTCCTTCCTCAATCTTGAGGATTTGGGGATGGTGATGACCACCCTGTCTCCTACTGAGAGAGGGCTTAGACTCCATGGGGCAGATGGATGGAACTATATTGCTTGCAGTTGCAGACACTCTCTGCTTCCTGGGATGGGCATTGTCCATCATCATCCTTTTGTTAGTGGCTCAAGAACTGGTGAATAGGTGTTCCAGCAACATTTATTAAAGAGACCATTCTTTCTCCAGATAATGTACTTGGCATGCTTGCCAAAAATCAGTTGCACATAGAACTCTCAATTCTATTCCATTGGTCTATACATCTAGTTTATGCCAGTACCATACTGTTTTGTTTATACTGTGGCTTTGTAATAACTTTTGAAATTGGTAAGTGTGAAAATTCCAACTTTGTTATTTTCAATATTGATGTGGCTGTTCAGGACACATTGCATTTCAATATATATTTGAGGATCAGCTTTTCTATTTTTAAAACTTTATTTTTAAAGAAGTTTTAGATTACAGAAAAGTTACATATACCCCACCCCCTCCCCCTCTCATATTTTCCCCTATTAATAACTTCTTTCATTAGCGTGGTACATTTGTTATACAATTGATGAACAAATATTGGAGCATTGCTATTAACCATGATCTATAGTTTACATTATGGTTTACACTTTGCACTGTACAATTTAATAGGTTTTGGCAGAATATATAATGCCCTATATCCGTTATTGCAAAATCATGCAGAACAATTTCAATGTCCTAAAAATGCCCCATGTTCCACCTATTCTTCCCTCCTCCTCCCCTCAGAATCTCTGGTAACCACTATTTCTATTTCAGTGTTACAAGTTCTCCCATTACTAGAATAATAAGTCTACTTTGGTTCATGGTTGCATTCCCCCCTTAAGTTTGTTCATTCTTCAATGTTTTGGATTTGGGGATGGTGATGCTCACTATGCTTCTGATTGTTCAGGGGCTTATATCCCATGGAGCAAATGGATGGAACTGTCTTGCTTGCAGTTGTACATACTCTTTGCTTTTGGGGATGGGTGTTGTCCATCATCATCATTTTTCTAGTTGTCCTGGGTGAGTCTGATGAACTGGAGAGTAGGTGTTGGCTGCAATTCTGCTGAGATTCAGGGCTCAATTAGCATATGAACAGACTGAAGATTTAAGTCTCTGGGACATATTTTTAATGGATATAGGCTAATTATAGGTTCAAATAAAAGGGGCAGAAGAACCATGTGTAGAGAAATTGTAAATGAGTCTAACTCTGTTACATTGGGGAAATAGGTTAAAATATATTCCAAGGTAAGGTCCAATGACAGGATTCCAATGTCATGGGGTTGTGTGCCCTGCCTAGAGTTCCAGGTGTCTCTACAGCGTTCAGGAGCACCCCTGCTTGAGGCTTTATTTACTGTGACAGTCAGTGAGATCCTCCTGAGATGTGTGTAAGTGTAACCTCCGGAATGACCTCCTGACTCACTTTGAAATCTCTTAGTCGTAAAAAACTCTTTTGTATTTAATATTTCCCATTTTTAGTCAAGGTCTTTTTCCAAATGCATCACTACTTGCACTTGGTAATAATCCCTCAGTACCAGGGAGGCCCATCCCTGGTGTCATGTTCTATGCCAGGGGAGAGGCAGTGAGCTTATATGCTGAGTTTGTCTTAGAAAGAAACCACATTCGAAATGAAATAGAAGGTTTAGAAAGTTTTCAGGAGGTAACTCTTAAGGAATATATATTACTAGGCTCGCTTTCAATTTTACAAGAAGGAGGTTTATAAGTACAAGCATTAATATCAAGGGCCTGGCATATTGGTCTGTCCTCTTTCACTAGGCACTGCCCATGTATTTGCCACTCTATTAGAGAATGTAGCAGGACTCCCCAGGATGGGAATTTAATATTATGTTGGTTATTGTGTGGGTCTCAACTCACTGAGATAATACCCCATGACCACATGAACACATTCATATTCCATAGAAGCATGCCCCAGGTGCACCCTTTCCCACATACCCCTCCACCACCGACACCCTGCACCAGTGACAGTCCCCTACAATATTTGCCAAAAGAACATTCCCACAATTGTGTTTTCAATCACAGACCTACACCTCACCAGAATTCACCTGTTCCTTCATCCAGCCCTCCCTCCAGTTCCATGGATATTCCAACCCACCCCCACAACCCTGGTCACCCTCATATTCTAGCACCATCGACTCCACTCACATCCCTGTACCATCGTTACCCACATCCACTGCCAAACAACCCCTTCCACCTTATCATAGAATCTGCCCAGATTGAGCATTGGCTCACCACTCTTTACTCCCTTTCTGTCTCCTGGTAACCTGTCTTCCAGACTTTATCTCTGTGAGTCTGTCCAATATACTTAGCTCATATAAGTGAGGTCATGCAAGATTTGTCCTTTAGTGACTGGCTTATTTCACTCAACATAAGGTCTTCAAGATTCATCCATGTTGTTGTGTGTGTTAACATTTCATTTCTTCTTACAGCTGAATAATATTCCATTGTAAGTATATACCATATTTTTTTTTTATACCATATTTTGATTATCAATCATCTATTGATGAACACTTGGGTTGCCTCCAACTTTTGGCAATAGTGAATAATGCCACTATGAACATTGGTGTGCGTTATCTGTTCGTGTCCCTTCTTTTAACCCTTCTGGACATATACCTAATAGTGAGATTGCTGGATCATGTGGCAATTTTATAATTAGCTTCCTGAGGAACCACCAAACCGTCCTCCACAATGATTGCTCCATTCTACATTCCCACCAGGAGTGGATGAGTGTTCCCATTCCCCCACATCATCTCCAAGACTTGTAGTTTTCTGTTTTTTCAATAGCTGCCGGTCTAATAGGTATAAGATGATATCTCACTGTAAATTTGATTTGCATTTCCCTAATAGCTAATGAAGTTGAGCATCTTTTCATGTGCTTTTTAGCCGTTTGTATTTCCTCTTCAGAAAAATGTCTATTCAAATCTCTTGCCCATTTTTTCAGTGGGTTGTTTGTATTTTATTTTTGAGATGTAGGATTCCTTTATATGTGCTATGTATTAGACCTTTATCAAATAAGTTGTTCCCAAATATTTTCTACCATTGAGTAGGCTGCCATTTCACTTTCTTGACAAACTTCTTTGGAACACAAAAGTTTTTAATTTTGAGGAGTTCCCATATATCTATTTTTTCTCTCATTGCTTGCATTTTGGGTGTAAAGTTTATGAAATCATTTCCTACTACAAGATCACGTAGATGTTTCCCTATATTATATTCTAGGAGCTTTATGGTCTTGGCTCTTATATTTAGGTCTTTGATCCATCTTGAGTTAATTTTTGTATAGGGCAGGAGGTGGTGATCCTCTCTCATTCTTTTGGATTGGGATATTCAGTTCTCCCAGCACCATTTGTTGAAAAGGTGTTCTGTACATGTTGAGGGGACTTGGTGGCCTTGTCGAATATCAGTTGGCTGTATATGTGCAGATCTATATCAGAATTCTCAATTTGTTTCCATTGGTCAATATGTCTGTCTTTGTGCCAATACCATGCAGTTTTGACCACTGTAGCTTTGTAGTGTGCTTTAAGGTCAGGTAGCGTGATTCCTCCAACTTTGTTTTTCTTTTTCAGTTTGATTTTGGCTATTCAGGGCCTTTCCCTTCCAAATAAATTTCATAATTGGCTTTTCCAGTTCAGTAAAATTGCTGTTGTAATTTTTATCAAGATTGTCTTAATCTGAAAATCAATTTGGGTGTGAAAGACATCTTAATGATATTTGGTCTTCCAATTCATGAACATGGAATACTCTTCCATTTATTTAGGTCTTATTTTATTTCCTTTAACAATGCTGTGTAGTTTTCTGTGTAAAAGTCCTTTACATCTTTAATTCAGTTTATTCCTAGATATTTGATTCTTTTAGATGCTATTGTAAATGGAATTTTTTCTTGATTTCCTCCTCAGATTGCTCATTATTAGCGTACAGAAATGCTACTGGTGTTTGCATGTTGGTCTTATATCCTGCCACTTTATAAGCTCTAGAAGCTGTGTTGTAGATTTTTCAGGGCTTTCTATGTATAGGATCATGTCATCTGCAAATAGTAAAATTTTTACTTCTTCCTTTCCAATTTGGATGCCTTTTATTTCTTTTTCTTGCCCAAATGCTCAAGCAAGTACTTCTAATACAATGTTAAATACGAGCAGTGAGAGCAGGCATCCTTGTCTTATTCCAGATCTTAGAGACTAAGCCTTTAGCATTTCATCATTGAGTATGATGTTAGTTGTGGGTTTTTCATATATACCCTTTATCATGTTGAGGAAGTTTCCTTCTGTTCTTATCTTTTGCAGTGTTTTTATCAAGAAAGAATGTTGTATCTTTTCAAATGCTTTATCTGTTTCAGTAGAGATTATCATGTGATTTTTTTCTTTTGATCTGTTAATGTGGTGTATTACATTGATTTTCTTATGCTGAATCATCCTTACATACCTAGGATAAAACCCACTGGATCATGGTGTTTAATTCATTTGATGTGTTGTTGAATATGATTATTAAGTATTTTGTTGAGGATTTTAACATCTAAATTCATTAGAGAGATTGGTCTGTAGTTTTCTTTTCTTGTGGCATCTTTATGTGGCTTTGGTGTTAGAGTGATGTTGACATCATCGAATGAGTTAGGTAATGTTCCCTCACTTCTATTTTTTGGAAGAATTTAAGAAGGATTGGTGTTAGTTCTTTCTGGAATGATGGCAGAATTCACCCATGAAGCCATATGGTCCTCAGCTTTACTTGGTTGAGAGGTTTTTGATGACTAATTCAATCTCACTATTTGTGATTGGTCTGTTGGGTTCTTCTATTTCTTCTTTTGTCAATGTAGGTTGCATATGTGTTTCTAGAAATTTGTCCATCTCTTGTTTTTTAATTTATTTATTTTCATCTTCTCTCTTTTTTTCTTTGTTAGTCTAGTTAAGGTTTTGTCAATTTTATTAATCTTCTCAAAACCAGCATTTGGTTTTGTTAAATTTTTCTAGTTTTTTTTTTTTTTTTTTTTCTCAACTTAATTTAGTTCTGCTCTAATCTTTGCTATTTCCTTCTTTCTGCTGGCTTTGGGATTAGTTTGTTGTTCTTTTCTAGTTCCTCCAGGTGTGCAGTTAGGTCTTTGATTTTAGCTCTTTTGTCTTTTTAAGTATAAGCATTTATAGCAATAAATTTCCCTCTGAGCTCTGCTTTAGCTGCATCCCACAAGTTTTGATATGCTGTGTTATTATTTTCATTTGTTTCAAGGTAGTTACTTGTTTCTTTTGCAATTTCCTCTTTGACCCACTGATTGCTTAACAGTGCATGGTTTAACTTCCATATCTTTGTGTCTCTTCTGGTTCTCGGCCCCTTATTAATTTCCAGCTTCATTCCATTGTGGTCAAAGAAATTACTTTGTATAATTTCAATCTTTCTGAATTCGTTGAGTGTTGTTTAACATCCATATATTTGTGTCTATTCTTGTTCTCTGCCCCTGATTTATTTTGTTGTGGTCTGAGAAATTACTTTTTCATCTATCCTAGAGAATGATCCACATGTGTGCGAGCAGAATGTATATCCTGCTGTATTTGGGTGTAATATTCTGTATATATGTCTATTAGGTCTAGTTCCTTGAACATGTTATTCAAGGTTTCTTTATTAACCCTCTGTTGAGATGTTCTGTCTAATGGTGATAATGGTGTATTAAAGTCCCCCACTATGATTGTAGAGGCATCTATTTCTCTCCTTAGTTTTTCCATTGTTTGCCTCATGTATTTTGGGGCACCCTGGTTAGATACATACATATTTATTATTGCTCTTTCTTCTTAATAGATTACCACTTTTATTAAAATATGATGTCCTTCTTTTTCTCTTAAAATAGTTTTGCATTTAAAGTCTATTTTTATCCAATATTAGTATAGCTACTCCTGCCTTTTATTTTTATTCTTTGCATCTAAAATCATTTTCCAGCCTTTCACTTGTAACCTCCTTGTGTCTCTAGGTATAAGTTGAGTTTCTTGTAGACAGCATATAGATGGGTCATATTTCCTTATCCATTCTGCCAATCTGTGTCTTCTTATTGGAAAGTTTAATCCATTACCATTCAATTTTATTACTGTTAAGGCAGTACTTACATTAGCCATTTTTTCTTTAGGTTTATATATGTCATATTTTTTATCTATCTTTTCTATCTGTGTGATTTCAGATGTTCTGTCTGTTCCCTGTCATGAGGCTGCTTGTCCCACAGCTACCCCTCCCCCAGGGAGCTAACTGGGTACCTGACAACCCACTGGATTGCTCTCTGGCTCCCTTATCTTCTGGGATAGTTGGACATCTGACAACTCACAGGCTGCCTCTCCTCACTCCCTTTTCCCTCAGGTCAGTTGGGCTTCTGATGTCTCACTATCTGCTTCTCCTAGTTTCCCTCTCCCTGTGGTTGGTTGGTTGTCTGACAGCTCACCTGCTTCTTCTCCTGGCTCCTCTCACACCCAGGCTATTGGGTGTCTGTCAGCCCAACCCCTCGCTGACCCAGTTCCTTTCTCTCCCAGGGCAGGTGGGTGTGACAGCCCACCTGATCAGCTCCCCTCCTCTCTCCCTGGAGCCACTTCAGTGCCAGCATCTCTCTTTTTTCCAGAACTGACTGAGATCTAGTCTGACAACCTATCTCCCCTCTCTCCACACCTCTCTCCACCTGAGATGGCTGGGTGCCAGTCCTCACAACTATTTTCCCCTCAGTCCCCCCACCTCGAGAGTCTGCTGGGCACTGGGATGCATGCCTGGTCACCCAGTGGCTTTCCTCACTCTCGGAGCTGGCTGAGCCACTGGTCTTCTAGACAAATCACTTCCCCAACTTCCCTCTTCCTCTGAGCTAGATGTGTGTTGGTTTGCTTGCCTTATCTACCCCAGCTTCCCTTTCTCCTGGCCAACTGGGTCCCCCCTCTCTAGCTGCCCTTTCCAATTGCCCCCATGGACCCATGGCTTCTGTTCTGCCAGGTAAACCTGCCTACCTTCCTGCGGTTTCTAGAGGAGTGCAGCCTGCCATTCCTTACTCAGTTTTTCCATTTTTGCAAAAAAAAAAAAAAAAAAAAAAGGCTGTTAGGACTTTGATATATATTGCCTTGAATCCATAGATTGCTTTGGATAGTATTGTCATTTTAATAATATTAACTCTTCCCATCCATGAATATGGGATGTCTTGGCATTTATTTAGGTCTTCCTCAATTTAGTTCAGCAGGGTTTTATAGTTTTCAGTATACAAGTACTTCACCTCTTTGGTTAAGTTTATTCCTTTAGATGCTATTGTAAATGGAGAATATTTTTAAAATTACCATTTCAGATTGTTTATTGCTGCTGTTTAGAAACACAGCTGATTTTTGCATGTTAATCTTGTAGCTTTCAACTTTGCTGAATTTGTTTATTAGCTTTAGTTTTTTTCTTGTGAGTTCTCTGGGATTTTCTATATAAAGGATCATGTCATCCTTTGAATAGAGATAGTTTTACTTCTTCCTTTCCTATTTGGCTGGCTCTTATTTCATTTTTCCTTACCTAATTTCTCTAGCCAGAACTTCCAGTACAATGTAGAATAGCAATGGTTAAAGTGAGCATCCTTGTCTTGTTCCTGAAAGGGGAAAGACTTTCAGTCATTCACCACTGAGTATGTTGTGGGTTTTTCATATAGGTCTTTTATCAGGTTGAAGAATTTACCTTCTATTCCTGTTTTTTTTTTTTTTTTTTTTTTTTTTGAGTTTATTATTATGCAAGGGTATTGGACATTGTCTAATGACTTTTCTGCATCAATTAGATGGTCATATGATTTTTCCTTCATTCTGTTAACGTGATTGATTTTCTTATGTTGAACCACCCTTACATACTTTTCTTTTAATTTAATTTTTATTTTTTATTAGAGAAATTCTAGGTTAATTCTTGTAAGGTTTGGTAAAATTCCCCCATGAAACCACCTGATCCTGGGCTTTTCTTTGTTGCAAGGTTTTTCATTACTTATTCAATCTCTGAATTTGTTATTGGTTTTTTGGGATCTTCTATTTCTTTTTGAGTCTGTGTAGGTAGGTTTGTGTGTTTCTAGGAATGGTTCCATTTCATCTAGTTATCTAATTTGTACAGTTTTTTATACTATCCTCTTATAGTCCTTTTTATTTCTGTGTGGTCATTAGTAATGTCCCCCTTTCATTTCTAGTTCTTTTTATTTATGTCCTCTCTCTTTTTTTCTTTATCAATATAGCTAAAATTTTGTTGATTTCATTAATCTTTTCAAAGAACCAGTTTTTGGTTTTGTTGATTCTCTCCATTATTATTATTTTTTTTAATTCTCTATTTCATTTATCTCTCCTCTAATCTTTGTTATTTCCTTCCTTTTGTTTGCTTTGGGTTTAGTTTGCTCTTCATTTTGTAGATCCTCCCGATTTGAGGTTATGTCTCTAATTTGAGATCTTCTTTTTTCATGTAAGTATTGAGAGCTATACATTTTTCTCTCAGCACTGCCTTTGCTGCATCCCATAAGTTTTGATATGTTTTCTTTTCATTTTCACTCACCTCAAGATATTTCCTAATTTACCTTGTGATTTCTTCTTTGACCCATTGGTTGTTTAAGAGTATGTTGTTTAACTTCTATATATTGTGAAATTTCCATTTCTCCCTCTGTTATTGATTGCTAGATCATTCCATTGTGGTTGGAGAAGATACATTGTAAGATTTCAAATATTTGTATTTATTGAGACTTGTTTTGTGGCCAAATGTATGGTATATCCAGGAAAGTGATCCTTGTGCACTAGAGAAATATATGTACTCTGCTGTTGTTGGGTGAAGTTTTCTATATATGTCTGTTAGACTTACCTAGTTTAGAGTTTTGTTAAAGTCCTCTATTTCCTTATTAATCTACTATCTAGATGTTCTGAAAGTAGTGTATTGAAATCTCCCACTATTAGTGTACAATGGTCTATTTCTCCCTTCAAATCTGTCAGAGTTAGCTTCATCTATTTTGGAATTCTGCTGTTAGGTGCATATATAATTGTTATGTCTTCTTGTTGAAATGGCCCCTTTATCAGCATAATGACCTTTGTTCTTCCAACTGTTTTTGACTTGAAGTCTATTTTGTCTGATATTAGTATAGGTATGCCAGCTCTCTTTTGGTTACTACTTTCATGGTATATTTTTTTCATCCTTTCACTTTCAACCTACTCAGGTCTTAGAATTTAAGACGAGACTCTTGTAAATAGCATATGGTTGGGTCAAACTTTTTCATCCATTATGCCAATCTCTGCCTTATGACTGGAGAGTTCAATTCATATACAGTTAAAGTAACTAATTTATTGCCATTTTACTATTTTGTCTGTAAGCCTTATACCCTTTTTTAAAAAAATCCTCATGCCATTTTGACCCTTAATTCTTCCATTAATGCCAACATCCATATTTATTTCTTTTTGTATTGTACTATGTTGAGTCCTTTCTCATTTATTTCCTAGTATAGTTTTCATATATTTTCTTTGTGGTTACCATGGTGCTAAAAATTAACATCCTAAATTTATAATAGTCATATTTTATTTTATACCAACTTATCTTCAATAGCACACACATATACTGTGCCTATTCCTGTCCATCCCCCATTATTTTTGTACTTGTTACAAATTATCTTTGGATATAATATGTCCAAAACTATAAATTCATCATTACTTTTTATGCATTTGCTTTTTAGCACCTGTAAGAAGAAGTAAAGTTAAATACCAAAACATGCAATACAATAGCACTGACATTCATAATTATCCCCTATTTACCTTTACCAGAGGTCTTTATTTTAAGCCCCCTTGAGCTACTGTCTAGCATCCTTCCCTTCAGTCTCAAGAACTCCTGTTCACATTGCTTGTAGGGCACGTTTAGTGGTGCTGAACTACCTCAGTGTTTGTTTATCTGAAAATGTCTTAATCTCTACCTCAGTTTGAAAGAGTTTTGCCAGATATAGAATTCTTGATTGGCAATTTTTTGCTTTCTACACTTTAAATATGTCATCCCACTGTCTTTTTGCCTCCATGGTTTCTGACAAGAATTTAGCATTTAATCTTATTGGGATCATTTGTACATAACTCACTGCTTTTGTCTTGCAGCTTTCAGAATGCTCTTCTTCTCTTGTCATTGGACAGTTTACTTACTATGTATCTGGGCATGGTTCTCTTTGAGTTTATACTGTTTGGGATTTGTTGGGGTTCTTGAATGTGCTTATTCATGTCTTTTTTTTTTTTAATTTAGGAAGTTTTCTGCCATCATTTATTTGAATATTCCTTCTACCCCTTTCTCTCTTTCTTTTCCTTCTCATACAGTTGATGATGTCTCACATGTCTCTTAAGCTCTGTTCATTTGATTTTATTCTTTTTTATTTTTGCAACTCAGCCTGAATGATTTTGATTGTCTTGTCTTCAAGATCACTGATTCTTTGTTCTGTCACTTTCCAATCTGCTATTGAAACCCTCTAGGAATTTTTCATTTCAGTTATTGTGTTCTTCAACTCCTGTATTTCCATTTGGTTCCTATTGAGTATCTCAAAGAGATTCCCATATTGTTCACTCATTGTTTTCTTCATATCTTTAGTTCTTTCTACCTTTTTTCTTTAGTCTCCTTGAGCATGTTGAAGACCGTTTTTAAAATATTTATTTTTATTTTTTAAAAGATACTTAGATTACATAAATGTTATATGAAAAATATAGGGGATTCCCATATGCCCTGCTCTCTTACCTCCCACATTTTCCTGCATTATCAACATCCTTCATTGGTGTGGTATATTTGTTACAACAGATGAACACATTTTGGAGCATTGCCACTAAGCATGGATTATAGTTTACATTGTAGTTTACATTCTCTCCCACGCAATTTTGTAGGTTATGGCAAGATATATAATGGCCTGTATCTGTCATTGCAATGTCATTCAGGACAAGTCCCAAATCCCAGAAATGCCCCCATATTATACCTGTTTTTCCCTCTTCCTGCCCTCAGAACCTCCAGTGGCCACTGCCTCCACATCAATGATATAAGTTCTCCATTGCTAGAATCACAATAAGTCTATAGTAGAATACCAATAAGTCTATTTTAGTCCATAGGTTCCTTCCCTAAGCCTGAGGATTCAGGGATGGTGATGCCTACTCCACCTCTAATTGATAGGGGCCTTAGATCCCATGGGGGAGATGGATGGGACTATCTGGCTTGCACTTGCAGACTCTCTCTGTTCCTTGGGATGGACGTTGTCCATCATCATTTCCCTGTTAGTTGTCCTGGGTGAGTCTAATGAACTGGAGAGTAGGTGTTGCAACTCCATTGAGATTCAGAGTCCAGGTGGTACATGGACAGCCCGAAGACTTAAGTCTCTTGGATGTACACCTATCAACTCTAGTACTAATTATAGATTCAAATAGAAGGGGCAGAAGAGCATGTGTAGGGAAACCACAACTGAGTCCAACTCTGTCACTGGGGAGCATATTCCAAAGTAGAGCCTACTGGCAAGGCACGAAACTCCCGAGCTATCTGTCCTGACTATAGTATCTGGATGTCTCCAGAGCCCTCAGGAACCCTGCTGTTTGAGGTAGTATTTACTTTGGCAGTCAATGAGATCCTGCTATGACGTGCATAAGCGTAACCTTTGGAATGACCTCCTGACTCACTTTGAAGCCTCTTAGCCATATAAACTTATTTGTCTTTACCTTCCCCCCCCCATCTGGTCAAGGTCCTTCTCCAGTTGCATTCCTAGTTGGTGCTTGGTAGTAATCCCTCGGTGCCAGCAAGGCTCATCCCCAGGAGTCATGTCCCACACTGGGGGGTGGGGGGCGGGGGGAGGTAATGCATTTATGTGCTGAGTTTGGCTTAGAGAGTGGCCACATTTGAGCAACAAGGAGGATCTCAGGAGGTAACTCTGAGGCACCCTTTAATACTAGGCTAAGTTTCAATTTCAAAAGTAAAGGTTCATAAGTACTGAAGACCATTTTTAAAAGTCTCTCTGGTAAGTCCAAAGACTGGTCCTCTTTGTTGATGGTTTTTAGACTTTTATCTTGTTACTTTGGTTTTCCATCATTTCCTATTAGTTTGTCCTGTAATATTTTGCTGCAACTGTACATTTTAGTACTTTAAAGTATGAACTCTAGGATTTAGTCCTTGTGCCGTATGTTCCTTAAGTATGAATTCAGCTAGTTTTTTGACAGATTTTCTTGAATGCCAGGAGTGGTATTTATTGCAATTTACCAGCCTCTTCCACCTGTTCCTTCCTGTATGCTGCACAATGTTCCACTATACTCCAGAGTTTTGAAATAATTGATTCAGACAGTTCCTGTCAGTTCAATAGTTGTTTAGGGGTAGGATTGATTCCTGGAGCTACTTACTCCACCGTCTTCCCACAATCCTCTCCATCCAACCATAAATTCTTGGGATAAATACCACTTGTTCATAGTGTATTATCCTTTTAATATGTTATTGGATTCAATTTGCTAGTATTTCGTTGAGAATTTTGAATTTATATTCATGAGAGAAAATGGCCTGTGCTTTTCTCACAATGCCTTTTTCTGGTAGGTATCAGAGTAATGCCAGCCTCACAGTATGAGTTAGGAAGGGTTCCCTCTTCTTCAGTTTTTTGGAAGAGTTTGAGAAGGGTTGGTGCTAATTCTTCTTTGAATATTTTGTAGAATTCAGCAGTGAACTCATTATCTTTCCACTTTTTAACTGTAATAAACAATACTCGGGTACAATTTACTGTAGTCCATATTTAAAACTAGGATTTTAAGAAGTAGCATTCTAGGTTCAAAGGAAATAAAATTTTCAAGGTCCTTGATTATTGTTTTCCTAATAGCTAATACTTATTTGTTTTTCAATAAGTGATGGTGAGAATACCTGTTTCATTGCACCAGCATCAGTAATAAGTATTACTGTTAAAGCATTTTACTATTTTATGAGGCAATTTTCCTTTCTTTGATTGTACCAGAGATTGAGTGAACTTGGAATCTGTCAGTTTCAGTAACAAGGAATAGAACTCACCTGACCTAGTTTACAGAGGAGATTTATTTTATTACATGATTTGCAGTAGCTGTAGGCCCTAGATTGAGCTTTAAGATATGACTTTGAGAGCTATACCACAGAACTGGATCACAGAAAGAACTATTCCTACCTCATGAAGCTGCCACAATCAAGAAGCTACTACAGAAAAACCAGAGAGCCCACCATGGTGTCTGCCAGTGGAAATAGCAAGGAGCACAAAAACATGACCTTATCTCCTTTTGCCTTCCAATTTAAAATCCCATCTGGAACACTAGCTGCAAATGAGTCCAATAAATATAGTTTTGAGATTTTCAGCTTTGGCTACAGGAAGGTCTATGAGAAGGAGGTTGGAATGGATGTTATAGGCTCTAATCTCCCATATCTGCCATGACATTGTTCAACATGTTTGTGATGTTTGTTAGCCTGTTGTATTTCTTCTTAAATGAATTGCCAAGTTTTAACCCTTTCTGCACTAACTTATAAAAGAAGCTGCCAGCAATGAGAAATTATTTGTAAGAAGTTATAGATTATCCTTTGCAAACTGGAAGCCTGTTAAAGGTGAAGAGAAAGGGCAGGGAATGATTCCACTGGCTCCACTATCATGGGATGGGGGTTCCAAAAGTCTTAGGGTAGGTTTCTTTGTATATGTCAATATTTAAGCATTAAAGAGGGATACATTTTTGTCATATTCAATACAACAGCATAGTAATTCAAATATAACCTTCTTCCCTTCTTGACCTTATTCACTCATTGACTTCTTAAGTAACTTGTTTCTTCACAGAGTAAATTATGATCATTTAAGCATTATAAGTAATAAATCTAGGAATCCTTCATCCCTTAGCTCAAGCTCACCTCCTGGGGCTGCTGTGTTGCATAACTCTGGGGACCACTGCTCATGTAGAGTAGAACGTGAATGGTGCCCTATGGACTAGTACTCCAATGTAAATGGCCCTGAGAGATTCTCTAAATTCATTGGAGGACTGATTCTACTTTTTCCCTTTAGAATGCTGTTTGGAAAGGCAATGATACTCAGAGTAGCTAAAAAGGGTTAGAGAGAGCTAGGCCCTTAGAAAGCCTAGAAAGCTTCTTTTCAGAGAAGGTGTGAACTCAGAAGGTATCACCCAGGCCCACCAACAGCCCTCTCCAGAGAAATTCCTGTCTAGTCTTGCCTTTTTGTCGTTTGAATTAGCAGTCAAGATTGAACCATTGAGGGCTCTTTGGAAGACCCAATAAATCTAAGAGAGTAGTGGATTAATTTAAGAAAATGGGAACAAATGTTGCACAAAACATTTTTACAGTTTCTTCTCCAGAGACTTTGATGTGAGAGTTTACTCTTAGCCCAATATTTTTAGGGAAGGATTTTGATCCCTGACCTCATCCCTCCATCTGCTCCTTTCTAAAAATCAGAAGGTCCCTGGATTGAACATCTTTTAGATGCTGCTGAGAAAGCAGCTCCCCCTTGGGTGCTGGGGACAAATCTAGATAAGTTATGATTCCCATCAGTGCCAACTGAAAAGTAAATTGGGTGACCTCTGGAAAGTCACTCCCAAATCTGTCATTAGAAAGACAGAAGGCCAACAGACTTTCGTTGTTTTTAGCCATTGTTTCTTTCCCATATGCAAGGTCAAACATGGGTTTAGGTAAAGGGTGGTGGGAATGAATGAGATAGAAATAGAGCTAAAGATAGAAAGATAGTGAGAGATAGAGAATTGGGGCAAGAGAAAGAAAGAGATAGAAATACACAAAGACAGAAACAGAAAAAGACAAAGTGAAAGAAATTTCACTTATCAGAAGAGGAATAACCCTCTACCCAGGCCAGCCTCTGAAGATGCAAAGGCAGCTGATATATACCAAGAAGGAATAAATACTGGGAGTAGGGAGTTCTCTGCCTCCCTCTCTCTTTTTAAACAGTATGGTGGTGTTGGAAAGGCTATAATCCACAGCTTACTGTATGTTCTGGATTTTGTAGGACACTCTGGATTTTAAATATTTATTTTAATTTTCCATAAAACATCAACATATCCTGAAATGCAAATATTTTGACAAGTGGTTACTGAATGAATCAAGTCATTAAGCATTAAAAATGTGTAAATTCATCCTGTTGATTCTGAGCATGAATTCAAAGACCTCAAATGGAAAGCTGTCAGTGATTAGGAGCTTCTGGGCACAGAGAAGTCATGGGTGCTGGCACTGAAAAGACACTATTAAAATGCAAATTAATTATTCAGAGAGTTGTTGAGAGCTGTTTGGGGGGAGAGGAAAAAGGAAAATAAACAATTGCTGAACAATTTTATAATTCTCACACATCTGAGTAGGAAAACATGCTACAACCTCAGCAGTAGGTGAATTATAAAGTGCTGCACTAATTGTTACATGCATTTTGCTATACTTTACATTTTTTTTTCATTAAAATTTCCCCCTTCAATAAGACAATTCTTTAAATATATAATTGTGATTTAAATGTTATAATTTTGTTTGATCTTTCATATAAATAAGCTAAGAAATCAGAGAAAGTTCTCTAGCAAGGAAGGTGATTAGTTAAAAGCAGAGATTTGGGAGTTAGCTGGACTGCAAATCAAAGCCAGTTTCTGCCACTTGCTTGATTTGCCTTAAGATACTTTATCTAAGATTCAGCTCCCTTTTTTGAAAAATGAGGAAAATAAATATCTCATAGGTTTTGGTTGGGATTGTGTATGCAGGAGCTAATGTTTGTAAAGTGTTTGACACAGTATAACTATTCAAAAATTTTATTTCCTGATGCTATGAAAAATATCACTAATGAAAATATGAACAAAAAATCTTTGAGAGTCAGTGCAAGATTTACGTTTCCGCTTATTTCTTCTATGTCTTCCAGATGGTGCAACTGTCATCCTGCCCTAAGCATGGAGTAGAGCCCCCTGTTGATGAGAGATGAACATATGCTATGAGAGAGAAATAAGCTTTTGCTTTCCTAAGTCATTGAAATTTGGGGGTTGTTTGTTACTGCAGCTTAAGCAGCCTATCCTGACTGATACAGGGGCAAACATAGAGCCTTCCTCTGCTAGCATATCCAAGAATCAGGGAGAATTAGAGGATGTGGACAATACACTGGACCAGGGGCAAGAAGGCACATGGGCTGGGGACAGAGCACCCATGCTGGAGAGAGGCAATGATGCTCTAGCAGTGAGTGGGAGAGTATGCATGGAACCTCATATCCTAACAGACACAGAAACAAGGAAAATACCATTCAGGATGGTATTGAGTTTACTGGCTCAGTTCCAGGCAAGTCTCAAGGGAAGTTAAAGAAATCTGGAGACTCCCAGATGTTTTTATAGCTGCTGTCTCCTTTCCCTGTGGAAACTGATAGGATGGAAATATTATACTAATGACTGTGGAGGGAGGACCAAGGGTGACCGTGGCAAGTCTGAGGGCCTGAAAAGGCCTCCTGCCCAGTATGCACGAATCACTGCCCTTGCCTACTGATTCTACCTACAAGAGAGTGATCTGTGAAATCTGCCTCACCCCTTTATGATATCTGTTCTTCATATTCAGCAATGGATCCCTGATTGGGGCATTGTTTCCCTGTGCCTGGGTTCCTGGGCAAATATGCCGTCTATCAGAAGATGTTTATAGACATGAACAAAAAGTAATTGCTCTGTATTCTGTTTGAATTTGTCTATGAGCCATTTTCAGTATGGCAAGATGATTAACATCGTGAGGAACAATGACCCTTGAAACACTGACTTAAGAATCACTATCCTAATTTATTCCTATGACTTGGGAAACTATCACCTCTGGTCTGGCCCAAATAAATAAAATTTTCAGGCTAGAGATGGAATTGAGGGGCCATGTTCAGTCCAGTGAACCTGTTTGCAAGTCCTTCAAAGAGTCTGCCTTTCTCACTGTACAAAACAAGCAACGATTATTTTCTGGGGTTCATTGGGCATTATCCAATTTAACATTGTTTAACATTGTTAACATTGTTATTAACAATTGTTAATATTTAACAGTTGTTTTCTCCATGTACTCCATTAACTGACATTCCCGAGTTCATTAATGAGTTCACCTGGTCACTGTTGCAACTGAGATCTTCTGGTGTTTGAATATGCCTGTGTTAGACTAATGTTCCCTCAAGGATGTCCATGTCCTAATCCATGGAACCTGTGAATACATTACCTTACATGGCAAAGACATATTGCATATCTGAGTAATTTAAGGGTCTTGAGATGGGAAAATTATCTTGGATTATCTGGGTGGGCCAGTGTAATTAATTACAAGAGTCTTTATAGAAAACGGAGGTAAGAGGGTCAATGTTAGAAAAAGGAAATGTGATGATGAAAGTAGAGATCAAAGTAACATGCTTTGAAGATAAAGGGAGGGGCCAAGAGCCCAGAATGTGGGTGGCCTCTAGAAGCTGGAAAAGGCAAAGAAACATAGTCTGTCCCCAGAGACTCCAGAAGAAACACAGCCAGCCCTGCCAACACCTTGATTTTAGCCTCATGTGACTCATTTCAGACTTCTTACATCCAGAACTGTAAAATAATAAATTTGTCTTGTTTTAAGTCACTAAATGTATGGCAATTTGTTATAGCAACAGTAGGAAACTAACGCAATGTCTTATGGGCTCTCTCAAACTGACTCTGATCCACATAATCAAACCTAGAGCATCCAACTCCACCAGGGAGAACATTCTGAATGAGGAGGGGCCAACTCTTAGCCACTCCCACTCATCCTTTCTGTGTATCTCCAGGAAGCTGGGCCCCCTATAAGAGCAATTACCACCTTTGGGAATAAGAGTTATTGGGTGCTTTCATGGCTACCTTAGGCATAGAGGGATTACCTCAAAGGGAATGTTCAGACCACCAGAAGCAACAGTGGTTGACAGACCTGGAGGTGTAGGTCCAGAACAGGGACCATGGTCCCTTTCTTTGATTGGTTTGATTCTACCTTCTGCTGCATACCATGTAGCCAGTACCCTGAGCAGTTCCTCCTATCCTGGAAGCTGGAGTACATACTAACAGGTGGTCCCATTCCAGTAAGCCATGTGACTGAAGAAAGAAGTGACCATACAACTTAGACACAACCAGTAGAAACAAAATAGAGAGCATATATGTAGGCAAGATAGCTACATTTATGGCACCTGAGATATAGGGCCTATGTTGGTTTTTTTATATGGACCCCAGAAAATTATGTTCTTAAATTGAACCTATTGGAAACCTTTGTTTAGATTAGATCATTTAAGGCCATTTGATTAGATTGCTCTAGTAGGGCATAGCCTAGGGTGGGTCTTTTTTAAAATCTTTATGACAGCCATTCCTTTATTCCCTTTTTAACATGTTTTACCTTTATGTTTAAATAAGTATTAGATTACAGAAAAGTTACACCCAAAATATAGGGGATTCCCATATACCCCACTCCTTTCCCTTCTCACTAGGGTGGGTCTTAATCCTCTTACTAAAGTCACTTATAAATGGAGGAATCAAAGTACAGACACAGAAAAAAGCTGGAGAAACAGAGAAGAACCCAGAAGCTGAGAGAGAAGGCCCTGGGGACCAGAAGCTGGAACCAACAGAACACAGAGGCTGAGAGGAAGCCACTTTAGCCAGAACCTGAAAGAGACCAAGGCCTTGAGAGAGGGGAAGGACAAGCAGACACTGCCATGTGCCTGATTGCCCACAGCTGCAACTTAGTGAGAAAGTATCTCTTGATGGTGCCTTGGTTTGGATATTTTATGGCTTCAGAATTGTAAGCCTTTAACCTAATGAATCCCTATTGTAAAAGCCAACCCATTTCTCATACAATGCATTGGCAGCCTTTAGCAAACTAAAACAGGACCACTCAAAGATAGTCCTGGGAGGCCCCAGCTTGTTGAAATGGCTTGCCTTTTAGAGTTTGATGCTCCACAAACAACCTCATGAATATTATAATTTCTATCCCCTGCACAGGTTCTCCATCTGTTTGAGTTATACTCTTTTTAAAAAAGGTCTTCTACCTCCATGATCTAATAATCCACCCGTTGTGTTTGTTTGTTTGTTTTTTGGTGGGAGAAGGGCATTGTTTGCTTTTGAATTTCATTCCTTGCTGGGCATCCTGGTTTCAGATGCTTTTCAAAGCCTTTCATAATAATTCTTACCTGGGTACTATCCTCTTCCCAGACTATGGCAAGAAGGAGAATATCAATCAGGTACTAGAGTTACACCTTTGTTGCTATACCACATAAGATGGTAGAATGATTCACCTGTTTCATTATGGAATATGGATGTCCTACTTTATGTAGAACAGCTCTTTGATGGTATGGTTTCCAGCCCTGTCACCTCCTCACTCTTGCTAGCACATTAATGGTTGAGCAGCTGTCAGTCCCTGAGGGAGCTTCAAGGACATCGACATCTTTGCTACTCAAAGTGTGGTCCATGGACCAGAATCATATGGGAGCTTGTAAGAAATGTAGAATCTTAGGCCCCATATCAGACCTGCTGAAGTAGAATCTGAATTTTAATGATCCTTCAGGCGACAGATATACACATTAAAGTGAAAAGGACCCACAAATACATCAAGTGGCATAAGAAGGTCTGGGATCAAGCCCTGGTAATGATGACCATATGGGAGATGCCATTACCCTTTCCTTCAGGGGCCTGTGCACTACCTGCCTGGCCTACACAGTGTTGGACAATGTCTACCTGATGGCACTCAATTGAGAACTGCCTCCATAACTTTGATTTTTACTGTTCCATGCTACTCTGAGTCCACTAAGAACCTACCATTATGGTGACCAACCATCCAGGTTTATGTGGGACTGAGGCAGTTCCTGGAACATGAGACTTTCAATTTTAAAACCAATACAGTCCCCTCATACATTGCTGATGGGAATATAAATGGTGTAGTCACAGTGGATAGCAGTTTGGCAGTTCCTCAATAAATTAAACATATAGTTACCATATGACCCAGCAATTGCACTCCTAGTTACATATTCCCCCAAACTGAAAACATGTCCACACAAAAATTTGAATGCAAATGTTTGTAGAAGCACTGTTTACAATAGCCAAAAGTTAGAAAAAACCCAAATGTCCATTAACTCACTGATGCATGGATAAATAAAATATGGTGTATCTATACAATAAAAAATTATTTGGCCATAAAAAGCAATGAAGCACTGATATACATTACAACATGGATGAATTTTGAAAATGTACTAAATGAAAGAAGCCAGACACAAAAGGACAAATGTTGTATGATTCCACTTATATAAATGATTAAACTAGGCAAACCCATAGAGACAGAAAACAAATTAGTGGTGCCGGGGGTCAGGGAAGAGGGGAATGGGGACTGACTGTTTCATGGATACAGGGTTTCTTTTTGGAGTGATGAAAATATTCTGGAATTGAATAGTGGTGATAACTAGTCACCCCAGGTCTAGCATCTACACTTCAGCTCCAGGAGCCAGGCTCTAGCATGAGATGGGGAAAGACCAGACTTTCTAGGGACACCACACTAAGCTCCACTTTTACAAGAGAGGACACAGGCCTGAGGTGTGGGTGTGGTAACCTATTCCTGCCCTCACACTGGCACCCAAAGGTTTTAGGGTCCTCTCCTGGGAAAATCTGGGGACATCCCAGTTCTGCCCAACCTGAGCTGGGGTCTCAACAGATGTGTGTGGTATCCTGTAGACAGGGAGAACGAACCAGTCATTAGCAATTCCTCACGCCTTTGTGCTCATTTCATTTCATAAAGTTCTCTGGCGGAGAGATCAGAGACCCTGGGGTCTCACAGGAAGCTGCTACAGGTGTTTGGATTCCAACTGGTGGACCCTCAAGCCACCTCGGCATTCCTTGTTCCAATGCGGCCCAGGTCTCCTCCCATTTGACCTCCTGGGTTTCAGTTTCATTTTTTGTTAACCTACTCTTGGGCCTTGATCCTTCTCAAGACACAGCTTGAGGTTTTTGCTCATCAACTGACAAGGTGAGAAGCAGCCACTTTTGCCCATTCCTAGTGTTCCCACAAAACTGTCCGTGGACTTTCCCTGGCCCCAACTGCCAAGGGAGGAGGATAAGACAAGAATGATAATTAAATGGTCAAGGATATTAGGAAAATCATGGAAGATGGAGACCTAAATGGGTGAAAAAGATAAAGCTAGAAATGTGGTTTCACTGGGTAAAAAGCAATAATAATTGAAGCACTCATGAAAATGTTTACCATCTCTATGTAATTGCTGTATAACATAAATGATAATGTGTATTGATAAATATGTATTAATATGTTGTTACTTTAGATTTTTCCCAATTAACCCTATTCGAGTTAACTCAGCCTTCATAATTTATTGCTCATGTAGCAGTCATCTGTTTCCAACCTAGAAAATTAGTGGGCATTCCTTGGGCTTATGTGCTATCAGTTCTACAATTTGAAACATTGTAGGGGAGATGCAGGGCAGTTTGGTGGTTTCTCAGCCCAAGGTTGAGTAAACAGATGTCCCAGAGTTGATTTTCCCCAGAATAATTGCATACAGTGAGCACAAATGTTTAATTAATCAGGAATCTAGTGCTTATTATCTTTTCACTGGACTTCCACTGATAATGACCCAGAGGAAAATTCTTTTCCTTTGTGTGAATGATATTTTATTTAAAGGTTTTCACTTCATCATCTGATTTCCCCCTCTTTTGTAATGAGGTGTTTTTATTGCCCAAGTCCATCTCAAAACTATGCAAAGTCAGAATCATTTAATACTCTTATCTTCACTTGATGCAAACTTCCTTACTCAAAATCAAAGTTGGGAGTTAAGGAAAGGTTGACACACAAGAAAATGGAAAGACAGTTGTGTGTGAAATGAGGTTTGCGTTTTTAGGACCAAACTCTGGAGTACAGGCTAACTCGCTAATGAGGGGCCGCTCCCCCAAAGCTGGTGCACAGCACAAAGCATTAATCAGGCCATTGTTTGCATTAAAGAGCTGAACTTTCCGGTGGGTAATCATCAGGGAAACTCAGTCAAGGGCAAACAAGGACGGCGGCCCTGATTAATTAAACATCTGCACCGGGGCTAAAAGCAAGACTTACCCTGCTGATTTTACAAGAGCTATTGATATTAACGCCACATTTGGCAGTGGGAAACATTGTTTGCTAAAATCTACTTTGCAGAGAACGCAGGGCATTCAGGGCACATCAAATTATGTCCTTCTTTTTAAAATTATTTTTTATTTATTTTTGTTTTTTTATTTATGTCTTTTTATATTATTTCAGCTTCTTCCTGTGTCACTGTGCTTAGTGGATTCAGGGCAGGGTGATGGTGTGCATAACTTCTCTCTTCAAGAAAAGTGACGTTTGCGCTAGCTTTGAATCAGAGGTCAAATCTGGAAGTGCGGAGATCTTATGGAAGGTCCTTGTGGGAAGGCCATCTGGGTAGGGGGCCCAGCACAAGCAAAGGCCGGATGCCCGGAACTGTCAGGCATATATTGGTAACCGAGAGGTCTGGTGCTGTTGAGCCCAGGGGCTGTGAAGGTCAGTGGGAATCAGTGTTGCAAAAGTGAGGCTGAATGCCAGGTCAAGGAACTTGAGATCCATTCTTAAAGCCACGGGGAGCCATTGGAAGTTTTGGG
Source organism: Tolypeutes matacus (assembly GCA_026826555.1). Lineage (NCBI taxonomy): Eukaryota > Metazoa > Chordata > Mammalia > Cingulata > Chlamyphoridae > Tolypeutes > Tolypeutes matacus. The sequence continues at coordinate 5,506,996 of JAKSZT010053764.1, read as the reverse complement.
GGCAAAGCAGTAGCAGGACCAGGAAGTGTTCCAGAAGCTGATCTGTGATCTGGGGCAGGATGGGATGAATGGTTAGGAGAGAGGAGAAGGATTGGACAGGGGAGGCGCCTGCTAGGATTGTGCCTAGCAGTACAGGTACTAACAAATCAGCAGCCAAACATCAGACCCAGTGCTAAAGACAAAGGATTGCCTCAGATAAAGCCTGTCACTGAAAGGGCCTCTCTTAGGGTTGCCAGGTAAAATACAGGACATCTTTATCTGGGACATACTTATAGTAAAAACTATGCTTTGTTTAGCTGCAATTCAAACTTAACTAGGCATCCCACATTCTTATTTGTTAAATCTGGCAATCCTAATCTCAGTTACCTGGTGGGGAGGCTCTGAGAATGCACCTCCCAGGTCTCTAGCTGCAGGACAGTCATTGATTGACCAAGGCCTTGGCTGCTACACTCTGAAATTGCTGCATTTGCACCGAGGCCTGATCCTACAGGCTGCCCCCAGCCTGTGACTCAGCTCAGCAGGGATTTTAAAACTAGTGGGAGTCTAGGAGACACAGGATTCCTCTGATGGGTGACTCTGGCTTGAGGACTTCCCTAAGGCCCTGCTGAACTTTCCTTAGTATTGCACTACAGTCTAAGATTCTTCCACCCTACCTTCCTTCCTTCCTTCTCTCCTTTTTGTGAGATCAGTCCTGTACTGCTATCTGACAGCTCTCCCGCCTCTCCCAGTTCCTTCCAAATCTTCCCTCACAGGCCTGTCCCTAGTAAAGCCTTATACATCTAATTCTATCTTGGCAAGTGCTTCTTGGAGGACCCAGACTAACTTACCAAGTATCTAAATGGAAGATGTCAGGAGGTGGGTGAGGAAAGTTGCAGCGTAGGAACCATGGAGGGTTATAATGCAACAGGTGGCAAAAGGAGGGGTGGGGGAGTAGGATGGGAAGAGAGTCAACATTTGTTTTTTTGGGGTTTGTTTTACCTAGCCCTCAAGGAAGAGAGCACATCAAAATCATGTGCAGTTTACTAAAAAATCACCCACACTCCATGTCTACCCACAAAGATTATGACATATCCTTAGGTGTTCTTCAGACATCTGTGATTCTGATTCTGTGTCCTGCTTGAGGAGCATTGTTTTAAAGGACCTAGATCAGGGGTATAAATAGATTTGTTCCAAGGAGGGAGAGAGGCAGAGAGACACAGAGAGACAGACAGAGAGAGATTTATTTAATTTTAAGGAATTGGCTCATGCAATTGTAGAAGCTGGCAAGTTTGAAACTTGGAAGGAAGGCAGCAGGCTGGAAACTCAGGCAAGAGTTGATATTGCTGTCTTGAGTCTGAAATTTGTAGGGTAGGCCAGTGGACTGGAAACTCAGAAGTCGATATTGTAGTCTTGAGGTAGAATTCCTTCTTCTCTGGAAAATCTCAGTTTTTATCTGGAGGTATTCCTCTGATTGGCTGAGGCCTACCACATTTTCAAGGGTAATCTCTGTGACTCAAAGTCAATTGCTTTTGATCTTTATCACATCTACAAAATACCTTCACAACACTGCCCAGATTAGTATTTGATTAAATAACTGGGTACTATAGCCTAGCCAAATTGACACATAATACTAACACATCACAAAGAGGGTTGCTGATAAATTAGTACTGACCTTGGAAGGCTGGGTTGAGAAGGGTTGTGCAACCATGCCTGGGCTTGGTGAGAGATAGTGCACTGTGATTGATTAGCATGGTCTGCTATGGTAGAGAGTTCTGGGAGTTGTAGAATGAGTGCTACTTATTTGTCAACCCTATCCATGTTGGTAGACTCTTAAAGGCAACATACCATGCCTTTAGCAAAGGAGGCTATTGCTATCATCTGGGAAAGAAGAAGCAGAGTCTGGAATAGTGTAGAGGTAGTCAGGGGTGGAAAGGAAAAGCTGGGTAGGTACAAGTAAGATTTTGGAGCTAGAACATAAAATACTTGGGGACCAAATTGGTGCACAAAGTAAAGGAGAAGGAAGAGTCAGATGAGTTTCTGAGGTTTCAGATGGGGAATGACGACTGGTTGATGTGTGTGTATGCGCATGCACGGGAATACCCAGGTGTGCGTGTCAGTAATCAGACTATAAGCTCTCACTAACTGGAACTGAGTTACTCTTCAGATACCAGATTTATGTCTTTACCTAGGAAGAAATGGTAGACTGACTTTCTATGGCCATAGAAATGTGTGTGTGTATTCTTATATGGATGGAATGTTTGAATGAATAGATGAATGCTCAGATTCATGTTTAGTTATATATATATATATTTGTTCTTTATATGTACATACGTATATAGTGGGATCATCTGTTCTGAAGTCGCTTCAAAAAATCCAAGCGTATAGTCAGATGGAAAAAAAATGTGTTGATTTAAAGTGGGATTAAATTAAGAATATGAACAACATTTGATATTCAAGCGTAGTAGTTTGCATGGCTGTGTTAAGGACAAAAGAACATCTGTCTGGCTCTGCCTCGCACCAGGAGGCCCCACACTCCGTCAGGTGTGTACCCACAGGGAGGGGACGGGGGACAGAGGCTCTGTAGTTCATCACCACGGAATTCAGTGGACCTGACTCATTTCCCTTCCGGAGCTGCCAGCTGTGGTTTGTGGTGGTGGCTTGCCACGTCGGCAAGAAGCGTGCCGTCCCTACCATTTCTGCTTCATGCAATCTCTTCCCAAGGTGCCCACTCCTGGCCTTCCACTTTGGGGACACAGACATTTCTTCACAAGGGTAGAGGGAAAGTCAACATGAAGACTGACTTCAAAGCAGGGAGATAACTAAAATACTGAAAACCTCTGCCCATCATTTAACTTCCTGGGGCAGAAGAGATACTGGAAATGAGGAGAAGAACCAATCAATTTTGATGCCAGGGCCTTGAGTTTAACTGATCATTTATAGAACTCACCCAATGCAATATTGTCATGTGATTCATTATTGAATTTTGCCCATATTTTCTTTTTTTGATAATGGTAGGAGGCTTAGGTTTAAATGAATTTTAAATTCAAGAGCATTAATTTGAAAATATGTTCTTCAGCCTGCACTTATAAAAATGATTTCTTGCAAAGGAACACAAACACATGTTCTACACATGTGGGCATTCTATTGTATAATGTGCTACTTCTGAATATTACACGAGGCTAAAATATTAATCTCATTATAAGTAGTATGGGGAATTTCTAGTGAGTGGTGAATTCAATATTTCACACCAGAAATACTTAAAAACATATTAAGTACACTTCTAATAATATGTTGGATTGTACATATACTCACCAACAGACCAGCGCTTCACTGTAAAGGTTGGCAGTAATCCAGCCTTGCTATAGTCACTGTTTATTGGGATGTGTTAAATTACTTAAATCTGTTGCACCCTGATTTCTTAACTGGAGCTATATGGGGCTTTAGGGAAAAGTGATGGCCAGTTAAGTTAAGCACAGGTGAATTCTTTATGGGCCTCCAGATAACTGCCTGTAGAATGTTTCCCAGCCTTTAGAGGTACCTTGAATTCTAATATGTAACCACTTTCTAAGGGTCAGGTATGGCTTCCCAACAGGGCCATTTTTGATGAGGCCCAATTAGGTGGAACATGCTTAGGTGGAATAGATATACCAAGGTCCATGCCCTCAGCCCCTGGGCTCTTTGAAGATGTAGCAACTCACAAGGCTTGGCTGTGTAGGGAGCCATAGCATCAGGCAGGGACCAAGGTGGCCTCTCATCAGTTATCATTCCTTACTCTGCAGGGAGGGCAATGTGGCCAATGCTGCTTAAATCTCAAAATGGCACCAAATGGGCCCTGGGAGAAACATTATCAAAGGCCTTTTTGTCTCCAAATACTTCAGTGCTGAGGAAAGGAATGTTATGCATGGCATGCATGGATGGGCTTTCAACCCACCAAGGTCCAAACCTCATTTTCTCTCTGGGAGAGAGAAAGGTGGCAGGATAGGATGCCAAGCGGGAAGGACGCTGCCAACATTCAAGTGGGCAGGGCCCTCCTCTGGAATGAACACACTGGCAAAGGAATGGGGCAGAGAAATGAATTTTAGAAATGTTGTGGTGAAAGAGACACCAAGATTTATTTTAAAAAGAAATATTTATGAAAATAGTCGGCTACCAGAGGAAAAAAGCTTTGAGAGTTGAAATAATGATGGTTTGAAAGTTTGGGTGATATGGAACACGAGAGCAATGCTGGGCCTGGCAGAGAGGAAAGGCCTCTGGTCAATGGCCAGAGGCCAAACAGAGATTTCCGGGGAGAGGCACAGTGGAGGGAACAAGGGCTGCTGACCTGGAGACCCCAGTCCTCACTGGTTCCCAACTCTAGTTCATATGCTCTGGGGAAGGAAAGGGGTGGACTGAAACATATTGTTGCAAGGTTCAGAAGTCTACACTGTCTCCAAGGAGCAGAATTTACTCAGATTCTGGAGTAGCTCCCAGAATCTGAAAATCCGGATGAGAATCAGGACAGCTGTGGGGCTGTGGCAAAAGAAGAACAGGGGAGCCAATGTGGCTCAAACGGCTGAGCTCCCATCTCCCATATGGGAGGTCCCAGGTTCGGTTCCCAGTGCCCCCTGAAAAAAAACAAAAACAAACAACAAACAAAAGGACCAACTCAGGGAAGCCAATGTGGCTCAGTGGTCAAGCGCTGGCTTCCCACATCCGAGGTCCCGGGTTCAATCCCTGGCTCCTAGTACCTCAAAAAAAAAAAAAAAAAAAAAAAAGAATAAATGGGCAGGCTCTTTGGGGCCTGGATCCTAGATTTAATTAGCTCTGAAAGTTCTCTGTTCTACTCCTGCTCCTGCCTAAGGTTGGCATTCTAGGAGAGTTATTCCATTTGGTCTAACTTGGGTCACATTCTCCACCCTTGGCCAGAGGAGGGCACCTAAACCATGAGCAATTGGAAAGGTTCCCTGCAGAAAATTGAGGTGTTATCAGAAAAATGGTAATACCAGTGTTAACTGTACAGGGTTCAGACAAAACCACCCCTAGGTGTTATCTCAGGTACCATGGAATTATAGAATTTGTAGAGCTTAGCATGTGTCTGACTTTGCTGTTTTGTACACTTTATCTCTTTTCCTTCTCACAATCACTTCGAGAGGGAGGAAATCGAGGACAGAAAATTGTCCCAGGTTTTAAAACTCCCCGGGGTTAAGATCCAGACATGAGTCCCCACCCCACCCCCTCTGGTGCCTCCAGATTATCTTTGGTGCTCCCTGGGGAGGAGGGAGAATGGTAATGATATTTTTCAGCCTGAAGCTGCCCTGGAATTCTGAATGTTTTGATATACACACAATAGTCTTTTTGGCTAAATGTCTTAATATAGATTTGAAATCAGAATGCTTATCCCATATCTTAGATATTTTCAGGAATGCTGGAAGACGGAAATGTGCCAACCAGTAGCCATGCTGGAAATAATTACCTGGGAGAAAGAATGTCAAATATGAGAGAATTTTTACAGGTGGCTTTCACCCCCTTTGGGCCCCCGCAGACACCTCCCTGTTCCTATAGCGAGTCTCTGGGCACCAGTTGTCAGGTTGCTGGCTTCTCATGGATCACCAGTCTATGAGCCTCTCACAAGGAGATGCAAAGATTTAACAGTTTAAAGAGGAGGTTACCTAATTTGATACACATTTGACACATTCCACACATTCTTGTGCTAGAAAAACACCACCTCTAAGCTGGTGGGATGGTTTGTTCAATGGGTGACAGCCACAAGGCTGCCCTTTAAGCACCATTGTGGGTAGCAAGATCGCACACATTTTTTTCCACAGTAATTTGATTTCATCTGAGAACAACTGTAGGAGCTACTGTTGGGAATGTAATTCAAGATTCAACTTTGAGGTCATTACTGGTATTAGATGTTCCAGGGCCTGTGACATAATTGCATTCTATTGCGCATTCATCAGGAAGCCTTCTATCATGAGTTCCAATGATCAGAATGGGTAGGGTGCCAGCAACCTCACCATCATGATGGGGTCTACCTCAAACGTGGGCGACAGCTTCCCTGGCTCCTAGGCTGGCTGTACAATCATCTTTTTCACATGTGGTTTTTTTATGTGCGAGAATTTTTACATATGGAGTGTTCCATTCAGTTTTCAGCATCTGTGGTTCACAGTGATGGTGGTTAGGGGAGGCCTAACCTACCCCTAAGCCAATCTTAGTAAATGCACAAGGTGAGCAGAAACATAATATACTTGATATACAAACACAGCTTCAAAACAAGTCCCCCAGCCTCCATCTCCAAAAGAAATTTTGGAGACACTGTTGTGGTTTGGAACTGTAGGTACTCCAGGAAATCATGTTCTTAAAGCTAATCCATTCTTGTGGGTGGAGACCTATTATAAGTGGTACCATTTTGATGAGGTTACTTCAGTTAGGAAGTGGCCCAGGGTGGGTCTTGATCACCTTACTGGAGTTCTTTATAAGCAGATGAATAGAGAGAGAGAGAGAGCCATGGAAGCAAGAAGCTGAAAGCAATGAAACTTGGAAGTGAAGGAGCCTAAGATTCAGGAAGCACAGCAGACACTGCCATGTGCCTTGCCATATGGCAGAGGAGTCAAGGACCACTGGCAGCAAAAGCATGGCCTTGATGATACCTTGATTTGGACATTTTTCACAGTCTCACAACTGTAAGCTAATACATTCCCATTATTAAGCTAACCCTTTTCATGGTATCTGCTTTTCAGTAGCCTAGCACACTAGAACAACTCCATAGTAGGCTCAATTTCAAAAAGCAATCCCAGGTTAGGCAGAATTCTGTAAGGGGCACAGCTTTCTTATTTAGCCCACAAACTTTGATTGTATGCTCTCAGCTAATCCAAATATCTGTTTATAACAGCATTTATAATAGCAATATCTGTATATAATAGTCCTTTAACTTGGGTCTTAAAAACAAAAACAAAACAACATATTAGGAATCCACAGGATAACTTAAACTACATGTATTTTAATACATAATTAATATTAACATTATATACAAAAATCTAAAATTTAGCACAATGGGTTCCTTGATAAAATATTCAGTTCCTTTGCCCTGAATCCTTTATGCAGTTGTAAGAGGATTGTCTTACTTTTTGTCTGGTGAGCCTTATCCTAAAGTAACACCCAAGTCCACAGATGATCCCTGCTGTGGGGGTTTGCGAGGGATGTCACCACCTTGTGACAAGCTCTTATTTACAAACTGCAAAACATTCTCCACCTTGTTATCTGTACTATTTCAAAGTCTACTCCAAATTCCAAGTCTTTACAATGATTTTTAAAAAAGGATCCTTTTCTTGAGCATTCTTTGCTGCCTGCCTCAAGTTAACTTATTTCTCTGGAAAAATGTATTTTCTGTTTGCATGGCCTTGCAGGTTTCTCACTCTCTTTGAACACATCCTGCCTCCTGGCTTTGTGCCTGCATTCTGCCCTTACTGCAGGGTGGAAGAAGTGTTTTTTGTTGCACTACTATTATTGGGTATCTACTATTTAAGGCACTGGGCTAATGCTGTATGGAAGAATAACTTCCAAATGTCATCTGAGCTGTAAATAAATTTCACTGTTTTGTAGAAACATGCTTATCTTGATCATTCCTGTGAGACACCATCAATTCCCTCCCTGGTTATGGCAGCTCAGACTCTTATCCTTAACAATTTTACAGTGGGTGCTACATGATCACTGAGCACACTATTCTACACAAGAGAAGTGCTAGAGAAAAGATATTGGTTGTAGAGATGTGAATTATTTCCTCTAATGATAATTTTCTCTCTTCCTCTATCCCCACTTTTAGACAATTCTCTCTCCACAGCACAAAAGTGGGTTCCCTAAGTACTACGAGACCCTGTCCCTGTCCACAGCTGATTGCACTGAGTGTGGACTCCCGACCCAAGATGAGCCGGTCCCATTTAGTCTAAAGACATAGAGTCCCTATTAGTTGTTGAGAACCTGAATTGGAAAAGCAAACAGTGGTGAACACTGAGACCTACATTTTGTGACCTCTGTGAGAGCCCAAGTGCAGATATTGCCAATAAAGCCATTGGCACAGGGAGACAACAAGGGAATTTTTCTGTATTAATCAGGAGCCTTGGTAGAAAAAAAAAATGCCTCTTAATTGTGAATCAAAAATTCTGAACCAAGAGCCTAATGCTTTACATGGGTTTGGGGTTTTAACTTTTACTATGTATATGGTTTGGGAATATCTGAGATGAGATGAGCATAAAATGTGATCCAGGCCATGATGCTCTAAAATCAGTAGCCAAATACAAAACTTCTCTATTGAGTCATACCTTCAACTCAGGCTAAACAGGATCACCATAGAGAAAGCCCCACCAAACATAAGCTCACCCTCCAAAATTATAAAGCATGGTAGGAAACAATCCCCCATGAGAAAACAAAAGAGATAATAGTACATCAGGATCAGATCCCCCAGAATTTCATATAATAGATCCAATGGTTAGAGACTATAAGTGGTGTTAAGTGAATGGAGACATAAAATAAAGAATTGAAAACATAAATGTATAGGGTACCATGACAAACAAAGATACAGGTTTGAAAAGGGAACAAATAAAACTTTTGGAAATAATAACTAAAGGCATTACCTTTACTGGATAAGATATGGCTAAAGAGAAAATTAGTGAGCTGGAAGAGAAATCTGATTCCAATTCAGAATTCATCACAGAAAGATAGACATATGAAGGAATAATTAAAGATATAGAAGACAGAATGAGAGAATAAGAGTTTCTGAAGAAGAGAATGGAGAAGATATATTCAAAGAGAAAAAGACTGAGACATTTTTTATGATGTTGGAAAGGCAAGGATCCTAAGATTCAGGAAGCACAGCAAGTCATGAGTTGAATAAACAAATGTAAATCTGTACCTTATGTACAATATAATGAAATTGTGGAACACCAAAGCAAGAAAGTTCTTAATTCCCATCATAATGGAGGGTCAAATGCATTTTTAGGGATAAAGATTATTATAAAAATATATCAATTCTAATATGCACCTAATAAAATAGTCTCAAATTGAAAGCAAAAATAGAATTTCCAGGAGGAATTGTCAAATAAATAATCATATTAGGTGGTTTTTTTACATGTCTCTCTCAGATAGGTAAAGCAAATTTAAAAATAAGTAAGGAAGCGGATTTGAATGAGTCATTTTATGAATGATAATTATCCAAATAATGCTTCCAGTTCCAGTTCAGTGGGCTTTAGGGGCATACTACCTGGAATTCACTTGCAGAGGCAAACTTTATGCTGGATACTTTTTCATGGGAAGGAGGAGGCTCGATTCTTTGGGCTTCATTCAGACTTGTGCAGGACTCCTTCATGAGCATGAGGTCCATTGCAGCTTTGACTCAGGGTATGGAAGTAATTTGAGCACATGAATACTGCTGACTATTAAGCAACTTGGCCATGATTTTTAACTTCTGCTGTTTAAATTAGTGCAAGCTAGGATGACCTCAAGATTTTTTGCACACAGGGGAAGGTAACATGCATTAACTAGGGTGCAGGCTAAATTGCTGTCACAAAGACACTGAAAAATACAATGGCTCAAATGAAATTGTTTCCATGTCTCTCATAGAACAATTTAGTCATAGGCAGGTGATACTGGGCAGGTAGCACTGCTCCATAATGTTATCCAGCTTCCTTCCATTTTGTTGCTTGACTATCCTGAAAATTTTCCTCCTCTTCATTCCCAAATATGAATCTAACCCATGGGAAGAGCAAGTACCTCCTTTTAAAAGAAATGACCCAGAATTTGTGCACATCACTTTCACTTATGTCTCTGGTCTCTGTCTGTGGAACTTAGCCACATAGCCACACTGAGCTGCACGGTAGCTGGGAAATATTGCCTCAAGTTGGGCAGCCATCTTCCTTGATCTTCAGCCCATGTGTGTGTGTAGATGTGTGGGTATTAGGGGGTGTTCTATTATAAGAAGGAGATTAGACTGAATAACAGAAGAAAACGAGCGTTGTCCGCTCCGGCACAAAAAGGTTATTTCTAATAACCTTTCTAATGACTAGATGTGGGGGAATTTGGGGCCACTCAGAACCTTAGTTTCACCACCTAGAAAACTGTATCTGGGAAGTGGATGTGGCTCAGGCGATTGGGCTTCTGTCTACCATATGGGAGGACCTGGGTTCATTCCCTGCAGCCTCCTGGTAAAGGCATACCAGGCCCGCATGGCAAGCTAGGCTTGTGCAGGGAGCAACACAACAAGATGATGATAATAAGAAAGAAAGAAAGAAAGAAAGAAAGAAAG
>JAKSZT010053764.1:5377932-5496731 GCA_026826555.1 Tolypeutes matacus | reverse complement strand
AAAAAAAAAACGAGAAGAGAAGACAGAAGGAAAAACAGACAAAGAAGATCACACAGAGAATGGACACAGCAAAAACAGCAGGTGTGTATGTAGGGTAAGGTGTGGGGGGAACTGTATCCCACATAAGTGATGTTAATAGCAATCAAGATGAAGAGAGCAAGAGTGAGGGCATGCAGGGCTCTCTGTTAGCCCCTAGCTCTGAAATTCCTCCCGTGTATGACCAGAGGTGCCCAGCCAGGCACACGCTACACAATAGACCACTGGCACTGTGTTTGGTATGAGCCCAAAGCTGACTTGGCTCTGCCTGGCTCCTGCTCCTGGAGCCCCTCTTTCTTTATCCGGGTCCCCCGTTCTGCAGATTAATGACTGTCACCTGGATGGTGGACCCCATATCCCTGTGTTCTTCTAGGAAGGAAGGTATCAGGAGCCCCTTAGTCGTCTTGGGGCTGGAGCTCATGTTGGTGCCTGCTCGGGCTGGGACAGCCCACTGTAGAGAGATAGGCAGGCAGCTCCAAGGCATGACCAAAGGGTCATGCTGCCCTGTGTGTGACCTGTCAGGTTTTGTTTGTGATCATTTGTGCCCAGTAGTGCAGGTCACAGGCTGAGCTCCTTCCAGGAATTTGATTGTTTGCAGTTGTAAAGTGCAGGAGCTTGGATCTGTCTTGAGCAGAGGGTTAAATCATAGAGTGTTTTATAAGGGCAGCTAGAGGGAATGCTTTGTTTTCTCCTTATATGGCTATTTTTCTCAGTCCAGGATCCCAGGGTATATTTTACGTGGTTGAAATACACAAATGGAGTCACAGTGTTAGCCAAACCAGCTATGTGGCTTTAAAATTAACAAGCCTCTCTCTTACTTCTGTACCCCAAACACACATCCACTTATACAGTTTCCATTGTGACTGTGGAAAGACACTCTTTCCTTCTAGCAAAAAATATTTCATGGGGATGAATTTCTACAATCCCAAGGCTTTATACACAGAAAATATTTCTTTTGATCAGAGTGGTCTGCAAGCACGTGAGTCAAATCTAAGTACCAGGTCTTTAATGAGTGGCTGCTGTATGTGAAATGCCCCGTTAGCTAACTCTGGGGTATATAGGTAGAAGGGGAAACCAAACATTAAAATATGAAAAGGAAAAGAGGTTTAATGATAGTTCAATCTGACATAGATGTATCAGAAGACAGCACATGATGAGTTAGCACATGAACTTGCCACAGGTGCTCAGAGGAAGGAGAACTCTGTTAACATGGAATGTTCAGAGCAGATTGCACAGAACAAGTGGAGATTTGAACTCATTGACTTTGGATAGGTCAAGGGGAGTGGGAAGGCATTCTGGGTGGTGGGAGGAGGCCTAAGGGAAAAATGCAGAGGAAAGAAAACCAAGTGGCTTTTAGAGGAGAGCAAATAATCCAGAGTGTCTGGAGCAAATGATTCATGTAGGGGAAAAGGAACTTCAGTTTGGAAGGACCAGATTGAGGCTGGGAGTGGCCTTTAAAAGTCAGGTTAAGGAGCCAGGATTTTTGTTTTATAAGTAAAATAGAGGCATTGAAGGTTTTTGGCACTTATTTTGATACATGCCAGTCCAGGAACCAGTATTTTCACTAATTTATGCTTCTCCCATTCTTTTTGGCTACCTCAGTGAATTATCATATGACTTAATTTAGGAAATTAAGATTTGATTGATGCTTGGGTACAAAATACTGAAGTTGTAAGTACTAAAATATGGCCCTTTATAAAAATTTCCCTATTGGTGATTTCACAAATGAGAAATGAAGAGCTTGTTATTGAATATAATTCTTGGCCATACCTTCTGGAACACAAGATTTTGCAAGGAAAAGTTGACTGACTAACTTTCATTCTTGTGAGGAGCAGAGGAGAGGAGGAAATTTTGGAGGAAAAATTTGGCATCAGATTTAGATCCAGAAACATCACATTCTGAGCAGATTTGGATGGAAATTTGCAACAGGGCCATTTTGGAATTAATATCTGGCTTGGGAATTTCATCCCCCCCAAAGCCCACTTTTTGAGTCCCATTTGATCTTCACTTCAGTTTTCATCCATAGATAGGGCTGGAATTATCATGGGCATTAAAAATGTGAAGAAACTCTTGAAAGGGTTTTAATGACTTTCCCAGATTTACTCAACTAGTTGGTGGTGGAGCAAGACTCTAGGGAGTATGACAGGATCCAAGCAGGGTCTTTGGAACAGGAGCTGGCAGTGCTCCCAGGGCATCAGAGGAGCCCACGGCACAGTCACGGAGGTAATTCAATTAGACTAGAGACTGTGGCAGCCAGGCGGTGTGAGGTGATGACACGGTGACTGGGAATGAGGGAAGAAAGGGAAAGCCCTTGTCAAGAGGATCATGAGAATTTAATGACTGCCTCAATTGGCAGGAGGTTTAGGCTCACAGGGAAGGAACAGCGTGAGCAGACACTTAGAGACTGAAGTATTCGGCTCTCTAGGGACCTTTGGCAAATCATTTAATTCTTATGGGCCTTAGTTTCTTCCTGGGAAAAAATATAGTGAATGATAATACCCACCTGCAATGGTGAGGCCCTAAGAAGATTAATTGAGAATGTATAAGCAAAGCACCCAGCTCAGTCAGTAGGACACATACTTATTCACAGATTTTTTTGGAATGAGTGCTGTCGAGCATTGCCAAGCAGATAAGCTAGACGTGATGTGGAGATCTGTAGTTTCTCTAGGGTTGGGGGTCGTCATCGAGTTTATGTCTAAGACCAAAAGAGAAGTTCTAGAGGAAAGTGTCTTAGACACTTCCTATTTTTTGTTATCATTTCTACTAGGTCATTGAAGATCAGGCAAAAGAAATGCACACACACGAGTATGCATGCACACACACATCCTGGATAAAACTGAGCAGTTTCCTCTTGCTGAGGATATGCTGTAGGTGAGAAAAGTGGACCAAAGAAAAGGCAGGTGCCCATCAAGGTGCCTATCAAGGACCATTTGATGGTGCTGTTTCTCCATTTTAAAACCTCCTTCTAAACGATTTAGTACTTGTAAGGAGGAGTGCCAGGTTGCCAAGTTACTTGCACAGGTATTGGGTGGGTATTAAGCTGGGGAAATGTGATGACCCAAGTACTCTATGATACAAGATCAGCCTTGGAATCAACAAGGTCATGAAAGAGCAAAGCCAGAGAGGGAGGGGAAAAATCAGGATACATAGGGTTCTATACCATTGTTTATCATCATAATAGATATTATTCACAAACATTAATCGTGTAGCCCATTGTGTAATACAGCCCATTCTTACCCCTGGAGAGCAAAATTATATAGATGAGTCCCATTATTAATGTACCCTTATGTTTGTTATAGCTTCCATAATTCTGTGGTTAATTTATTATGACTATCTGATTCTTATGGTTGAGCTACACTACCAATATTTACTTAGGGAGTTGAAGAATGGTAGATGAATTAACTTAGCAAGACTACAGAATCATGGGGATGGGGACTGAAGTGTTTAAAATCAGGCCAGTTACCAAGATGGCAGCCAGTTTAATAAAATCTTTCTTGATTGTCCTGTTTGCTTGAGCTCTTCCAGAACCACATTCTTTCTGATTTTTTCCTCCATAAATTCTTGTATCATCTTTCTAGTAGGCAGAATCTGATGATGGAATATGCCATCACATTATTTGTTTTTGCATTGTTCTTTTAAACATAAGTGGGCTCCATCCCAAGAGGGCCACAATTACTTGTGCCACTTTGAAGAACAAAATGGAATCCTTTCGAGGAGGGGAACTTGGGGTATCAGATGGGACTCTGTTCCTCACTTCTCCTTCCTTTTTCTACAATAGTAGTCACAAAACCTAAGTTCTCAGTCCACCCATTGTTGTGAATTTTAGGGAGAGTTCAAGAAATAAAAATGTTGAAGCTTTATATGGGGGCTGTTTTACAAGTTTGCCATTATGAAAGTCAAGGTCTTGCTTGGGTTTCAAAGTACAATGTAGTGCCCTGGCATCACATGGATATGCCCATTTAGTTGCACTCACCCTTGTTCTAGGGTCTGGAAGGCATGGTTAGCACAGGCAAGCCCAGCTAACAGGAGAGCTTGCTGCTCACCAGGGAAAACAGTGACATTTATTCTGATAATGTGCAGAAACATCATTTGATTGGGAAGAGGCCTAAGGTCATTTATCTCTCACTTTTAAAATGATAAGATCGATGTATGTCTGCAGTGGTCTGTCCCCCTTCTATTCGGCAACAATACACTATTTATTTTCAAAGAGAAATATGCTTCCAATAAGGGGAAAGGAAGGCAGGGGGTGGTAGTAGAGGGGATCAAGCAACTTTCATTGAAGGATTCATTTTTGATTTAAATATTTTCTTCTAATCTCCAACTTCCTTTTTAACTTGGCAGAATGACCAAAAGAAAAACAAGGTCCCTGCCTAGCCCAGCTTACAGCCTGCCAGAGCAAAGGATCCAGTTACTCCTTCCAAATTGTATACATTGGGTTGTTCTATATATTAGGGTTTTTTTTTTTTTTTTTCTTTTTAAATCTATTGCTCATATACGTAGGATTTTCTTTTAATGGCATGTCAGAGTGGACTTTGGTGAAAACCCCAGGAGGTGAAAACAGAATGAAAAATATAGATCAAATGTATCCAGCTATTCAATACTTTTTTTTTTTTTTTTTTTGTTCTGAGTATGTTGTGGAAGGAATTCTCTGCAAGTGATACATCCTGTAACTGTAGGCAGATGTAATCCCCTGGCCGTGACACCAGCAAAGATTTCCCTTCACATTGGAGACATTTGCAACCATTTTGCTCCCTCCCACAGAGGGCAACTGCACATGGCGGGGGTACATTCTGGGCTGTATCACTCCCTATGGTTCTCTAATTCTATTTACAATTCTAGGGAGCCCTGAGAGTCCTGCCTTGGGAAGAAAGAAACGGGGGGTGCTGCCCACCTGGGGTTGCCATGTGGGGAGTACCCACAGGGATGCCCTCTCTTCTCAGAAAGCCCTTTTTACTTCTTACTGCCACATATCTCCTCAGGGACACATGCTGGGGGTGACATCACCCAAACCTAGTTCCTGCTCTTTTCAGTGCTCTTGACAGTGTGTCCTAAGAGGTCACCATTGGTGTTATATTCATTTGGGCTTTTGCTTTTTCTCGGTAAATATATAAAAAGCATATTTTTCCCCGTGGTGGGGAGAACTTTTCCAGTGGGGGCAGGAGATAGGTTCCACCTGCTTCACTAGACCAGAAAGAGCTTGAGGAGGGTCCTGCTTGGGAGTTCCTCAGAAGCACACCTTGAGACAATGATTCAAGTGCAAGTGGTCCTTTGGGAGGGGGTCCTAGGTAATGCCAGTAGATGGGTGGGGCAGTGAGACAGGGAAGGGGAGGGGGCTGCCAAAGGGGACCTCGTCAGGCTAGTGGGCAGCTGGATCTTAGCCAGGGAGGATTTCTCAACCTTGGAACTATTGACATTTTGAGCTAGATAATTCTTTGTTGTGCGGAGCTGCTCTGTGCATTGCTGGAGGTTTAGCAGCTCTCCTGGCCTCTACCCACTACATGTCAGTAGCATCCCAGTTATGACAGTCAAAAATGTCTCCAGTTGTTGCCAAATACCCACTGGAGTTCAAAATTGCCTGTGGTTGAGAACCATGGGAATCATGGTGAACTCTAGGAAAAGCACGGGTGCTGGCCACTGGAAGTTTGGCTGGTGTGCTCGGAGATGGTAAAGGCTGAGGGGTCCTGATGTGAGTGGGCACAGACTGTGTCTCTCACATCTTGTGGAACCACTTGGTGAGGCCGAGTTCCGGGCAGACGGCAAGGCACGCCGTGCGGTTGGCCGACAGCTGCAAGGATAAGGCAGGCCTGAGATAAAACGGGCAGAAACATTTTTTGGTGACTTGTTCCCAGTTCTGCAAGCTCCATTTAACCTGGTGTTCTCTCATCCTTCTCCCCCACAAAATCCCCTCTCAGAAAAGATTAGCTAAACCCAGGCTCACCTTCCCTGGGATACAGTCGTATTCAGGGTAGCCAATGAGGTTTATCCAAGGCACGATTATTGCTAATTGAAAACTTTTCCCAAGTGCCAACTGGCAACACAACTGGAAAAAGACCTTGAATAAAAGGGGGAAATGGTAAAGACAAATGAGTTCAAGTGGCTAAGAGACTTCAAAGAGAGTCGGGAGGTCATCCCAGAGGTAACTCTTATGCACACCTCAGTAGGAGCTCATAGAACATCTTATCACCCCACTCAGTGGGGTTCCTGAAAGCTCCGGAGACACCCTGGTCCTATATGGGGGGGGATGGCCCCAGAGACTGATGCCTTATCAGTGGGTTCTATTTTGGAGTCTGTGCTCCTGAGAGTGACAGAGTTGGTCTCAAATAAGTCCTCCCTGCACATGGTTCACCAGTCCCTTCTATTCAAACCTATATGCGATGCTGGAGTTTTTAGGTATACTTCCAGAGACTGGAGCCTCCCGCCTATCTATGTGCCAGGTGTGCATGAAATCTAGGTGGAGCTGCAACTCCTACCCTACAGCTCAATGGACTCATCCAAGTCACCTGGTGAGGAGACAACGATGGGAAATGGCCATCCCAGGGAATGGAGAGGGCCTGCATCTGCAGGCGGGATCATCCCACCCACCCTATCCATGGCCCTCTCTCACTTGGAGTTGGAGTGGACATCACCATCCCAGTCCCCTCAGGATTGGGGGAAGAACTATGGACAAGAGTGGACTTGATGGTATTCTGTTGTTCACATATGGTGATTCTAGCAATGCAAGAAATTATAACAATGAGGTGGAGCCAGTGGCCACTTGACACTTTTGGGGTAGGGAGGGGACGAGCAGTTGAAATACAGGGGCTTCTTTGGGAGTTGGAGGTTGTCCTGAGTACTGTTGTGGCAACGGATGTAGGCCATTTTAAATCAGCACACACCACTCAGAACTGAGTGGGAGAGAGTGTGGTCTACAGTGTGAACTGTGGTCTATGGTTGGTGGCAAGGCTCCAGGATGTGTAAGTTCATTGAGGGTGGTGGGCCACACTGTGGGAGATGTTTGTGTGGGATGTGATGGGAGGTGTGGGAGGTGGGCAACATGGGAATCCCAGTGGGTTCCGTGTGGTGTTTTGGGTGATCTGGGCGCCTCTTAGAATATATGTGTATATATATATATATATATGGACAACATTTTTGTAAGCAGGTGCACATGTGTGCATGTATATTTATATATCATTTTGCAGATGTTTGTATGTGTTGTGAGAATTTTGATTTTTACCCATAATAAAAAAAAAAAAAAAAGGAAACAAACTTTCTTGAGCCTGTTAAGAGTGAGGCCGTTTCCCTTGGGCTACCTCCTTTAATCCTCTGGTCAGCCCTGCAGTGGAGGTTTTCTTAACCTCTTTTACACACTGGTGAGGTCACTCCCCATAGTTAGCTACTGAGGGGCAAAATCCAGATTCTGACTCAGCTCTCCCTGCATTTAAAGCACATGGATTGTCCATTTTCCCAATGGGTTGGTGAGGCAGGGGGCAGAATGTTTTTGGAAGAGGAACATTTTATGAGGCTCCAGCATGTGAATGAATTCTGAAGAAACCAACTGAGAAATGAAATGGGGTCCTGAGCATGGGAAACTGAGGGTTTAAAAGGAGTGTAGTATTAGAGCAGCAGCCACTTTCCCTTCTACCAAGGCCCAAAGAAGCGGAATTGTCACGAGAGTCACAACAACATTAGAGTCCAGGAGAAGATGCCACTGGGCTGACTGTGGTTTTATAAGTGCCCTTGCTCATCTGTCTACCCTCATCCCATGTGCCTTGTACTGGACTTGGGCCATGGTAAACCCAATGTCCCGATGCTTCTGACACACACTCTCTGGCTTCCCGTCTCTGGGTCTTCACTCGTGCTTTGTCTTCCCTGGTAATACCTCCCCCTGCTTCATCTCCTCATCTGTCTCACTCATTTCTCACAGCAACCTTAGCTCAGACTGACCTCCTGAAGGTGGTCTTCCCAGATGTTCTACTGTCCTACCATCTTTTAATCTGTAATCTCCATGGGAGGATGGATTCTGATACACACACACACACACACACACAAACATGTGCCTATGCTTTTAACAGCAGTCAATGTATACAGAAAGAGGTTGATAAATGCTTGTCAAACTGGACCCTCCCCTCTTAGCACCCTGAACATAGCTCTACCAAAGTCCTTATTATTTGGGAAGTTGCCTTTTATATATTGATTCTGCCTCCAGACTTTAAGTTGTTTAAGGGTAGAGACCATGTTTTCTTAATCTTTAACTTGTCAACATAGTGCCTGGCACAGGTAGGTGCTAAATAAATGTTTTATAGAAAGGAAAGGTGGCTATCTCTCAATAGGAGTGGGGGTGGGGGTTGGAGCAGCCCTGACTAGAAGCAGAGTAAGAATCTTTTGGCCCTGAGGACAAAGATCCAGAGTTAGGAAAGCAGGGTTCCAAGCTTGCTTCTATCACTCATGTGTGACCTGAAACACACGTTTCCAAAGCTGTGTTCCAGGATGTGATGGTTTGAAGCTCTATGACCCCAGAAAAGTATGTTCTTAAAGTTAATCCATTCCTATGGGTGTAAGTAGGATCTTTTGGTGAGTAATGTCTTAAGATGTGATCTATCTCATTCAGGGTTTGGAGTCATTTATGAGATAATGAAATTCAGACAAAGAGAAAGAAAGCCATGGAAACAAGAAGCTGGAAGTAACGAAACCCAGAAGAGAAGGGAGAGACCAGCAGATGCTACCATGTGCCTTGCCGTGTGACAGAGGAGTCCAGGATCACTGGTAGTCAGTCTTCAGGAAGCAGGTATAGTCTTGATGATGTCTTGATTTGGACATTTTCCTGGCCTCAGAACTGTAAGCTTGTAAGATAATAAATTTCCATTGTAAAAGCCAAGGCATTTCATGGTATCTGCTTGAGTAGCTTAGCAAACTAGAGCACTGGGAATTCTGGTTTGTGGAAAAAAGTTTCCATGGTCAATTAAATTTGGAAAACACTGTTTAAAATAATGTGAATGTGGGGAGTCCCCCCCAAACCCATCACCTCATAGGGTTTCTCAAGAATTTAATCTACTAATGTGCATTGTGAATTTCCAAGACAGGACATAAATATAGTATTACACAAACATATTTTGCCACACACACTCCTTATTTTGCTGAAAATCTATTAAAATCTTGAGAACCATGTAAATTTGGAAGTGTATGTGCCTAACACTGCATTAGGTAAGTTATCCCTCTGGTCCTTAATATTCACATCACTAAATGGAAAAATGGTGCCACCTCAGTATGTATGAGTGTCACCAATCAACTGTCTCCAGTTCTCTACAATAGTGACTTCAAGCCCTCTCTGCTTTCTTGAAACCTCTGGCCCCAGCACCCCTGTTTCCTCTCTTGGCTGACAACATCGCCAAGTTCACAGAGAAAATGGTGGCATTAGGCAGGAAGAATCCCCAAATTCCTGCAGCTGTCCTCAGCATAACTCCTCCTCAGAGGAAGAGGAGCTCTCTCCAATTTAATCTTTCCACCTGGGCTCTGGATCCCATCCTTCGGCCTTCTTGGAAACCTCCCTCCATCCATTACCCCTTCCTCTCCTGGGTCTCCACACTCACATTTTCTGCCAGTTCTCATTGCTGAGCAGACAGCACACTTAACTCTCTTCCAACTTAAAAAGAGAAACTAACCAAACAACCAAACATCTCATTAACCAACTTTCTTTTACTTAAAGACTGCTTCTATATAGTGCTCTCTCTCCTTCTCTTCTTCACCAAGCTCTTTGAGGGGACCCCTGTGTTTCCCAAGCTTGTAGGGTATGCAGGCATCTTTTTAACATGAAAAATATTTTATGCCCAGCCCCCAAAGAAATGATTTTTTATTTCTGGTATCTACTGATTGAGGAAATAATAGTTAAATGTTACTAGAAATAGTTAGTGGAAGTAGAAATCTAGTAGTGCTTTTAAACTAATTTGCATTTTGTTAAATATCACAGCATCTACCTACAAAATGAGCAAAACACACTATTTAGTTTGCAAATAATTCTTATTGTATGAATGGATTTGGAGACCACTTGAAATAATTCTGGGGACTCCACTTAGAGGAGACTTCACTTGGAAACCACCTGTCTACATACGCTGGCCTTGTTTCCTTGACTATTCACTCTTTCTCCTCCTATAGGGAGAATTTTGCTTCTACTATTCCACTTCTGGCAAGGCTCACTGAAGTCCTCAAAATGGCCAAGTCCAATGGATGAATTTCTGTCTTTTTTCCACTTGCCTTTGACATTTGGAAATAATCTCTTTCATTAGTTCCCTGGGCATCTTATTCTCTTGTTTTCTCCCATCTCTCTGACCATCTGTTCCCACTCTGGTTCTTCTCCCTAAGCTTAAAGAGCATGTGCTGCAAATATTATACTTATTTTTATCATTTACGGTTTTCCTGGATGATCTCATCAACTGCAATGTATTTAGTTCTTTAATTTAAGATTGGTGACTTCCAAATCTATTATCTCCAGCTCAGATCTTGCTAGGGGGCTCATCTATCTGAATGCCTTGTGGATATCCTGACCTCAACAAGACCCAAACAGAACTCAATAGTCCCCCTCCAAGGGTTCTTAAATCTACCCCTCTCTTGTAATCTCTTGCCAGTTGGAGACCTGCTTATCTATCCAGGTTCTCTAGTCAGAAATCTGCCAGTGATATTAAACTTATCCCTTTCACCCCCCTTTCCCACCTACCTTCTATCCAACAAGCCTCATTCTACCTGCAATATTTCTTAGACCTGTCTCCTCCTCACTCCTTCCTGTCACTGCTCTAATTCAGGTGTCCCTCATTGTTAATTCCTTAGAATATTATGGCAGCCTCCAAACTGGCCTCCTTGTCTCCAAGCCCCACTCCTTAACTATCCATGCTACACCTACTCTTTCCAAAAGGCAAATCTGACAATCACCATTTTCTATTTGAAATTTAAAAGTAATTCCCACCACTTTCAGGATGAAATCCAAGTAGCAAGGCATACCAAGTCCTTTGTCATTCATGGAGGCAGAATATCAGAGGGGTTAAGAGTCATTTCTATCTATATCAAATCCTGGCACCTTGAGTAAATTACTTCTTGTCGTGGTTGAAGCTACGTACCCCAGAAAAACATGTTCTTAGAACTGTTCCATTCCTGTGGGTATGGACTCTTGTAAACAGGGAGTTTTAGATGAGGTTGTTTCTGTTAAGGTGTGGCCCAGCTGAATAGGGCTGAGTCTTAATCCTATTACTGGAGGTCTTGTAGGGAAGGTCACAGGGAGGGAGAAGACTAGAGGGAGCCACTAGAAGCTGAATGTCAAGAGAACCTAGAAGAGAAGGAGGAAGCCAGAAGAGGCTGCCATGTGCATTGCCATGTGACAGAAAAGCCAAGGACCAGTGATCACTGGCAGCCAAGCACAGACTGCCACAGTCTTCTGGGAGAAAGTATTGCCTTGATGATGCCTTGATTTTGGACTTCTCCTAGCCTCAAAACCATGAGCCAATAAAATCTCATTGTTTACATCAACCCATTGCATGGTATTTGCTTTAGCAATGAGAAAATGGAAACACTTTGTCCTCTCTAAAGTGCATGTAAAACAAGGATCAACATTACTTGTATTAGAAATCCATGAAAACATGACCCATATTAAGAGATCAATAAATGTATCATTATTATTGCCCAGTTTCCAAGGTTGTTTGTTATGAGTGTGATGTAAGATGACATTTGTGGAAGAGCTATGCCTGCCATAAATCCTCTTATTACTGCACCCTGGTTCCCTTATCTGTAATAGAGAATCATTGGCTGTGGCTGGGTAGGAAGTGGGGGCTCAGGCCAGCATTGGCACATTGGGTAGGAAGTGAGATGGAAAGTGCCCAGGTGAGGAAGAGTTGAGTTTATGGCTGTGTCTAGTGATGAGCATTTATAAGTTGGTCAAAGCGCCAATTGACTTATCAAGTTTGACATTGGCTGCCAAGCTCGAGCTGCCTCCTGTCCAAGAATTCATAATTCTGTCCCGTGAGCCTCCTCAGGAGCACAATTAAGGAATCTAGAGTGTTCCTAGGACATGCTGCTTGGCCGATTGAACTGGTGGGAAACGTATGAAACCCTTATTGTATACAGATTGTGCTCACATGACAGCAGGGCTGGCCGGAAAAAGTCACAGGCCGTCATGGGCCTCCAATCACCCTTACATGCTGCTCTAGGCCCCCTGCTGGGCATTTCTGAGGAGAGCACTGACTGTGGGAAGGAGGACAGGGGGCCCCTTGGAGTGTCCCACTTTGTAGAGTGAGTCAGAAGGACTGGGTAGGGATGAGGGCAGCAAATTCCACATTGCCGAAATGATGGTTATCTGGAGTTCTGTTACCTTAGTAACGGTGACAGCCTCCCTCAGTTTCTTCAAAGGTCCCCCTCTGACATTTATCCCTTAGTGGTCAAGATTTTGGAGCAAAATTCTCAGAGTTTGAACCAAACTTCTGTTACTTACTTGCCAGTGTGACCTTAAGCAAATTGCTTTAATCACTGTGCCTCAGTTTCCTCATTTCTGGGAAGTGGGGCTAATAACTGTCTTCACGTTATGGAGTTGTTGTGAGGATTTAAATAAATTCATATATGTGAGGTACTTAGAACTGTGCCTGGCACATGGAGAATTCTGTGTAAATGCAGTATTAGAAGTTACTTCAGGAAGCGTTTAGGCTACAGCCCTAGGCTGAGCGATAGAAGTGCTGGGTACTGGTCTTATCTGTGTCTCTGATTATTCATATCACACCCTCTGAAAACAGATTCCTTATCTGTAAAATACTTTTTGGATAATGTATGTCTAAGCAAACAAGCACCAGGCATCAGTTTTGTACCTCATCCCAGGAGGAATCCCTGCTCTGCCCTCTCTCTTCCAGCTTTCCACCTCATCCTCCTCTCTCAATGGCCTGGATTAGCTTGCTCTGGTCTCCCCCCTCCTCTATAGAGCTGTCTCCAGGGGTTCTACTTACCACCCCCTTGTTCCTCAGAGGGCTGAAGTACCATCCTACAACATTGCAAAAAGTCCCTTTGCTAACCTCTCCTTGTTACCCAGCTTGAATGTGCCATGATGGACCTGAAATCAAACCCTAACCCTGGAATGCAGAGTTCTTAACCCACTCTCTTGGGATAGCAGTGATGCTATATCTCTTTTAATTTTCTAGTTAAAACTAATTTGAGGGAAGTGGATGTGGCTCAAGCAGTTGGGCACCCGCCTCCCACATGGGAGGTCCCAGGTTTGGTTCCCAGTGCCTCCTAAAGAAGACAAGCAGACACAACGAGCAGGCACAGCAAGTAGACAATGAGCAGACAGATGAGGAGCCATCTCAGGGGGTGAAAAAACAAACTGATTTGAGCTCCCTTGATCTTGGGCGAGTAGGAAGCCCCATGCTTCTGTTGGAGCCTCTCCATCCCTCAATCCAAAGGCACCAGTGGATTTCCAAATTCCAAATGGAGGGAGAAATGGAGGCTTTGATGAGACCTCTCCTAGTCCTGATTCCCTGCTGTTATTTAGCTATGTGCTGGCCACTGTGGAAAGCTGGCTTTGCAAGTCCGGTTCCATCTTTGCACAGTGTTGCTTGTGTTGCTTGCCAGGGCTTTTTTCTGTCACTGAATGACACTGCTTCCAGGTGAAGACACTGCTGGTTTGTTACATGTGTGCTGTCTTGTTTTACTCTCACATAATCCTCATGAAGTAGGAACTTTTCTTCACATCAGAAATGAGGAAAACAAGGCCTAGAGAGGTTAACTAAATGACCTGCGTTACATTTATTAGAACTTTGTAGTTTTTAATATGAAGTGTTTGCTTTCCAAACCTACTTTCTGGTCCTAAGAGTCAACTCTTGGTCTCCCCACCCAGGGGCCAGTTGGTTGTATACTCTGGCCTCTATTTGATCCGCTCCGTTACCCCTGGACTGAATTCTTCCTGTTTCACTCCACAAATCCTGTCCCTTCACTCCCCACCCCTCTGGGTTCCACTTTGAGAGGTCCTTAAAATCCAGAGTGAGTGAGCATGTCCCATTAAAACCTCTTTTCTTTTCAAACAGAACATGAGCCTTTCCAGATTCCTTTCTCCCATCACCCAGCTCGCCATTCAGCCACACTTAAGCCCACCGCTGACAGGCTGACTTCCGCTCTTCCCCTAATATCACTCTCCCTGGCCAAGGATATTGTATGCACACATTGTTGCTGGAATGGTAACATTTGCAAAGTCTTAACATTCTGAGTCTCATATCCGCAGGGATAATTCTTTTCAGAGTTGGAACTGGACAAATTTTAACCGACAGGTGTAAGTTCTGAAGATCATAGAACTTCAGTGCTGGAAGGCCTCCCAGAGACCTACAGGCAGCTCCATCCTGGACAGATGAGGGACCTAAAGCCCAAAGAGCTCGGGGTACCTGGCCGATGCGACCCACCAACATGAGCCTGGAGCAGCACCCAGGCCTGCTGACCCTCTCGCATCTCTTTTTGCCTCCCTGCCTCATGATGGCATCTGCCTAGGAGGTTTTGGTGTGGGGAGTGCAAAGAACATAGAACAGCCTGGGGGAGGGGGCAATTAGGGTTCACATCTCACCTCTGCCACTTTTCTCTGCAACCTTGAGCCAGTGACTTGACCCGTCTGACTTGCAGTTGCTGATCCTCATTGAAGGTTTGTTTTGAGGATGCAAGGACTCAGTGACACAGTGTACAGAAATAATGTAGTTGGATACATGGCATAACATAGAGGTTAAGAAATGGTTGGCCCTCTTCTCTCTCCCTTGTGCTTCTTTGCGGTTCTGAAATCCTCTAAAGAGCAGCCGGCTGGTCAGCTTGCCTCCTGAATGTGGTCCTTTGCCATCTGTGGGGACAGCAACCATTTGTCAAGAAGGCTGAATCCCCAAATGTGCGGTGTGTGGGGCCAGAGACAGCTCCCTGTGTGACTTTGACCCCTGCAGAAGCCTTTGAGATGCTGTCTGTCTCCTTGATGTGACCGCACTTCGTCACTTCAGTTCTTGGATGGTTTTTTAATGAATAATTTTTTGTGCGTGTGTGCATGTTAATTAAGGAATGGTTTTGAAATTGTTCCACCATAAGAGTTTTGGATCCACAGATGAGTGTAAATCTGGACACCCCCTCCCATAGGCATGCTGCCCTTCATATAAATGGCTCCTTTCATCTTGCCCCTTCTCATTTCCTTTTAGTCCCAAGGCTGAGCTGGTCCCTGTCAAAGGGGTGCAGGCTCAGTGCTGGTTCCCAGCGCCAGCAGTCCGTGGATACCCTTCCCTGCCTTCCACAGCGTACTCACCTCTTTCTTCGGGGCTCAGTGTGTTTTTTCAAGGCGCACTTTGAGTCCACGCAGAGATGTGGTTCTTGTCTGGGGACCACCATGCGAGCCAGGGGTCCAGCCTAGTGGTCAAGGTCGGTCCTGCTACAGGCTTCACAGGTGAAGAGAGTAGCCCCTTGCCCTGCCAACCTGAGACCTTCCTTTCCCTCAGGGAAGTATTTAACTAGTAGGGAAAAGATATATAATAAATCATTACCGCAGGTGAGAGGCCTACTCTCATGCAGGTGTGCACAGAGCCTGGGGGTGGCAGGGAGAAGCCCATACAAGTGTGGAGGGTCAGTGAGGTTTGCAGAGGAGTCAAGTTTACAGTGCATGTTCAATGACTAGTAGGAGCTCAGCAGCTAGATGGCGAGGAGCGGGCCAGGCGTGGAGAAGCCCTATAAACACCTTTGTGTTCCTCAAAGTTTTCTCTCCTTCTCCCTTGAATGCCTTGCAAATTCCTTGTGTGGTGTTTGACTGTGACAGGCCTTCTGTGTGTCCCTAATGACACAGGCAGGAGAAGAAAAGGGGAAAGGCTAATATGGGAACAGCTTCAAGTTTCCAAATAGAAACAATCAAATGTGCCATTTAAAAAACTCTCCAGGGAAAAGTATGAAAAATAGACGACAGTTCCAGTGATAGTCACTGAGTGCTGACCCCATAGCCTTGTAGTTAGGAAGGTGGGCCATGACACTTACCAGTTCTGTGACTTTGAACAACGAACTTAACCCCCTCTGCCTCAGTTTTCCTCACCTGGAAAATAGGAACAATCCTGGTACTTAGCTCATAAAGTTGTTGGGAGGATTAGTGAGTTAATGTGGGAGAACAGAATAACAGCCCTGCAAGATGTCCACATCCTAGTCCCTGGAACCTGTGACTGCCTTACCTTACATGGCAACAGGGACTTGGCACATGTGATTAAGTTAAGCATCTTGAGGTGGGGAGGTGATGCTTGATTATCTGAGTGGGCCCAATGTAATCACAAGTCACCGTATAAGAGGAAAAGAGGAGAGTCAAAGTCAGAGAGGAGTTGGAATGATGTACTTTGAAGAAAGAGGATGGGGCCATGAGCCCAGGAATGCAGCGGCCTTTAAAAACCTGGACAGACAAGGAGCAGGTTCTCCCCTAGAGGCTTCAGAAGAAACATAACCCTGTCGACATCTTGATTTTAGCCCAGTAAGACCTGTTTTGTACTTCTCACCTCCTGAGCTGTACGAAAACAAATTTGTGTGTTTTAAGCCCCTATGTTTGTGCTAATTTGTTATAGCAGCAAAGGGAATCTAATACAGTTAAATTATGTAGAGCACTCAGAATTGAGCTTGATGAAACAAAGAGCTTGCTAAGAGTTGCTTATTATCATTATTAGTTCTTTCCACCAGGTTCTGTGTCAGGTACAGGGGAGGTAGCAAGGGGAAAAAAGACAGCCACACACAGGTCCTGACATCATGGAATTTACATCCAAGTGAAGGGGGCAGGTTGTAAATAAAGGAGCAAACATATAATAGCACTGCTATGGAGAGAAGGAAAATGAAGTCGAGCAACACTGATGGGCTGCTGCTGTGGGAGTGGGGGCGGGGAATCTGCTATCCATGGTGCAGGCAGGGAAGGCCTTCTGAGGAGGTGACATCTAAGCAGAAACCTGAAAGCAGGGAGGGAAAGAGACACACGGACACCTAGCAGGTGCAATGCTCCAAATCAGGAGGTCGTGTGGCCTGAGTGGAGCGAGTGGGGGGGGGGGCGAAGTCGGAAGGGTGGTAGGGGCAGATCGGGTCCCAGTAAGGAGTAGGGGTTTTATTCTGAGTGGGATGGATGGCCACAGGAGGGTCTCAAACAGGGTGAAACAGAATCTGGCTTTTCAGTGGGCTGGGTGGTATGGGGTGGCATGGACTATCCTAAGAGTTTAGGATACTGGCCCTCTAGGCACTAAAGGCCAAGGGCATCATTGTGACAACCCTACTCCCATATTTCCAAACACCCCTCATCCTGGGGAGGATGGGACAGAACAACTACATAATGGAGACTGGCCCTGAGGGGTAAGAGCAGAAGCAGAGAGACCAGTTAGAGGCTATGGCAGTCATCCAGGTGAGAGAGGACAGTGGCTTATCGGGGCGGTGGAGGTGAGAGAGGTAGAGCTAACGGGATTTGATGATGAACCAGATGCTACAGAAAGAGAGGGGCAGGGAGGAGCCCAGGTTTTGGACTTGAGCAATTAGAAGAATGAAGGTGTGATTTACAGAGATGGGGCAAACTATAGGAGAGGCAGGGATTTTCATTGCTGTTTATTTCTTGGATGGGGTAAATTTATATTGATTGTATTTTATTTGGAGAGGCCCAAGGCATCTAGATGTTCAGGTGGAGAAATGAGTCTGGAGTTCAAGGGAGATGTCCAGGAGGGAGAGAAAAATGTAAGGGTTCCCCCAGCTGTTGAAGAGGCTGCTGAAATGCCCTGGGGAGAGAGGCAGAAGTAGAGCGAGCTCCAGAGGCTGGACTCTCAGTTCAGGAAAGGAATGAAGACCCAGCAAAGGTGACTAGGAGGAGTAGCCATTGCGGAAGGAAGAGAGTTCTGGAAGCTTGCTGGTGCAAGTGTGCTAGACTCTGTGTGGGGTCCTTTCAGGTAAATTATCTTATCAGCTACTCACATCGCCCTGGGAGGCACACGGTATATTACGGAAAGAATGCTCTGCAAGAGCATAATCCTTATGCTTTAGCTTTTGGCAAATGAAACGTGTAATTTCATGATGATTATCTTTTTTTGCAGCATGTTGCCATTACTTAGCATCTGCTGAGCACAGCCCTAAAGTAGTGGGAGGTGGGCGTTAGGATGCGAGATGACACACATGTGGCCTCCACCAGGTTCTGGGGCTCAGAAAGGGAGAGGAGCAACCCCTGGGTCAGGTCCTTTATTCCTGGATATTAGTCTGACAGTCCTGGATTTTGTGTATGTGCCTAGTAAAATGCAATTGATTAGAGACTACTGTAGAATGAACCGATTTCTCTGGTCCTTTTTAAAGCTAGCAAATGCTATCAAATTTGAAATTTTACCTTCATTTTATTTTTTAAAAATTCAGACATACGCTCTCTATGTGCTTAACAACAGGGGAATGGTACCTCTAGCTGATGAGATATTCTGCAGCCATTAAAAATGATGTTTGTGAAAGGCAGACAATAACATGGTTATTTTTTATTTTTTATTTTTTTAAAGATTTTATTTATTTATTCATTTATCCCCCCCTTGCTGCTTGTGCTCGCTGGGTCAGCTAACCACGCCGTGCGGACAGGCTTGCCTTCACCAGGAGGCCCCGGGAACCGAACCCGGGGCCTCCCATATGATAAACGGGAGCCCTACTGATTGAGCCACAGCCGCTTCCCTGGTTATTTTTTTTTAACATATTTTATTTTATATGTTTGCTACATTTTTTTTTTTTTTTTTGAGGTACCAGGGGCCGGGGATTGAACCTGGGACCTCATACATGAGAAGCCGGTGTTCAACCACTGAGCAATATCAACTTCCCTGAGTTGTTTTTTTTTTTGTTTGTTTTTTTGTTTTTCTCAGGAGGTATCGGGAACTGAATCTAGGACCTCCTATGTGGGAGGCGGGCACTCAACTGCTTGAACCACATCCACTCCCAATGCTTATGTTTTAAAGTTTAAAAGGCGATTATAAAATTGCATATTCAATAGATCACAACCATGTGATCTAAACAAAACAAAACAGTTGTGCAGAAAAAAAAAAATGCAAAGAATCTGCCAGTATATCAGTGGTTTTCATTGGATGGTAGGAAAGATGGGGAACTTATTTATATTTTTCCTGCTTCTATGTATTTCCCAAATTTTGGTAATGAGTATATATTATTTTAGAGCAGTAGACCTGTCTACCATGATGGAAATAATCTATATCTGACTGTCCAGTCCCATAGCCACCAGTCACATATGGCTACTGAGCCCTTGGCAAGTGATTAGTGTCACTGAGGAGCTGGACTTTTAATTGTTTAAACTGTTATTATTTTATAAATTTAAGGAGCTGTATGAATCTAGTGATTACTGTATTTGACAGTGTATTTTTAAGGTGCAAAAAATAATATAGGAGGATATGAACTACATCTCAGTAAAGCTATTAAAAACAATATAAGCATTTAAAACATGTTCACCACATCAATGTTTGAAATCTTATTGTAATGTGGAGAGTTAGTCTGGACTTCATAGCAGAGAATATGAACACAGCACAGCAGCACTGACGTTTTTATTTAAAGAGTTTATTTTCTAATTCAATGAAAAGTGACCCAGCATTAAGGTGATGCATCCATGAGTTCAGTTTTTGACTAAGAAGAAACAAACCATCACCTTTTCGTTATTTTATGAGTTGTTGTTCTGCAACGACTTCTGCTATTAGGAATAACATTATTTCTATTCATGTCTTGATGTATATGGGAGGAGTTCAAACCACTTGAGTAGTATCTTTCGAGGTTGGAGCAAAGCTCCTGAATTCCACATATAGATGAGTAAAATGAGGCACATGAAGGTTCAGTTCCCAAAGGCATGCTACAAGAAACAAAAGCAAGGCCTCCTGGTTCTTAAGCCCAGAGGAATTTATTATACTTCACAATGTGGAGAGAACAATTTCTGATAAACTGTTGTGGAAAGGGGATGTCCCCAAGGAACTGGAAAGATTTGTTGTTTTTGGTTAAGTTCTTTAAATGAAGTTTGTTTTGGTTAGTTTCTTTGGCTTCTAGAACTGTCTTAAGATTAGTTCTCAGAAGGCAGGGCACTGTGCATCTATCAAATGTCGCCCTTTATCTGGACAGATTTCTGTCTTTATGCTGTCCCCGGGAATGCCAAGAAAAAACCCTTCTTTTCATGTGAGTTTACTCTAGACCCCCAGCCCTGCAGGTCCCTCCCCCCTTTCCCCCCTCTACCCCTCATCTGGCAATTTAGAAAGATTTATAAAGGTGCCGAGCTTTCTTTGGATTATGTTCCCTAGTCCACCTCGGTGCCGTAAACGTGGTACTGGAGAGAGGGCCATAGGTCCAACAGGGGCTGGGATGCCTCTCCATGCTCTCTTCATCTGGGTGGCCCTGAGTGTTTGCTAAGAGCAGCAGGCAGCAGTGCAATTTAACACAAATGAATCCAGTGAATGTTTTCAAACCTAAAGTCTCAATCCTCTTTGGTTCAAGTTCTAGGGAAAACTTGGCGCCAGTTGTGATTTAAGAAAAAAATAAAAAATAAAAAATTGGTTCAACCGTCTGTCAGTACTGCCAAGAAATATTCACATGAGTTGGACTATCCAAAAAAATGAAGAGTAGGTCTTTTCCAAGACAGATCTCTGGAACTCTCTCTCTCTTCCTTGCTCAGAACCACTTCCTCTCCTCAAATCTCACTTTAAAACCTTCCTGTTTGCTTTAGCCTATTACTGACTCAGGCCCCATTCATCTTTCTTTCCTCTCTCCCCAAGACCACATCCTTCCACTCTCCCCTCACCGTCCATTGTCAGAACCCTCGCTTGCTGTTTTCCTCTCTCCATTTTTTAGCACCCTTGCCTGATACCCAGCATTGGCAGCCTGGCACCTCAGGATTCCTTCCTGGCCTGTCTGAGTCACTCTCACCCTGTCCATTTGTGTTTCTAGACCACAAGGACCTTCTCCACATAGGTGCCTGGCCCTCTTCTTTCTTTTAGGAGGAAGAGGTCATGAATTTCAGTTCTCCTCCTGCCTAAAGATGCTCTTTACTCATCGTATTTCACAAGTTTCAGACTCAAACTCGAGAAGCAGAATGCAGAAAAGCTTTGTAATAGACCTGCAAAGATACCAAGTCTGGGAAAGTCTGAAGGAGAGGTGGGAATAAAACATAGGCCAAACTGGAGCTGTTGTTTTGCCTCCAGAACAAAGTTCTAATTGTTTCAACTGAGCTTCTTATTTCCCTCAAGTAATGAGGAAATAAGCAAAGATCTAAGGCAGGATTGACCCTGGAAAAATAATCCCAGAGTAAGCTCAAGTGCTTGCATTCTTTTTTTGTTTAAGATGTACAAGCAGTACTTTCTAAAGAGTGTGGTTTCAACTCTGCTCTCTTGACAATGGCCAAGCTATGGGTTTTCCCACAATGCATCACTCTTCTCCATCACAAGATGGAGTCTTTTCCCAAAAACATGGAGGCAGGTCTGCCTGTTCCTGGTTCCATGAGAAATGCTTCTAGAGCCAGGTGTCCCAGATTTTATCTGATGAAACAAATGCTTGTTTCTACTTTTGATCTTATCATAATAATAACAGCCGCCAGTTTTCTACCATATTATTGTTTCCAAAGCACATTCACATATATTCTGTGAAGTACACAAGGCAGGAATTAATATTCCCACCTACAGTTAAAGGATTAAGGTCGACGTGACTTGCCTAAGATCACAGAGGTGGTGAATGGTAGGGCTGGCACCCACATGAATCTTCTAGAGGAGCTACAACCCAACCAAAGACATCCCCAGATGAACACATCAGCACGCAGAGAGGAACTATACTGAGTGGAATTCCACATGGTAGGCAATTCAAGTGAGAGTTGGCTTTCCAGTAGATGGGGGCGGGGTTTGGTTGGTTTTTGGTAGCAGATCTTCTTTTATATTATGTTTGACTCATTTTAAAACTTATAAATGAGTCAGAGTTACCCAAGCTCACCCAAACAGGTGACAGAGTGCTGGGGCCCAGGATTATGCTTGTGGTTAAACCAACCTAGGATTAAGTCTGGAGCAGCTAATTCTGCTGTATAGAAAAACAGGTAATAAAAGGCATATTTAAAACTAAACAACTGGAAAAATGGATTAAAAAAAACAAGTGCCCAAACTTTCCTAACTTTTAAGGGATATATATATATATCCCTTAAAAGTTAGGAAACTTTATTTATATATATAAATGTATAGAAATATGTACTTTATATTTCATTGTGTATTAATGTTCCTCCTTTTCAGGGCTTTTAATATCCAGATGCTTCTCTGAAGGTTAGCAAGTTACCCTGCCCTCGGTACTGCAGGCCCAGTTCATGAGATCCTGGACAGCTGTGACAGAGGATTTGGAAAAGGGACTAGAGAGAGAGAGTTGTTAGCACTGCCTCTGGAACCGTGGGAGCCATTTCTGAGTGGAGCTGAGGGAAAGGGGAACACTGGCCGTGAGGGGCTTTGAGGGGTGTCTCTGTCCTGCACCTGGGAACCATGGCTTGGGAGCTGACTGATGTGTTTATTTGGTGTGAGGTCAGCAACAGCTCTGAGGGCAATAACATGATGTCCATAAAATAGACCCCACAGGTTGGCTGTTAGCTGCCAAATAGAGGTGGTCGCCTAATAAATAAGACATTGCTGTTGACTCACTGTAAATGGCAGATTCATTCACTGTGTATTGTACAGCCTCTTCCTTGCCCTCTAGTGTTGTCCTGTCTCTTGCTTTATAATGCTTCTTTCAGATGAAAAGAAAAGTAAAAGGGATTTGTGTTCTGCATTTATTAACTACACCAACGGAACATTTTGTAGAGGAGGAGGAAGTTTAAATTACTGGTGCAAGTTAGAAAAAAACTCTAGTTCTAAGAATAGTAGAAAAAGACCTGAACTTCAGAGAGGACCATGACTGAATATCAGTTAATAACACAGCTTTCTTTTCAAAAGCCAACACAGAAGGAAGATGTGTTTTTTGCAAAAGCAGCTGTTCTTGCCACCAGGTTTACACTTGTCATTCTTTCATGTGTCACAGTCAGACCTAGGAAATTCTCTGGGAAGTCTCTTCCATCACAGTGCCAGCAGTGTCTCCATTTGTGCACCACTCTGTTGGGTTTGGGAAGATTTTTTTTTTCATCTTCAAGAAGCTGTTATCACAACATGGTTCTTCCTGGTGCCCTGAGAGGGAGGGAAGCAGACTGGGAGAGACGAGTGTGGGTTCCAGTTTCAGCTTTAGCACTACTAGCCAGGTGGCTGTAGTCGTTTTCCTTGTCTCCACGGCTCCACCAGTAAAGTGGAATGATATGGGGATAATGTAAGTGAAAGCAGCTGGCATCAGGCTTCTATGTGCTCAAGAAATTATTCCTGCCTGCCTGCCTGCCTCAGTTCTCCATCTGTAAACTGAGGGGTCAGAGTGGATCTGGGGCTCCTTCAGTTCTAACACTTTGTGGTTCTGTTGGAAGCACCTTAAAAATTCTCAACTAACATTCCAGCAAGCGCTCATTTATTAGATTGCATCCAATTGTGATAGTGCTGTGATTTTGACTTTATGTTATGCTTTTCCTATAACCTGATCCTGATTTTTTAATTCATAATTTCTATTTTATAGCTTTTGTTATTTTAAGTTGTCAAAAGTCTTTTGCAGAAAAAGAAAAAAACGAAAGAATGCATTAGCTGGAAGCCAGGGTATAGTAATAATAATAATTGCAATTATTATTATAACTGCTTTTATTGAGCATTTATTATATGTGTGGAACCATGCCAAATTCTTTATAAACATTGTAACTTAATCCTCACAATAACACTGTGAAACCATAAATATTACCTACACTTTATAGATAAGGAAACTAAGTCTTAGAGAGATCAAGTAACATGTCCAAGGTCACACAACTAGTGAGTGGCAGACTTGGGCCACAAATCCAGGACTGGCTAACTCAGAGCACTGATGTGCAGACAAATTGGCTCTCAAAAACAAACAAAAACACTGATTTGTAACTGTTTTACTTTCCTTGGCTGCTCAAGCAAGTACCATGCAATGGGTTGGCTTAAAGGGAATTTATTGGCCATAATTTTGAGTCTAGGAAAAAGTGTAAATTTTTCCCTAAAGGACACTTTCTTTCCAATGACTAGTGTTCTGGGGCTGGGTGCCAGCAATCCTTGGTCCTGGGCTCCTCTGTCACATGACAATGAACACGGTGGCCTCTCCTGGCTTCTCCCTTCTCTTCTGGGTTCCAATGACCTTCAGCTTCTTGCTTCT
Organism: Tolypeutes matacus; assembly: GCA_026826555.1. Lineage (NCBI taxonomy): Eukaryota > Metazoa > Chordata > Mammalia > Cingulata > Chlamyphoridae > Tolypeutes > Tolypeutes matacus. Next base: position 5,472,479 of record JAKSZT010053764.1, on the reverse strand, counting down.
TGTGGCTTCCTCTTCCTTTGTCTGAATTTCATTTTACTTATAAAGCACTTCAGTAATAGGATTAGGACCCATCCTTATTGAGTTGTGCCACATCTTAACTGGAGTAACCTCATCCAAAGGTCCTGCTTACAATGGGCTCACACCCACAGGAATGGACTAAATTTAAGCACATGTTTTTCTGGGGTGCATACAGCTCTAAACCATCATATTTACCAATTTCCATGGTGTAAACACTCCCACCATGGCTGATTTCAAGTTACCAACAGTTTAAAACCAGCTCAAAACATTTCTGAATATTTAAAAGTCGGCTCTCATCAGCCATGGGAACCTGCTCCAGCACATCCCAGATAGATCCTTGGTTGAGAGCCACTAAGCAACATTGCCTCTCTATATTGTAGGCTGGAAATGAGGATGATAGAGAAGATACCATGAAGTGGAGATGGTCATGGACAGAGAAAGTGTGGAGATGACAAATTCATTCATTCATGCATTCATGCATTCATTCAGTCCACAAAGGCTTACTGAGTACCAGCCAAGTGCCAAGCACTACAGTATGTGCTTAGGATACAGGCATGAACAAGGTGGGCAGGGTGCCCATGCCTAAAGAGCCCAGAGTGTTGGAATGAGAGAGGCATATAAACAGATATTTTACATGTCATGTAATAGAGGTATGTATAAGATCTAGGGGTACCCAGGTGAGAGAGGAATTAATTCTGCCCAGTGGGCCTTGGGTGACATTTGCCACATATATATGGAGGCTTCCACATCGCACAAATTTTGCTTCCTTTCCAATTTATGGAAGAGCTTCTCTCACTAGAGAGATGTGCTCAGCTTAGCTCTCTGCATTTTAGAACAAACAGAGAAACCAAAGATGGTGTCAAGAAAGGGAGGGGCAGTGATGCTGAAAGTAAGCTTACTTAGGGATGTTTTCTGATGTGTATTCCTGGCACCTAGCATATAGTAGACACTCAGTAAATATTTGTTGCCTGACTGATTGATTGATAATTAATGATTTGCGAGCTAGAAGAGTTGTTTGAGGAGAGAGGACTGGAGTTAGGTAAGAAAATAAGCAGTTTAAGTGGTGATCCCTAAGAATCTAAGGGATCATTTTGAGAAATAGAGTGAGAAGAGGGGCAGAACTCTAGATGCCAAGAGTGGAGGTAATGTACAAGGAATAGGGAAGAGGTGTGTCCTGGTTGGAAGCCACCTCTCTGCAGTGGGGAATGGTCTTGCTGAGGATGATCTGAAGATGGGGCAGTTCTCTGGCTGGGACTCTGAGAAGCAGGAGGCCTGCTCACAAGCCTTCAAATGTGTTTGGTGAGCTTGGTAATGCCAGTAAGTGTTCCTGTTTAAAAGTAAGGGGTACAGCAAGGTTTAGGGATTTTAATGGGTCTCAGTCACATTTGTTTGCTCTTCTCTTCCCCTGATTCTCTGAGGGGAGGTGGAAGTTGTGGAATACTGGAGGTGCTTTCACTATTCTTCCTTGGGACTTAGGACTGTTTTGTAAGGACCACATCTGCATGTATTTTTTGTATATTATATTCCTCATAATAATACCTTACTTTTGTAGATGCTTCCTAGCTTCCAAAGAGTTTTCCCATAATTACTTTCACTGTGACCTCAAAACGACCCTGTTAGGGTGTTTGAGAAGATACAAATGTCTCCATTTTCCTAAAGCAGACACTGATACTCAAAGAGGTCAAGTGACCACCTGAAGTCACAAAGGTAAATTCCAGCAGAGCAGGGGTCCCTGGTAGTTCTTTCTAAACTTAGAGACCCGGGTCTTATTTTCCGGATTTCCCTTGTGGTAAACCATACCTCCTAGAGTGAGCAAGTCCTGGCTGAGGCACAACTGTGACTAGAACTGGTCCTTCTTCCTATTTGAGAACTTCTTTTCCTGTAGCAAAAAATTGAAACTGCTGGCCCCAGTTTCCCATCCACCTCATGACTCGGCAAAAAATTGCTTTAACTCTGACAAAAGTAGGCCACCTTCAACCTAAACGGAGTCCATTTTCAGAATGAGACCCCCACGTGGAGGCAGCTCTTTTCTGAAAGGCTAACAAAAGCATGCTTTTGTGTATATTTCACTTGATGGAAAGGAATCCCCAGTGAGGTCATTTTTTCCCCCTGAATTCTCCCAAGTCCAGAATGTATCCATATTCCCAAGATGTTCTCAGAAAAGTCATTCATCTAGGAAGATGGTCCAATTGTCTTCCAGCTCAGCAGAAAGAGGAGAGGAGGTGAGGGGTGAGAATTGGGGTGGGGGGAGAGAGTGAGGGAGATGAGAGCAAAGGAGCAAGATGTGTGAAGAGAAAATAAATGTGTACAAATGATGAAAGAAAAAGGGAAGAAACCCAAGGGCAAGCCCTGACTCTGGGGTCCCATCTGCCAGGGACATTTTCAGCTGATCCTTTTTAGGACCTGTCACGGCCGGCCTGGCAAGCTGTCACTTCCCATCACTTGGCTCTCACTGAGGATCTTTGTGTCATCACTGTCATGAAGAGACCTGGCAACTGGCAGAGAATTTCCTGGGGCGCTACCTGATACACCATTATTCGCCTCTTATCATCTTAGCAGAGTAGTTACGCCACTGTCAGAAGTAATGGAGACTATGCCACTAAGAAAATTGGCTGTAATTTATTTATCAATTGTTTCTACATACCACAAAAGCGGCCTTCTACTTTATAGCTGGGTCTAAGGTATTTGAGAGCCCCCGAAGTTCATGGTTTTCCGGTATTCTAAGTTCTACTTATGGCCTTTCCTGTATATGACACACAACACCACCCTTGTGGCTTGCAGGCCGTTTTCTTCTTTGCTTTCTTTAGTCACAAATCATCCTGAGGCATCCCTTAAGTGCATTTGTATTGTTAAGTGCACAGGCTTGATTTGGTGTTAATTCAATTTGAGTGCCCTTAATATCTTGTGGGGGTGATGCAATGCAGGCCGCCTGTACCTTGTAAAATCAGGTCCCAGGTCTGCCTGGGAGCAAAGCACCTTTCTCATAGCCATTTACCAAAGTTGCTGATAAAATTTTCATAAGGGAACCTTTTTAGTCTGACCCTATTGTGTTATTCTACCATTAAGTTTCTGAGAACTTGAGCTGGCTTCTAGTGACAGCTTATCACGTTCTCCATTATTGCTGCCTGCCTGTATAGCTAACGGCTGGGCGTAGTGTGAGCACCCTCCCTCCTTCCCCCACCTCTTGTCCATTCTGGGAAAAGCTTGTGGGCCAGCATCAAGGGCTAATGTGAGATCGTCTTCTGTGGGTGCCAGAGAACTGAGCTGTCTTCCTGATGAGTTGGCTCTACTTCACCTTGGAAAGCTTGGGGGACCCAGAAGGACTTTGTCGAGCCTGGGGGATGTAGGCAGGGAGAAGTGAGGGGTGGTCTGAAACGGAGTGAGAGTTACAAAGCCCTTTCCTTAAAGCTCAACATCAAGAGCAGTAATGATAACGTCAGTGCCCCTCTGATCCTCGGCTTGAGTTAAAGGATTGGGCCAGGTAGATGTCTTTGGAATTTTGGAGTTAGAAATATGGCAACATCACTAAACTCAAAACAAACAAACAAACAAACAAATCACCTCCAAAATCTGGGCTCAGAGGCAGCTGGGTTTGCTTTTAAGCTCAGTTGCTTTTCCTTCGTGGCTTTGGTAACGTTCTTTAATCTTGGAGCTTCAGTTTTCTCATCTGTGAAATGGAATAGCAACACCTACTTGATCGGCTTCTTGTGGTGATTAAATGGGGCGATGCATGTAAAGAGCACGACATACCTACTAGGACCATCTCAGAATCCAGGAGGCCCTCCGAGGTCACAGGTGAGAAAACAGATTCAGAGGGCAAAGAGATCCTCAAGATAGCATAAGGCGAGAAAGAAAAAGAGACAAGTCTAGAAACCTGGTCTTCTGACTTCCAGGCTAGGTCTCTTTCCAGCCTTTCCACCGTCTCCGGAGGCTCCAGTCCTTGCTCACCACTTATTGATGCAGGTGGCATTGCCATGGCCCTTGGGAACTTGGGTGGATTCTGGGTGTACAGGGCCACTTTCCACTTCCTTGTTTATGAGATTTCTCAATTGCAGACTAAGCTCTTTTAGGTTATTCTGACTTGTTTTAGGAGCTGGATTTAAAGAACGGCCTTAGCCTGCCTAGCAGTGTGAGCATTGCCTCTGCTTGTCTCTGCTGCTGAAGGTAAAAAAAAGCATGGTGATCTTAGAAACAGAAATGGATGGTGCTCCTTCAAAAGAAATAGTAATAACTATTATTATTATAAAAGAAATGCATGCTCACTGTAAAATTGAGAAGATATTGGTAAAATGCAGATGCTGTAGTAAAAGAAAAAAGTCCTCTCTACTTCTACCACCTGTAACCATGTGATAATGTGCTGCGTTTCCTTCTAGTCTCTTTTTCTATGCCCATTTTCTTTCTGCAGTGTATTGTGGGGGTTAAAAGCACAGACTGTTGAACTAGCCAGGGCTCAAATTCTTGCTCCATTCCTTACAAAGTGTATAATGCTGGGCAAGTTACTTAATTTTTTCTACCTTTAATTCCTCACCTGAAAACAGGACTTTGTGTTAGCATCTTCATCAGAGGGTGGTTAAGAGAAGCAAATGAGCTAATCCACAGAAGACATCATGCCTGTGATGTAGTAAACACTATATAGAGGTTTTCATTAAGGATTATTATTATGTAAGATAGAAATCCAGGATCATAGTGTATATTTTGCAGGAAGTGCAGTTCATATGGGAGCAGAGTCTTCTTTGCTCGTACCCGGCTTTTAGACCATAATGCCTCCTTAAACTGTTCACCCAGATGGGGTCTCCAAGTCAGCCTGGGCCCTGCTTACCTCCTGGCTCAGCCTGCCAGGACTGAATGATGATAATTATACTTTTGCCTAAAACAGCGTCTGGCAGAAATTAATACATGCATTCCCACAGCCTGATTTTACAGAAGGGAGAATTAGAACTGATAGGAATTGAAGCAGTTTGTATGAGGTTTCAGAGCAGACGAGGTGGACTTCCCGGCTGCCGAGAAACAGACATCACAGCCCACGAATGTCTGGGCCAGTCCTTAGGCCGTGCTGTATGCTTTTATCACAGTGGACATTTGGGCCTACATGTCGCAAGGGCTAAGGTTGAAATCCAAGAGAAAATCCAAGTTCTCAGAAATAAACATTGCATGGAAAGTCTCTGAGAGTCTCCTTGGAGTAATATGTGTGTGCGCGTGCATTCTTTTGTGAGATTCAAACATGCTGAGAGTGAAAAATGATCATTTCAAACCAGACTAGGAAGGTAGGATCATACATCAGCAAGGAAGCTCAGGGTCCAGCTTTGTGTGTGTGAGTGTGCGTGTATGTGTGTCTGTGTACAAGCGTGAATGGAGAGCATATGCACGGAGAAGGTGCCAGCGTGTGAGCCTGGCCTGGTGGACAGGAGGAGCAGATGTGGGCCCGTGGAAGGGAGCTGGTTTTGATGAAATTTTGGCGAACGCTTGAGGCACTGAAGGAGAAGAGGCTCTGGTCAGGGAACTGAACTACATTAGAATTTATAGTAGATTAGCTTATCTGCTCCTTGATCTTCAAGGGTGTTTGGGGAGCTGCGGATGAGGCATTTCTGCCTTGACTTTCACAGTGAGAGGAAACCTCTGGAACAGTATTCCCAGCCTTTCCCTCTGCACAGCCCAAGGCGGTGAGAGCTCGCTATTTGCACTCCCGCTCAGGTCATTTGGAGGAGGCTGACAGTGCCTAGGATGCTGACATGCTTCAAAACATCACACACAAAAAATAACCCACTCAGATTTCTAAGGGGAGTTGCTGTCTGCCCATCCCAAGCTGGATTTTAATGTTGCATGTGAATCCATATTCACTGTGTCTGTCTACCTGACTCCCCATCTCCTTGTCCATCTGTCTGTCTGTCTGACTCTCTCTACCTCACTCTCTGAGGTAAAGGGTGTTTGCTTTCATGAAAAGGGGGGCACTCCAGGTTGTTCCTGATGAGCTGCTGCCAGGGATGTTGCTTTAAACTCCAATGAGCTGAGGTGGCCGGGAAAGAAAGAACGAGGGGTGAAGTCTGGTTTGATGTCTTGGCGCACTGGGGAGATGATTCACAGTACATGAGCACCTTGGGGTACTGGTTAAATCTCAGCCTAGCACCCCCAGCTGAACTGGAACTCTGAAGCCCAGCCAAGGAGTGTTCCTGGGGGTGCCTCAGCAGACAATCAGTGGGTCAGAGGCAAAGGACAGGGGAGGGGTGTTTCTTTCACTGGAAAAATTACCTGCTGGGAAAGAAGGAATCATATGATGTGTGTGGCAGGGAAGTCCAGCTAGGGAAGACCTAGCTCTTACATTACAAAGCTGTTTTCAGAAGCAAGAAGAGAATTTGTATTGCCAGAGAGGCCTGGGGCCCCTGTGAAAGCGGGTCTGGCACGGTTCTAGAAGGGCATCACGATGGTGGTGGGTGCTGGGAGCCAGGGTTCTGTCGCTGGGCAGGCAGTGAGGATGGAGGCGAGCTGTGGATGGGCTTGATGCCCTCAGCCGCACTCTCTTACGGCAGGAGGGAGATACAGGGGAGGCAAGAGCTGTCCCTTTCCTCTCTAGCCAAGTGCAATGGGGCCTCTATTGCCCCACTTTGGCCTTCGTATGGCATTTGTCATGGTTGGGCAACCTACTTCCACCACCACCCCCAGATCATTAAAACATTCACCTCTCATATTGAACCCTCCCTCTGCTTCTTAGATTACATTCCTTCCCTCTTTTTCCTGGAAGTTGTGTAACCATCTTTCCCTGAGGGAAGCCCTCTTCCCCAGGCCTATATAGGTTTGGAAAGGGAGAATTTGGGGTATGTGACCCAGGCTTGGTCAATGTGATAATATTTTAAGGATTGGCCCATGAGCCAATTTGATCCAGTCAAACCTAGGACTTCTGTTGGAAACTTGTGTTGGAGTATTTGGGAAGGAGAAGTTCCCTTTCATCAGGGGTTGATGAGATGAGAGGAGAAAAACCTAGAGCTTCCAGAGTTCACCACGATGAGAAAGACTGTCTGAGAATGAAGCCCCTGGAAAGACAAGCAGAGCTAAGAGATGGGTAGAGATGGATTTCTGAAGGCGTCATTTATGCACTTGGATCTAACCAAGCCTGAGATTAGGATCAACCCCGGGGCTTTTCAATCATACAAACCAAGAAATGTTGCTCTTTTTCATTATACAGTTTGAATTTTCTGCTATTTTTAATTGAAAGCATTATGTCCATAGTTAAGCCCCTACATCCTTTTGTCTTTCTTACGTGGAGTACCCTCTCCTCATTTCCGCTTCTGATCTATATATTTCTCCCAATGTTGAGTCCTCAACCTTCTGTGATTTCTTCTCTCCCTTTAATACTCCAGACTTTCCATCCATTCCTGTGTGTCCACTCTGACCTTGGTGAGAATGGCCCCCCTCCTGCATTGCGTTTGTGTTTCTAGCTGAGATCTCATCGCCTACTCCCAGTGTCCTGCCTTCTGTAACACTTTTCCACATGTGCATCCCACAGCTGGATGAAGCCAATATCCTACCCTTTTCAACTTCCTCTCTCTTCAATCCTGCACAAAGTCATATCTTTAATTCCTTCCCTCCTTCTTCTTTCCCTTCAAACTGAATCATCCACTAAGTCTTCAAAACTGTTTCTTGTGTACGTTTTTATCCTCCATCCTCCCTGCCACCATTCTGATCTAAGCTTTCATCTTGATTATCTCAAAAGCCTTGTAACTGGTTTTCTAACACCCATTTAAAATTTCCCCCTCCCCAGCCAGCACCCTCCAGCTTCTTTAACTTCCCCAGATATCCCTTTCAGCTCACAGCTTGCCTGAAGGCACCGGGATTCCTCACTGTCACTCACATCCTACCCCTCAGACAGCAGCACCACATGTGGCATGAGAAACCTACAAGAGCAACTTTCTGGAACACTCATTTTACTCCAAGATTTCTTGGGGTGTGAGAGGTTGGCTCTTAATTAGACAATAATTAAAACAATATTGATATATTAAAACAGGCCGATCTTTAGTGAAATAGAATGCAAAACTCAAATGTATTTTAAAGATTAAATTCAGACTTCAAAGATGTTTCAGGCTTGTAGAGGTTCCCTTCCAGCCACTATCCTGGAGTTCTAGGGCTCCTTTCCTTCCACCGTGGGTAGAGAGAGAAGTTGGAGAAGCACCTGCATGTTGAATCAGGTCTACCTTCCTCAATGGGGCGACTTCCTCAACTGGTCATCCTTTCCTACCCTCATTTTCTCTCGCTGTTTCTGAGAGTTAAAGGGTTCTTCTGGCTGTTCTTTAAACTCAACACTCTCATTCTAATCCTGATTCGTGCCTCCCTTTCATTGTCCAAACTATCTCCCCTCTCCATCAGCCCAACTCATTTGTCTCTTCCAGGCTTAACTCAAGAGGGACCTCTCCCATCTCTTACCTTGCATAGCATTTGGAATCCATATAAAAAATTGGATTATATACTGGACAAGAGTCACTCCACTGCTCAGAACACTCAAAAGGCTCCCTCTTTTCTGGCTGTGGGATGAAGTTCAGGCTCCTTAGCATGGCACACTGGCCCTTGCTGTTCTGGTTTGTGCCTGACTCTTCAGGCTCAACACCCCTTGTGAATGCTCCTTGGTCTTTGCTGTCCAGCCTTCAAGAATCACTGTGGTGTCCCCAAAGCATAGTGTTCACACTCACCTCTCTTGGCACATGCTGTCCTTCCCACCCCTTCCTCCTTCTCTTCTCTTTACCCATTAAGACTCATCTCAGGAAAATTTAGTATTTCCCCAAGCACCCTGAGCTATCATTCCCCAGAGTGGAACTCCATTTTAAGGTCATTTGGAAAGGTCTGCTGACTTCTCTCTTTGTCCATCAGATTGTGAGATCCTCCAGCGCAGGAACTAGTCATCTTTGTTTTCTCCACTCTAATGTTTTTGAATGAATAAATGACTAGGAAGTATTAGGAGACTTGAGATTTAGAGTATCTGCCCTTTGTCACACTACCTTGGGTAAGTCACTTTACCTCTCTAAACCTGTGTTTTATTTCCTAATCAAATCTGTTTCATGTGCACAAATCTTTTATCTCTACTTATCTGATGGCCTGTTGGAAATATTAATAGTCACACAAATTGGAGCTCCGAGACTGGGCCTAGGACAGAGACAACATATTAGTCAGCCAAAGGGATGCCTTTGCAAAATACCAGAAATCTGTTGGCTTTTATAAAGGGTATTTATTTGGGGTAGAAGCTTACAGTTAGCAGGCCATAAAGTGTAAGTTACTTCCTTCACCAAAGTCTATTGCCAAGTGTTGGGGTAAGATGGCTGCTGACATCTGCCAAGACTTCAGGCTCCTTGGGTTTCTCTCTTCCCGGGACTCCGTTTCTCTCTGGGCTTAGCTGCTGTGCTCTCTCCATAAGGCCAGTTGTAGACTATCAGGCTATCAACTATGTCTCTCTCCCCGGGGCTTCTGCCACATCTAAGGAGCTGTCTCTATTCCTCTATATTCTTCCCTGTGTGTTCATTTCCTGGGCTCCAGCTTAAAACTCAGCATGAAAACTCCAACTCTCTTCTCTGCCATGTAGTTTTCTCTGTGAGTCCCCACCCACCAAGGGGGAGGGGACTCAAAGTCCTACTAATGTGGCCCAATCAAAGCCCTAATCATGATTTAATCATGCCCAGGTACAGACCAGTTTACAAACATAATCCAATATCTATTTTTGGAATTCATAAATAATGCCAAACTGCCACAGGTGTCATTAGATGAGCAGGACCAAGGATGCCAGACAGCACAGCTTGGACAGAAAAGCTCATGTTGGTTCAGGAGTGCTAGATAAAAGTGAGCAGAAAGATGATTCTGAATGAGGCAGTGTATTTTTATACATATTATTCTCTTCTAGCTCTCAGGAAAGCTATATTTTAAATTTAAAGATGTCTTTCTTATTTGCTGATAATTCTTTCTATAAGCACCCTATTTTTGTTTCATGGATGCAGAATCTTCTCTTATCTCTCTTAGGACATTAACTGTGTTGATTGAAAAATATTTGTTTTGTGACCTGCCTTGTCTGTATTTCCTGTGAATTCATTTTTGATCTCTTCTTTTTAGGTCAGTGGCTTTTTTCAAATACTAAAGTATATAAATCATGCATACTTATTCACATTTATGAATACAGGACCAGAAACAAATTGGAAAACACATGTGCATGGATGGGACTGTTGGGTGGTGGACCTCATCAAAGTGTGATGGCAGTTGATTTAATGGGGTCCCCATGTGTCAACATGGGTAGGTCTTTTCTTTTGGGTTTGCTTCTTCTAAAAGGAATCTTCCAGTCTCCTGTCTGGAGTGGAGTGAACAATGTGGGGAAGGGGGTTGAAAGAGGTGTTTCAAAGTTCCACAGGAAGGAGTTCTCCTCAATCTTCTTGTTCTCAGTACAGTATCTCACCCCTACTCTCTGCTTTACCTGAGCCATCTGAGTCCAGAGCCCTTCTGATACAATCTAGCCACAGAATAAACCTCTTGTATTTTCCTGGGATGTAAGGCAGGTCAGTTGCTTGGTATCATTGGCTTGGGTCAAGAGATGGGGGCGGTGGTCTACATCCTCCGTATAGAGACTTTTAACCAACCTCCTCATTTTCAGCCATATATTATACCTGTATCTTCTGAGAGGCCCAGTGCTTTAACTTACTGAGCCTTTTCTGATTTTTGGTGCTTATAATCTTGCTTCTTGTTGTTTTCTGTGCCCATTCCCATGCAGTAATGTTTCATCTTTATTCACTTTGATAAGCTATCTCCAATAGCTTTCTCTTTGTCCTAAATAATTTATGCCTTTAAAAAATCAGTTTACTGGTTTTTCAGTAAAATTTTATCAGGGGTGGAGGTGGAGGTAGACAGAGATAATTCTATGATGTCTGCCATGTTGAACCAGAAGTTGAGCTGATTTCCTTCTTTTGTTCATTCACTTACTAAACAATTTTTTTGTTGTTGTTCCTTTCTTGTGCCAGTCAGTGTCCCGGGCACTGGAAGTATATTAGTAAACACCATAGGCACTGTCTCTTTTTCACAGTGTGAGGGGTGAGACAAATAGGAAATTTACAAGTGAGAGGAGTGCTATGAAAGGACAAATAAATTCAAGTTTTTGTGGAGGAAGTAGCAACCAAGTTAAGATGGTTTACGTAAGTAGGAGTTAGCCAGGTAAAGAGGTAGGGAAAGATGATACAGGCAGAAGTAAGAGTGAAGAGGCTACTATGAAGAATAAAAATAAATTCAGTTTGACTGGATATTCACATAAACATTTTAAAGAGATGAGTGATAGAGCTAACCCTTATCTGTAAGTTTTGAATTTATACTGTTTCATCCCATGTACAAAACCATTTTTTTTTCCTACAAAAAAACATTTTTGTTTTGGGGAGTGTAAAGGAAAACAGAATGTTTTATTATGATTTTTGCTTTAGTGACTTTGGGATAAATTAAAAGTCCTAAACATTTTCTGAAAAAAAAATTTTTTTTCAGAAAGGTTGGAAAAAGCATTCAAGAAAGTGAGGAGTGAGAAATAGCCTGGAGAGGTCAGCAGGCAGCAGATAATACATGGCCTTGTAAACTCTGAGGTTGAGCTGTATTCTGAGGATATTAGAAAACCACCACATGCCATAAGCATGAATGGGACTGTACCATTTGAGGGTTGGGAGCAAAGGGAGTTTACTTTGTTTTCTGTGTCTTCTGGTATGTCAGTTGTTGCTTTATAGATATTGAATCTATATTGTGAGGTGCATTTATCTGCATAATGGTTATATGCTTCTTCTCTATAGCTCCTTTTTGCATATTAAAACATCACTCTTTTTGCCTAATGGCATCCTTTTTTGCCTTAAATTCCATTTTGTCAGATATTGAGATTGATACTTTGACTATCTTTGATTCATATTTACCCTGTATATCTTTTTCATCCTTTCATTTTCACAGCTCTGTTTTCTTTACATTTCTCTCATAGACCATATATTATTGATATAAATATATCAGTTAACAATTTTTAGTTAATCTGAGAGTCTCTGTTTATCTCATACTTATATTTATATACCCCTAATAAATATCTCAAGCATATCTATCTTCTCTCTCTCTCTCTCTCTCTCTCTCTCTCTCTCTATCTAATCTTAGTTTTTCTTTCTCTTTCTCTTTGTCTAATCATCTATCTATCTAATATATATCATCAGCCTATAATCTTCCCCACACAAGTCAGGCATATTAACACATTCTCACATCTCTTTGGCATCCACTCCCTTTCCCCTATCTCTTTGTTGACATTGTTTAAAACGTGTCTTCTGAGTTGTTAATGAATGTACTTATTTATTTTTCCCTTGCCTTTTTAGATTACAATCAAATCTGCTAAATTATTTGATTTCCTTTATTTCCTATGTGTCTTCTAACAATTTCTTGGATTTACTTCTTACCTGAGTTTTCTAAATAATTTATTGTGTGGAAAATCTTCTAATGCCCTGATTTTTTGAGACTATTTCTATTGAACCCCCATATTTGGCCAAATTTAACATTTTATATTAAAAATTGTTTTTACTTTATTGCTTTTTGCATTCATTATCTTTTTTAACTTTTGCACACTGTTATTTTCTTGCACTCATGGCTGCTACTAAGGAGTCTAAACCTTTTGAAGGTTACTTGCTCTTTCCCTCTGGAGGAATCTAGAATTTTTTAAACTTTGATGTTCTTACATTTCATTTTAATGTATCAATATGTTGATTTTTTCCTCATCTGTCTTGTTTGAGGCTTTCTTAGATTTTTCATTCTTTAATTATGAGAAATTCGTTATCATAATTTTTCAAATATTTCCTCCACAATGATTATTTTCTCCCCCTTTCCTTCTTAGACTCCCGCTATCCAGATGTTAGCACTATAACCTTTATTCATGTCTTTTAGGTTTTCTGTACTATTTTCTTTTTATCCCTTCCTACTGTCTTCTGGGAGAGTTCCTGATATTTCAGCACACTAATTTATTCTTCGACTCTATCCTTCTTATTTTTCTAATAAGGCCGGCCCGATTTCTAAATAAGGTCACATTCACAGGACCAGGGGTTGAACCTATCTTTTGGGTGGGCAGGGTCATGAGTCAACCCAGAACAATATCCACCCATTTGAATCAGCAACTCCATTAAAGTTCTATGAATCTTTCAGCTGAAGAACCCTCAAGAAACCAATGATCACCAATGGCATCTATTTTATCCCCCCCCCCAAAAAATGATGGAAGACTGATGATCCCTGGCATAACTAAACATTTCTCTGATCAAACAAGCTCCTTAAATGTATTTGTCTACAATAGAACTAGATGCAGCATTTGAGAAATTTCCATCTAGCTGATTAACAACAGCTCTTGCCAGTAGTGCTTTTCCTATGGCTGTATTTTTTTTTTTAACTTTTTCATGTTTTAATTTTTATTTTATTTTTATATCAATGTTATAAATTCCTCTGTTAACACAAGATAATAACTACAATAACAATAAATCTGCTTTGGTCTGTGATTACACTCCCCCTTTATTTTTGTTCTTTCCTCAATCTTGAGAGATTTGGGATGATGTTGGCTCTGGCTGCTTCAGGCTGAGTGGGGACTTAGATATTACTGGACAGAGGAAAGGAATTGTTTTGCTTGCAGTTGAAGATGCTCCTTGTTTTTGGCATGGGACTGGTCCATCATCATCGTTTTGTTAGTCGTCCAGGCCAAGCCGAAGAACTGGAGAGTAGGAGTTGGCTGCGGCTCTGCTGGGTTTCAGGGCTCAACCAGCATAAGAATAATCTGCAGATTTGGTCTCTAGAAATATATTTAATAAGTACATTGAAATTTGTAGGTTCAAATAAAAGGAGTAGAGGAATCATGACTAGGGGGGTTATAAATGACCATAACTATGTTATTGGGGAAATAGATTTTCATATACTCCAAATTAGGCCCACCAAGTAGGTGTTGCTATCATGGGGCCATGTGACTTGCCTATGGGGTCTGGATGTCCCTAGAGCACTCGGAAGCACTTTTGATTGAGGCTTTGTTTACTGTGGCAGTTTGTGAAATCTGCCTGAGACCTGCATAGCCCTAACCTCTGGAATGACCTCCCAACTCACTTTGAAATCTCTTAGCCATAAGAACTCTGTTTTATTTAATGTTTCCCCATTTTAGTCAGGGTCTTTTCCCCAATCCATCCCAGATTAACATCAAGTGCCATATTTTCCATATTTAAAATCATGACTATTTTCTTTCTTATGATTTATTGTTCTTCATTTGTGTTACCAACATCTTCCCTTGCCTCTTTGAGGATATTTATAGATCTGCTTTGTGTAGTATAAGTTGTTCAGTTTGCTGTCTTTCCTTTCCAGTGATTGAACTCTTTGGGTAGTAGATCTTTAGGCCTGTGAACTCAGGTTCCTTTAGGGGTGTCAGTTACTCTGCCTAGTTAACTGTATTGACAGAGGGGCTCAAATACAACCCCTACAATGGGATCAGGGAGGATCCCCAAGGCAGAGTGCTCCAGGTCCTACAGAACTGTCATCTACCATCCTAATTTTTTGCCCCTCTATTAGGATGCAACTTTCACTGGGATTCTCTTTTAAATGCTCTGAAAGAAGCAACTTGGAAAAGCAATGATCCCTATAGATTGGTTTTTCAAACTCTGGGTGGCAATCTGTCAGTGGATCATGAAATCAATTTAGTGAGTTAACCAGCAATAAAAAAAAAAAAAAGAAAAGAAAGAAAGAGGTAGGATAGGATAGGATAGGATAGGATAGGATAGGATAGGATAGGATAGGATAGGATAGATGAAAACTATAGAGCATAACCCATCAGTAAGCCTGGCTGATGATGCTGACTTCTTTTTCACAGTGGCCTTGGGACAAACAATTGTTGTCCAAAGGTAACATGGGTAAAAACAAGAGCAGAACTTGAGTACTTTCTCTCAACTTAGCCTCCATCACTGTACCTATATCCCTTGCTGCCTGTTGGGCCCCTATCCTGTATTTAATCTACCACTGGATTCCCCATAGTTTTTACATTAGTCATCCAAATTCAGTCTTCCTTCTCATTTCTATGGGGCTTTCAGATTGATGGTGTGGGAGGGAGCCAGTGGCCCGGGCCTTTTTTCATCTGCAGCCTCACCTAGGAGCTGCCATGCTCCTCTGCCATGCTCCTGAGCATCCTGTGCCTCCGGCAGCCTTCTCCCTTTCTCCACCTCACTCAGCACCTCCCACCTCAGTAAATCCTCACACTGGGTTTCTCTGACTTCACCCATGAACTATCATTTTGACTTCTGCCTTGGCCTATGATTATTGGAAACCTCAATCCCCAGCCAGCAGGGGAATTTATAGCTAAACAATTATATTGTTGAAACCCGACAAGTCCATCTTGGTTAATAGCTTGGAAAATATGGGAGAGGTGTGAACGACTAAATCTACTAGTGTCCAAATTGTGAGTCTGCAAAGAGACTTGTAGGACATGTTTACTTTGATGGGACTTTTTCATTTCTTTTTTCCTATTAAATTATTGTTCCAAATGCTAATCTCACTCAATATGGATTCATTACCTGGAGAATGACTTGGATATTTGAATAATCATCTTCTAAATAGTTTGTTTTTCCCCTTTCCTTTTATGATTTTTGGAATTAAGCCAACAACAATGCAATAGGCAACAGACTGAGGGGAAAAAACCAAACAGTGATGGGTTGCACTAGTAAATTATCTATATTATCTATATTAGATATAGGTGGGATTCTTCAACTTGCCAGCCAGGCAGAAATCTTTTAATAAAACAGCATGAGGAGGGCAGGGTTGCTTTGGTGGTGCCATGGAATTCAGGGAGGAAAGGAGAGGGCTGGATAGCTCAGTTGTCAAAGACAAAAGTCTGTGCTGCTGGTGAAGGATAGGTGCCTAGGGAATGAGCTATCAATGTGCATCTGGAAGAATGGGGCCTTTGCCTTATGAGTGTGGATCAAATTGTTAGTACCAATTCCTCCCTCCCTTGTAGTAGCAGTATACCTGCACACCCTTGCCAAGTCTTCATAGCGGGACGAGTGTTAATTCCCAACCCCTTGATTTTAGGCTTGGTCATGTGGTTTGCTTTGGCCAATGGGAGATAAGGAGATGTGATGTGAGCAGAGGCTTGAAATACATCTGTGGGATGGGGCATACACACTTGTGCGCTTGCCTTTTCCACAAGAAGAACATGCTTCATGTAAGGGCTGTTCCAGAGAAGATGAGGGACATGTGAAAGAAACCCAAAGCCAATCCAGCTAAGCCTAGCTGAGCCTGGCCTACATCAGCCAACCCCAGTCAACATGCAAATGTGTGAGGACAAGAAAAGGTTTATGCTAATTTCCATTGAGAGTTTGTGGTCATTTATTGTTTTCTGTGCAGCAAACCTAACTCACACACTAAACGAATAGGCTGTCCTTGGACAAAAGAGGATGGTACACCTTGTTCTTTTCTGGGGTGATATCTAAGTTTACATGAATGTGGTCACAGTGCCCAGGAAAAACTTGAACCACCATTTCCTGTGGCAAGATAACCAATTCCTGGTAGTGCTATCCTCTCCAAGGCAGGGATATTGAGGAAAGAGTGGGGACACAGTCTCCTGCATTCACCGAGGTGCTAGAAGAATTGAAGGATGAGTTCTAGTGAGGGGCAATGATAAAAACATTCCAAAATGTTGCTTACAGTGGGAGATCAAACTCTTCACCTTTGAGTGACCTGCATGGACTTTTGCCAGGAAAAAGAAAATAATAATGTCCTGAGAGCTTCCACGGTCATCGCTTAGTTAACCATAAGCACGAGTCCTCATTGTCTTGATTGATGTGACTTCTAATTCAACACTGCAAGTTTCAGTGATTTGATATTACTGATACTAGGTCTCATACTTCAATTCACAGATCTGAATGTAAAGGAAATGCTCAATAAATCAACTTGCAATTGATAGATTATCAGGAAACTTAAACCTAATCACAGCACCACCATTAATTAGTTACATGACCCCAGATTAAAAGCTTAACCTCTCAGGTCCCTTGTGTGGAAATGAGTTTAAGACCATTTGAAGTCTCTAACCCCCAGCATTGTTGGGAGAGTAAGATGAGATGAAGGTGGGAAAAGTCTGCAGTGCTCCAGAAGTGATAGAATATTATTATTTCCCTGTAAGGGCTGCTGTATTGGATGCTTTGTACCTATGGAGTAAACAAGAATGCTGAAGCAGGAATGCAGGTGATTCAAGACACAGTTCAACCTTGAAGGGGTCATAACTAGATATTTTCCCCTATGTGTTCCACCAGAAAATGGGCCAAGGAAGCAATATTGCTCTTCCCTTTTACCATACTCCTTTGTGAGGCCAGTCAGACCTCTGGGTTTTAAGTCTACAACAGGAAATCAGGCATTTTATTGCACTGTAAAGTGCATGCTGGGAGGCTTGGTTTGACTTATAATTGTTTTTTTAAAAGCATGTCCTCAATCGGCTGCATTGCAGAAATAAAACCAGTACCATCTCTGATCACAGGCCACCTGTCCTCTTCTTAAAGATCTCCAGTGATATGTAATGTCTGTGTATGAAAAACCCGTTCCTTTGTATTAATAGCAAAAACTTATGTAATGCTTATGATTTGCTAGGCACTGTTCTAAGCCCTTCACTTATATTAACTTGTGTATTTCTCATAACAATTTTATGAAGTTGCAGATGAGGAAATTGAGGTGCGGAGGGATTCCATAACCTGCCCAAGGTTATGGAGTCACTGCAAGGCAGTTAGCGTGTGGACCCACACAGACTAACTCCAGAGTCTCCACCCTTGTCTTCCATGCATGTAATATATGGCCGTGTTAATGGCTGTCGGCTTGTTCTTACAGAGAGCTGAAATCTGCCCCCTTGGTCTTAGTTTCCTGGGGCACACAGGGTGACTTTATTTCCCACTTCTGTTCAATGGCCTCTCTGTTCCATTTGTGCTATGATTTTTAGAGCCTTATCCTCTCAGGCACCTTCCTGTGGACATGCCCTCTTTTTTTTTTTTTTTTTTTTTTTTAACATGATCAGCATTAACTGAACTAAGTTCTCCAGAACCAAGACAGATCCCCAGATGTGGTCTGATCAGATTTGAAAATGATGGAGTTATCGCTTTCCATGATATAAATATAATATTGATTTTTTCAGAAGTTGCATTACACTAAAGATCACATATTAAATCTGTGGTCAACTAATAGACCCAATCTTTTAACCCTCAGCTATTTAGCAGGTAACTCCTTGTCTATACAGTTGAGTTTTTTTTTCCAAAGTAATGGACTTTGCATCTGGTACTAATCATTTTATTGGGGTTTTCTCAATATTTTAGACTGTCAAAATTATTTGAATCTTGATTCGATGATACATGGCCATTTATCATTGTATGATGGATTTCTTCATTGGGCCGTGTTGTGGGCAGCTAGTCTTCTTGGCCTAATTCAAGATGATTTAAGTCAAGCAGGTATTTTGGTCTTAATTGTATGCAAATTTCAGTCAATAGTTTCACACACACACACACATACGCACGCATACACACACACACACACTATATTCCAAGTTTTTAACTTGATTTGCCTGTGGGTTTCTTTGACTTTTGTTAAGCTCCTTAATTGCTTCCAACCTCTTTTTCTCCTGTCCACAAAATAGGAATATTGAAATTGCTCAGATCAAAAGGCCATGCCTTGTTCCAGACCTGATCTACCCAAGTTGAGCACTCTAAAGTGCCCTCCTGTGTGACCTTCCTGTGGCGATGCAGTAAGTCAAGAATTCCCAGCCACTTGCCTTTCCAGAGTTCTTGGAAGATTCTCCTTCATGAGAAACATTATTCTACAGCCTGGGAGAGAAAGCAGGGCTAAGCAAGTTTTTAGCAGTCAACCAAGGACTTATCTTCACATGTGGAATAATCCTCTCGCATCTTCGGCTCTGAGCCCTTATCTAGTAGAAACACTGGGTCCTAAAACCATCCCAAATCTCCTTCTTTTCCATGGTAGATGACTTTTGTCTTCTTGATGGCTTTTGGGCTTTTCTGCTGCTATACTGCTACCTTTCTCCACTCAGCTGCTTGTTGTCCTCAGACAGTAGCTGCTACTTTTGCTGATATGGGGAATGTCTTTTTTCCTACTGACTTTATAATTCTTTTAATGGGTTCTAATTAAGCTTTATCTAGCTACTTAAATCCAGCCCTTTCTCTTAGAACCCATTTTCTTGGAGCTAGGTTGAGAATGTTTCATTAATGAAGCACACAAAGTTATACTTAGAAACACCCCTTCCTACTAACAGTGGACCACTGACTCACATAAATTCCAGACATGCTATCAGAGTCAAAATTCTTTTCACCACTTCTCCTGGGAAGCCCACTGGGTTCTAAGTTGGACATTGTTGGTTGTCTTCTAGCATGCATTCTCCCTTTCTTCCTCACCAACCCCCCCCAAAAAAAAAACACCCTAAATTTTTTCAGATATCCAGTCCCCGCACCTAATGCAGCTTAATAACTCAAGGGAGGCTGACTCATCCTGATTTCAGGGGCAGGTCTTGATTGTTCCATGCCAGTAGTAATAACCCCATCTCCTTTTCTGGTCATCACCTCTGGAACCAGGGCTTAAGACAATTCACTCTTGATGGTTCTCTGGCAACTATTATTGGTCCAGGAGTGGGCATGGTACTTAAGTTGGCCAACTAAGAATGAAGGAAAATATTTTTATTCTACCATTGTGAGAGAGATTTTCTCTCTTGCTCACAACCCGAACATGGAAAAATGTAGCCCTAGATGCTGTTGGGCAGCCATTTTATAAACATGAAGGAAGCCAGCCTGAAGACAAAGTGGACATGTGCAGAGCTGAGAGAATTTCAGAGTGACAGAGCCCAGGTTGTGATGCGCCTGGCTTTTCTGATATTTGAGGTAACACATTTGCTTATTGTTTACGTCTATTAGAGTCAAATATCTCCTAATCAATACAGGTCCTGAAAAAAATAGGAATCTTGTGGTCTAACTAGCATGTTAGTGCTCCTGAGGTGGTTTTGAATATGGAAGATCCTCAGGTTTTAGATGTTGCAATATGGGCTATGCTTATATAAATGCAACTGAAATGTTGGCTTCTCATTGATTTATCTTACTTAACCCAAGATAAATCACTGCGCCCTCAAATGATTTTCTTCCACTGATCCGATTCAGTCAGTAGCTAGATTCCACTGATTTTTAACCAAAATATTATACCTATCGTAGGTGTAGAGTTGATTACATGGTGAGCTGGTTATTTCTTATAAATGATACATAACTGTAAGCCAAAAAAAATCCCTCACAAACTTACTGGTGATTTTGTAAAACTGTCTGAGTTATACTAAAGTGAGACATTTAGTTTGTGAAAGATTGAAAAAAGAAAGAAAAATTTATATTATAGCCTTTCATCTCTAGATGGCGGCTCCCAGGGAAGGTGTTTAGTGTCCTTCACATGAAAGTGGGAGTATTTTTCATAGTACGTCACATCTCCGGTGACTTGGAGACTTGGAGAATGAGAGCCTTTCTGCTGCAAAAGGAAGGATTATTTCCAGCATTTCTAATCAAGTAACCTATAAGGAAGTGAATTATATATGGTCTGAGCTGATTTAATGCAGAATAAATTCATTCATGCCTTCATACTAATTACGATGGGTTTGTAGTTTTAGACATTCATTCTCTTTTCTTCTTGACAGCCTCACTTTAAAGCCTAAGGACAAGTAACCTGGGATTTTCTGAATCCTAAATTCTCTTTGGCTGATGTAAACCTTCTTCAGTGTTTCTGACCTAGGTGTGTGGTAATTTGCTTTTTATAGCAAAGAAGTGTCAGTTCTTGAAAAGAGTAAGCTTTCCTAGTACACTTTAGGGAACCAATGTATACTTTCTAGGTTTTCTTTTAGCAAAGCTCGTGAATCTGGGGGGGGGGTTGTGTGTGTCTAGTACACACATGCATGAACTTTTTAGAAACCAGTAACAAGCAACTTAAGAGATGTCACATAGAATGGGCTGTGCATCCTTTACTTGAGTGTAAGATAATAAATCATTCTTCTCAGGTGGAATCTTTTGTTTATGCTTTGGGATTCCATTTTATCCAGAAAGCTTTGTTTTCATATTTGGCTTTGACTAAGTTATGCTTTAGCAAGCAATTGGAATCAATCTGGCATTTATTAGTGAGGACATGGTCCACTCTGGGCTCATAGTCACAGTCCAGCTGTTGCCATACCAATTTTGCTATGGCCTTTCTTATTTGTGAGTATGTTTGTGTGTAATGGCAATGTTGTGTGGTTGCAGATTTACTGTATATTAGTATGTGGAACAAAATCACTACATTCATGCCATAGGAATTGGTTATGAAGGGTCTTTATTTTGTCATGAAAAGTGCAATAACTTACAATCTAAGCAATTAGATAAGGTGACCATATCAGGAACACAAGATTTTAGTAATGGCTTGTATCTTAAGAATGTTCTTATTTTCCTGGACATTTTCACACTCTTACCATCCTCTCCTCACAATAATCTTGGAGGGTCAGCAGGGCACATGCCATTATCCTTGTTTTATAGATGAAGAAGAGCAACTTAAAGAAGTAAAGTGATTTTTCCCAAGGTCATGCAGTTGGAAAGTGGCCAATCCTAGAGCACAAACTTAAAGTTTCTAAATTCCACTCTCTTTCTACCACAGGTAGAACCAAAATTTAAAACAATAGCCTGAGATCATTGTCCAAAATATTGCCACAGCTGTTCTTGACACTGATGATTTGTCTTCTGTGGAGATTTTAAATAGCTTCCTTTGTTGGAAAATGCACTATTTATTTGGGTACTCTAGTTGGCGTGCCTATTAAACTAATTCTGTATTGTTTATTGTTAAATCCTTCCTCAGACCAGGTGGAGGTGGTTCTAGGAAGACATAGCCCCACATCCCTTTATTCCTTAGGGACTCAGAAGTTCAGATTTTCTGAGGGTGGAGCCTCTTTAGGTTCAGGTGTTGAAAGGATCATTGATGTTGTTAGTTCCACCAGGGAAGAGTTAAAAAGTTTCAATGTTCTTTCTGCTACTAACAGATATGATTTTGTCCTGATTACCTTATCTCCTGTAATTCCCTCTTGTGATTTCAAGAACTCTAATCAATTTTTGCATGTCTATTATTTTCTGGCAGTGCCAAGTCCCTCCTTTCAGTGATCTCACCATTATTATTATTATTATAGTGTATGAATTCAGGAGCAAACAATTGATTTTGCTAAGCTAAGTGATAGACTGAAACACTTTTTCTACTTGAGTTACTCTGCTCTTACAGAATATTTCCATTGAGTGAATGCTGGGCACAGGTGGTCCTTTTAAACCCAAATTAGTATGTTCCAGAAAGTGTGCTATTAACTTTTGAAACCTATGAAGCATAAGACTTAAAGTATGTTTCTTTAAATTGGGGGAAAGAGTGTTGTATTAATCAGCTAAAGGGGTGCTGGTGCAAAATACCAGAACTCTTTTGGGTTTTACAAAGGATATTTATTTGGGGTAGAAGCTTACAGATCCCATGCCATAAAGCATAAGTTACTTCCCTCACCAAAGTCTGTTGCCACGTGTTGACGCAAGATGGTGGATGATGTCTGTGAGGTTTTAGTCTTCCTCCTCCTCCCAAGGGTCCATGGTCTCAGCTTCTTCCAATCTCAGCCGCAGGCTGGGGCAAGTTGTGTCTCTCTCCTAGGGCTCATTTCTCTCCCAGCTCAACTGCTCAGGACTCTGATCTCTGCAGCTGCAAACTATCAGGCGACTGGCTCATCTCTCTTCCCGTGGCTGCAGGATCCTGTCTAATAAACTGTCTCTCTTCCTCTGTGTTCTCCTTCTCCATGCATTTACCTCCCAGGGCTCCAGAATAAAAACTCCAACCTCCCTTTTCTGTGGTGTGGTTTCTCTGTGAGTCCCTGTCCACCAAGGGGGCAAGGACTCAACATCCTACTGACGTGGCCCAATCAAAGCCTTAATCATTATTTAATCAAGTAAAAGTGAAACCCCCGACAGACCAGTTTACAAACACAATCAGTATTTCTTTTTGGAACTCATCAATAATATCAAACTGCCACAAGTGTCTTTTGGTCCTGGGAGCCATTTTTGTTTAAGTCCAAGGAGCATGCTTGGTGGCTGTCTGCTCACGCTTCTTGGCCACTGATACTTTCCTGCCTTCCCTTTTCTCTCTCTCTGGCCTCCTGCCTTGCCCCGTACCTCAGATGTCCCAGAATTCTCTCCCAGGGCTCCGTGACTTGCTACTTTCTTGAGTGCCTGTCTCTATTTGGCCTTCCCAGCCCCTTCATCCTAGCATTCCTGTCCTCTCCTTCTGCCTCAGATCCATGTTCCAGCTTGAGGGCAACAACAACTTTATTAAGCCCTCAAGTTACAATTGAGGAAACGGGCTCACTTATTGGGCCATTGCCCAGCAATTACACAGCTAGAATGTACAAAATTTGGATGCAGATCATCCTCTTTTCCATCAGACACACTGACTCCTCAAACCTTCTCCTGCTCATGCTCATTTATGAGCATCTCAAGGGCTGCCTTAGGGTGTCAGATAACCCAATGCCTTAATTTAACAGATGGGAAAACTGAGGCAGGGGGAACCACATAGGGCTGGTGAAGTAAGGCAGTGTGGCAGAGTAGAATGAACATGGAATTTCATATTAGCCCTGGGTTGTGGTCCTGGCTCAAACTGGTAACCAGCTGACTGGCTTTGGCTAAATCTCTGAGCACAGAGATAATTCTGCTTACAAAATGTGTGTGTACAGTGCCTGCCCATGGTAGTTTTTAATAACTGATACTGTAACTATCATTGCTGCGACTGGCCTAAGGTTGAATGGCGGCCAGCCAGCCACCTCACCTGGACACTGGGCATGGACCCACGGTGCCAAAGAGCAGCAAGGTAGGTGGGCCCAGGCAAGGTCCTCTTCAGTAGAGCAGAAAGGAGGCTCTTTATCCTTTTCTCTTCTCTGTTTATGTCCCATTCTAGAGGCTTGCTGTATTAGTCCGAGTTTGGTCACGAAAGCATAAGGTGCCAGGTATTCTAAGTGGCAATGGAAAATTAGAGGCTTGCAAAATTGTTGGAAGAGCTGGGGGAGCTAAATTTAGGGAAACCCCCACTGCCGATCTCAGCTGCCTGCAGCACTGGATTGGGAAATTTTCAAAAGCTTGCGGAGAAGTGACTGAATCTCAAGAGTCTTTAGGAAGCTGTATCTCTGAAGTGGGTGATTTGCAGGAGCTAGCCTGGAAACCCAGGCATCTGCCGACTCACCTCACATCTGCCTGGATTGGTGCTAGAGAGCAGTGGCTTCCACATCTTGTGCCAGTGCCTCCCAGAGACTGACTAACTCATAATCATATGGGGAAAGATTTCTGGGAAATGTATTTCCAGGCTCCTCCTCTGTGAAGCAGAGGAGAATGCAGCAGGAGGTGATGGTGGTGGTGGTGGTGATGCCAAGTTATCAGCCGACAACCAAGGAGGTCATCCATATTCATTTTAAAAACATTTTGTCAGTCCTTATTGTGGGCAAAACATTGCTACAGGTGTGAAATGAATGAAACCAAAGCTGCATCCTAAGGGTTCCTCTAGATGATAAGGAACCCTTAGGTTAAATATTTCTCTTTTAGTCAAAAAGTAGAGAAATAAAAATGATGAGCAAAGGAAACAAAGAGTGTCCTCATTTTAATCTACCTTTCTGACCCTAAAGCAAACAACTTACCACAAGGTGAATTGTTTTAAAAATTTAGACTAGTAATTCTGGTTACTCACTGAGCATTTACAAAGTCTGACAAGAGTTTCCAATATTGATTAAAAATAGGAGCTACAGTCTAAGAAAAAGACTCCTAGATCAGTAATTCCCCAAATGTCTGGTGCCCTTGAAGAGATTCCAGGGAATTCGTACAATGAGGGAAAAGACTGGTCCTTTTAAAATAAAAGAAGGATAATTAGGGCAATAGAAAAAAAATTATTGTAAAGTAGAGAATTGTGTCCTGGTTCTCCCCTCTAACCATTTCTTTTTTACCCCCTATTTCATCACTTTCTTGCTTTTCAATCCCTTCTTGTCCTCACTCCAATTCTGCCATTTGCTCTTCTTTTTCTGCATTTTTCCAAGGAAACTTGGCCATAACTAGTGATGATTGTCTCCCACCCCAGGAATCCTGATTGTACTACTATAAATCATGTGTAGCTGACACAGGATTAGCCCACTGCTCCTAGGTCAGTAGGTCTTGGAATGGCCCCTCCTCCCCGAACCATTCCTCCCTCCCACACACATCTTAACATTGGATTTCAAATACAGATAATGTAGAGGAAGAGATAAGAGCCTTTCTTATTTTCTCACCATTCCCTCCTCCTTACCAAATCTCTCAATTGTCTCCAAGGGGAAAGAAGTGAGATAATTAGGATTTTTTTTATAAGAAAATTTGCAAGATGAGGCCCAAAAGGCAGAATCTGCCAGATGCTGTAGAGAGCATGCCCACTCGGTCCCTTCGGCCACACATGCTGAAGTCATGAAGTTGGGAAATCTGATTCAGGAGTCGCCATCCAGTGTGGGAGCTGACAAAGCATCAAATGCTCTGGGACAACTGAACCCGGCCAACCCCTGGAGTACAGGCCCGGGATGAGGGCAGGGGTCAAACTGAGGATACCTGGGAAATCAGAACTGCTTCTGGCATATTCTGGGGAAGCCTGAAAGGTCAGATCAATTCACAGGCCAGGATGAACTGTGGGCTTAGTATCCCGGCAGTTGTAAGGTGTTGGTTCTTCCTGGGCACCTGGAGTCTACCTGGGTGAATGGTTTAACGCTGTGGATGTTTATGACTAAAACCAATAAGATAGGATGTCCAATAGGATTAAAATGAGAGAAAGTAAGAGAGCACACACCTCAGGACTCATGTATGCTTTTTCTATTACAATTACCTCTTTATTGAAATTACAATGTGAATTAGTTGTCAGTCACTTCCTGCAGAAAATGAACCAAGACATAAGATGGAACAAGGTTTAAATATCAGCTCTGGGCTCAACTTGTTCATCAAGCTCCATTACAACCAGTTCCTGCTCTATCTTATGCTATTGCTCCAGGTCTAAGTGGCATTTTGACACCTGTCCTTTTATGGATTCAGAAGTCTTGAGTTCTATGCTCATTCTCTCTGTCCAGTCTTGACATACCTTGGCAGTGCAAACAGGAGCCTCCTCCTTAACCCTGCTAATCAGCTCTGGGTCCCAATGCAGCTGCCTCTTGGGCTCACACAGAGACACATTCCCCAGACATAGGGTCCTCTAGTCAGCATGGCCCTAACTGCCTTCATTCTCAAATGAGTTTGCATAACAGTCATCTGAGAGGGTTGTTATAAATGCATATCCCAGGCTATCAGCCCTGAAAGTCTGGGGTGGGACCTACACTCTGCCTCTTCAGTAAGTGTCCAGAGGAGTCTACCAGAGTTGCTGAGAAATGCCAGTCTGCTGGGGACAGCTGCATCAGGAGCTTCTTCTGCAATGACGCTCCCGTATCACTTCCTCCTGTGCTTCTCCCCACCCAGCAGGTGCAGACATTTGCTAGCAGAAGTTCTTTGCTGTATGTCAAAGCATTTTATAACTAGCTTTCTGCGAACAGTGAAAAACAAAAGAGTCTAACTTAAACAAAATCAAACAAATTTTGAAGGAACAGTAATTTCCTCACTGCTTTCCCCTCTGAAGTGCATCTGAGCAGCTTGGTTCACTTTGGACCCTTTTTTACAAGTTTACCCTGGGCTCACTGCAGATTCTCCCTGGAAGAGGCGGAGGCACTCAGATGGGATCCGTGGTCCGTCAGGCTGGCTTATTTCAGAACTGCCTCCCCAGAGGTGGGTGGGAGCTGGCTAAGGCTGCGGGCCAGCTGGGCAGCGGAACCTCGTGCCGGCTACCCTGTGTTGCCCGACTGCCCTGGGAGCTCCACAACGTGGGTGGTCTGCGTGCTGGCAGAGTGCGTGGCTGTGGGAGTTCACAGCCCCCTCTGGGGGACATGACGAATGGCCTCGCTGACAAAACGTGGTCTGCTTTCCATCTCTGAGCCGTGAACAGTTTCGTTTTCAAAGCAGGAAAACAAACCACGGGAACCAGACAGAACACATGCAAGCCACAAATGATACAGCCATCTTCTCATCTCAAATTAGTGACCCGCAAAGGTAAAAGAAAAAGAGCTTTGTTGGAACTCTTTGATGAAAAGCAAATACAGAAAACTTAACGGAAGGTTGTAATGAAACCCCCTTTGCCCTCCCTTGCTGGTCCTTCTCCTAATCTGCTTGAGACTCGGCCTTCTCTCATGGAGAGACCGTACCTATGATTGGGCTTCTCCATTGACTTTCACATTGTACGCTGGAGGTTCCAATGGTGGAGGTGGGGGCAAGCGGAGACTGAGCAGGCAGTGCTGTGTTCTCAGAACTCCCATCCTCTTTTTATCAGATTCATTTAATAAAGTTCCACTAAAATCTCTTTTGAAGAACAGATTCTGCATTAAAGAATATTTGAAATATTCTAATCTACTCTGATCTCACTTGCCATTCTAATGAGTGGTTTCAGTGAAAAAAGGAGCAGGAAAGAATAGCAATTTCACAAGAAGCACATTGATTTCTGTGCCTCTCCTCTCTTTGACATTGCCCACCATTTCCTCTTTGACCGTCTGCTCCTGCCTTTAGGAGCCTTGCATGATAACTTATCGTTGAGTATCAAGAGCCAGAAAGAACTAGCAAAAAATTATGCTTCTGTATATTGTGATTGGCAAGAAAAACACACTGGTTAACCAATACAATAGGTGAGTGATCTACCTGAGACTCTCCCCGTTGGCCGACATGCCTCAGTGAGCCCATCCTGTCTATGTTCCTACAGCGATGGAGGAAATACATAACTCACAGGGTGGCTGCCTGGGTAGTAATGGCTGCCTCATCCATGTTCCCCCTTGCCCCTAACAAATGGCTGTTCCCCATTGCTCATATCTCTAACAGGTGGCTTTGTTCCTCTAGCTGTAATTAACTGAGCCAACCTGGGCCAATGGATTCTTTTTCTTTATAGTGTAGTGGTTAAAATCATGGAACCAGGCTAAGACAGGAGGTGCAGTAATGGGAGGACAACAAGCATTTTAGTATAGAGGACAGCATGAGCAAAAGTAGGAAGGCATGGGGTTGGAGGGAGCAGCTGGAAAGAGAGTGTTATATTTCAACCTGTTATGTCAGGTTAAGGTACAATACTTAGAATGATCTCTTAGGCAACAGGAAGCCATGAGGCGGTGCCTTTAAAGAGAGTAGTGAAATAATCAAATCTAAATTTTACAAAGGTAATTCTAGTGGCACATAAGAAGATGGATAGGGAGCAGAGAGGGTTTTCAAATAGTCCATTTGTTCAGAGATTAGAAAGTGCTTTATGGAGTGTTCATCATGCCTCAAAGGAGAGGTGATGAAGGCTTATTTATGGCAGTCATTGTGGGGAAGAAGGAGAAAGAGATTCAGGACCCAGACCCAACAGAACTCGATGACTCACAGAAAGTGGGTATGAGGGAGGGGCAGGCATCAAAGATTGCTTATACCACAAAGTGACTAATAGGGCATTATTCCAAAGGGGAAACATAGGAAAAATAACTCTTTGGGACTGGATTGGGTGGAGGAGTGGTAGAGATGTATATGGAAATGAGTTTCCTACTTAAGGAATCCAGGAGACCCAGCATCAAACCACACCTTCTACAAAACAAATGTTAAAGCAAGTGATCATATTAAATAATGATGTGAAACAATCAGAAAGTGTTAACAGGGAGGTCATCAAAGAAACATAATATTAGAAAGGAGGTTGGCCCCAATACCTCTTTTAGGAACTGTGTGCTTCTTAATGACGCGTAATAGGGCCAGGACACCATGGTGAGTGTGAGCTTCCTCAAGAACTTAGATTAAAATTTGGGTCCATTGAAAACTGGGAATGAGATAAGAACAGAATGTTCTATTTGCTGCAGTACTCTCTGCCTCTTCACTCCCATTTCTTTTCAGACCTCTCTTAGACATTGTCTGCCCAGCTTCCGAAATCCACGTTGACTTTCGTGTGCTCTCTCTCTCTCTTTCTCTCTCTCACATACACACATGCATATATACACATTGAAATATGGAAAACTCTGTGGGTTATTAGGATATTTTTTCTGCATCTCCAACTCCCTATAAAATTGTTATGAAGATATAGTGGTGGGAAGAGGAAAAAGAGCACGGGCTTTGGTGCCAGACAGCCTGGTGTTGAATTCTGCCTCTGACATTTGTCAGCAGGGACCCTAGGAAAGGTACTGAACTTCTCTGAGTCTCAGTTTCTTTCCAACTTATAGAGCTATTTGAATGTTGGATATGATGTATATACACTACCTTGTGCTTAGTAGGCTTTTGATAAGTGTTATAATAAAATTAATAACCATGTGGCTGTACACTATCAAGGTTTCCTAGTTACACTGTTCATCATAAAAACAATGGTCCCAGCACATTCTCCAACAGGGAAAATTCTCTAGAAACAAAACTTTAGCAAATATCAGTGTGGAATTTATTCATGTATTATTTAATTACTTGGGACATTTAGTGAAAGAATGAGTTATTAAATAAAAACATTGATTGTTCCCTGTGTGTGACAAGATGATCTCTTGTGTATGTTTAAAATAGCTCCATAAAAGGTAGAGCAGGCAAGAGTAAATTAGAGAAAGGGAGGAAAATGGAACAAAGATGGAAAATACAATTTTGTCTGTAAGTTTGCAGAAAATAACAGCCACACCCCAATTATCCAGCACCCACACATCCAGGCTTTAGCTATCTAGAATTGTAGTGAAGAAGATGTGAGAACTAAAGGAGATATCATCTGGCTGTTTGGTTTATGGGTCAGAAGAAGGGAGCACTCTTTGGTTAAAGAGCCGTTCCAGATCTCTCTGCTCTCCTTCACTCCACTCAGTGCCTGGGAAGGCTTTCTTTTAGGCTTCTAGTTGGGTTTGGCCAATGGGAAAGCCTAGCAGAGTATGGGCCGGAGGAAGGAGAGAAGACTCGGGGTATTCATTTCCTGGGTTCCCTCAACTGAAGATTATTGTCCCTCTCCAAGATTATTGTCTGTCTCCATGTAGGACAGTAGGTCTAGAAACCACACCCTCCCCTCACTCCTTTGGGCCTAGAGGTGGTAACAGTCCCTTGCTTCTAGACCCAGGACATCGCACCATCCCTTGCATGGTGCACTCTGCCCATACATTATTAAAGGCACTCATTAAACATTCCTAGCATTCTTCTAAGGTGAGTGTGCCATCTGCTTCCCTCTGGAGAACTCGTAGCAGTGATATGAGTCAAGTCTCACTGGTGTCAAAGGCTGAGAGAACTGGGGGGAAGGAGATGAAAAGAGAAACTAGAAAATCCAAGAGAAGAAGGGGTATGAGGATAGTGAAAAGCATCAATGGAAGGCCAAGGAGTAAAGAAGGCAAGACAACTGCTGGAGTGATGCCACCAGAGTAGGGATGTGATGCAGGGGAACGAGATGAAGACCAACCCAGCAGCCAGGAATCGTCCCATCACACATACACTCACCCTCCCTGGCTTTTAAGAACATCTCAAGGGTCAAGTATCAAGGTAAAGCCACACCAGCTGGTCCCCACAGATGGCTTGGGGTATTTAGTGCAGGGGTAAATTGAGTCCCACTTAAGTTGTTAACTGAGGGATTTTCAACGTAGTAAGACACAGTCTAATAGTGGATGGTTCCAGTTTATATAACCTGACATCTAGGAGATAACACTAAATTATATTCCATATATTCCAAAAGGGAAAGCTATATTTGTCTTTGCCAGAACAGGTGCATTTTCACATACACAATCTTATTTAATCCTCATAGCAGCCTGAAATAGGATAGCATTATCCCCATTTTATAGATGAAGAAGTGTGTTCAGTGAAATTAAGTAACTTGCCTGAAGACACACAGCTAGCATGCTTTCAGAAGTAGTAGCTGAACACAGCTTTTCTGACTTCACCGAGCAGCCTGTCTCCAAAAAGGCTGAACCCTTTTCTGGAATGATCTATGAAAATTACCAGTCATTGAAGCATTGCCATACACTTCTATAATTCTGCTAATTTTTCTGAGGAAAACCTTTCTAAGACTCCATTAAAAGGTAGGCCATTTACAATGAAGCTCATTGAAATAAATAAGTGGATCTCCTTCAGTGGACCTAATCTATGTTATCAGTGAGAAGGCAGGTAAGGCCAGAGGGAGGAAAATATTGAGCCTCGAATGAAGCTATATAGAGAGGGTGAGAGACATAAATTATGAGAAGGAAAAGCTTGCATTTCCTCCTCTTTTGCACCCCATGCATTGTGCTCCAGATGGTCAGCTCTGTGTTAGTACCAGCCAGTTTCACTGTTAGATGGGGCTAGCAGTTGGAAGTGCCTGGTGTGAGAAATGAGGGGCAAGAAAGTCTGAGTTTTAAAGGGAAAGACACAGAGACAATCAGCCTACCCTTTTCTAACCAAGTATTTCAGACAGTGCAATCCAAAAATTCCTGGATACGCACAGAGCACAGTCCAAATCAGAGCTTGGCCATGTTTAGCTGTGACATTGGCGTCATTAATTTACATCTCTGAGCCTTTTTCTGCCTAGTTAATAAAATGGGGCTAATATTATTATCCTAATAT
Organism: Tolypeutes matacus; assembly: GCA_026826555.1. NCBI lineage: Eukaryota > Metazoa > Chordata > Mammalia > Cingulata > Chlamyphoridae > Tolypeutes > Tolypeutes matacus. The sequence continues at coordinate 5,440,827 of JAKSZT010053764.1, read as the reverse complement.
ACAGGGTCATTTTGAAGATTAAACTACATTCAACCATATATTCAAAGTGCTAACACAGAGCTTGAAATATCGTGGGTCAAAATAAATCATCACCATGGTCATCCTGATCATAAAGAACTTCACAGCTTGGTTAGGGAGATATGTGAGTTAAGAGCTACTATTTAGAAAAATGTGTTCATCCTGAACACTGTACCACAAAGGAAAACAGTAAAGTTGGCTTGGCTCCACACTTTTGAGACTTGGAGTAAACCACTTAATTTCCCTGACCCTCAATTTTTACATCTGTAAAATGGGGCTAATAGTGTGTCAGCATCTTAGTATACCAGGTTAATGAAGTAGATGAAATGAAACCTAGTATCTTAGAACATGGAATTACAAGATACTAAGAGAACTCCCCACTAGTCACATTTTTGACACATTTGATTGCCATCTCAATAGTGTGTGTTCCAGAACCTTCTTTTTAAAGACCACTTTCAGTTTCCAAAAACAATTTCTTGGTTCATTTTCCCCTGAAATGGCCCCCTTGGAAGAAACAGGCTTACAGGTGTTAGCCAGAGAAGGTTTGTAAACGGGGATTGTGGGAGCAGTAATGGTACAGTCTGCTGTGCACATATGCAGGTATGCTATGTTACAAGTAAAATTCAGGATGCTCTGAGAATTTCCAGTTCCGAGTACTGGAGCTGTGGGGGCTCATTTTGTAACTCTGACATGGGCTTGTCACTAAGGATATAATGTTAAGCCCTATTTGGGAAAGCTTTCATTTTGGGGAGGTTATTATTTTAATAATTTCTCTTAGAAACGGAATCAATATCAAACCTAGTTGACTTAACAACTCTTTAGTGAGAGACTGTTAGGTGTAAGACCCTGGGTTTGAAAACCCTATCTCTTTAAGGTTTATTTAGCATACCGATTTCTTGTTAGGTTCTTGTAGATTTAATAAAAGCAAGCATCAGTGGGCATTTAACCACCCTTGAAGGGTTAACATGGGGATTCCTCTCAGAAAGCTATTTAATAATCATGATGATTAAGAAAAAGACTCAAATAGATCCTCTTCTGCAAGCAGCTAGGAAACTCAAAGCAGACATGAGAGAAGTTAGTGTGCATTGGTCAAATATGAAGATGGAAAGAAAGAATGATTATACAAACACCTACACTCTCTAAGTGGCCATTACTTGGCCATGGAAGAGGACAGCCTAGACCAAATAAGAAACTCTTTGAGAAAGCAATTCTAATACGGAGATAGTTTACAGGTCAAAAGAACCTAACTAATCCCTGCTTTTCAAAACATCAGCAAGTATGTGTAAAATTAGCAAAACCTGAGCTCTCAATAAATCAGAGAACAATGGAGGCATTGTCTGAACTCGCCAAAGAGCCCTTTACTCACCTAATGCAGAACACTCTAGTCTGTGTGCAGCCAAAATTCAGCCCAATCTTATGGAACTAAATTGATGTATGAGAGGAAAAACCTAAAAAAGGAAGCAGCAAAATAGTTATATTAATTCTAGTGATGTATTGAATAGTGCTCAGATAAATCACTCAGATTGATTTCATAAGAATAAAAACTCCATACAACAGCAGATATTTGCATATCGTTGTTCATAGCGATATGATTCATAATTGGCAAAAGATGGAAGCAACCCAGGTATCTGTCGACAGATGAATGGATAAACAAAATGTGGAATATACATACAAAGGAATATTATTCAGCCATAAAAAGGAATGAAGTCCTCATACATGCAACAACATGGATGAATCTTGGAGACATAATGTTGAGTGAAATCAGCCAGACACAGAAGGACAAATATTGTATGACCTCACTGATGACTCATAGAGTCAGAATCTAGAATACAGTTTACCTGGGTAGAGATAGGAAATAGAAAGTTAGGGCTTAAAATGTAGAGAGTTTCCATTTGAAACAATGGGAAAGTTTTGATAATGGATGGTGGTGATGGTAGCACAAAATTGTGAATGTAATTCATAGCAGTGAAATATAGAATTTTAATGTGATGAAAAGGGGAAATATTAGGCTGTATATATGTTACTAGAATAAAAAACAAAAAAAAAACAACCAAGAACTGCACAACACAATGAAACCTAAGTTAAATCATAGACTATATAGTTAATAGTACAATTATAAAAATGTGCTTCCATCAGTTGTAACAGTGGAAGGTGTTAATAATAGTGTGGTATATGGGAACCCTGTATTTTATGCATGATTTTTCTGTAAACCCACAACATCTCTTAAAAAAAAAAAAAAAAAAAGCCCATCTCCTGCCGCCCAAGCAGTCACCCAGGGCCTCCACATGCACAGAGCTCAGGAGAAAGGGTGGGGGTTCTGCTGGAAGTTCACAGGAATTTTGCCTGAGAAAAGCCTGTGGGATCAGCCCCAGAGGTACCGACATAATTGGCCACACACACACAAATGTTGCCGCATCTGAACATTTTTGGCAACTCATGAAAGCCTTGTTCCTAGAGGCCACTTGAGTGTCCAAATAAAAGGGGATTTTTGTTAGTGAAAACTGGAAAGAATAACCCATCCTAGGATCAGGCTAATAGGGCCTGGCCTGTTAAATTGTAACGCTGGGCTGGCCAGAGTTTGAAGTGTTGCTGGCAAGGCTTAGAGCAGCCATGAGGAGAGCCAAACACTGCTCACAAGGAAAATTCTCCTGCCGGTTCAGGAGAGCTTCCCAGGGCCCAAAGAGCCTGTCTGGCCCACCAGGAGCAAGAGCTTCGGCTGCAGCAGGAATCTTCCATCTGGGGCAGAGGGTTGTTTCTGCCACGCCCTGCCCTCCAAACTCCCCTCCCCAGACAGCCCCCTCCTCTCCCTGGGTCTGTGATTCTCAGCAAGTGAGACTCTGTGGCTGACCTTGAGGTCCCGTTTTTGCACACGGCTTGGGAACAGCAATTGTTCTCCGTTAGTTTGTGGGTGTTGACAGGCTTGGACTAGGGAGCCAGGGAGGGAGGCAGAGAAAGCCATGCTGCAGAAATAAAGCCACAGAGGCCTTCTCTTATCTCCAAAGGGCCCCCAGCTGAAGAAACTTCTACTGCTGCTTGCTCTACAAAGGAAATGCCTTCTTCCACTGTGGGACAGGCTGAGCCTTTATGTGGAGCAGAGGCCCTTGACCTCTGCATCTAGAGTTGCCAGATAAAATACAGGACACCCAATTAAACTTAATTTCAGATAAAGAACAAATAATTTTTAGTATACGTATGTTCCAAATATTGCATGGGACCTAAGTATACAAAAAATTATCCACTATTTATCTGAAATTTAAATTTAACTGGCCATCCTCTATTTTTATGTGCTACATCAGGCAGAATTCTAAGATGCCTCCCAATGGCCCTTGCCTTTCCTGGAGTGTGGGCAAATCCTGCAAATAGATGGATTCTCACTCCAGTGAGTTTGTTACATTACATGGAAAAGGAGTGTTTGCAGATGTAGCTAAGTTTACTATGACTCTGAGTTAACCAAAAGGGACATTATCTGGGTGGGCTCTGAGTTAATTATATGAGCCTTTTAAATCTGGTTGTAGAGGTCAGAAATAGAGAAATCAAGAGATTTGAAGCATTAAATCATCTGTGGGCCTTGAGGAGCAAACTGCCATTTGTGGGGAGGATCACAGGGCAAGGAACAGTGAGCAGCTTCTAGGATCTGAGAATAGCTCCTGGTTGCCTGCAAACAAGGAAACAGGGATCAGACGCCTACAAGCACAGGGCAGTGAATCCTGCCAACAACCTGAATGAGCTGGGACCCCAAGCCTCAGGTGAGACTATAGCCCTGGCAGGCATTTTGACTTCTACCTTGTGAGGCCCTGAGCAGAAGATCCATCCACACCGTGCTAGATTCTTGACCCATGGGAACTGAGAGATAAAAAAAAAAAATTGTTTTGTTTTAAGCTGTTGCCTTAGTGATGATTTGTTACAAATAAACTATACATTTGCTGATACATTTCCTGGTATAAGCAGCAAGGACAGAAGATGAAACAAAGAGCAAGGGAGGCTAGCATCCATGCACTGGACTCTTATTAGCAACCTCAACAACCAAAGAGCAAGGGCAAGAAGACAAACCTCCAGATTAGCTGCACTGGTGCCCGTTCTTCTAGCAGGCAGGGCTGACCTGGCCTCCTAGACCACAAAGCCCCAGATGGTTTAGACCTATAGACACAGGCACATGTATGCAGGGGCTCTCCTACACACCTGCCTTTCCAGGGAGGAGGGTGGAGAAGCTTGTCTTGGAGACAGATGCAGTTGCTGGTTCAGCAAGTGAGCATGTGGTATCAGCCAGAGCCCATTACTCATCTGGAGCTGTAGAAGCATATGCATACCATGTAAGGAGAAATGTGCGTGTGTGTGTGTGTGTGTGTGTGTGTGTGTGCATGTGTGTTGGGGTGGGGGGTGGGGGTGAATATAAACAGAAAAGGCAAGTCTTTGCCAGTCTAGAACTTCTCTGGGCATGGATTCAGATTTTGTTCAGATCATGTAAACAAGTCCTTATAGTCTAAAAGGAACTTGGATATCTTTTTTAAAAGGGTCAGAAGACCTGGTTTTGTTTTTCAATTCTCCAAATGTTCTTTTGTTTATGGATTCCCCTAAATTCTCTTTCCAACAGCTTCTTCTGTCCCTCTGGCCTCACTCTGCCCTTGAAAGTGGCCAGAGGAAACTCTTAGGTGTCAGCTAGTCAGCATGGAGAGATTCTCTTTCATCCCCTGAGTGTCTGGAGATGTGAGTTTAATGAGAGGCATCGACCTTTGAATTATACAAATGGACCTCTTTAGCAATCACTTCCCTCCCCAGTCCGTACTCACCCTCAGCTTTTAATCTTCTCAATTATATTTCCTTTTCATTGATTACTACTTTGCTAACTTTTAGATTGAGCAGGCAGTAAAACCTCAGCCACACAGGTAATGCAATTGCTTTTCAAGCCCCGACGCCAGCATTTCACCTCCTGAGGGGGCCCTCGCCCCGTCCCCCCCCCCTTTTGGGTCTTGGCAAGTCCATTGGACTTCAATTGATTTTGCAAAATGGCCCCTTCCATCCAAAGTTCTGTGCAATCCTGGTTCGGAAGATGGGATTTCAGTTCTGAGCTTTAAGTAGCAAAGATTGGGGGTGGGGGGTTTTGAACGCTGCGGGGTTGTGGGAAAGGCACTCCCAGACACTGACTGTTTACAGCTAGGTCTGGGAGTGGGCAGGTGATAGGCCTGGGAGCAGGGAGCTGGGCATTCTGTTCCCACCTCTGCTCTGACTTTTTGAGCGACCTTCGCTGAACCACTTAACTTTCTGTGGGTGCCATCTGTAAGGGGAAAGACAATGACACTTGTCTGTGAAAATGCTTTGAGGGATACTGGCATAAAAGATGCAATGTAAAAGCAGATGATGGGCAATGTTTCCCATAAAGAGGCCCTTGTTTTCATCTGCAAGAGGCCTCATTTCAAGGCTAAGAAGAAACATTGAGAGATTTCCTTGATATCTGTCTTGGGACCAGTTAGAAATCCCTTCTGCAGCTGGGGGCTCATGAGCTGCTGCTGGGTTGTGAGCTCGGTGAGGAGCATGCTGGGAATTGGCTGACAGAACAAACAGATTTGAAGTCTCTGCATCCAGCAGGACCCAGTGCCATATCAGAATTAGCCAAGGGACCTGGTAGCAGCAAGGGGGAGCCTGCCTCCCCGTGATTTACGGGCATGGATGCAGAGACCTGGGAGGGGCAAAGTCAGAGAAGTTTGGGGACATTTTCAAAACTGGAGGTCGTTCAGAGGAAATTACTCAATAAAAACCAGGTTTCGCTAACTGAATAGATCAATTTACAGCTCATAAGGTGGAAAAAGTCTGAGACTTTAGGATTCTGGCTGGGTGGGTCTCCTAAGGTTTCCTCCCTTGGCAGAATGGCTGTGGCTTTGGCGTTCTCACACTGGGTACCCCTTCCGCAGCTTTCTGTGGCCAGCATTTTTCTCTCTTCTTGTTTTCCTCTTTCTCTGTTACTTAAACTTTTCTGGTTAAGGTTTTCCTCCCTCCTCCCTTTTCCTCTCACAAGCCTCCCTTGAACTTTCACCTCCTTAAAACCCTATCGTGTTTGTTTTTCTGGTGGCACAAACTCTTTTCCCATGATTCCCTCTTTGACGTGGGCCCCTCCCCACAGCTGGGCTCAACTCTGTTTTTCCTTCAGGCCCCTAACTTTCTGTCTTTCTCCTCCAGTTGCCCATACTCTGTTTTTCTGCACATCTCTCAACCTCTCTATCCTCCCACCCCCCCTTTTATTTTCCAAGCCTTCTCTTTGGTTGAGCTTTTGGTTTTTCTCAGGTGCAATTCATCACGAGCCTTACGCTGCAATCCATCATGAGCATCCAGGAACACCGTCACCTATTGATTGAGCTTCTCTAAGCTGCACTGCAGCAACAGAGTTCTTGGGGAGACAGGCTCACAGGCAGGAGGGCAGAGTGCACAGGGAGTGGACTGTTCTCTGGGGCCTCAGCACTTCACAAGCTTTGGAGACAAGGCAGTTCTAAAAGCCCAGCGCTTCCCTCCTCCTTCTCACCCTTCACAAATTCAAGTGGCCATTGGGTTTCACAGCTCGAAGGCCTCATAATTGTTATTGGAACTCGCCTTGGATGGATTTACGGTAATGAACTCACCTAACAGCAAACCTGTCACAGGCCCCTTTGCTGACAGGATCTTTCCTGAGTGAAGAGAGAAAACCATTCTGCAAAGGAAAAGCAATACTGACTGGTGACTTCAAGTTTAGGAAAAACACCACTGTTTGGGTTTTTCTGCTGGCCTCTGACTTTAAATGCTTCATTGGCCAGTTGCTAACCAACACAGATTTTGGCCAGGGCTCTATTTATGTTGGCACCAAATGTATGTCTCACAAGCAGTTTGTGTGTTTTGGGGCATGTGCGTATGTGCGTATGAGTCTGTATATGTTACACACTCCAAAACTTTTGAACACAAGGTTTTGTGCTCTTCTTGCAGATTCTTCTGGCCAAGAAAACAGGCAACTGGCAGGCAGGGCATCCGTGTGCATTGATGATGGGCTTGCAGGCCACCCGCTCCTCCCCCCATCATAGCCACCCTTTGGCTCACCCCAATCTGGCAGGGAGCTCCCTGGCCGGTCTGGACCCTGGTCCTACGAGTTGTGAATGGGTGAAGTGGCCCCTGCCTAATGAAAGGGGCCCCGGGGACCTTGGGTGCTTTCTGGGTCTCCTGGTTTGCAGGACCAGAGAGGTAATCATCAGAAATGTTCGGGGCAAGGGTTTTTCTCCCATCTGGGTGCAGAAAAGCCCCATGTTTTTGTGGCTTGGCATTAAGCAAATAACTGCTTTTTTGTTCTCTACTCGAATTATTTGCTCAAACAAAAGGCAGCTGTCGTGGGGAGAAAAGTACAATTTTTCCAGCATTTGCCCCTTTCTGTACCCCTCTCACAGCATGCTTTCTGACTCTGCATTTCACAGCTCAGTGTCAGATTTCCTGCCTGCAGAAAGGCAGGGTTTGCAGCTCTAGAATGTGAAAGCTACGTTTTGCCTCTCTCAAGCCTCCTGACCTGATGAAACATCAGGGCTAAAGGCAATTTTGACAGAAGAGCACCTTACCTCTCCAAAATTCCCAAGGGTTTCCCAAGCCTGTAAACCATGAGTTGAGAAACATTCTCTTCAGAACTAAAAGTTTGGAAAAATAGTGAATCCTCGAGCAAAGAGGGAGTTTTCCTTTAAACTCCCAAAGGATTGATATTTAATTGAGAGTCTTCCTTTAGACAAGACATGGCTTATCAATTTGTATCTCATTAGAATATGGTAAAATATGCTAAACAATAAAATTAAATGATATAAAATTTAATCTTCCTCTGAGGGTTGTTAGAATTAGGCCCTGTCCTTATCTGCCCAACACACTCCTGATTCTCCTTCAAGGCTTGGGGCAAATGTCACCTTCCTGGTGAGGACTTCCCGTGCACCGTGCAGCTGGGAGCTGCCCTCCCCCCATGCCTGCAGAATTAGTGAGGCCTCCTCTTTGCCCCGTAATTCTTCCAGCACTGTCATGTCACAGTTTGTAAATTTTTATTCTGAAATAATTTCAGGGTCATAGAAAAGTTGCAGGAAGAGTATAAAGAATTCCTGTACAATAGTGTTTCTCACCCATTTTTGCCTTTATCAGCTCTCCAAGAGGGTCTTTTAGACATTTTCCTCCTTTTGCTCCCCTGCCATGAAATTTTAATATCACAGATATACTGTGTATCAGTTGATATATTCTATGTATATTTATGTTTTATATGTAAAAAGAAACAGAAATTTTTTGCCCCCAAGAACCAATTTTTATTCTCTTGAAGGTGATCTTGCCCCCAGGGAGAATGTATACTATATACTCTTCTCCCAAATGCCCCAAATGTTAATACTTTATTATATTTGCTTTGTTCTTTCCTCTCTCTAAATGTGTGTGTATGTGTGTATTTACACATATATGTGTATATATGTATATATAACTGCACATACATATATACACACATACTATATATATCTATAGATATATATGTACTTTTTTTTCAGAATTGTTTGAAAGTTGCAGATATAATGCCTCTCTCTCCCTTAATACTTTAGAATGCAACTCTTATAAACAAGGAATTTCCTTTTTCATTTTAAGATTTTTTTTTTTTTAACACTTCCATCTCTCCCACGTAGTTGTAAGTTTCTCAAGATCAGGAATCTGTCTTAAACATCTTTGGAGATTAAGTACCATGACAGGGTAATAGCATGTAATAAGGGCTGTTATAAAATAATACATTTCATTATAATATAGCATATGCCATGTTTTAAATCTAATTCATATATAATATAATAAAAAATATGATGAAATAAATAGTATGTTTTACTTTCATTTAAAATATGTAATGTAAATATAGTGTATAATACATAATAATACAAAAATACATTGTTATTGAGAAATGAATGAGAGTCGATGTCCATCACACAAAGCATCCCATAAATTCAAGAGCTGGGAGAAATTGGTCTGAAAATTTCCAGACTGTGGAACATTTTGGAATTTGCTTCAATGAAGTAAATAACAAAATAAGAACCTATTCACCTTATGTCAATTTCATAGTACTTTAAGTTGTTGAGCTTTCTAGTCATTTATAGAAGTGGGCCATCCCAGTCTCAATATTTATGCTGCTTGTTGGGAAACAGTATAATCTAGTAACTCAAATACATTCTTGTGTTCTTACATTCATTCGCAAATATTTATTAACAGCCTTCCATTGACAAGAAAATATTGAAGCTTCCTGAATTTTATTAATTTATTTTCTACATGCTAAAAAAAAATTACTTAACCCATATTTGCCTGATCTCCTTGATTGCAAATATGGGTTTCAATATATTGCATCCTGTCCTGCAGTATGAGCCACTAATTGATGTAGTCCTCAGTATGTTGGGATAGATTCATCAAGGATTCTAAAATGATCAGATATAGAACAGGATTCCAGGAACTAGAATGACCCAATAGGACTTCTTCCAGGAATCTGGCATCAGGAGTATGAATATACTTAGTATAAACTGTTAAAAGAAAAACTTTACATGCAATTTAGGATCTCGCAGCTTTACTGAGTGATTCATGAATTGGGCAGCATTCCATTCAAATAGTAGAAGGAAACTGTACCAAGGGAGTGGAAAGAGAAGCTCATATAGGGTGAACGCAGAAGCAATTGAGAAAATGTTCTGATTGGTTGACATTAAGTTTCCATTTTATTTAAGGGGAACTTAAAAAGTAGGGAGAGGGTGGTTGCTTAGGGCTGAGGAAGTTAGCTGGTGATAATTGCTAAATATCTGACTGTATTTAAATTTGATCTTCTGGACAAGTCAAGCATTTCCAGGAAATAGAAACTTGCCTTGGGGCTTGGCACGGGCACCTCCATATTGAGCGTACTAGATTTTATTTATCAGAATAAGTACCCACTCCGCATAAACGTGTAAAGGATGCATATGTATATTTTCTAGGTTAATTGACTACAATAAACTTTTTTGCTAAAGTGGGTTTCACCAATAATGATACAATGCTATTTGACAGCTCTGAGCATAAATGAAAAAAAAATCGGTACTTTTCTATTCTGATCATGACAAACATTTTTTTTGACCTTCTTTGTGTCCATAAGACCCTTCATCTTCATGCAGATTTGGATGCAGCCTCCTCACCAGGTTATCCCAAATCTCATGTGAGAGTTCCAGAACTTGGGAAAAAATTGGGGGAGGGGCTATGAGAAGGGTAATGTGAAGTTTAATGAATGTAGAGTGAGGGGATATCAAAGACTAATTTTATCTAAACCATAGTGTTTATCATTTATATTTCTGTATGTTGGGTCTTACCTTTTCTCTACAACAAATGGCCAGGAGAAAGCTAATTCACATCTTCCAAACTCTGGGGGAGAATTCAGGGACAAATCACAATGAAGGCTAAAATAAGTGATGAACCAAAGAACAGCATTACTGAATCCTGAGCTGGGAAGGGCCTCAGGAGTTATAACATCTCATTCTGTAATCTTTATAGGCAAATAAAGTCATTGGGAATAGAAGAGACTTGGTTAAGGTCACTGAGTAAGTTACAGGCAGAGTATCTAGGTTTGGATACAAGTCAGTGAGTAGGATATGGTTTTTTTAATGCCCTTATTAGAAAATTTGAAGATAAGGCAATGGGAATGTGTTTTGTTTCCACTTCTTCAAAAGAAATAGTCTGCATAAATGTAAATACTTTGTGCACCATTATTTGAGATGATCAAAGGGCTCAGTTAAGTACCCCTAGACATAAGAAACAGAATAGGTGGCCTCATCCATTTTTCATTTTCCTATTTTGCAGATGCGAAAAATAGGGTCTAGCTGAAGGCAGTGGTGGCAATGTGGGCTCTCCTCAAAGCTCTGGCAGAGCTGGGAAAAGACCTTCTTTGCTAACTCAGATATCTGTGGAATTTCTATTAAATTATACTGTTCCTTAATGGTGGGGTCAGGTATAGTGAGGCTGGTAAAGTTTGCTTTTACCTTCCTTTTACACCTCCTTTTGGTAGCCAAGATCCCATGTGCCCACTACCATTATGCCATGCCATGGCTATTTTTTTCCCCACAACTAAACTCTTCATCCTCCTAGTAATGATGGGGCATACCTTTGACTTTTTCCAATATGGTATCTCTCCAATGGAGCTGGAACTGTCTCCATACTCTATTCCACCATCCCGTCTGACCAGTTGTTTCTGGGTGACGGGATGTATTATTATATATAATATACCATAAGTATACGCTGTTGCCTTGCTTTTTGCTAAAAAATTAGTTTCTTTAGCAGAAGCAGTACTAGTACAATAATATTTGGGTGAATAAGGCATTTAATAAATCTGCTAAGTCTAAACAGGTGTTTGCCATCCCCAACTTAAAAGGAAAATACATATCCTGAATGAGTCTTTTCTATGAGGACAAATCAGTGCTTCCTCTGTGATGGAACAAGGTTGATAATTAACTGTCACAGTTTAGTCCTCTTTGTGTATGATTCTATGTTTGGCACTCAGGGTAAGTTGCTGCTATTGGAATGTTATATGCTTATTGGGAACTTCTTCTGAAGTGAGGTTCCTTTAGTGAGCAATTGCATGAGACAAAAACATTCTCACACTCTGAGACTATTCTGAGAAAACCATACCCCAATTTTCAGCTTTGTTCCTTCCAAGTCCTCGATCACCTAGCCAAACCCAAAGCCAGTTCTCATGAAATAGTATAGATCTGTACCTAAAGCCACCTAATATCACTCTAGAACACAACATGTACTGCTCAAGTTTTGCACACTGGGAGGATTTTTCTTTGCTGTCCTTCAGGTTCACTTCTAACAGAAGCTATAATGTATAGCTACTGATTTCAAGCTGGTGAGAGCATATTGCTCAGAGCTATCTGTCAGACAGACAACTTTTTTTTCCTTCTTCAATCAACTCTTAGTCATGGGAAACTCCTAGAGAACACAAATGTGGGTTGAGGAAGGAACAGAAATGTGTGCAGAGTAGACACACTAGGAGTTTGAGCTGCTAGATCAGTTACCAGGGCCTGCTTGATTTTACCCTCATATATACACTGTCCTTTGAGGTATGTGATTTGGTAGATCAGATAATACCTAGTTCATTGATGGGTAGCACAGTCCAGCTCAGGTAGCATAGACACCCAATGTCCAATGGACTGGAGTTCTGAATCTACCATTAGTCAACAGCTAATGCAGAGTAGTTCTTAATAATAATATAGTGGTTCTAGACTTACCATCCCACCATAAACAATTAGAAAACTGGACAAAATATATCAATATATGAAAATATATGCCAAAACAATCAGAAAAAGTCAGTGCAAGACTAAGCATAGAGGGAAGGGAAACAAGCAAATTAATTTTTAAAGTAACACCAGCTTTTTTCCTGGATGCAACTTCTGTATGGTGATACAGGGGCAGACAATCCAAACAAAGGTGAGTTAAGGAGACAGAGGTCAGAGATTTGGGAGACCAAGGTGGCTGTAACTTGCATAGCAGAGTACAGAGAAGAGGGAATTGTGCAGAAAAAGAGATCCAGAAATATGAATATGATTGACTATCATATTCAAAATATTACAAGGTCAAGAAAAAAATGGCAGGGTAGTTATGTGCTGAACAATTCCCAGAATATATACAGGGAAAGGAGACTTTCACGCTTAGATCAGTGAGAGTGACGAGTCATCAATGACCACCTGGGGCAGGCAAATTATTCCTTACTTGTAGGTCTAAACTATCCCTAGAGAAAAGACTACTACTGACCCTCCCTAAAAACTGAAAAACAAGCCTCAAAGGGGTCAAGATTATCACCAAGTAACTTAACTGACTGCCAGAACAAAGTCAAACATTCTTTAAGGGAAGACAACAAAATTCAGATGTTCAAGAATGTAACATTCATAATGTATAGCATATAATAAAAATTACTAAATATGTGATTCATAACCAGAAAAAAGTCAGTCAAGAAAATATTCCAGAAATGTCAAAGAAGTTGGAATTAGTAGACAAAGACTTTAAAGCAGCAATTATGAATATGCTCAATAGGCTACAGATTTGAAGTAAAAAATAAACATAATGAAAATAAAAATGGAATAAATATGCCAAATAAACCAAATACAATATCTGGAAAATTTCTATGTGGGATTAACATCAAAATATACATCACAGAAGAAAAGATCAGTGAATTTGAAAAGATCAAATTGAAGTATAGAGGGGGAAAAAAACTAAAAGCAAATGAACAGAATTTCAGTGGTCTGTGGAACAATATCAATTTGTTAAGTATATATTTAATTATAGTCCATGAAGAGGAGAAAGAGGAGAAAACAGGAAAACTTTTAAGAAATAATGGTTGAAATTGTTCCATATTTGATGGAATTTATAAACCAACATATCAAGAAGCTCAACAAATCCCAAACTACATATGATTTACAAAAAAAAGCACACTAAGGCACTTTGCAATCAACTTGAAAAATTAGTGATTAAGAGAAAATCTGAAATACAACCAGAGAAAACAGACACATTCCATAAAAAGAACAAAGATAAGAATAACTGCAGATTTCTCATCAGAACCAATGCAAACCAGAAGACAATAGAATGATATCTTATAAATGCTGTAATGAAAACAAAAACAAGAGCCTGCAAACATAGAATCCTATAGCTAGTGGAAATATTCTTCAAAATGAGGAATGAAATACTTACCTTTTCAGATAAACAAAAAGATATGCCCTAAAAGATAAACTTCAATGGGAGGAAATCTTCAAGCTGAAGGAAAATGGTTCCAGACAGAAATTGAGCTCACATAAAGGAATGGAGAGTAACAAAAGTGGGGAATTTCGAGTAAATATGAAAGATGTTTTCCTTTCTTTTAAATTTTTTTTAAAAATTGACTTTCTATTGCAAGAAGAATAACAATGTATAAGGAGGTTTATAACATGTTGAAGTAAAATGTATGACCACAATAGCACAAAGCATGGAAGAAGAACAATGGAAGTATAGTTGTATGTTTAAACATAAGTGAAGTGATATACTATTAATTGAAAGTAGACTCTGAAAAGCTAAAAATGATATTGTAAGCCTTGAAACAACACAAAGATTTATTTCTGATACGTCGTTAGTGGAGATAAAATTTAATATCAATTTTTTTTTTAAATCAGAAAGAGGAAAAAAGGAATAAGTAACATATGGGACTTATCTATATTGATAATCACATTAAATGTATATTGTCTAAGCACTCTCATTGAAAAGGCAGAGATTCAAAAGCAAAACCCAACTATATGCTATCTTCAAGAAATCTACTTTAAATATACAGATGCAGATAATTTTAAAACAATAGAATGGAATTTGATAGGTCATGCTAACACTAATCAAAAGAAAGCTGGGGCAGATATATTAATAAAGACAAAGTAGAATACAGATCAAGGAGTATTGCCAGGAATAAACAGGAACATTTCATAATAATAAAGTAATCAATTTGTCAAGAAAAGAGTAAATAAATGTGTATATAGTCAATGAGAAAATACTTGATGCAATACTGAAAGAACTAAGAGAGAAACTGATACATCCACAGTCATAGTTGGAGATTTCACATTTCTCAGGAACTGACAGAACAAGAAAACAGAAAAATCAGTAAGCATGTAGAAAACTTAAAAGACAATATTAGGGAGCGAATGTGACTTAAGCAGTTGGGTGCCTGCCTCCCACATGGAGGTCCTGGGGTTCAGTTCCTGGTGCCTCCTAAAGAAAAAACAGACAACAAGCAAAAAACCAAGGAGCAGACAATGAGCAAAAACAAGGAGCAAACAGATGAGGGAGCCATTGGGGGTAGGGGGAGACAATATCAACCAATTAACATTTATACATATTGCTATCCAACAACAGGATTACACACATTCTTTTCAAGTGCAAATGGTGTGCTCAAGATAAGCCAGACACCAGGTCTAGACAAATTTAAAAGGATTGAAATCATGCAGAGTATGTTCTCTGACCAGATTCTTTAACCTCAGTATCTGGATATCAATAGCAAAAACATATCTGAAAACACCAAATATTTGGAAATTAAATAGCAAACTTTGAAATAACCTATGAGCCAAAGAAGAAATTACAAGGGAAATTAGAAATTATTTGAACTGCATGAAAGTATTAAATACAATATATTAAAATTTGTGGAATACAGCTAAAGCAGCGCTTAAAGTGAAATGAATAGCTTTAAATGTTTTTATTAGAAAACAAGAAAGGTTAAAAATCAAAGATCTACACTTTCCCCTTAAGAATATAGAAAAAGAAGATCAAATTAAACCAGAAAGTAGTAAAAGTAACAGAAAGGATAGTCAGGATAAGAGCAGACATCAATGAAACAGAAACAAACAATAGAGAAAATCAATGGCAACCAAAAGCTGGTTTTCTGAAATGATCAATAAAAATTGATAAACTCTAGCTAGATTAATCAAGATAAAAAGAGAAATCACAAATTACCAATATCTGGAATTAATGAGGGGATATCAGTACAGATCCACAGACACAAATAATAATAAGGGCACATTACAGACCACTTTATGCCAATAAATCTGACAATTAAAAGTACAAGTGTAAGAAAAAGAATTTAAAACATGCAAGTTTGAAAGGAAGAAGTAAACTTGACTTACTTCAAATGACATCATCGCTTATTTTGCAAATACTAATGTATCTACAAAACCTACTAAAACTAATATAAAAATTAATCAGGGTCACAGTATACAAAATCAATGTACAAAATCATATGTTTTTCCATATGCTAGCAGCAGGGAAATAGAAATTTAAATTTAAAAACAACACTATTTACAGTAGTATCAAGAACACAAAATTCCTAGGAGTAAATTTAACAAAATATGTGCAAGTTCTATAATCCAAAAACTATAAATCATTGCTGAGAGAAATTCAAATAAGACTTAAATAAATATAAAGATATAATATATTTATGGATTAAAACACTCAATATTTTTAAGATGTAAATTTTCTATAAATTCAATTCAGTCCCAATAAAAACCAAGGTAGTTTTTTGTAGGAATTGGCAAGCTAAAATGATAGAACAATTTTTTAAATGAACAGAAAAGAGGAATCACATGCCTGACTCAATATTTAATATAAAACTAGAGTAGCCAAGACCAAATAGATATAATATATAGAGAACAGAATAGAGAATCCAGAAATAGTCCCAAACATATATGGCCAATTGATTTTTTTTTTCAGGAGGTACCAGGGATTGAACCCAGGACCTCGTACATGGAAGAGGGTGCTCAACCACTGAGCTACATCCTCTCCCCTAGCCAACTGATTTTTAATGAAAGTGTTTCATTAGAGAAATATAGTCTTTTCAACAAGTGGAACAAGGACAACTAGATAGCAATATGCAAAAATCTAATCTCAACTTTTGCAATACATCATGTGCAAAATTTTGAACTGGATAATACAATTAAAAGCTATAGCTAAAGCTATAAAACTTCTGGTAAAAACATAGTGAGAAATCTGTATGGCTTTAGGGTAGCCAAAATATCTTAGATAGGACACAACAAGAAAACCAGTAAATAAAATGAACTTCATCAAAATTTGAAATTTCTGCTCTTTGAGAGACTCCATTAAGAAAATGAAAAAGTAAGCCACAAACTAGAAGACAATATTTGCAAAATATGTATCTTACAAATGACTTGTTTCCATCATATATAGAAAATTTTTACAACTCAGTGTTGTAAAACCAATAAAAAAGGCAAAAATTTATACAGACACTTCACAAAAGAAGTTATACAAATAGCTAATAAATCCATGAAAAGATGTTCAACATCATTAGAGTACATACTTAGAGGTATATACATATGATGACATGCCTTTTTTTTTTCCCACAAATAAGACTTTCTATATGTCGCTTTTAAAAGTCTGAATTTTAAACAGATTATTGGGCTGGTGTCTGATATCCATGAGCTCGTTCACTTCCATTCAAGGGACTCAGGTCTGAGTATTGGGTGAGGGGCTATAATTATTATGGTGATTAAGTCAGGCTTCTGTTCACCAAACCTATAGCTCTTTGAGTTATACAAATCACTTAGACCTTAGTAGGATGCCCATATATTTTGGTTCTAGTATCACCTGATCAAGTAGTTATTGCCAATCCCCAAAGATTCAAAGATTCCTATGTATTTTTACTGAGTTTTAGTCTGGCCTATTGCCTGTTATGATAGTGCTGCTACATGACTCCTGACCCCTTGAGGTCCCTTCACTCCCACTGAAAATCAGGAAACCCATTTCAATGGAAGTATATCTAAATTTCCTCAATGACCTGTAGCAGACAGATACTAAAGCACTTTTCAAGGATGCTGTTGTTCCCTTTACCAATGCTTTTTTAAAAATTTCATGGTGAAGCCAGTTACGTAATAAATCCACTCCAATTCTCCATTTCAACTTCATTAATTTTATTTATTTATTTTTTATTTATTTATTTTTTAAGTTTAATTTCCATTTTATCTGTTTTTTTTTCTCCAGAAAGTAGTATTTCTTCAGTCTTTAAGGACTCAGCACCTTACATAGGCTTTGGCGGAGGTCGTGGAGCAGCACCCGCAGGTCTAAATTGGGGTGGGGGTGTTCGGTCCTTCCGGGCTTCACAAGAACGATTTCTGACAACCTTGCTGTGAATAGCACAACTCACGCAGTAATGTAGTTTCACATACAGCTTAGGAAGCACATAAGCATCGAAAACACTTGCTTCGGAAATGTCCCTGACGGCTGCGGCCTCTACTATATTTCGAATGACAAACTTCTTAATGGCCTTATCCTTAGGCACGCAGCGGGCGCAGTTCGTGCAGCGAATAGGCTGCACGTGGCCGCGGCCCTTTTTGGCACGACCGTTGTTCCTTCTTTTCTTTGTCTGTGAATGGCGCAGGCAGTGCGGGGTCCCGGGAAGGGCCATTAATTTTAGACTACTCTTGAATTCAATTTCTAATTTAAATTTTTAAAAAACTATTCCCTGTTACTCTGTCTATCCCATTGAATCCAGAACCTTTGTAAGTGTACCCATATAGAGAAATTCAGGACAGTCTAGAATAATATTCCTCTCTCCTTGATCTAGCACTCTCAGAATCCAATCTTACCCATATCCCCCAGGTTTTTGCTAATACAAGTTAGGAAAATCTTGGCATAATATTTTGGTGTACATACCTTCTCCTCCTGGATTTTTGTAATTGACCTCCTAGGCCATGCTAAGATCTGATGGATTTGGAGAAAATAAGGAGTGGTAGTGGTGGATAATTGATAGAATTGACTTCCCCTTGAATGATAATCACTCAAGATGAAGTCTTCAAGTAAGAAAGGACACGCCTCATCAGATAGAGGAGAAGGGCCTGCTTCTACTGGGAAATGATGCTTAGTAGGGTTTGGGGAATGGGGTATGCAGAATCTTCCAAATTCTCCCAAATATTGCCACTCAAATTTCTGAGGTACAATCTTTTCCAGATTAATTCTTTTAAGTTTCATGTAAGAGCCATGGTGAAATATAGGAATTAAAACTATTTTGTGAGAGGCGGCAAGATGGCGTTGGTGTAGGAGGGCGCACACTGCAAGCTCCCAGAGCAAGGCGGATTGGGGATGGGGTCCTGCCCGGGGGTCTGTGCTGTGCACGCGTGGAGTGAGAGGCTTGGGACATCTATCTGCGCGGATCGGCGGCGTGGACCGAACGGTGGAGATTCGGAACATAGAAAGAAGTAAGGAAATAAAATAAGAAGAAAAACTGCCAAAGAGAAAACTTAATTCACACGCAGAACCAACAGCTAAATAAAATTCTAGAGCATAGAGAAAAGCTAATCAACTGAACAAACCCATCAAGATAATATGATGACCAGAGGGCAACAGAAAAATACAAATGACTCTGAAAAACTGGAAAACATGGACCAGTCCAGTGCACAAAATAAAAACCAGGAAGCAATGCAGTACATCGAACAACTAATCAAAGCTATCCAAACAAATATCATGGACCAACTTAAAGAACTGAAGGAAGAGATTAAGGATATAAATAAGACACTGGGAGAACATACTGAAAAAATAGCTAACACACCTAAAAAGGTAATGGATATGATGGTGAACAAAGACACAAGTCAAGAAATGAAAAAGACGCTGGACTCACATGGCAGCAGAATTGAACAGGCAGAGGAAAGAATTAGTGATATGGAAGACAATACAGTTGAAATCAAAGAGATTGTAGAAAAGATAGACAAAAAGATAGAAAAAAATCCAGTATGGTCTCAGGGAATTAACCGATAATGCAAGACGCACAAACATACGCATTATGGGCATCCCAGAAGGAGAAGAGAAGGGAAAGGGAACAGAAGGAGTGTTGAAGGAAGTTATGGCTGAAAACTTCCCAACTCTATTGAGAGAGATGGATGTGCAGATCCAGGAAGCACAGCGCACCCCAAATAGTATAAATCCCAACAGGCCAACTCCAAGACATATACTTGTCAAATTGTCCAATGCTCAAGACAAAGAGAAAATACTCAAGGCAGCAAGAGAAAAGAGAACCATCACATACAAGGGAAGCACAATAAGATTAAGTGCTGATTTCTCAGCTGAAACCATGGAGGCAAGAAGACAGTGGTATGACATAGTCAAAACACTAAAAGAAAAAAACTTCCAGCCACGAATTCTCTATCCAGCAAAATTGGCATTCAAAAATGATGGAGAGTTCAAAATATTCACAGATAAACAGCAATTAAGAGAGTATGTCAAGAAGAAACCAGCACTTCAAGAAATACTAAAGGAATCTCTACAAGTTGAAAGGGAAAAACAAAGGAGAGAGAGTTGGAGGAGAGTTTAAAAACAACTGAAAACTCAAAAAGAGAAATAAAACAACATATGACATACATTAACCCAAAGAAAAAATGACTGAAGTAAGAAATTCGTTACGAGTAATAACACTGAATGTTAATGGATTAAATTCACCAATCAAAAGACACAGATTGGCAGAATGGATAAGAAAATATGATCCATCTATATGCTGTCTACAAGAAACCCACCTTCGGCCCAGGGATTCAAGGAGGCTGAAAGTGAATGGCTGGAAAACCATTTTACAAGCTAACAATAGCCAAAAAAGGGCAGGAGTAGCTATTCTAATATCAGACAAAATAGACTTTAAATGCAAAACTATTGTAAGAGACAAAGATGGACACTACATATTAGTAAAAGGAGTAATCTCTCAAGAAGAGAGAACAATCATCAACTTTTACGCATCTAATCGAGGTGCCTCAAAATACGTGCGGCAAACTCTGGAAAAACTAAGAGGAGAAATAAATTCCTCTACAATTATAGCAGGGGACTTCAACACACCACTATCATCATTAGACAGAACATCTAGGCAGAGAATCAATAAAGAAACGAAGGCACTCAACAATACATTAGAAGATTTGGACTTAATAGACATATACAGAACAATACACCCAAATACAGCGGGATTTACTTTCTTCTCCAGTGCACATGGAACATACTCCAAAATAGACCACATGCTAGGCCCCAAAACAACACTTAATGAATTCAGAAAGATTGAGATTATACAAAGCAATTTCTCTGACCACAACGGAATGAAGTTGGAAATCAATAAGGGCCAGAGAAACAGGTTAGGCACAAGGATATGGAAGTTAAACAACACACTCTTAGACAAACAGTGGGTCAAAGAGGAAATTTCAAAATAAATCAGTAACTACCTTGAAACTAATGAAAACAACAACACAACATATCAAAACCTATGGGATGCAGTGAAAGCAGTCCTGAGAGGGAAGTTCATAGCCATAAATTCATATATTAAAAAAGAAGAAAGAGCCAAAATTGAAGACCTAACTGCACACTTGGAGGAATTGGAAAAACAACAACAAACTAAACCTAAAGGAAGTAAAAAACAGGAAATAACCAAGATTAGAGCAGAACTAAATGAAATAGAGAATAAGAAAGCACTGGAAACAATAAACAAAACCAAAAGCTGGTTCTTCGAGAATATCAACAAAATTGACAAACCCTTAGCCAGACTAACAAAGAAAAAGAGAGAACAGATGCAAATACATAAAATAAGGAATGAGCAAGGTGATATCACTACTGACCCCACAGAAATAAAGAGTATCATAAGAGGATACTTTGAAAAATTATATGCCAACAAGAATGACAATTTAGAGGAAATGGACAAGTTTCTAGAAACCCACAAACAGCCGACATTGATGAAAGAAGAAATAGATGAACTCAACAGCCCAATTACAAGTAAAGAGATAGACTCAGTCATTAAAAACCTACCAACTAAGAAGAGTCCAGGACCAGATGGCTTCACAGCTGAATTCTACCAAACATTCCGGAAAGAGCTAACACCAATTCTACTTAAGCTCTTCCAAAAAATAGAAGTAGAAGGAATACTACCTAACTCATTCTATGATGCCAACATTACCCTAATACCAAAACCAAATAAAGATACCACAAGAAAGGAAAATTACAGACCAATTTCTCTAATGAACCTAGATGCTAAAATCCTTAACAAAATACTTGCTAATCGCATTCAACAACATATCAAAAGGATTATACACCATGACCAAGTGGGTTTCATCCCAGGTATGCAAGGATGGTTCAATATAAGAAAATCAATCAATGTAATACACCACATAAACAAACTGAAAGAAAAAAATCACATGATCATCTCTATAGATGCAGAAAAAGCATTCGACAAAATACAGCACTCTTTCCTCATAAAAACACTACAAAAGATAGGAATAGATGGAAACTTTCTGAAAATGATAAAGGGTATATATGAAAAACCCAAAGCTAACATCATTTTCAAGGTGAAATTCTAAAAGCCTTCCCTCTGAGATCGGGAACAAGACAAGGATGCCCACTATCACCACTCCTATTTAACATTGTCTTAGAAGTACTTGCACGAGCACTGAGACAAGAAAAGGACATAAACGGCATCCAGATTGGAAAAGAAGAAGTAAAAATTTCATTATTTGCAGATGACATGATCCTATACATAGAAAGCCCTGAGAAATCGACAACAAGGCTTCTAGAACTTATAAAGGAGTTCAGTAATGTTGCAGGCTATAAGATCAATGCTCAAAAATCAGTAGCATTTCTGTACACCAATAACCAGCAAACTGAGGAGGAAATCAGGAAAAAAATACCATTTACAATAGTAAACAAAAGAATCAAATACCTAGGAATAAATTTAACTAAAGATGTAAAGGACTTATATACAGAAAACTACACAACACTGTTAAAGGAAATCAAAGAAGACTTAAATAAATGGAAAAATATTCCCTGTTCATGGATGGGAAGATTAAACATCATCAAGATGTCTATCCTACCCAAACTAATCTACAGATTTAATGCAATCCCAATAAAAGTCAACACTATATTTTTTAAGGAACTGGAAAAACTAACCACAAAATATATTTGGAGAGGCAAGAGGCCCCGAATTGCCAAAGATATATTGAAAAAGAAAAATGAAGTTGGAGGTATCACATTACCTGACTTTAAAACATACTACAAAGCTACAGTGATCAAAACTGCATGGTATTGGCACAAGGATAGACCTACTGACCAACGGAACCGGATTGAGAGTTCTGATATAGATCCTCGCATATACAGTCATCTGATATTTGACAAGGCCACGAAACCCACTCAGCTGGGAGAGAGTGGCCTCTTTAACAAGTGGTGCTTGGAGAACTGGATATCCATATCCAAAAGAATGAGAGAAGAATACCATCTCACACCTTATACAAAAATCAACTCAAGATGGATCAAAGATCTAAATATAAGAGCCAAAACCATAAAAACCTTGGAAGATAATGTAGGGAAGCATCTACAGGACCTTGTAATAGGAAATGGTTTCATGAACTTCACAGCCAAAGCACGAGCAGCAAGAGAAAAAATTGATAAATGGGATCTCCTCAAAATTAAAAACTTCTGCACCTCTAAGGATATTATTAAGAAAATAAAAAGGCAACCTACCCAATGGGAAAAAATATTCGGCAACCATATATCTGATAGGAGCCTAATATCCTGCATATATAAAGAAATCCTTCACCTCGAAAATAAAAGGACAAAAAACCCATATAAAAAATGGGCAAGTGACCTGAAAAGACACTTCTCCAAGGAAGAAATACAAATGGCTAAAAAGCACATGAAAAAATGCTCAACATCACTTGCTATCAGGGAAATGCAAATCAAAACTACAATGAGATACCATCTTACACCCATCAGAATGGCAGCTATTAAAAAAACAGGAGACACTAAATGTTGGAGAGGATGTGGAGGAATAGGAACCCTCATCCACTGCTGGTGGGACTGCGGTATGGTCCAGCCACTGTGGAGGACAGTTTGGCGGTTCCTCAGAAAACTTGCAATAGATCTTCCGTATGATCCAGCAATTCCACTACTGGGTTTGTACCCAGAAGAACTGAAAACAGAAATACAAACAGATATATGCACACCAATGTTTATAGCGGCATTGTTCACCATTGCCAGAAGTTGGAATCAGCCCCGGTGCCCATCAACAGACGAATGGATAAGCAAAATGTGGCACATACATACAATGGAATATTACTCAGCTGTAAGAAGGAACAAAGTGCTAACACATGGAATAACGTGGATGAATCTTGAAGACCTTATGTTGAGTGAAGCAAGCCAGGCACTGAAGGATGAACAGTATATGACCTCACTGATCTGAACTGAGGAAAGTGAGCAGTCTCTGAGAACCATTGTCTGAAAGATAGGTTAACAAAGGAGAGTAAGAGAAGAGCAGGCTTTGAGCCATCTCCCATATGGACATAATCTATGGTAAAGGGATAGAGTGTGGTTGCATGTTGGGGGATGGGGCAGATGAGCGGTGGTGTTCCTGGGTTTGGTGGTACAGCACTGGGGGGTGGATGGATTAGGAAGTGCTGGTTCAAATCCCCAGGGCATGTAACTGTGAATCTTGACATTCCATGGGTTAGGAGAGGGGGGTATCATGGGCCCTGGGGGGCTGGGGAGAAGGGAACAGTCAAGATCTAATGGGATGTTTGGTGGTCATGGGGAAGGTTTTTCATTACCTTTCAGTAATGGACACAGGACATGGTAAATATCATCAAAATTATTTAACTGTATCATCTAAATTGTAAACTATACTGTAAATCACTGACAATGTTTAGTTGCTATATTTTGCTATCTGCATAACAGTTATAACAATGCTAACAACCAAAAAAAAAAAAAAGGAGGGGGAGTTAATATGGGGTGGGGAAGCGGGGGTGGTTTGGTATCTGGGAGTCTCCGGCACTCCGTGTGTGACTTTGCTGTGACCTAAAACTTCTTTGAAAATTAAATGAAAAATTGGGAGACAATGGGGATTGAGAGGAGGAAGGTGTCATGGCACACCAGACATCCGATAACACAGTGATAAAGGGAAGGAAAAAGGGTAAAAAAGAAGAGAGAAAGGAAATAAAAATGAATATATATATATATATATATATATATATATTTTAAAGGCATTTCCTTTGCTTTTTTGCCCATTTTTTGAATGTCCCAATCCACTAATTATATTTTATTTTGTTTTGTTCTTTGTTTGATTATTTGTTTTTTTTTCCTTCTCTCTCTCTTTTTTTTTTTTTTTCCCCCTGAGTTTCCTTATGTTTGTCTTTTGCATGTAAGCTTATCACACTTGTTTCTTTTTCCTAGTAAGTGTATTTGATTATTTTATGGACTAAATGTTCATGGAGGATTTGGATCACAGAAGGGTTACAATGGGTACTGCGGGGGATTATTGGGGGGAGGGTGTCTGGGGGGGGGTTCGTGGGGATTGGTTCAACCGAATATGCATGAAAGATATACAAAATCATTCAAAGGATCGGGGGATGGGGCATGGTCACGATGGGTGGATAATCACACAATAAATGAGGGAATCTGAATTCCTAGCCTGGAGAGCTCTGCCACAATCTCCAAGGGAGCAGCAATAGTCCTCTGAGTGTAGGGACAGTGCCTGTCAAAATAGGATGACCCACTGATGTTTTTTTTTTTGTTTTTTTTTTATTGATGACTACACTTGTGAGTTTTTGCTCTTGTAAATGAGACTTAGCCTGCAGTTGTGCGGTGCCGAAGGGTTGCCACCTGAGAGCCTCCTTGTTGCTCAAATGTGGCCTCTCTCTAAGCGAAACTCAGCATATGATTACATTACCTTCCCCCCAACGTGGGACATGACTCCCGGGGATGAGCCTCCCTGGCAACGAGAGATTAATACCAAGTGCCAACTGGCAGCTTTGTGCAGTGGCAGTATCGTAGCCAATGAGGTTTATCCGAGGCACGATTATTACTAATTGAAAACTTTTCCCAAGTGCCAACTGGCAACACAACTGGAAAAAGACCTTGAATATAAGGGGGAAACGGTAAAGACAAATGAGTTCAAGTGGCTAAGAGACTTCAAAGAGAGTCGGGAGGTCATCCCAGAGGTAACTCTTACGCACACCTCAGTAGGAGCTCATAGAACATCTAAGTGCCTATCACCCCACTCAGTGGGGTTCCTGAGAGCTCCAGAGACACCCTGGTCTTATATAAGGGGGGATAGCCCCAGGGACTGATGCCTTATCAGTGGGTTCTATTTTGGAATCTGTGCTCCTGAGAGTGACAGAATTAGACTTAAATAAGTCCTCTCTGCACATGGTTCACCAGTCCCTTCTATTCAAACCTACATGTGATGCTGGAGTTTCTTAGGTATACTTCCAGAGACTGGAGCCTCCCGCCTACCTATGTGCCAGGTGTGCATGAAATCTAGGTGGAGCTGCAACTCCTACCCTACAGCTCAATGGACTCATCCAAGTCACCTGGTGAGGAGACAACGATGGGAAATGGCCATCCCAGGGAATGGAGAGGGCCTGCATCTGCAGGCAGGATCATCCCACCCACCATATCCATGGGATATAAGCCCTCTCTCACTTGGAGTTGGAGTGGACATCACCATCCCAGTCGCCTCTGGATTGGGAGAAGAACTATGGACTAGAGTGGACTTGATGGTATTCTCTTGCTCACATATGGTGATTCTTGCAATGCAAGAAATTATAACAATGAGGTGGAGCCAGTGGCCACTTGACAGTTTTTGGGTAGGGAGGGGATGAGCAGTTGGAATACAGGGGCTTCTTTGGGAGTTGGAGGTTGTCCTGAGTACTGTTGTGGCAATGGATGTAGGTCATTTTAAATCAGCACACACCACTCAGAACTGAGTGGGAGAGAGTGTGGTCTACAGTGTGAACTGTGGTCTATGGTTGGTGGAAAGGCTCCAGGATGTGTAAGTTCATTGAGGTTGATGGGCCACACTGTGGGAGATGTTTGTGTGGGATGTGGTGGGAGGTGTGGGAGGTGGGCAAATGGGAATCCCAGTGGGTTCCGTGTAATATTTTGGGTAATCTAAGCACCTCTTAAAATATATGTATATATATATATATATATATAACATTTTTGTAAGCAAATACACATATATGCATATATATTTATATATCATTTTTACAAATGTTTGTATGTATTGTGAGAATTTTGATTTTTACCCATAATAAAAAAATAAATAAATAAATAAATCCTAAAAAAAAAATAAATAAATAAAAAAAAATAAAATCTTCTAAGATTAGTTCTCACATCTAAAAAAAAAAAAAATAAATAAATAAATAAATAAAACTATTTTGTTATTTAATGATTTGTAGGATCAGATTCTGTTTCTGATTTTTCAGCTAACTTAGATGATAAGAGATAAGATTTTCATCAAGAGATAATATATTCTTTTAAGGAAGTTATAGAAACCCTCTCATCTCTGACTATGCCTTGAACCAGAATTTAAAATCCTAAGCCTATTTAACCAAGGAAGTAAAGGACTTGTACACTAAAAGCTACAAAACACTGCTGAAAGAAATTAAAGACCTAGATAAATGGTAAGTCATCCCATATTTATGAATAGGAATAGGAATACTTAATATTACAAAGACGTCAATCTATCCAAAGCAAGCTACAGATTCAACACAAAGCCAATCAAAATCTCACAGCCTTTTTTCAGAAATGGAAAAACTGATCCTCAAATTCATGTGGAATATGAAGGGACTCCGAATAGCCAAATCAATATTGCAAAAGAAGAACAAAGTTAGAGGTCTCACACTTTCTGATTTCAAAATTGTCTACAAAGCCACAGTAATCAAAATAATGTGGTACTGGCATAAAGACAGACATATAGACTAGTGAAATAGAATTGATTCTTTGGAAATAAATCCACACATCTACAGTCAACTGATTTTTGGCAAGGGTGCCAAGTACATTAATTGGGGAAAAGAATGGTCCCTTCAAAAAATGGTGCTGGGAAAACTAGATATAAACTTGCAACAGAATGACATTGGACCCCTCCCCCACACCATGTTCAAAACTTAACTCCAAATGGATCAAGGACCTAAACATAAAAGCTAAAACCATAAAACTCCTAGAAGAAAACATAAAGGAGAGGAGCCTTCATAACCTTGCATTTGGTAGTAATTTGTTAGAAATAACACCAAAAGCATAAGCAACAAAAGAAAAAAATAGATACAATGGGGGGATGTGGCTCAGGCAATTGAGTGCCTGTCTCCCACACGGGGGTCCAGGGTTTGGTTCCCAGTAAACCAACAACAAACAAAAAGAACAAGAAAAACAAACAAACAAAAAAACCCAATCAACTCACAGAAGCCCATATGACTCAATGATTGAGTGCTGGCTTCCCACATGTGAGGTCCTGGGTTCATTCCCTGGTACCTAAAAAAAGAAAAAAAAAGATACAAGGGACTTCATCAAAATTTAATACTTACTATTACACTATCAAAAAAGTGAAAAGATAACATACAGAATGGGAGGAAATAATTGCTAACTATATGTCTGATAAGGGTTTAATATCCGGAATATATAAGGAACTGCAACAACTCAACAGCAAAAAACAATTAATCCAATTAAAATGGGCAAATGTCTTGAATAGACATTTCTCCAAAGAAGATATACAAATGACCAATAAGCACATGACTAGATGCTCAATATCCTTGGTCTTCAAGGAAATGCAAATCAAAATCACAATGAGATACCACTTCACATCCACTGGAACGGCTACTAAAAAAGCAGAATATAGTAATTGTTAGCAAGGATGCAGAGAAATAGGAACCATTTATATTGCTGGTGGCATTGTAAAATGATGCAGCCACTGTGGAAATCAGTTTGGAGTTCTTAAGAAAGTTGAAAGTAAAGCTACCATAGGACCTAGCAATCCCATTTCTTGGGATATACCCAAAAGAACTGAACACAGGGACTTGAACAGGGATTTGTATGCCAGAGTTTGTAGCAGCATTATTCACAGTAGCCGAAAGGTAAAAGCAACCCAAGTATCCATCAACAGATGAAAGGATAAACAAAATGTGATGTAGACATGCAATGGAATAGTATTCAGCCATAACAAAGGAATGAAGTTCTGACACATGCTACAACATGGATGAACCTTGAAGCCATCATATTGAGTGAGATAGGCCAGATACAAAAGGACAAATATTGTATGATCTCACTTATATGAAATATCTAGAAGAAACAAATTTCAGAGAGACAGATAATAGATTATAGGTTACAGGGCCTGGGGGTGGGGAAGAGAAGAGAGAGTTATTGCTGAATGGGTATGTAGTTTCTGTTTGAGGTGATGAAAAAGTTGGGTAAAGGATATCTGTGATGGTAGCAAAATATTGTAAATGTAATACTGCTGAATTGCACATTGAAAGTGGTTAAAATGGGAACATTTGAATTGTATATATGTTACTACAATAAAAAGTTAATAAACAAAACCTCAAACCTGTCTTGTTTTTCTTGCAGCTCTCCACAAAACTAAGGTCTTGACATTAAGACACCTTGCAACTGCAAGAGCAGGAAAACCAAATGCTCCATTGCCAGCAGAAACAGCAAAAGTGCAGCATCCACGTCTCCTATGGGTACATTTGCTGGAAGAGGGTATGTAATTTTAAAATCAGCGCTATTAGGGATTCTGTTGATGGAGTCTCAACTTTCCAGTGTCCACAGGCAGAGAGGCCTGCTATGAAGGATTTGGAATGAGTTGAGTGAACCAATCTGGAAACTTCATATAAAATTCTGGTTTTTGGAATTATTTTGAAAAATCAGAAGGTCAGACCAAACTGGACCACAGACCTACATGGTAACAATTGACAAGGGCTGAGTTGCCACCACCCATATAAATGGACATCTGCTTTCCAGTATGTCACAAAGCTACTGCTCCTAATTGTTTCTTATATCGGCTATTCTCCATTTGACAATCCCCTGCTGATCCCTGAGTTCATGATCCCCTGCTCTGATCCCTCACTAAGCCCTTGTCAGGGCCCAGGCCCAGGCGAAAATGGGACAGACCTACACCAGGAAAGTAAATGTCTTTTGAAGAGAAAGATTTCCATCTGCATCTCCCAAACCAGCCATATCCTCCAGGAGTAATTCTACAAGCTCCTGTTTTGGTTTGCTAAAGCTGCCGAGGGCAATATACCAGAAATTAATTGGCTTTTACAATGGGAACTTATTAGCTTAAAGCTTACAGTTCTGAGTCTGTGAAAATGTCCAAACCAAGGTATCATCAGTCTCCCAGAAGACTGGCTGCCACAGAATCCTAGACTCCTCTGTCACATGGCAAGGCACATGACCGCATCTACTGGTCCCTCCCTTCTCTTCTGGGTTTTGAAGTTTGTTGCTTTCAGCTTCTGGCTTTCATTGCTTTGTTTCTGTTTTTTTTAAATTTCATCCTCTTAAAAGGACTCCAGTAAGAGGATTAAGACTCACCCTGGGTCATGTCTTAACTGAAGCAACCTAATCAAAAGGCCCTTAACTAAAGTAACTTAATCAAAAGGTTCTACTTACAATAAGTTTACATCCACAGAAATGGATTCTCTTTAAGAACATGATTTTTTTAGGTCCATATAGCTTCAAACCATCACAGCTCCCCAGCCAATAGGGGGAATTTTCAGACTCAATAAGGATGAAACAATCCAACAAGAGGGCATAAGACTAACTTCTCTGGGTATAAAAGCCTTCAGTAAAGCTTCAGGCAAAACCTGGGCAACTTCTCTCCCATGTCGTGTCCCACAGTAATGAATGCCTCTCCCTGAACCTTTCTGAACTGGTAGTGTAGAGTCCTCCAACTCTGTTTCTGACTCATGAGCTCTCCTGGCCTTGAATCTTGTCCCCCACCTCAGCCCTCATTCAGTTTGACCCAGCCAAGCACTAATAGAAGAGACCTGAAAGGCTTCCTTCGGGATAAGAGGTAAATTTTCATGGTGACTATGATGGTTTTGAATACATCCACAAATCCTTTGACAATTCTCCCCTCAAAAGGCGGTGTATCTTCCCCTGCCTTGAGATTTATTGACTACCTTCTGAAAAACGGACTGTGTTGAAAGTAATGGTGAGTGACTTCCAGGTCCAGGGCAGAGAAGGCATGTGGCTGCCTCCTTATACTTTCTCTTGGACTGGTCGCCCAGGGGGAAGCCCACGGTGTCATGAGGACACTCAAGCAGCCCATGGAGAAGTCCATATGCGGAATAACTGAGGCCTCCTGTCGACAACCTGCATCATCGTGGACGGAGTCCTCCAGCTTCAATAAAGCCTTCAGACTGCAGCTCCAGCCAGCATCTTAACTGCAACCTCATGAGAGACTGAGTTTAGCCGTTTCCAAATTCCTGACCCATACAAACTATGTGAGATGATACATATTTATTGCTGTTTTGAGCCACTGAGTTTTGAACTAATTTATTGCACAGCAAAAGATAACTAACATAATGACTTGGAGAAAACAACACATCTTTTGCCATCTAAGCTATTTCTCATGCCAATCCTGGAATCGTGAACCAGGAAAGATGGAGCAAACTATAGTAGATCAATAGGGGAGAGATTCTGGGAAAAGTGACCTTTCCTCAAATCATATTTCTTCACAGACTGTGTGAACTGGCTGTTGATACCACTGGGAGTAGATTTGCATAGAACTTTAGAATTAGCAAAGAGTTATCTCAAATGGTTCTTCACATTACCTTCCCTAAATCTATAGAGGAGATTGGGCAGATATTATTTTTCCGAATTTACAGCTAAGAAAACTCAGGTCCTGGGTTTCAAATTTCCAATGGATGATATGCGATAAAGCCAAAATTTGAATTGAGGCCTGTATTAGTAAGCCAAAGGGGTGCTAATGTGAAATACCAAAAATGGGTTGGTCTTTATAAAGGGTATTTATTTGGGGTAGAAGTCCACAGATACCAGGCCATAAAGCGTTAAGTTTCTTCTCTCACCACAGTCCACTGCCACGTGTTAGAGCAAGACAGCTGCCGGCGTTTGCCAAGGTTCAGGCTTCTGGGGTTCCTCTCTTCCCGGGGTTGCGTTTCTCTCCGGGTTTAGCTCCTGTTTCCTCCACAAGGTCAGCTGTAGACGATCAGGTGAACGGCTTGCTTTTCTTCTCCTGGGGCCTTCTTTCCAACATCAAAACTGCTTCTCAAAAGACTGCTTCATCTCTGTTCTTTGCCTTGCCTTTTATATTCGATTCCCCACCCACCAAGGGGCGGGGCTCAACGCCCTAATCCTAACCTAATCATGCCCAGATTAACAGATCAGTTTACAAGCATGATCCAATTATATTTTTGGAATTCATAATTACATCAAATTCCCCAACTGTTACAAGGCCTCTCTGATTCCACATCGGGGCCACAACCATACCCTCAAGACTATACTATTCCCACTAGCTGAGTCAGTTACACTCAATTCAGCATATGTCATGGCAAGAGATAATATTTACAGGTAGTTCTTGGTGCATGATGAAGTGCTCATTGAATGGTAGCTACCTACTGTCATTATGTCAACTGTAAGCCAAGCCCTGGGAATACAAAGGTGAATGAGCCCAGGCTATGTCCTTTAAAGAGCTTGGGAGTGGGGGTGTGGGGGTGTAAAGCACATCTTGCTGAGGGATATGAGATTGGAGTGATGCATCTACAAGCCAAGGAATGCCAAGCATTGCTGGCAAACACCAGAGGCTAGAAGAGGCAAGGATGCAGTCTCACCTGCAGGTTTCTGATGGAGTGTGGCCCTGCTGACACCTTGATTTCGGACTTCTATCTCCAGAACTGTGAGGCAATACATTTCTGTTTTTTGAGGCCACCTAGCAGCCCTAGGAAAGGAAGACATGGGGTTACCCAGGAAATGACCACATTAAAATCACTGCTCAGAGTTCAAAGGACAAGTCTGAGCAGGAGAAAGAGGCCTGTGTGTGAGGGGGAGCGAGGTCACTTGTGCAGTGCATGGAAGGGAGATGCGAACTCGGCACTGGAGAATGGTTTCTGGGCCACCCACTGCCTCCCACCAGGGCATCCAGCCACCCCCTGGCACCACAAAAGGGAGAGCTGAGGACTATTCAGAGAGGTTTCCCTGGGTCCTGTGCAGGCCCTGAGGATGGCCTGTTTTCGTTTGATTTCTCTTCTCTCTCTCTCTTTTATTTAATGAAAAAAGATCACAAATTCCTGTCATTCTTTGTATGCAACACCCATTAAAACTAAACGATTCTCCAAGACAAAGAAAACACCAAGCAGGGGACATATGCCAGTAAAAAGTATACAACCCTCTCTTGCTGGGGCACTGGTATTTTTAAAGCAACAAATGCATGATATCGTATGTCCCATCAATGTTCCCTAATGGAGCTGATCCAACAATTGTGCTGGAGAAGAAACAAACTGGGAAATGCCCCCGAACAATTATGGGGTGCCCCCAAAAATAGAACATTGACTTCCTCTCCCTAATCTGGAAGGCAGGGAGTAGGTGTGTGTGTGCACATGTATGTGCGTGAAGGAGAGAGAGAGAGTGAGAGGGAAACTGCTTGTCATGGCCCTGGGAACCCACTCTATCCCCTTATCAGAAGAGATACAGACCATTGGACCTTTTGCTCACTCTAAAAACACAAGACACAACAACACACTCTCCGAGGACATATTGCAGCCAATGGTCTTTGCTTCAAGGTAAAGCATTGACTATTTTGGCCTCTTCACAGGTCTTCTGGGAGTCTATGTAAAAAACTGATCAAAGTGCTAGGGCTTATGCTGCAGAACGAGGAGCACAATCCCTGGCCAGTGAAGCCAAACACCTGAGCAGATGATGCTACACCGGGTCCCAACCCCATCACTGCCTCCTTGGGCTCCTCTGTGGGCCACAGCCAACACTGGAGCACATTTCTGCTTCATTGTTTTTCAGCAGCAAGTGGAGGCAAAGGTTGAGGAAATGGAAATGTGCTCTCCAGTGAATTGCAGTATTTTGCTTTCTCTAATCCTATTCAGGTGGTGACTGTAGCAAAAAGAAAAACAGGCCAACAGGCAGGATGGATGAAAACCCTGATTACTGCCCTGACAAATGCTCATTGGCTGAACTGAATTCAAGTCCCAGTGCTTCATTATTCATGAGGCTCACGTTCTGACCTAGGGTTGGACACAGGTTTGTGTCAAGTGGGAAGGGGGTGCCGTCGGCGGGTCTCTGCCCTGGAGAGGAGCTGGACAGAGGGAGCCCGCAGCCTCTGAGTCTGTCCTGGACCACAGCTGGCTGTGTCCTGGGCGTTTCCTCTTAGGGCTGCCCACTACGCACCTGTGACTCTGCTTCTCTTTTCTCAGGGCTGTGCTACAGGTGATTTATTCTCCCCTGGAGTCTCCCTGGGGCCAGACGTGGGGAGAAAGTATGGGGAGAGGGTGTGGGGAGGACGATGCTCCGTGTTCTCCATTCCCCAGTGAGGGACTCCCAAGTGAGCAGAGCTGAGATCACTGTCTTGCATGAATAATACGCTTTCTCCTTTTGAAGAGCTCAAAGCACCTAGCAGACAGGATGTTCTTCACCCTGAACAACTCCCTCAGGCGGACTCAGGTTTTGATCCCTCCTCTCATTTTTTTTTAATAGATGAGGAAATGACAGCCCAGAGCAATTGGTCTCTGTGAGTGAGCTGTCTGCTTCTAGAAGCCGGATTGGGTAAGAGGAAACAGGCAGGGAAGAGCTGACTTTGCTAAGAATCCTTATTGAGGCAGAAGATCTCTGGGCTAACCCCATGTTCGATCATTATAAATGCAAAAAAGGGATCACAACAGTTATAAAAGTCCTGATATATTCAATGCCTTGCTCCAGCAGCTAGTCAACTAATTGTTCTTTTGTTTGTTTTTGTTTAACTAGCAAAAGGGCTCTCTTCTAAGAGGATGCTACTAGGTCATGTTAATTTATGGTTGCAGAAATATCATGCAACTCCATCTAAGCAATTCCAAAGGCCAAAGAAATGCTGCTTCCTCCAAACTGTAGTCTGATTGACCTCAGGTAATGAAGGCAAAAATTCCCTGTCAGATGTCTCTGAGAGGTGATTGTAAGGTTTTCCTGCCACAGAGATGGAACAAGAAGAGAGGTCCAGGTTTTTTTACTTGCAAGGTTTTCTAGGTGGTGCACTCACCATTGGGTGACAGTGATTATTCCCTAATCCTCTTTTGCCTTCATTATTATGCAGCCTATTGCTAACCTATTTCACTCCTCTTGTCTTCCTTCACCATTTTCAGCAAGAAGGATCTTTTAAAAAGCACAAATTTGATCATGTCTCTCCTGTACTTAAAACATTCAATGACTTCCCAGAGCCTTCAAAGTGAAATTCAAACTCCTTAGCATAGTAAGCAAGGTCGCTGCATATACCACCAGTCATACTAAACTGCCTGATATGTTTTACACTCCATGTTTTCTGTCAATTGCTCGTTAATTCATTCATTTGTTCTATATTTATTGAGCGGTTACTATTTTCCGGCCAGTACACTAGATACTGGGAATGCGCCACTCTTCTCACTGCCTAGAACATGATTGGATCAAAACTCATGGCATCTGCCTCTGTCCTTAGAACTTACTTCTCTCTCTGCCTTACCTCTTCAGCTACCTCTACAGGCCCATAGATTATGGTCTCCTTCATCCCTCTCATATCTCTAAATGCCTTTCTTGAGTGCTCTGATAAGACATGGTGCTGGCATTGGGCACTATCTTCTCTGTGTCCCTGCTTAGTTAATGTTTGAGCTTTAAGAGGCCAGGGGCTTTTATGTTATCCATACCTTTTCCCCAGCACCTAGCACAGGGCCCAGCACATGGTAGGTGACTATCATGCTCCACTGCTACTCGTGGTTTTGGCCAATGAGATATGAGGAGTCTGCTGGGGGTCTGGGAGAGAAACCTCTAAAGCAGCTGTCCCCTATTCTCTCTGTGGTGTCATATCTGGAAGTGATGCCTGGAATTGCTATAGCCATCTTGCTGTCTATGTGGAGCCAGCTTTAGAAGGAAGCTAGTGATGAAGACAGCAAGGTGGAGAGATGGAAAGGGAACTCAGCCTCGGCTTGCCCTACCTCTGGACTTGAAACTATGTGAATAGCCAAGTTTCTTACTGTTTAAGCCATTCTGAGTGAAGTTCTTTTCTTTTCTTTCCCCCTTCCCTTCTCTCCTCTTCTCTTCCTTCCCCTTTGCTTCTCTTTCTATATTCTTCTTCCTCTTCATCTCCTTCTCCTCCATTTTTGTTGCCAAAATCTGCCTAAATGATTTGGAACTCAATACCTGTCTTTTGTTGAACTGAATGTGTATGGCCTAGCACCTGAGTCCAGTTTACAGCATCTGGTGTTGGTTGTATTTGTTTATATGTCTTATATGCCTTACTAAACTATGGGTTCTTTGAGGGGAGGAAATCCATTTTGTCCAAACTTGTCTGAATACTCTCCTCTCCCAAGCATCTAGGTAATGCCTGTTATGTAGTAAGAAGCTCCATAAATGTTTGTAGCATTGAAATAAG
The DNA here is from genome assembly GCA_026826555.1 of Tolypeutes matacus. Lineage (NCBI taxonomy): Eukaryota > Metazoa > Chordata > Mammalia > Cingulata > Chlamyphoridae > Tolypeutes > Tolypeutes matacus. Next base: position 5,404,958 of record JAKSZT010053764.1, on the reverse strand, counting down.
TGGAAGTCTCCAACTATTTTGTTCTCTCTTTTTTTATCCAACCCCAACTTATCATTTATCTTTGTATCACATATTTTACTATTTTATTCTCTAATGTTATTCTCATGTTGCCTCCCATTTTAAGTCTTATACCTTCCAACAAGATGTTATGATCCTGGAGAGCAGTGTTTGCATATCATCTTATATCTTTGGTACCCACATGGCTCTCAACATTTGTAGGGCTTATAAGAGGCATATAATAATTGTCTAATAAGCTCCCTGCCAAAACATTGCACAACATCGAATCCATGCAAAAGTTCATAGTTATGCACTTTATGCTTGTGCCACCCACTTTTGCATCTTTTGTCTCTGTTCTTTTTTGGTAGAAGTTTCTTTATCCTATGCCCTGTCAGGTACAGAGCTGGCCTCAATAAAAGCTTTGTGACTAATGGATGAGACTATTAAAGTGTTGTCTCCCCACAAGTAGCAACTGCACAAGGCTATTTTGGTGAATTTAAACCTCTCAAGGACCGGTGTGGCAAGGATGGAACTAATATTTTTTATCATCTTTTTCGGGGTGGGGGGAGGTAGGTTTGGAAAGTGATACCACATATTGATGTCCTTGACTAGCCTTGACTACTTTGATGGTATCTGTGGGTTGTTGTGGAGCCCAGTTTTGATTTTTAGTCTACCAGACATCTCTACTTTTGAAGCTCTGCTTACTAGATATGTCCCTATGGATCTCCGAGGACTCGTGCACTCACTACTACTGTTGGTTCAAAGGGCACTTAGCACCTTGTGTCCTATCCTTTAGATGGTCCTCTGACAAGATGCTCCAACAGCCTGCAATTTACACCTTTCCAAATGACCGATTTTCAAGAATCCAACTCAGAAATTTAAATTATTTACAGAAACTACCCACAACCAACCAAGCAGGGAGAGGTAAATAAAGGCGCCTATGCATTCCCACTCCTCTGCCATTAAACCGAGTGTCTCTTATCTTGCTGATGGATTTTGATGCTGGTTATAATGCAGCAACTCCCAGAGACAACATTTTAAAGCCTTAAAACCAAGAGAAAACAAGGGATTGGGTAAGAGTCAACAAATCTGTCCTCATTTTTTTCCTCCTTATTTTATTTATCTGAGTGGTCTAGCTCTTTTCTCCAATCTGATGAATAGGTTTTCCCTTTGAAGAACGATTATGCATTCTCTGCCTTTTTTCATTTTCATGCGGGTAGGTGAAGAGGGTGGTGGTGAATCATGTGTGTGCTTAGGTGTCGAGAGTATCCACAATATATACAAGGGAATGACAGAAAGAGGGCTTTAAAATTTAACCTCCTATGACAGTGTTCCACAACCATAGAAATATCCCAATTTAAGACAGCTTTTGACATGTGAGGCAGTATGTTACATGCCCTCGGGGAATCAGAGATGTGCAAGGCATACCGGACCCTCCAGGTACACTATGGGCCATAAGCAATTCAAAAGAGTGGGAAAAAACTTATCTTTTTCAAAATGGAAATTTTTTATTACTAAAGTATTCACCATTGTCAAAATTAACAAAAATTAGAAATGTATTTAATAATGACAGCAATATCTCCACTTCCCCATCTCTAATCCCAGAGATAGATACTAGCAAGCATTTTGTTGTAGCCTTTCAGAATTTCTATGTATGTAGAAGCATGCATGCATTGTTATGTAATGGGATCTATTATCCATTCTGTTCTCTAACTTGCATAGGAACATATAGATATATCTTATCCTCATTTCACTTTTCATTGGCTGCATAATATCCCATTGTCTGCGTGTAATATAATGTCCTTAGTGATGGATATTTTAGTTCTCAGAGGTTTTAATTTTACTCCGTTAGAAACAGTCTTGGAGTCAGCATTCTTGTTCATTTATTTTTGTGCACTTGCTGAACTTGCTTCAGTTTGGGGAGACGAGTGAATATTTCAGAGAAAAAGGTAGAACAGCATGAGTGAGGGTGGAAAAGTATAAGGTATATTCAGATATCTATAAACAGACCTTTTGGTTGAAGTATATATTGTATGGTTTCAATCTTGGGTAATTGACTTAGAATTAAGGAGTTAATATGAACAGGAGGTTTGCAGGGGAACATAAGGTTGGGTTTAGACATTTTGAGTTTGCAGTGATGCCTTGATACCTAAGAAGAAATACCCAGCATCTATCTGGGTATAGAGGTTGTGGGTGGAGAGGAGCTGCCAGAGTGAAGGGCACTGGACTTTCCAGGAAGAGCTGGGAAATCTAAGACACATGAAAGAGACATGGTGAAGGATGATTCAACAGGGTTTGGTGACTTACTGGATGTGAAGAAAGTCAACGCAGTGCAGACACAATTTCCTCATCTAAAAAATGGGGATAACAATTCCCACAGTCCAAGGTTATTATGAGTGTTGAGTGAAATAATGAGTAAACTTCCATTAAGTACAAGTTCCTACTCTATTATGATTTCACTTAGTTGTGGATATTCTCTGTCATTCTCCAAATAATGGTCTTTCAAACAGGGCTTTTTGAGTGGCTAGTTTATAGAATGAAGAGGGTAGATTACAATGACCTTTTCAGGCAGCAAATGTGAAGTCACCTAAGGGAGTTGGCTGTTTTCTCTCAGTGATTCAGTGGAAACCTAAGAGTTACCACCAAAGATGTAAATCTGGTCTAAATACTTCGAGGTACTTTCACATCTGTGGTTGCTGAGTTAGATTTTCCCATTTATCTAATTCAATCCATCCCCACCCCCAGCACAGAATTATAAAGAATTGTTTTTGCTTTTAGAGAGGAAAGGAAGGATGGGAAGACACACTCCAAATATTTAGTTAGTTTCAAAAGTATATGTTATTCAAAGTACCTTCAAGTACTAGGTTTCTTAAAATAAGAAACTCTATCATCTTGCTCAGCTGTGTTCCATTTGGCAGGCACCCTGAACAATAACCATCTACTTTAAGTGCATAACATTCAGTTTATTTGCAGGGAAAGAATAACAGCCGGAGAGATGGGCAGCTAAATTCTAGGCTCAGCTCTCCATCTAACAGGAATTTCTCTGGGCCTCAGTTTTCTCCTCAGTAAACATGAGATCTTTGTGTTCCTTATTTGTAGGATATCACAACCTATGGTCACAAACTCCTTGTAAGGTTGATGGGACAGACTCATACGGCCTGTTTTGCAAATTTGGAAATGGAAGCCAAAACAGGTGAGTGATTTTGCTAAACAGACTGTGATTCCTCAGTTATGAGACCAGAACCAATGTCTGCCAGCTGGTAATCTTAGCTTCTGAAAGCTAATACCTGAGTGTGGCTGGGAGAGAGGAAGAAGTTCAGGCGTCTGACTTCCTCATGTGGGAAATCACCTTCTACCCCTTGGCAGTCCCTGTGCCCAGGCAGACCACTCTCAGCTCTTCTCTTCCCACTTCCTCTTCACACCCTTGTTCTAGCCAGAACGAACTGCTTAAGTTCTTCTCGTGAGCCACTCTCCATCTCACCTCCTAGTCTTTGCATGAGTTTTTGTTTTGCTTGGAAAACTCTTTTCCTCCTTAAGCCTTTTCCCTACTTACTGCGACTCCTTCTTCAGGCTTCTGTTTAACCATTGCTTCTTCCAGGTGGCTTTCCTAGACCCCTCCTTAAAAGTTGGATTAGAGGCATTTTTTCAGAACTCCATAGCATCCTGTTCTTCCTCGATTACTATGATAATGGCATTTACCACTCCTAATGGTAATGTGCATTTTTACTCATATTGCAGATGAAAAATAATAGTCCCCAAATGGCAGTGGCGTAAACAAGATAAAGGTTTATTTTTCTTTCATGTAACATGAAGTTTGCAGATAGAATGGCTACAGCGGCTGTGGTAGCTTTATGGTCCACAGGAACCCAAGTCCTTAGGACTTATTGCTCCTGTATCCTTAGAATTGCCTCATGGTCACAAGATGATTGTTGGAGTACAAGCCATTACACCCATGAAAGAAGTGGGAACAAGAGGGACTTCTTAGCAGATGTGTCAGTCCCCTTTCAGAAACTTTCCTTTGAGTGCTACCAAAAAGCATCTACTTGACTATCCATAGGTGGTAAATATAATCTTTTAGTGCCCTGAAAAAAAACTGGGTGCTTTTGGTAAGGCAAGTGCCAGTCTGTGAGGAGATAAGTGCAGAAATGGAAGCATTTAGCAACTTGTAGAGCAATTTGACATTGATGATATCAGTCTAAAATGGACAGGAAGGAAAACAACAACTGGCCTTTCAGCACGAGAGTTTGAGGAGCCCTATTTGTCACAGTTCATCTGTCTTCCCATGAGCCTGAAAGCCTCAGGAGGGAAAGTAAGCTTTTCCCCCTGTCCTATTCACAGGTCCTAGTACAATGTCTTATGAAGAGGTGACTAATGACCCTTTGAGGGAGATCAGCACTAAAGCCACGTGTCACCACCTGGATCTTGCTCAGCTCCTCTTCTCTGATGGATTATAATCTCTGTCCTCTTGTTTTCCCTCACAATCTCCTTTCTCTGCTCTTCTCCTGCCCTCCTGTCATTGGCAACCTGGTTCCTCTTTCTCTCCCACCCCCTGAATGTGAGGACTCTCTGGGCTTTAGCCTTGAGTGATCTGCTTCTCTCTTTCTACCTCTTCTCTCCCAGAGAACTTCAGCAGCTTTAAAGCTCCTGCAGGAGGAGTCCCAGGTCCCTGGCCCCCAGCCTGGACTCTCTTCTGGCCTCAGATGTTTTTCAGCAGCTTGCTGGAATGGGTCCATACTGAATCTCTCTCCTTCCCTAAGTCAGGCTGATACCCTGATGTTCCCATTCCTAGGAAGGGAACCACAGACCCAGGCTTGAACAAGAAGAGCTCTATTATTGTTTCTGTTACTCTCCTGCTCTTCTTCTTTTCCTTCTTCTTCCTCTTACCCTTTCTTTTCATAATTATTACTTGTTTTAGTCTGTTAATCTGCCAGATGTAGATACTGTGAAATGGGTCAGCTTTTTAACAATGGGAATTTATTAACTTACAAGCTTACAGTTTTGAGGCTGAGTAAAATGTCCAAATTAAGGCATCCTCAGGCAATTCTTTCTCCCAGAAGACCAGCTGCCAGTAGTCCTGGACTCCTCTGTCACATGGCAAGGCATATGGCGGTATCTGTTGCTCTCCTTTCTCTTCTGAGTTTCTTTGCCTTCAGCCTTTTGATTCCATGGCTTTCCCTTCTCTCTCTCTCTGAGTTATATTCTCTTATAAAGGACTCCAGAAAGAAGATTAAGACCCACCCTGGGCCATGCCTTAACCAAAGTAACCTCATCAAAAGGCCCTTCTTATAGTAGATTTACACCTACAGGGATGTATTAGCTTTTAAAATGTACTCTTCTGGAGTCCATATAGCTTCAAACCATCACATTACTTAATAGCAATTTCAGTTGCTCTGCGATAGAGTTCAGGATGTTTATTAGGGAGGGCCTTTTGGATCAATCCCTGTGGAAGAGAGGGGAAGAACAGGGTTGGGCAAAGGGAGGTATGAGTCATGAAGCATACCCAACGGCAGCCTCCCTGGAGTTAGAATGGCCCTTCAGGGTAGTCCCAGGTTGGGCCTAGATGGCCACACCAAGGGTGACCAGCTGAACCAGTGTACCTGGGTCTGAGGATTTCTCAGGACACAGGGCATTCAGTGATAAGATCAGGGGCACCCTGGGAAAACTGGGGTGGTTAGTCAGCTTTATACTTCTGCATCAATCTGTCTTGAGAGGTGGGTGAGGTAGAGGCTTCCTCCATCCAAGACTGATAATATCAGGTGTAACTGGGACATTTCCTTTCCTAAGGATGAAGAGAGAAAAATCTAAAACTGATTTAATAACCTTTAGAGGCTTCCCATTGTGAAAAAATTTTATAGGAGAGTGATGGACTTTTTCTCGTGTTCTCCTTTCAGAAACCTTTGTTATATTAAGGCTACATGTCCTTGCATAGCTTGACATCCCCAGGCTCCCTGACCTGATACCAATTCCAGAATTGTTTGCTATAGACAGTCAGTCTCTGCTCTGCCTGTGAAGGGGCCTCTTGGCATGCTCCTCTCTTTGCCTTTGCTCACAGGAGCCCCATGTGGAACATCCCCACCCCACCCCGCCAACTGCTCAGATTTGCCCATACTCAAGACCCAGCCCCTAGCAACCTTGTTGAACCTCACTAGGTTCTGTGGGTCACTCTTCCTGGAGGCATGCCAGGCTCCCTACCCTTATACCTGGCCAAGAGGGATCCCTATTCTGAAGCTCTGGGGTGGTGGACATGGTCTTGTTTGTAAAACTACATTGGTTTTTGTAAAGGGGTAGGGGTTCTGTTTGTGATACTTCCTTCCTCAAGGATGCACCCTTGATCACTGTGGGCCATTGTTCTCTAATTAGTGGAAGGCCCATCTGCTGTGCACCCACTCCCAGGCCTATTTGGGACCGATCAGGCCTTCTCAGGACTTCACAATCAATGGCTCCAAAACAGGTAGTTTTTTTTTTTTTTTTCCTGAAGTCCAATGAAACCAGTTTTGCCTATGAACTTGGTATGTAAATCCTGTTTAATTGCCATGTTAGCACCTGATTTTCCTTCCCTCTCTTGTTTTCTCAGCTCATTCTACCTTCTACTCTTTTATCCTTCCTTTCCCTGATAGTGTCCTTTTACCCACATCTCCTCCTTTTCTCCAAACCCCTATTGCCCCGCCTGGGGAATGCCCCTCCTCTGTGTTCCCCATACACTGCCTGGTCGTTGCCTGTTGATCTGCCCCCACCCAGTGGTCTGAGGGCAGCTTGCGCACAGATGTGGTGCTTCTTTCTTGGTGCCCAGCATCTGGCAGAGGACCCGCCTCCTAGCAGACACTTAGGACAGTTTATTGAGCCTGTACATCTTTGACTTCCTCCTCTGCTCCTCTCTTTCTCCCTCTTTCTCTTCTTTCTCCTATCCTCCTCTCATTTCATTCACCTGCCGTAATGGAAGATTCCTAAAGGTGACTGGGAGAGGAAGAGCTAAAGGTACATCACCACAGTCAGGAATTCCTACATTCCAAGAGGCCTTCTAGGGTAATTAGGAATCATTTCCTTGTATGGCAATATCACCTGCTCCAGGTACTCCCCAACGTGCCCCCCAAGGCCCAGGTGACTTTAAGAAGATGAAAAATGTTTGTGTACTTCTGTGGACTGGAGGTTTTGGGGCTCACTTGTAGGCAGAGGCACTGCTTGATCCAAATGGTGTGGAAGGAAGCCCGGACCATCTGACAGCTGCAGGTCTCTCCAGGAGATGGCATCCCTAGGCAGGCATCCTTTGCTTTAATTTTCTATCTTGACCAAAATTTGGAATTTTTACACTCTTTCAAAATAGATACAGCTTTTTTTTTTTTGTCCACAGCTTTATCATGTTTCCAACTGTTATAACTTTCTTTTCTCCCTTCTAGGATTTTGGAATATAGCATTGGTACAATCGGGGACTGGCGGGGGAGGGGGGTCTTCTCCTCAATACCACACTTATATTTAGAGATAAGTAATATTTTTCCCAAATAAAAATTGGCATGAGTAACTGCCAGGACAACCCCCTACATCATTAAAGATCAGAAAGAAACCTCAAGTCCTATCTCGTATCCTGGCTGGTTACAATCAGAAACCCTGGGGCTTTGTCATTGTTATTTATAATAATGGTAGTTGCTGACATTGCTGAGGCATGTGACAGTGTGTCTCCATATAGAATCTTGAGTCTTATGTCAACTCTCATGAGGCCAGTTGTAGTCACATCCATTGCAGGCGAGTGAATGGAGGCTCCAAGGTATCATGGAACTTTCCCACAGTACCACAGCCTGGAAGCACCACCTAAAGCTCAAACTCAAACCTTCTGTTGCTAAATACCTTGCTTTTCCCATTGTGCCATATTGTCCGTGTATGAATGACATTCCAGAGTGATTAGCCTCACAGGAGTTGGCCTGGCTGGGGTTCCCTCTCACTTACTGGTGCATGCCACTGTCCTGGCTGACAATGTGGGAGGCCTCCCCTGATGGAGCCTGCTCTTCCTGGGCCAGAAAACCTGTTCTTTGGTCAAAGATGTGCAAAGACCTGAGCTTTCCTGTTCCAGCATCAATAAAAGCTACCAGATACCTACATAAGATCACCTTAAAATTGTTCAAGTCTCCTCTTCCTGATATCTGTGCATATTTTCTCTTCCTCTGGGCCTCTCCTCTCCACTCTTCCTTCTCTCTCCTGCCCTATGACTGTACTGAAGCCCATTAATATCTGTTGTCTTGGTCAAAAATATGTGCAGTTACTCTCCTGTCCCAACTCTTGCTGAAAGAGAATCTGGTTAATTAACATTGATTACAATCCACCAACTGCAAGTAAAAATCAATTGCTGAGGTCCCTAATTTGAATGCGCCTATTTCTCCTTATCTCTTGTGAGAAAGAAAGAGACAGAGAGTGTGAGAAGGGGAAGAGGGTGAGAGGAGAGAGAATATTTTTTAAGCAGTCCAATTTCCAGGGTCCCTGGTGAGGGGCATTAGTGATATACTGGTCCTTAGATCTTGCCCACTCTCCTTCAGTGTGACCATTTTTCAGCATGACGTCTAATTGCTGCAAATAGTCATTGTGTACATTTGGGTCTTGCTCACAGCTCCTTTCTTTATTGAGAGAAGAGTGATGGTATTGATTCTGGATGGCCAGGGAGAATACGACGGAATATTAGTGAGGAGTGGAGAGAACACAGTACATAAACTTTTATGACACCATGTCAAGCTGGATTGTGAAGACATAAATGAAAAGGACAACACAGCCTGTAATTACCACAAGCCCACATCTTCCATCTACTTAGGAAGACAACCCAGGCTGGTTTGGGCAAATCATGGTAGAGGATGAATTGTCCAGCTCACAAGAATGTGGGCCCGTAGTTGTTGCTCCTCATTGTTGAGAAAGAACATATGGGTAGTAGTAAAAGGCATTCTTTGTGGGTTGCATTGGATTACATCTATTTTTCAGGGATGATGTAAGGATTAAATAAGATAATGTGTGCAGGCATTTGCATGACTCATGGAAAATAAATGGCTCTCAGCAACTAGTAGATATTGCCATCATTATTTGTTTTTTTGATTCAACAAATATTGATAGAGTGCTTGCTGTGAGCCAGTACGGTGTTAGATGCTGGGGATATAGTCATGTTCCAGCCTCATGAATATCTCAGTTCTGTGGGTGACACAGACATTAATAAAATAATGGTCCAAATAAATACAAAAATGCTCCCGAGGCAGGCTCTGGGAAGGAAGCACATGATACTATATGAGTGACTCATCAGGGAATTTCTGTTGTTCTGCTTCTTGGATAATTTACATTTATTTGTTTATCCTCTGTCTTCCCACTATAATGCAAGTTCCCTGAGGGCAGGGACTTGGTCTGTTTGATCCACTGTTCTATTTCCAGTGGCTCAAATAGTGAATGACACATAACAGACACTCAATAAATATTGGCTCAATGAATGACTAGCCACCTGCCTAGGGTACAGAGGTAGAATTAGTACCTAACTTTTATGTGCTTATAGTGTAATGTAATACAGAAGAAATACATGATATTTTAAGACTCCATGGAATTATTTGCAGGCTTAGCTACCAAATCAGAGTTAAATGTATATCTTGAAACCCCTATTTACCTAGACACTAAAATCACATACCAGCCTAGGGTGAACTCTTCACAATGATATGTTTGACAAAGGGATGATTTTTACTTCTGGGTCAAGTCAATTAAGAAAAAGGTGTCCTTCTTCCATCTTCTAATTCCTCACCCATTGGCTGAATGCTGATGCTCAGGGTAACCTTGTAAGTCTCATTGAGCCTGGTTTCTAAATGACTGTGTGAAACAAACCCACCCACCCCAACACCCTCAGACATAGAACTACCTGGGACACTATGTGAATGAGAAGTAAACATCTATTGAGTCTAAGGCATTATACATTTGGGGTCAATTTGTTACAAATACTAGCTTACCCTAACAGAGGTAGGTAACAGGAGAAGGGTCAGGCAGAAACCAGAAGGCTTTCTTGGCAGAGGAAACAACTAAAATGAAGACTCAGAGGCAAGAAAGCAGATTGTGTTCAATCTCTTACATTGTTGGTAGGAGTGTAAAATGATACAACCACTATAGCAAAGTTTGACAGTTTCTTACAATGCTAAAAATACACTTACACTATAGCCCTGCAGCTCTACTCTTAGGTATTTACACAAAAGAAATGGAAACATATGTTAACACAAAGATTTGTGCTAGAGTGCTTATAGCAGTTTTATTCGTAATAGCCAACAATCCAAGTGCCTAGCAAGAGGTGAATGGATAAAAACATTGTGGCTTATTCATAATATGGAATACCATTCAGCAATAAAAAAACAATGAATTACTGATACACCTAACAGCATGTATGAATATCAAAAATAGTAGATTGAGTGAAAGCAGCTAGACCCAAAAGAATATATACTGTATGATTCCTTTATATAAAATTCAAGAAAGGCAAACTAATCTATGTTGATAGAAATTAGAACAATGTTTGCCTGTGGGGGTGAGGATTGATGGGAAGGGGACATGAGGAAATGTTCTGGAATATGGAAATGTTGAGGAGTGGTTATATGGTATATCAAAACTCATCAGATTTTAAACTTAAGATCTGTGCATTGTGCTGTATATAAATTTTACTTTAATAGAAACAAAGAAAAAGAACGTGCTCAGGGAAAAAAATGAATGGACAATTTTTATTAGAGTGTGGGGTTCTTGAGGGAGCCATAAGGTGAAATACAATAGCATATAAGAGTGGCACAGAGTTTGGGACATTTAATGCCAAAGGAGTTGGGGTTTTATTACCTAAACACCTGGGGGCCATGCGAGGTCAGGGAAGAAACGAGCTCAAGTCCAAGTGTTTGGAATGTAAATTGTGGCAGTGTGGAGGTAAGAATGGAGTAGGAAGACTCATTTTGTTAGGGGCTATGGCCCCTGCAAGTTACTCATAGGCTGGAATTTCCCCATCCACATAAGCAAAGGCAGCCCACAGGGGCTGCTGGGGATGTAGAGGCTGCGTTTGCCAAAGGTCAAACCATGAAACAAACAGTTTCTTTCATACAGAAAATATTTTAATCCCTGTGACTCTATAGTAAGATCAGGCCACATGTTATTATTGGAAATGACTTCTATTATTAGTTACGATTACTACTTTTGGACTGTCGAATGCCAAGGCTTGGGAGGAGCTGGGCAGAACTCAGAGAAAGAAATGGTCTGTGAATTTTGCATTTTCCAGAGCTCAGCAGACAGTCACTCAGCCTTGTGGCTACTCATTTTCTGCTTATCCACTCACACCTTGGCTGTTCTTCAGTCTGCGTCAGGAGCACCAGGAACCTGGCAGCAGCTCTGGACAGTGGTGCCCAGGAAGGCGCCTGCTGATTGGGGCATGTGGGGAAGGCGAGGGAACTGCTTCTCTGGAAAGCAGTGATGGTGGAGCAGGGCGAACGGTCCCCCAGCCCCACTACTGAGCAGCCAAATGTGCTGGGAAGCGTGACTCCACACCGTCTGAGTTAGCATGCAGGTTAACCTCTGATTAACTGAGGGCCCAGAAAAGATGTAAGAACTACCAAGCCTGCTTAGAAAACTCTTGTTTATGAAGCCAAACATTGAGTAGATCTCTTCTGAGTGTTTGCTCTGCGTCGGGCACTGGGACACAGAAGTGAAAAAGACAGATGAGGCCCCGCCGCCATTTAGTATCACCCGGCAGCATTTCCATGTCCTGTATTTTCCAAGACAGTCCTGAATTTGTGTTTTTTCCCTTTCAACAAAGATGATTCATTAAATGTCAAGCCACATGTGATCTTATTTTAATAATTTTGTCAGATTTTTCTTTTAAACAGATCCAGTAGCTAGAACAAATCTCTTGTCAGTCTACAACTGGATCTTATGAGTAGTAGTAGTAATTATTGTATGTACAGAGCAGGTGCTCAATAAATGCTTAAAATATTGCCTGACCTAAGTCACATGAGACTCTCTGAGAGTTAAAATCAGGCAGCTGTTTCCCATGGTGCTTCTCACCCTGGCTGTGAACCCCTAGGATCTCCTATCCAACTGCAGGCTGCAAGCATTCAGCAATTTCATGGTGATAAGAGTTCCTACTGAACTGCTGCAATGTTTGCAATCCCATGGTGGTGGGTGTCTCTCGATGGCCATAGGGGGCCCTCATTTAGTCTGCCAGCTGTTGTGAATGTGCAATACTGTTCAGGTTAAGAGTTCTTCAGAGGATCCTTTCCCTGCCCCAAACAGCAGTGGATTGGACACAATGAATTAGTTGTGGAAGCAGCAAATGGTCAGACTTCCTTCCAGACTTCCCTGGAGGTGGTTGATTACCAAAGGTAACTGGCTTTCACTGGCAGAGAGAACTGTTTCCCACTATGAGCAAATCTGTGGACTTCAGAACCCTTACTACACATGGACCTTTGTCAAAAAGAATCAATGAAACACAGTAAAAACCTTTAGAGTCAGAGAGGACTTCATTTGAATCTTGGCTCTTCCATTTACTATTTATGTGTAATGAGGATCTAATCCTTTAACCTCCAAGTTTTCTAGTCAATAAATGGAGATAATAATGGTGACCACTTGTATTAGTCAGAATAATTAATGGTAGACACCATAAAAAATACCTTAAGTCTCGTTATCTTAACATAAGAAAAATGTATTTCTTACTCCTGCAAAAGTCTAACATGTATGGTTTTGGTTAACTACTCTCCTGAGTAGCTCTTCCATGGTAAGTGATTCAGAGACTAGAACTCCTGCTAATGTATGTCTCTCATCTTCTAGGGACCTGGAGTCCTATGTTTCCAGCCTTGGAGGAGCCAAGGGAGATGACAGAGATAGAGATAGGGAGATAGAGAGATAGATATTGATTTTCTAGATCTCGTGGGTCAAAGCAATGCAATTTCTAGTGCTAGACCTGGAAGTGGTGTATATCATTTCTGTCCACATTTTATGGGCCAGAATTCATGGTGGCAGCAGTGGTGTCTGCTGGAAATGTCTTTCAGTTGTATACCTAAGAGGGAGAGGAAAGCTGAATATTAGAAATCATAAGGCACCCAAACACCCTACTGCATGTTAGGGATGCTGTGATGAGTCAAATGACCTGATAAAGACGGGGTCTTTAGCTCACTGTTGAGCAAAATATAGGTGCAAGTGGATTTCAACTATAATTATATTCTGCTAAGTATAGAGGCCCAGCCACTTTGTCAGTGATATTTGCTTAGCTGGCTTTATCTGAGCTTATGTTTTTTTATCATGAAAGAGAAAGGGTAACCAAGGGGCTAATGAATATGGAAACCAAATGGAAAGGAGAGAAGGACATTGCAATGCAAAACTGGAGACCCTAGGCTAGTCCCAGCTCTGCTACTAGCAAATTGCATGAATCTAGAAAGCCACTTTACTTCTCTGGGCCTCTTTCTCCATCTCTAAATGGAGAGTTAGCCCAGAGAGAAAATCTGAGGGTTCCTTCCAGTAGCATGCTTGCTTATAAGAGCCAATTTAAAATTTCCTGGAATGTTGCAAGCTGGTTATTAAACAAGGGCATTAAAAATTAAATAATATACATTTACAGTTAAATAAATTCTATTTTTAAAAAAGTAATAAATATCCAAAGCTCTCAACACTTCCTAACTATTTGACTACATTTTACTCTTATCTATGTCCTTGAGGATATTTACATCTACAGTATCTGTATGTTAGTAATACTATATAATGGTGTTCTACAGTGCATCTCCTCCCAACTCTGAATTTGGGGACATCATATTATTGTCTAGATCTATGAAGATTCTGAGATTTTATCCTACTTGCAAACTAACAAATTAGTCTGCCACAATTTCATGGATGTTGGCAGAAAACATGAATCTCCAGGGTCAGAGATAAAGGACTTATTACTTACACCACAGCAAACAGCAGGAGCTTCATGGTTTTGCTAATTTCCCTTGCTACTTCCACCACCTCTCTCCCCTAACCTTACTGGGTCCCACAAGGGAAATATGACACAGCCCAGGTGGATCCTGTGTGTGCAGTGGGTTCTGTCACAACAGACGAACCCCAACCTTAGGAAGTCGTCTATTTTTTATAATGGGCTGCAAGCAATCCGACCCAACATTTGCCCCACAGAGAAGGATTATTTTTATTATACTAGACCACAAACAAACCCACCCTCTGCTCCAAAAGGATATACCATCAGTATCTTCCAAGGTGTTCACTATACCAACATCATTAAAAAGATAGTCCAGAACAAAAGCTGTCAGTACCTCTGTTAATAAGATGTGCAGAAATGCAAGAGGACAATGAAAATGAACAATTGTTTCCCAACAGTTTGTAGCTTGAAATTGGCTATGGTGGGAGTATTTACACCATAGAAATTGACCAATGCTACATATCAGGCTTTTCTTCCCTAGAGAACTGGTTGTTAAACATTTTCAAGAACATCATTAGTCCCCTCCAGCTCTGTTATATTGGCATCTCTGGGGTTAGACTCTCCTCAAATCTCTTGTGTCAGATGATGCTTGAGAAGTGAAGTTCCTATTTCCAGGCCATTCCAAAGGACAAAGAGTGGTCTCTACCAGGATTCAAATCCAGTTCTGTCAACCTCTAGAGGCTCTGTACCTTTCAGTAAAGCACACTTTCTCTCAGTGACTAGTCCAGAGCTTTACCCATGGTGGGAAACATGACGTCTCACATTCTCAAAATAGGGAACAACATCTGGGTAGGTAAGAGGCTCTCTCCACCTGCTCTCCCTAATACTGCCTCAAAGTACTTCCCCATTCTTGACCTCTTTCCCAACTGTCCTTCAAGATACCAGAATTGAGAGATTTTGAGGAGCTTAGGTAGGCTTGGCTAAAAGAGGATCTCCTTTACAGCATCCCCCTTATAGAAGAGCTTTCTTCTAAGAATGATTAGTAATCATGCACAGCATGCACCTACCCACATGCCATGTTTCCTAATATTAACTTTTCCTATTTTCACCATTTTCTTTTCTGAGACCTCTGGGAAACATTAACAGGACTTTTCTGCTATCCAAGATTTGCAGGAGAATGCAGACCGGCCCAGAGTGGTGTAAGTGATGCCTGGAAAGATGTGATAGAATTTGCTACTGGAACCCCCTGTTTTCTTACCTGCAGTGAACATTTGTCATCATTCCCCAAAATAGTGCAGAGAGAATAAAGGCTTCTCTGCATCTCTAGGCTAGTCTTGGCATGGGTCTGTTTGCACTGAAAGATTGGGCTGGGCAGAGGAGGCAGGGGTTATTTTCCCTCATCATTCCAGTGGGGAAAAGGCACAGTTCAGTGCAACTCTGTTTTTAAAACACAAGGGAGAGGATGTGGCTTAAGAGGTTGAGCGCCCACCTTCCACATGGTAGGTCCCAGGTTTGGCTCCCAGTGCCTCCTGAAAACACAAAAACAAACAGCAAGCAAAGCAAATGAACAAACCAACTCGGGGAAGCCGATGTGGCTCAGTGGTTGAGCGCCAGCTTCCCACATACGAGGTCCCAGGTTCAATCCATGGCCCCGGTACCTCAAACAAAAAACAAAAAACAAAAAACAAAAACCAGTAGGAACACCCCCCACTTCCACCACCACCCAATTTACAATCAGACCTTCCCCAGACTCTGGAACACAACCTCACACAGCCACAAGCTCCAAACAGCAGTGGATGAATGGCAAAGCCTGAAATGATGTCAACGGCTTGTGCTGAGGCCAAGGAAAATATGCGGGGGCCCTCTATGGCTTCATCCCTGTGCTTGTTGCAATGCAGCTGCGAGTAATAAGTTTTCCTTCTGAGCAGACAGTCAGTACATCTGAATTTGATTCTGAACCTCTATACTCTTCCCAGACCTGTTTCCCCTGCTGCCCACCTCCTTGAAGAACCAGATTTCTCAAAGAAACTCAGAAAGGGGCATGGGGTGGAAGGTGGGGTGGCCAGAGCTGGTGGCAATTTAGAAATTTATTTGTGGAAGGCTTTATTAAGGTCCCCAAGTCGTGGCAATAGTTGTGGAGGAGGGAAGAATTAGCAGGCAGTGCGAAGGGGGTTGGAGTATAAGAGATGGAATTCCGTAGCCAAAGGGATACTGAGAGTTGAGACAGCGGTTTTGATCATTCAAGGCCTTATGCCTATTTTCTCCTGATTTATCGAGGCTTTTGCATTTTGTTTTGTATTTTGAAGGAGGAGAGGCTTGAATTGCCCAAAATCATTGTTCCAGGCTTCTTCTTTATTCTACCCATGGAAACATAGACCAAAGGTCTCTGAGAACCCAGTTCATCCTTCAGGCTACTTGTTGGTGGAGCCATCTCCATGGCCAATAAGTCTGCTTTTGATTCTGAATCACACAGATGCAGTCCCAGTGGAATATCTTAAGTACCCAAGCAGTGCATTTTATGGATCAAATGACAAGTCGGTGGAAGCAGTTTTATTTGTCTGAGTCCAGCAGGGCTCTAGAGCCTGGGAGAGGGAGTAGTTAAACATAACTCTCAGGTTGCCTCCTCCTCCTCCCAGCTGTCTCCCTCTCCCTGACCCTCTCAAAATTGCTCCAGCCAAAGGAAGTTTGGAGAAAGTAGGGCCTGTGTGGCCTGACAAGATGATGGGACGCAGGGCCTCTCCTCCACACTGACCGCTGGGGCTGGGCTGGGCGTGACTGTTGATCCTCGGGAATGCTGCCTCTCCCCCTTATGCTCCGACCCCACCACCACCACCACTTTAATTTTACGATTGTGTTTATACAGTAAACATACTTTGGAAAAAGTAAAGCTCTCCCATGGCTGCTGGCCATACCACCTTGTGACTGCACAAGCGAGGTAGGGCTGGGCCTTATTGCTGGGTGCTGGGGAGTCCTCTTGAGAAGACTGGGGTGCTCTGAGACAGTGGAGCTCATGACTCATGTCCTGGCATCCCCTGTTCTGAGTCACTTGCCCCTGTGGGAAGGAGACAGGTTCAAATCTCCTGAGGAAGGGTTAAAGCTGAGCCCCAAAGCCAGAGGCTCAGGCCATGTTTGAACCTGTAATGTCCATTCTCTTTTACCAAGGATGAAAATAACCTAAAAGCTACCAGCTTCCAAGAACATAGTGAGTGTTCCCAGACTTTAGCTGTCATTGTTATTATTAATGTGCTACCAGGCACTGTCTTGGTGCTTTGTGTATAATTTTTCTAATCCTTACACTGGCCCAGCAAGTATGGTATGATTATCCCCATTTTACAGATTCAGCTCAGAGATATAAAGTAACTTACTCAAAATCACATAGTTAGGCAGTTCTAGAGGCTGTCTAACTTCAAAGTCTAAGCTCTTTACTTGAGAGCCCATGGCTGCCCAATTCTATTCCCCTTTCCTATTTCGTCTCTCTTTAGATCAGGGGTTTTTAACCAGGGGTCAACATATCCCCAAGAGGTCCATGGAAAGATTTCAGGGGGTCTGTGAGCCTGAATGAAAAATTTAAAAAAACCATTATTCTTGTGGAGACGTGTTGGTGCGGGTGTGGTATATTTATTAAATAATACACAGTATAGTGTGGAGTTAGTAAAGGCTCTGTAGTTTTCACCTGACTGGGAAAGGGGTCTGTGGAAGAAAAACGGTTAAGAACCCCTGCTTTAGATGGACTGAACAGGGATCAATCACAGTAACTCTAGATCCTCAGGGTCCACCGGCCCTTGGCCTCTTCTTTGAGAGAAACTGCCTCTTTGCTTCTCCTTCCCCTCAGCCTGTGCACTGGCCTTTGGGACTCTTCAAAGAACCCTTGGCATATTTCTGAGAGACAGAGCTGTGAAAAGGATGGCCCTTTGGCCTGCTGCCCTTCCCATGCTCCTTGTGGAATTGTTGGAACTATCACTCAAGGGTGGGGTTGGCTTGCACCTCAGTGTTGCCTCCCAGGAGCAGCCTCCCACAGAGCTCACGTATCTCCACGTCCTTACCACCTACACTGCGTGGTGAGGTCCACATGACTTTGGGAAACTTGGCAGAATGAGCTCCAACAGCTGTGGAGCAAGGGGAGTTGGCCAGGAAAGGGGAAGAGGTCATGCAACCAGGCCCTGAGGAGTGGGTCTGAGAAGAGAAGAGCATGCAGGGCAGTTGCCCACCCAGAGTCCAGCCAGGATCCCTGAAAGCTGCAGCCATGTCAGCCAATGGATTTCCAGGGTCAGTGTATCTCCAAGAAGCTACAGAAAGAGAGTAGCCTTTGACTTCAAGATCTGTGGGAAGGAAAAGCCCCTCTCACCTGCAGGAGGCTCTTCAGCCCTATCTTACTCTTCATGGTATGGGCTTAAGTTTGGCCAAGCAAATGAAGCCTGTGTGTGTGTGATTGTGGGTGCATGTGCGTGAAGGTCATCACTCCTCCCAGAACTCAAGTCGCCCATGCCTGGAGTGTGGCCAACAAGAACTTAAGGTAGAACCTGTGACAATGTTTGGTGGGAATGACAGGGCATCTGCATAGAGCCATAGTGGAATAAAAGAATGACTGCACGAATGAATCAAGGGATGAACAAATAAATAAATAAGATGGGAGATCTATGTTGGGCTATTATTCTGGTCTTTCCTCTCCTTTCTCTTTCTCTCTGAATGCAAATTCCACCAGCTTCCTAGAGAGCCCTGTCTTCTAATTTCTGACGAACAAAAATTGGACCAAGCTCTCAGCCATCCTCAGATACAACATCAGGGTCATGGCCAGGGTGAATACCACCTCTACACCATATTTTAGGAAGTCTGTGGAGACCACTGAGCTGAGAACCAGGAAACCTATCTTTCTTTTCCAACTCGATCCTCAGGTAACTGTGTGACCTTAATGAATTCTCTTCTCTGGGCATTAGAAGCTGCCTTGTCAAAGTTGGGGTGCCCTTTAATCAGCTGGAGCCTTTCAAATGTGGTAGTTGGTAAGTGGTCTTTGAAGGTGCCCACAGGCATCACACACTTGGCCTCCAGTGCAGGACCCCCCGTGACCCAGAGTCACAGACTCTTTAGAGGCCACAGTTGAATTTTCAAGTGCCTGACGTTAGCACCTATATCGTCCAGCTCATGGAAATGAGGTAAAGGAGGGAGCCTGACAGGGTGGCTTCTAGTCCTGGGGACAACCCAATCCTTGGAACCATAATCAGGGCGGGTCGGGAGAGGAATGGAGATTCGAGGTGATGCCCTGGGCTGGGCGTGAGTTACAGAGAAGCAAGGAGCACTGAAAGCAGGAGGAAGGGCAGGGAGGGAGGAAGTAGCCACAGGCTTGGGACAGAGATCATGAGGTCACTGTTGTGGGCTTTTTGGTGCTGCGGGGCTCCCCCTGGCTCCCGCTGTCCGCCTGCAATAGCCACCCCAGGGAGGAAGGGGGGAGAGGAGGGCAAGCCGGGGAGTTCTGTCCTGTGTCAGTGGCTCCATACTGAGATGATGATTCAGATGATTTAGTGATGATAACAGAGTCAAAGAGACTCTGGAGGAAAAGCATAGCTTACCAAAAAGCCTCACTGGGAGTTTGGGTCAAAGAGGGAAACGGGGTCTAAAAGAAGAAAGGCCAAGAGAAAACATCTGCAGGCTCGGCTGCGGCGGCGGGGAGGGGAAAGCCGGCATCCCACCAGTGCAGCTGCCCAGGAACCTGAGCTGCGGAGCACCTCCCTGTTGAGGGCAGGGGGGCGGCCAGGCGGCAGAGGGAGGGCTAGGGGAGTGCCAAGGGGTGGACCCAGCCTCGTGCTCCCCAAGAGCAAAAGATTTCAGGCCCACTGCACTTCCAGTGCTGGCAGCTACTTAAATTGTCTGCTGAAGGGCAACAGGCAGGTCTCCTATTCTCCCTGACTCTAGTCTCCTAGTAGCCTGCCAACGGGCACCTGCAATTCCATCATGAAAGCTTTATCCTTAGGGGAATTAATGACAGTATAAGGAAACTTTTACTGAACACATACTGTGCCAGGAACTGTGCTCAGTCCTTTATACGTACATCAGTTTTTAAATCTTGATGACAACTCCCTGAAGTGGTCACAAGTATAATCCCCACTTGCAAGGGAAGAATTACTAAAATGACAAAAATAACACAGCTAGTAAGTGACAAGGCCAGGATTCAGACTCAGGATTATTATGTTCTCAACCACTGCACTCACTGCCTTCCTGGTTTTAGTCCCAGAGACCCTTTTAAAAACCCATACCCTTGGTAGGGCAGCATGTTAAATAATGATCAGTGAATCTCTTGCTCATTTTATGGTTCAGATATTTTGGAAGTACCGATGATAAGCCAGGCATGTGAGTGAATCAGTCTGGTGGATCAACTTTTGCCCCCTGGGTCAGCAGTTTTCCAGCTTCCTCATCTCTGGCACCAGCTTCTGACTGGCGTTGGTGGGTGTGCCCAGCATGAGCGGCAGTGTCCAGCGCACGTGTTGCCTCTCTGCCCTTTTATACTACATCGCAGAAGAACTTACATTCTAAGATCAGAGCCTCTTTGAGACTCTTCCCAGAATTTCCTTGACTCATGAATTCCCAAAGGTTATCAAATTAGACAGAGACCTCCACTTTCCCAAACCAGTCGTGGTGTCCTGTGATGGGTGGGGTCCCAGGGATCGGAAGCCAGGGTGCACGTCAGCCTCCAGGGGACCAGACCTCCCCCCCCCACCCGCTTCACGGGAGCCAAGGTCCCATCACTGTCCTGCCTGTGCTGGGAAACGGGGACGTCCTTTTAGCTTAGGTCAAAGGAAAAGAGAGAAAAGGAAGAGAAATTTAAATTCCTGTGAAAAACCCTGAGAAATTGTGAGTCTGAATTGTGGAGTAAAAAATTTTTCCAGCTTCAGGCCCCCTAGAGAAGGGTGAAAAAACCTATGAATATGAGGCAAGAAAGTTCTTTTCGATTCTGTGTCCCTTCTGCCAGCAGGCTATGCACCCAGCTCTATTTCTCCAGTTGGTCTCTAGAACTCTGCCTTCTCTGCCTCCACCTTCTTCTGTACTGGGCTGGATGAAAAGGGTCAGTAAAATGGCTACTGTCATCCCTATTAGCCAAGGTCCCTCAGACTGTACAGAAGCCTGGACACATGGCTTGGGCCACCATAGATTGTGATTCTGTAGTGTTGCAGATCAAATGTCAAGGACCCACTAATTGTGGAGACACCCACACTATCTCCGTTGCGGAAGAAATTTGCCTAGTAAATTTCCTCTCCACTGAGTGATAGGGAAGGAAGTGGAGGGAAGCCAGCCAGCTTTGACGTAAAGCCCCACCTGCTGCAGGAGTTTACTCGGTTTCCCCTCTTCAGGCACCAGTGACCAGGCCTTATTCAGCATTTGCCTCCTGGTGGTGCCACAGATTGGCTGAGTGAAGAGGAGAAAGGCAGACAGATGTTGCTTCTCAGGTTTTGAAGTTTTAGGAGCCACTGGCTCCAAAAGATTCAAATACCACTGGTATTTCTCACCTTGAACCAAGATGGTCCCATTTGAAGGGGACAGTATCTCCTTATGGTCAGAATGTGAAATCAGAGATGGTGCTGGCTTCTCAAAGTTGCTACTTAGATCTGAGTAGGTTAAATGATTGGATCACCTTCTGTATAGAAACCTGGGTTCTTATTTCCTCTATCAGAGAACTGATTAAATAGCATTTTATCCCAACACTTCCTGTGATCACCAGATCTGCTCTCCAGGGAGCACTGCTTATGAACAAGACAAACATAAGCAGAGTTGTGCCATGGCAACCAGCTGTCTATGCTGGAATTATAACAAAAAAAATTTACAAGGGAAATTATTTTATACTCACATATGTTTATTTTATACTCACATATGATTATGCCTTGAGTGGTGACAACATGAAAGAGCTTTTTGTCATGTGAAGATCCATTACAGAAGTTAGTTACATGGACTGTATCAGAGGAAAATGCAAAGAAAGAAGAGTCTTTCAGAGAAAGTATTTCTAAAGAAGAAAGTCATAGGAGCAGGAAAGTTGACACATGGTCCAGGGCCACTAAATGTGCCAGCCCCACAATGCATGGATTACATCAGGAGGACAGCAGAAAACTCATATTTCCATTGGTATCTGAAAAAGAAGGCTATTCTCTAGCTAGTGCATATTTGTTAGGACCCTCCCTCTTTTCTTCCTTCCTTCTGCCTCCTACCTTAGTTTCCCTTATGAAAATAGAATAATATTTATAATTATGCATGCAAGAGGAAGCAAAATCACTTAGAATCGGTCTTGGAATTCATGCTTGAACCTCCATGCTACAGGACCAGCTCACTGGTCTTGGAATATGTTGGTTTGGATTCTCGTTGTGTGTGTTTCTGAGAATGAGAATTTTAGAGTTAAACTGATCACTTAGAAAGTTATCTAGTCCAATCCTCTTTGCTTTTAACAAAGGAGGAAACCAAGGCCCTGAGAATTTAAGATTTTTTACAAATTATAACATAGATAAGACTAGTGTTAAAATCTGAGATAGAAAAAGTGGTGCTGGTTGGAACTGCAGACTGGTAGAAGGCCTTCTTCACCCTAGCAGAGCAAAATGATTTCTTACAGGTCACCCCAGCCCCATGAACTCACCTCCTTTCATGGGCTACTTCTCCCCCACTGCCCCCTCTCTCTGTCTCTCCAGAGTCATGCTCTAAAAATTAATGAGCTGGAGGTCTTTTGTCTTCTGTCAACGACCGCAAGGGTATGCCTATGTTGGGCAGAATATCTCGCAAGGTTCTTGGTGGCAGAAGAAAAACTTTAACTTGGAGAGGCTACAGATATTTTTAGCCTTCCTTTGAAAGGATATTGAAGCCAACCCAAACTGGTAAGAAGCCAAAATATCAGAGAAGGCTCACCCTTGGCTAATGCTCAGCATGGGAGACACTGTAAATGTGGCTATTACTCTGTGTCATCGTTTTTTGAAGCTGAAAATTATTAGTTATAGTATTGAGGATGGGGAGGCTAGGAGAGGGCTACAAATTCTCTTCTTCTCCTGGGAACCCAAGAATCCCCCCTAATGTTCTCAAGCCCATATGGAATAATCCTTGGCTTCCTGGTTCTTTTCACCTTCTTATAGTATTCCCATGAGATTCTGATAGAAAAGGGTAGTCATACAAAAGTAAGAATCCATTTGAATCATCAAACATGCAGGGTGATCGTCCTGATTTGAAATGGAAATCCACTGTAATCTTAATCATGAAGAATGGCATAACCAGCTCTCTTTTCCACACTGCAGCAAGCGAAGTCTTTTCAAACCATATGGCAGATGATGTCATCCTCCTATTCAAAGCCTTCCAATTGTTCCCTTCACACTCAGAACAAAATTCAAAGTCCTCACTGTGACATACACAGTCCTGCATGACCTGGGCCCTGCCGACCTCCACAGTGTCACTTCCTACCATTCCCTGTCCTTCACTCTGTTCTAGCCACACTGTAATCATTTTCTCTCTAACATACAAAACAGCTCCTGCCTCAGGGCCTTTGCGCTTGCTCTTTCCTCTTCCTGGAATGCTTTCTGCACAGTTAGCCATATGTCTAACTCTCTTGGTTCATTCAAACCTCTGCTCAAACAGGCCTTCTGTGACCACCCTATAGCCCCCATTCATCATTCTCCATTCCTTCATCGTGCTTTGCCTCTTTTTAAATAACACCAATATGTTCATTCATTATTTATTTTCAGTCTCCTTCATTCAAATATAAATACCATGAGGCTACTAGCTTTGTCTGTATTCTTGACTAGTACTCAGCACATGGTAGGCATTCAATAAATATTTGTAGAATAAATGAATGAATGCCTTCATTGTTAGTGTCCGTGTATTTTTATCTCACACTCTACATATACATATATGTACACATACATACATGTTTGTTTTTCTGAGAAAGCACACACACATCACACATATACTAAACCCAAAAAATTTAGACAAGAGGTCATTTCAAATTCATTAAAAATTAATTGAGCATCCTCTTAGTGCAAAGCCCTCTCCCCGGTGCAGGGGCATGAGGAAAGTCATAGAAAAATGAGTAAGAATGGTCTTTGCCCTCCAAGAAAAAACCCTTTTCTATTGAATCTTAATTAAATCTGTTTCACTTATTGGAACTGTAACAAAAATTTACATGGGAAATTATTTTACACTCACATATGTTCTGAAACTTTACTTTGTTTTTTAAGCATGATACTTTAGATTTTTTTTTCTTCTTTTTTATGCCATTGTGTCTTTTGGATTATAATTACTCTTTTACATTGAGCTGCAATTTTGGAATCCTTGATGAGGAATAATCCCAGGACTGAAATCACACAATTAATTCTTCAAAACAAGATTAAGAAACTCTGCATTCTGGATGGAAGACCCTGTCTGGTGATTAGTTGCCTGGAAGAGCTTGTTATGAGCCAAATAGAAGGAGCTGTCATCCTGTTGATGGTTTCCAGGGACTAAGGCTCCAGGACCTGCAGTAATTTCATTTGTCATCATTGCAAAACCCCATGGTCACGTGAGCTGCCACGGCCTGCAGCAGAGGAGGCTCATTGCCAACTGTCCCTAGGAATCAGAACACAGGGTAGACAAGGCAACTGCTAGAAATGAATTATTTCTAGCAGTTATAATATCATCATCATGAAAAATAGAGGTTGCTTTACTTGTAATAATTTTCCAAATCTAGGTAAAACTTTTAGTGTTGAAGATACCCTTAGACATCGTGAAGATAACTACCTCCCTTGTCATTGTGAGAACAGGCTCTGAGCATGATTTGATCAGATGTGGTAGCAAAACCAGACCAGGAGAAGGAGAAATAAGTGCGACTGGGCAGTTCGTCCCACCAGGGGCTGGGTGGGAGCTGGAGAACCTTCACATGGGTGGAGAGGCAGCAAGACAGGCTGGGGAACAGCATCCCGTTGGGATAAAAGCACAAGAAATATTGAGTTAAGCAACAGCACCAGTGGAAAGTGGGGAGAATAATTACTCCAACAGGCAGGCAGGGCTGCACTGCTATTTTGGAAGTGCCTCGGCTAATAACTGGGATAAAAGGAAGACTCATCCCAGGGAAGGGGATTAGCAAGAGCTGAAAATAGTACAAGGACTTTACATTAGTCAGGACAGGCTAGGTTATGTTATGGTGACACCCTCCCCCCCCCCCCCCGCAAAGCTCAGTGATTTAAAACCAGAAAGGTTTGCTTCTTGCTCATACTACATGTGCATTGCAAGGGTCTCAGCTCAGCATTGTCACTCAAGGACCCAGGCTGACTGTTGCCAATTGCCCTGCCTGAGGAAAGAAAGCTCGGGGGGTGGGGGTGGGGGGCGACTTGCATCTGTAATTAAAGACTCAAGCCCAGGAGTGATACCCATAAATTCCACTCACAATTGATAGCCAGAACTAGTTTGGATCCAGAAAATGCAATCCATCAGGTACCTGGAAGGGAGAAGAACCAGAAACACTGGGTCAATAGCAGTAATGACTACCACCAGCCCCCACTGGTCTTAGGGGATATTCAAGCCCTAATGAGAAGAATGTGTCCAACCAGAGCCCAAGATCCAGAGGGGTGGGGGAGCATGAGGAAGATAATCTGGAAGATGAGAAATAAGGGGAACCAAGACTTGAGACCAAGCCAACATGGTAAAGGCAGGACGCAGGAAAGTAACAGAAAGGCATGCTGCAGCTCAGGCTGCCCCTGAGAACTGGTTCTGGAAGGCAGATCATAATTTCAGCTCCATCCTCTCCCAGTGATGGAACTGAGGCCAGGGACATACTCCGTCATGCCACTCTGGTTGGCTGCAGGACCTGAAGGAGGGGCCCGTCAGAAGGGACCCTCCCTACCTGTGAGGAAGGAGGGATGGGAATGGCTGGGGAGGGGAGGCAAGGGCTGACACCTGGCTCTTGAATTCCTCTGACTTAGAGAAATGCATGTATTTTATTTTCAAGGAATGTCATTGTGAGCCTCAAACACCCACAGGAATAGATATAAGGAAGACTTTTCTAAAGCTTTTGAAATTCCTGGATGGGCTCCTAAGGGAGGTGGAGGAGTTTTGTTTGCTTGAGACTCTAACCCAGTGTTCCACAGAGTGTAGTTCAAGACCACCTGCATAGGAATCCCAGGGGCACTTGTCAAACAAGCAGTTCTCTGGGTTTCGCCCCAGACTTGCTGAATCAGAACTTCTGGGGATGGAGCCCAGAAATTTGCATCTTTGACAAAGTTCCCCTGAAGCACACTAAATTGCAGAATCATTGCCTTAAAAAGGGTGGGGGGAGATTGTTATTGTTGTAGCACAGGTTGGGCATTCATGGAAATATGGAAACAGTGAAGGAAGTGTTCTCTTCCTATGATCTGATACTACAGGGCAGCAGTTTAAAGATTCTGATGGGTATCACTAATTATTCCTGTTTTTGTTCTGGTTCATGACTTTATCTGGCTCCCACCTCTAAAAATGTCTCAACTTTCCCCAGCATTTGCCAGAGTCTGAGCTACCAGTTGCTGCGATGGGAAAGACAGGTGGCTGGGCCTATGGGGAACGGGGATCTGCTCTCCACAGGAGACAATTACATGCTCTGAAAAGGACAACCATGGACTGTCCTAGGCAACAGAGGGGAACTCTTGTCAGCATTTTGAAAAGCTGGCGCCATGCTTGAAAGGGGCTGACTGGAGCCACTGATGGGTCTGGCTGAAAAACAATTGCTTATGAGGGGGATCAGTGTCAACTTTGAAGTGAGCCATGCTCGAATTAGCACTAGCGTGGTAACAAGCAGAATGAGCAGGGCTGAAATGACACGGTGAGTCAGGAAAGAGGCCTGTGCTTAAGGGAAGGGCTCTTTCAATAGGAAATAAGTGCATAAGACTTGGCTGAGAAGCCTCTGGCTCCTTGTTTGTCTGGCTTAAAAAAAAAACAAAAACCTTGTAGAAAGCTCACATTTAGCTTAGTAGCGTGTTCTCTGACTTGAGTTGCACATGTAACATTCATATTTCCATGGCAGAAGTAACCTGTCCTTTCTGGATTGTTGTCCTGGGTCCATAATTCATGTATTGTGTGTTTACAAGAGTCATTTCAGCTCTAGTTGCTCCAGAGTTTCCAAAGGCTGGATGTCATGCCTTACCTGATGACACATGGATGGATGGATGGATGGATGGATGGATGGATGGATGGATGGATGGAT
>JAKSZT010053764.1:5297692-5377922 GCA_026826555.1 Tolypeutes matacus | reverse complement strand
GATGGATGGATGGATGGATGGATGGATGGATGGATGGATGGATGGATAGATGGATGGATAAATATAAAGAGAAAATGAACGATGGCTGCTGTACCTTGAGAACTTGGGTCCATTTCCCCCTCCTCTTTAAGGATCATCTCCCTCTAATATATTAGCAGAAAGTGACAGCATTATTGGTGATGGTGATGGTGATGGTGATGGTGATGGTGATGGCGATGGTGGTGGAGTAAAGCTGGGCAAGTGGTGTTATCTTACGTCGGCTTTGTCATCAGTTACCCACCTCCCGACCTCTGTTCTCATTGCTTCTCCCCATTGCTTTTAGCTCTGCCATGAGTCCCAGCACTTAACTTCCGGCCTCAGCTCTGAACTCACGGACTTCAGATTCCCTCAGGGGAAGTTGCTCCCTTCTTTTCACAAAGTCCCCCCAAGGGTCTTTTTAAAGGTCAAAGTACATTCTTGAACCAGATCTTCTCTTCCTCCTGAACTCTGTGTGGATGGTGGGGAAGGTGGCAGGATTCTTCCAATTGTACCTCCGTAAGCCTACACTTTCCTCATGTATAAAATATGGGAATAATATGCTCCTTAAGGATAAAAATACCATTTCTAAAAGGTCTAACTCAATGGCTGTCACACTGAGAATCCTTAATGTGTATCAGTTCCTTTCTCTGATATTTAAGTGGACATTATTTTTATATATTTTTATTATTCATCTTCTTACTCCCCCAGATGCCAAGCCTGGCAAAAACATCAGCATGAGGTACATATTCTGGAATTTGATTGGACTATTTTTATTAATATTACAAGTGATTGTATTGTGATATTCACTTCCTATTTTGAAGCAGAATTGATTCAGGCTCTTATATCAGTTACATTACGGATGTCACAAACAGCAGGATTATTATTCTCTCTGTAGCATCCAAAAACAAATAGCCATACTTGTCTTAATTTAAGGGTGAATTGCCTTTCTCTCTTCAGTGGCAAGAGCATTCCTTAACAGAGCCCAAAGTCACAGCTGGATATGTTGCCTGGTTTGGACATGGAACCAGGAGTTCATCGCCAACTTTCTGGATATATATAGGGTAGTCATGAAGCATTTCTTCACCCTGTCCTCTCCATCTGTAAAATGGGGACAATGTTCATTATCTGATGGTCCTTTCTAAGTTGTGTTGTAAATATGAATAGAAGAAGTCCCTTCAAACATTTCCAATTCCTCAAAAGAAATAGTTGCTGTAGTAACCCAGGGCATTAGTTCATGTTTCACTTCATTTTGGAAATTTTTTTTCCCAAAAAATAGTTTTTGTATGGGGGAAAATGAAGACATCACCTTAAAATCACCCATTTAAGTAACGTCGGCAACTTACATGCAGATCAGGAATCACTTCCGGAAGGTACCTGGTGCATGCCGTAAGAGTAACTTGCAGCAAAGAAAAAGCTTAGCACAGCTCCTCACTGCTCAGCCATCTGGCGAGCCCTCCCTCCCCACCAGCCTTCTGTTGGCTCACCTGGTGGAGCGCCTGCTCGGGGACAGCAGGGGGCAGGTTTGCAGCTTGGAAGCCATGCTAGGGCTGCAGCAGCAAGCGCAGCAATCCAGCCACGAGACTGGAGAGCCCATTAATTGGCTAATTTTGCTTATAATATTTGGTCACTGCTTGGCAGGCCCAGCTGCCTCTTGGGTGATATTTACTTAGGCTCATTTGGAGAACTGGCCTGGCTTGGAATTATTGTTTGGATGGCTTGATGACATTGTCTAATGGCTCCAGTTTAAGGCAAACTCTGATTTTTTCCTTTACACCACTCCTTTAATCTAGATCAGTTCTTCTGAGCCTAGTACATCTGGCCAAGCTAGTTCGGAGGTGAATTTCGGCAAGTCCCCCGAAGCCTCTTCTCTTCCAGAACTTCAGCCTCTCTCATTTCAGGGGAAGCAAGATGGGAATTCAGGCTGGGAATTGTGAGTAAACCACACTACACCTTGGGTATCTTCTTTAGACTAGATCCTTTGAACAAATGTGTCTTACACAAAGGAAGTCTTGAGTCCCTAAGTCATTCCTCTTTCTGACACCAAAGGAAATAAAGTTCCCAGATGTCTACTACAGTCTGGACTTAAGCATTTTCTTCTGAGTCTTGTGTGTGTGTGTGTTCCTAAGATATTTTTGGTTCTTTGTGAAAATTTACTAGAAACTGCTGAACAAAGATCAACCCCTGCCTCCAACCTCTATTTAAGTTTTTAGTTCAGTTATCCCAAGCTTTAAAAAAAATTATTTAGGATTTTGTCTTTCAACTTTCTCACAGGACTTAGAAACATGCTCTTTTCAACCCTGCTTCATCCTAACACCTCACCTCCAAATTCTTCCTCCATTAGACCCAAAAAGGGATCAGGTCTCCTACTCTCTATTTAAAAATCTTAAAGAACTTTTTAAACTTATAACCCTCCCTTTCCTCCCAAGAAAATGGCATCATCACTCTCTCTATCTCTTCTTATTCTTGTGCTAGAAACGCCTTTTTCAAAATTTCCCAGTTTGTTGAGCTCCCTCTTTTATTTGTCAAAGAATCCCATTTCCTCCGGAATGACCATTTTGCTTACCAGCAGTAGGTTGGTGACTTACCTCAGCACCCAATGCACATATGCCATTCATCCTTCCAGCTCCCTCAGCATTCAAGTAAAGAAGATTGTTTCATTCTTCTGCTTGCCCAATGTCTGTACTTTGGAAGCATGCTTCTTATCCCCACAGGTTTTCAGTGTGGAAAACCTCATTGTCAGACCCTCTCTTCACCTAACTTTGTCCACTCATGCATATGTCTCCAGGTACTTCATCTTCTTGGATGATGATGATGAGCTCTGGATTACAAATGGCAAAATAAGGTGCTGTTAGATCCTCCAGAACAAATGAATGGCAGGATAAGACACAGCTTTAATCTTCCAATGCATGCGTTATTTGGACATAGTCTCTAGAACCCTCATTTCATCCACCAAGTACATGCAAACAAGAGAGGGCCCATTCTTTTAGACTATGTTCTCTTCTAGTTCTTCTACCATTTAGTGGACATTCTACAAATTTATTTAATGAAAATGAAAAATCCACATTACAAAGACCAACATTGAGTCTTTAACTAATTTCTAAACTTCAAATAGGTTCTCAGAATGTGAATTGTTTTGCTTAGTTAATAGTCAGTTACGGTTCTTTTCAAGGGTAAGATAGAGTCGCTGAAACTCAATTCCTTTTGAACTTTTCCTTGCTAGTGAGATTGTGAATCTGTGACTGGAGCGTACGTGTGTGTGTGTGTGTGTGCATGTGTCTTTGTTGGTTTTCTGGTGAGATGAGCAAAATGTAAGCATCTTGGAGGAAATATTCTTAGTTAAATTTGAAGCAAAGAGCCCTTCCCTGAGCTCAAGTTTCACTGAAAACCAAAAGCATGGTCCAAATTCAGCAAAAGGCTGATTTGCGGTTGTGACCCTTGAGAACAGGGCTGGGCACATTTCATAGCTCAGGATTGGTTTCTGGGGGAGCCAGGGTCAGTTTGTGGGGGAGTATCTGTGTCCAATTAAGACTTAGTGTGCCAGGAGAGCTTACTCCTGATCTCATGAGCAATTCAGGGGTCCTCTAAAGAGAAACTGCACACGCGTGCACACACAGGCACAGATAGACAGAAACTTTGTCTGGCTTTTGTAAGGTTTGGATGTGAGGCGCTGTTCCAACTACATTTCTCTTTGATGCTTTCAGGTTCAGAGTACTGTACCTAAAAAAATAGTAAATTTTCTGTGGTAAGAAATCCAGAATACCGAAACAAAGGAGAGTATGTTACATCCAACACATTTTTATTCCTCTAACTAGGCCCCTCTGGGAAGAAGGGTGATAATCACTAGAGCTCACTTTGGAATTCTAACTTTAAAGAAACATTTCCAAAATATAAATAATTTGCAAACACTAGAGCTGGAAAATTCTGTTGTGGCTTCCCAATGATTAAACACAGACCAACACTCATGCACACTTCGCTCCCTGAGAATCTTTTTAAATAAAAACAATTATATCTGCCTACGCATCTTGTCACCAATCAAATCACTGCTTTGTGCGAAAGCAAGACCAATGCAGGCATGCATTCCTTGTGCAGAGAGAAAGCATAAGTGAACTATTTTGATATTTTTGATTTTGAGATAGCCTATTCCTTCTAACAAACTATTAGAGAGAGAGAGAGAGAGAGAGAGAGAGAGAGAGAGAGAGAGAGAGAGAGAGAGAGACTATGAAAGGGCAGAGTTAAATGGCCATTCTAGTTCTACAAAACTCCGACGTAGTTACATACACTTCCCACGTTTGTGGCTAGATGATGGCAGGAAAGAATTAGGCAGTTGCTTTTTATTTCTTTGAAACACTTGATAAGTAATACAACAACAAAATAAAACAAAACAAACATCCAGTGGGAAAGGAAATGTAAAATTGTTTCCAGGTAGCAGTTTGGTAAGGAATAAAACAAGAGCAACATCTTTCTCCCTTGTTCTTATCAGTATTTTCCTTTTTATTTTGGCTCGAAGGTTAGTTCTCTACATCTAGTATGACAGAGAGCAAGAAGACTGACATGGTCGACACCTTAAAGGAACTTTTCAGTTACATGGTAGTTTAGAAGAGCTTTCTCTATACTAGAGAGAAAGTTAGAAAAATGTGCGTGCGTGTATATGTGTATGTGTGAGTGTGTGTTTTGTGTGTGTATTTAAAAACAAAAGTCCTGCATGTCTGGAAATAATTGAGACCCCACATGATATATAAATCAATGAAAGAAAATGCATAAACAATCCAGATAGCAACTGAGAAACAGATTAATGTAAAATAATATAATTCTGTGACACGTTGGCATTAGCCTTCTTTTTAGGTAATGAAAACACATATTTTATAGTCTGGTTTCTAGGACATTCCCTTTAAAATGTCTTCAAAAACATTATCTTATCTCTGGCACACTCCTGCCTTAACCCTTAGTCTGATGTCTCTGGGATAATGACAATGAATGCTCATGAGATCCAGAAAGCAATATGTTAACCATACAGTGTTCAAAACTGTTCATTGGATGCACTTTTCTTCAGCGGCACTGGCATGTGCATAGTCTATGGCATAGAAGCAGAATGGACGGTGGGGCCTTTATGTTGTATGATAATGCAGCCCTTTGAAACGTTGCTGGCGGACTCTCTCTCCACATCATGTCACACAGGACAAGAAATGGGACAGGCCCCTCTCTGCTTCTCGATTCATCGACCTGCCGTACAATACAACAAACCAGCTTTTTCAAGGCCCCCTGAATGAAGGCCTGTGCCTGCAAGGGAAATTTAATTGGATTTCTTTATGGGTTGCAACAATCCAATGAAAAATTATGTAAGAATGGCATGATTCAGTTTCAGCATGCACTTGTATAATCATAATTTTTTTTATTTATAGCAAGAATTCTTTAAAAAAAAATAATAAGAATTTTTAAATGAAAACACCCTGCAACAGCACTTTTCAGCTCAGCTAGACCAAGCATCCCAACTTTATCCACAGCAGCCTATGTTGTGTGGATGTTTGTGTCATTGTCCCAACTTAGAAAATGGTTTTAAATGCACAGACTGCTAAGCATTCAGAGAGGAATCAGAGGCTTTCAAAAGCACTTGGTTTGGCTTTCTGGAAGAATAATGTCATCTTTAGCAATGTCCACTGCTTTGAACGACTGCATTTTACCCATCCTGCATAGTAGAAAAATGTCCCATCATTCCAAGCATTCTTTGGAACATCTGTACGCCATTTGAAGATTAAGTCCTCTGTAGCTTTTTGACAGCTCCAATTTGGTTGATACAGCATTGAAGATGATTTTGTCTCTTAGAAAGTGGACAAGGGGCTAAAACTTCTTTCTTGATATTCCTTTGCTAAGAGCAAGGAATACTATTTCCATGGTTCCAGGTGTCCTTTCGGGCCACTCAGGTAGCATATGGAGTTAAAAGGAGCATCTTGCACCCACTTCCATCCACAAATAACCATGCAGTTGAAATACAAGGTGGCAGGTAACTTAGGTTTATCTCTTTTGTGACCTCAGCTACCCTTCTTTCATTCGTCCTCCTATATTCATCATTGCACACACTAGTCCTGCTACCTGAAATGAATCTTCTTCACCTCATTCAACTGGAAAACTCATACTCATCCTTCAAGAAAGGGTTCAGATGTCACCTCCTCTGAAAGGCCACTTACAAGCCCTGACCCCATGTGAAAGTAAGTTCCTGATCTGTGTTCCCATAGCCCGTGGCACACACCTCTCCATTGTAGTGCACAGCACATTACTGTAACTGTCTATAACTCGGGTACCCACCTACCAGAGAGCGAGCTTCTAGAATACAAGGACCATTGGCCATATTTAACATTGCATCCTCTGCATTTAATACGGTGCCTGGCAGCTAACAGGCATTTAACATAGATGAAGATAAAATGTAGGTAGCCCTCACATATGCGTACCCAGAAAAAAAAAAAAAAAAATCTATGTTTTCCAAAGCAGTAATATTAAATGAAGGATTTTATGCTCCTGAATCAGGACTCCAACCTGAATTTCTATAGAAATGACTAAAAGCAT
Organism: Tolypeutes matacus; assembly: GCA_026826555.1. Lineage (NCBI taxonomy): Eukaryota > Metazoa > Chordata > Mammalia > Cingulata > Chlamyphoridae > Tolypeutes > Tolypeutes matacus. The sequence goes on along the minus strand of JAKSZT010053764.1, from coordinate 5,371,346 downwards.
CATATACATTCAAGTACAAATGATATGCCTAAAACTGTGCAGTGCAAAGCTTTTAAATACATATAGAAATTGGTTGAACAGGGCAACTCAGTAGCCAATCACTTGGTATTTGTATGATGTCTCATAATAATGATCACATCTGACATTAGTATGTGCTTTGCAGTTTTCAAAGTCCTTCTACATTCTCGTTCTTGTATTTATCCAGCAAATATTGACAGAAAGCCTGCCATGTTCTAATCTAAGCACATTGTTCTAAGGAGTGTCTTAGCCTGAGATTCAACAATTGAGCAAAATAGGCCTCAGGGAGCTTACAGTCTAGGGGAGGAGACAGATTTTAAACAAATCATGGCACAGCCAATTATAATCACAGACAATGAAGTGCTGCAAATGAAAGAAACAATACCAGGAAACTGTCTGTGACATTTTATTTCACCCACGCTTCACAGCTTTGTGAGGATTGCACACAAGTATCCATCACATGTGTCACAGTTAAACCAGAATGAACAAAGTTGAAAAGGGTTATTAGCAAGCAGGGAAACAAGGTAAGGATCCATTTCTTCTGCTTCCAAGTAGAGCTGCTTGAGCTACCAGCCGGGGGCACTCTGGAACGTTCCTGACTGAGGTGGAGCTAAGAGGTCCCAGCTTTGCAAATGGAAGGGACCTGGAGGCCAAAAAACAAGCCCTTATATATATATATGTATTTGTGTGAATGTGTTTGTGCCGGGGGGTGCAGGGGTAGCCAGTGTGCATGATGCCTTGTAGCTGCCTGTTTTTGAAATGATAGAAGCCACCGTTTGTAGCACTTATTACATGCTAAGTATTTACAATATATTAATCTCCATTTTATAGAGGACAAAACTGATGCTTAAAGACAGTAAGAGACCTGCCCAAGAGCACAGAGCTAGAAGGTGACAGGACTGGGATTTGAACCCTGGTCTGTGGCTCTAAAACCTGTGCATGTTGCTGTCACCTACTGTGCCCTCTACCTCCTGTCCTGCAGATTGCATGTTTTGTAAATTTTGTAGTTGTGTCAAAAAAAAGCTTTCCCATCACCTTCACTCTTACACTGGAGTGTAGACCTTAGGGGATGCCAGACAATATGCTGCGTTTAAACTATGAAGGCCTCAGAAATAGGTTTTGGTGACAACGACCCCCCAGCCCTCCCACAGTGCACATACATGCACACACATGTGCACACCCTTGCCTTTAGAGCTCCACTTTCTTGCCACTGAGAAGACACCTCCAATGTGTTTGGGGCCTCTCTGACTTCAATGGGATCCACATGTGTGTATCTGGAGACAACATTTGGCTGGTGGGGAAGAAATGTCAGAATTGTCATTTTCAGTGACCATAGAGAGAAAATGTGATCCAACAGTCTCTTTTTTACCATGGGAAGTAGCTTTGTTGGTAACAGTCCTAATCTTTTTCAGGGGGTGCACAGGGTAACGATGCTTTTTGCCAGGGGTCGTGGGGAAGGGTGGCACAAGGGGGAATCGTTGAGCATGCACGGGAGGAAATGAGATTGCAGGATCTGTAAAACTGCTACGTTCAACCCCGCTCCCAACAGCCCCAGCCCCTCACATTTCAGTCCCTCATAACTTTACGACAAATTCTCATTGTGGGATAAAACTTTCCAAGTTCAGCCTCTGCTCCTTGGAGGCCAGGCTTTTATGGGAAATTTGTGCTAAATCAGCATAGCTATGTTCAAGTCTGGGAAATGCAAGACACAGTGTACTCCCCTCCGCCAACTTGAACGAGACTGCCAGGAGGGAGCATTCCCTGGGTTTGTGGTCTGGGGGCCGTCTCCTGTTTCTAGAAGTTCCAGGCTTGGCTGTGATCATAGCAACGATGAGAAGCACCATCACCAGCTTCAGAGATCCCTGGATCAATGACAGAGCCAGTAAATGGATGATGTCAGAGAGTGGAGACGAATGTGAGAGAGATTGGAAGACACTTATGAACTAACAGCGAGATAACACAGAAAATGTGGATTGCAAGGGAATATTATGGTTCAGAGGGGGAAACTTCCAAATTTGTACAGGAAAAAGTTCTGCTAGAAAGCAACCATCTGTGAGCTGTAGATGTCCCAAGAGCTAATCTCTCAGCTGGGTGAGATTGACACCCATCATACAGAGCCATTGGCATTATCTGCCCTCATTCTTGTCACAAGCCTAGATGGCAGAAATTATTACCCCATTGTACAGATGAAGAAACAGAAGCTTTTTCATTCATTCATTCAATAAATGTTTTGTCTTAGTTTCTTAGGGTTGCTGTAACAAAGTACCACAAATGCAGTGGCTTAAAACAGGAATTTATTCTCTCATAATTTGGGAGGCTAGAAATCTGAGTCAAGCGTGGTCGACAGAACCAGGCTTCCTCCAAATCTGCAGGGTTCTGGTGGTGGCTTGCTGGCCATCCATGGCATTCTTTGGCTTGTGGCATAAATCAGCCTGCTTCTGTCACATGACCATCTTCTCTCTCTTTGCATGTGTCCAAATTTCCTGTCCTTATAAGGACACCAGTCATATTGGATGAGGACTCACCCTAATCCAGTTTGGCCTCATCTTAATCAATACCATCTTCAAAAATCCTATTTCCAAATAGTATCACATTCTTAAGACTGTGGACTAAGACTTAAACAGATCTTTTGGAGGAACACAACTCAATCCATAACAGAGAGATTACCATGGCTATAGTGCAGTGAACAAAATCATGAAATCCTTTTCTCAGGACTTACATTCTAGTGGGGAAGGACAAAGACAGTTTACAAACAAACAACTAGATATATGTCAGCTGGCAATAAGCACAATGAAGAAAAATAATGCAGGAAGTGAGATGATATTGGGTGGCCAGGACAGAGCTCCTAGCCCCTAGAAGGAGTGCCTTGGTGTATTTGCGGATCAGTGGACAACCCAGGGTGGCTGGAGCACAGGGAACAAGGGAGAGCATGATAAAGAGAGCTGGTCAAAGGCAAGATCTCAAAGGGCTTTGTGGACTTTAGGAAGGTTTCAGATTTTGTTGTGAGAGTGAAGGCAAGGCATTGGCAGGTATGTAGCTAGGACCATACACATTCAGCTGCTATCGTAATTTGATAAGATGGGAGTCTATTTCTCTCTCCTATAACATCTAGAGGTAGAAAGTCCAGAGTTGTTAGGGTGGCTTGGCACCTCCCTTCCTTAGAGTGTGGTGGAGGACAATGCTTACCAGCAGGAAGAGGGAAAAGGAAGTGGAAGGGCCTCCTCTTCTTTTGGCACATGGCCTGGAAGTTGCACACATTACTTCTGCTCATGTCCCACTGGCTTCCACATGGGCATACCACCTACCAGGGAGGCTGAAAATGAAGTCTACAGTCAGAACCCAGGTAAAATTTAGATGTTCTGCTATTAAAGGAAGAAGGGAGACTAGATATTGGTGACAACTAGCAGTCAATCACAGAGTCACAATCTGACTTATGTTTTAAAAGGATTCCCCTAAATGTTGCATTGAAAAATCTTCTGGAGGGCCAGGGATGGAAGGAGTGATACTAGATAGGAAGTGATTTAATAGTCCATGCAATAAGTAATGATGGGGCACTGGCAAAGATCACAGGGGTGGAGACGGTGAAGAGCATAGATATTGGATGTAGTTAAAGGTAAAGCTAGAAAAAATTGCTTATGGATAAAATGTGAAGTATGTGTGAGACAGAGAGGAGAAAAAAAGGAGTCAAGGATGACCCCTAAAATTTGGGTCTTGAGTATTAAAAGAATGGACCTACCGTTTACCAAGATGGGGAAGATTGGGAAAGGGCAGGTTTTGGGAGTGAAATTAAGGGTTTGGTTTTAGACATATTGAATTTTAGATGTCTGTCAAACATCCAAGTTGCAATGGCTAGAAGAAAATTATGATCTGATCATACAGTTAAGGAGGGTACATGCCTGGACAAACAAATATCCATTTGTATGTTTAGATAACATTTAAAGCCATGCTCAGAGAGGTAAAGACTTGCTCCAGGTACTCATGTAACTAAGATTCCCAAATCCATGTTTGTCTTTTGATGAAGTCTACACTTTTTCCACTGGGCCATCCAGCAGATCTGACTCTATCACCCTGGAACTGCTGATCTTTTCAGATCCATGTAATTGCCCCTTTTCTCTTTCTATCCTCCCACACCCAATTATAACTTTAATTTATGCATTTATCAGTTCACTTGAGAAAGGAAAACAAAAGTGCTTCAATCCAGGGAAGAGACTGTGCATAGATAGGGCTTTCCTAGGGACCAAAATCCCCAAAAGGTAAACTAAAGGGTAAGAGACGAAGACAGGGCCAACAGGCTAAAAGCTGGTGGAATGGGACCACCAAGGAAAGGAATCGTGCATCGCTGAAGGCGTAAGTCATAGACAAAGCAGTGAGTTAAGGTGGTGGGCTGGGGTGTGGGGAAGTAGAGATCGTTAGGAGAATGGAATGAGAAAAAGTGCAGGAGTTCATGAAATTAAGTGAGGAGCTTCTGGGAGCATATCTTTGAACCCTGGACTAGGGTGGAGCTGGCCTTCATTTCAGAGCTCTGTTGTCTGGTCAGGATGGCTGCTTGCAGGGCCCGTTCGTGGTGGGACCATGAAGAACACCTTTTATAAAGGTGTCATAGAAGATGAGGGGAGACTGAAGCAGAGCTTTGAGATGTTCAATAAACTTTCTTTTATGTTTAGGATCTCTTTGTTTCTCTAAATGTACTTTAGCTGAAAAAAGAACAGCAAGATTCTAGAAGAATGGAGAAAGTTGAAAATGTTATCATTAAACTTTGCTTCTGTGGTTGTTCTTCATCAATTCACTTTCCCAATGACCTGTTTTTTTTGTTTTGTTTTGTTTTGTTTTTTAGTAGGTACTAGGGATTGAACCCAGGACCTCATACCTGGAAGCAGGCGCTCAACCACTTGAGCTACTTCTATTCCCCAATGACTTATTTTTAAGTGACCCTTGAGGTAAAGGAATTATGTCCTGCATTAGAGGACTCTATACATAACTGCAAGAAACTTGGCCCGGGGAAGAAGCATTCATGCAAAAAACATTTCCTTACCTCTAATTGTTCATAATCCTGTGGTAGGCCTCCTGGATTTATCTTACTGATGTTTTTTAGAACTTTAGAAGCATATTACCTGCTATATACCAGTGGGCCTGTTGAAAATGGAGTCATGTCATATACATACATCTTAAAGAAAGTCAACTATACCAATTTAAGGGAGAAAGAGAGAAAGAACTATTAACTATTACTAGCAATTTTGCCCACCATCTGACTCAAAAGGCATATGCTTCTGAATGGGTGTCAGATGAGAGACTGGAATCTACTATTTGAATATGTAGTTTCCTCCTGCTCTCTAATTCCCATGTGCCTTCATATGAGAGCATCTCCCCATGTCAGTGGTGATTCCTATGTTTAAAGATGCCTATTTTTCATATGTCAAGGGGGTAATTTTGGATTTACATTGCTTTTACCTTATAAGTTGACTCCATCATCGTGTAGGAGTTAACTCCATCTGAAGGCTTCTTTCTGGCTGATCTTACTGGTTAGGGGCATTTCCGGCCAGGGCACCATGTCATGATGGGTCGGGACCCTCATTCAGGCACTGTCCTCCATGGCATGGATTGGAGAGGGCACTGCAGGCCTTCTCCACACAGCGAGGGCTTATGAAATGTTTCTTCTCTCATTCAAGTCAAATGTGACTGATGTGAATGACTAGAGATCATCTAAACCTGTCATGTTTAAACTTTTCTTTTTAGGCATAAGATAGTTTTATTCAAAGCAGTCCTATGTGGAACCCATATAGAAAACACATAAAGATGGCACTGGTGGTGTAGTTGCACCTGCTTGGCTTACTCTAGGATGGAGTTATACAAGTCAAATATGTTGGGACCAGGCTGGCAAAGTAGCTGAGGAAGTAGGCTGGAGACAGCTCCAGTGGACTGGAAAGGAGAGCCCAGTCTAAAGAGGCAGCCACCAGGCAGCTTCGGCCCTGCAGGAATGGGGTCCCCATGTTGCCAGATCTTCTTCCACGATAAGTGCAAAGCCGGATTTCTATGTGAAATCTCCTGATTTTGAACTTAGCTGCTAATTCAGTATTTAAGGAACGTAAAACCATTGTACAGAACAAGAAAAACTCATCTGTAGGCTGCCATGAGTTGTTTGATTTTGACTTCTGGCCCAGGTCCCTATGACAGCCCGGAAGGCACGTGCGTGGGAAACGCAGTGTGAAGCCCAAGACCTGGGGCAATCTCTCACTCTTTTAGAGAGGAGCAAACTGAGGCCCAGAAACGTGAAGTGACTTCCCCACAGCCACCTGGCTCATAAGTGGTAGAGTTCAGACGGAGATTCTGGACTTCTGCATCCAGTTTCCACCCCAAGACGCCTTTTCTGGGACCTCAGGACCTCAGCTTCATTTCCCTCCTTAATAAAAAAGAAAGGGCCAACTGGACTCATTTTTATAGAGGCAAATACTTAGTGAGGCTTGGGCTTGGAAAAGAGAGAAAAAAGGGAGTGGAGAGACTAGTCAAACAGAAAGGGAAAGCAATGGAAAAATGCATCAGGACTGTCATCAGAACTACTTAACTGCCAGTTCCTGGCTGAAATTCCATCTGGGCAGCCCTCAGAGAACTGCACATAACAGCTCATCTGCTGTGTTTCCAGGCCTAGGAAATGGGGTGTTCTGTTCTCAAAACTTGGCCTGGTCAGATTAGCCCCTTCCCTGAAAGGTTTCTAACGACTGCCCTAAAATATCACCCCCAACTACTTGTAAAGATGTTTATACTCCCCCTAATCAGAGTCACTCAAGACAAGTCCTTGCCTCTTACAGACTCCAGCTAAAATGGAAAAACTTTCCCTGACTTAGAAAAGAGACAGACTCCATATCACCCATTATCCCAGATTAATTTAGTGGAAAGAGATAAGAAGGGAGTTGACATATGTTGGGAACTTAGCTTCAAAGGGCTCTCTTGTTGAATTCTCACTGCCACACGACAAGTTAGATAGCATTAATCTGAGATTACAGAAGAGGAAATTAAGACTTGTAGTAGATATGTGAACACCTAAAACCACAGAGCTCATTCGTGCCGAGCCAGATCTCAAGCCACATCTGCTTACTCCATCTCCAATTCTCCTTCCAGTTCTACTACGTCACCTCCTGCACCGAGCAGGGCCTTGAAGGACGCACTTCTTCCATCACCCAGTGTTGCATGCGCTAACCATGGGTGCTTTGGCTTGAGAAGAAAATTGGGCGTCACCAGCAAAGTTCCTCTTTCCTATCTCCTGTTCCATGGGAGGAAAGATAATTCTTCCAGCACTTAATTTTTGATCCACAGGTGATCGATTGCATTTAAATATTTGTTTAAGACACTTGGGGAACACTAAGAATTTGGAGGGCCAGGAGCTTGTTGGAGTGCCTACTAGTAGTCAGAGCTACACTTAGTGTCAGGTGCAAATCTAAACACTCCAAAAACTATGCACTATCCTCGCCGCCACCTTATAGGGCAGCTGCCACTCTTATTGCTATTTTACCATGAGACAATGGAAGCAGAGAGCAATTAGTAATTGTGCAGGGTCATGTGGGTCTTGAGGGATAAGCTGGGTGTTGAGCTCTGGCAGTGTGCCTCTCCACCCCCTGCCACCATCCATCTTTAGCACCTACCAAGTGCCAGAATTCTGTGTGTGTTGGGCAGGGATGGGGGGTGGGCTTCCAGCTTGGTGGTTTCCTCTTTATTGATGCACCTTTTACCATACCCCCATGATTTCAGTCCCTTCTATCTACCCCCCAAAAAAGAAAGTAACAAAAGGAAGGGATTGTTGACATTCTGAAGTTAGAAAGGAAAGAGAAACCAAAACAGTCACTGGATGTGACAGAGATTTACAACCAAGAAGTCGGAGGCAGAGTGAGAAAGGTGGCAGAGAAAGGTGAAGAAGAAAAGAGAAAGGAGAGGGGTGAGGGGCCATTTTACCTGTTAGGAAGGGCTGGAAAAAAATCTCCAAACATTAAGTGCAGGTGTTCGAGCCTGCTGAAGGAGCGGTCGATCAAGGAAGGAGGGCCGCCTTTCTCTCTGTGGAATGGGACCCATTCCCCACCTCAGCAGCAGTGGCTTCGCAGACCATTGACACTTTCATTACTGTAGGTAATGTCTAGAAAGAAGTCTTCTTTGTGGTCTTCCTGGTAAAGTTGACCCCCTGTGGCACTGGTAGGTAGAGTGACATTGTTGGCAAAGAAAAACAAGGCAGCCTCAGTGTGGAGGTGAATTTGCTTCTGGATCAAGAAGTAGAACTGACCAACTGTGAGATCGGAAGGCACCAGGAATTTCTTTCTGTCCAGTTCTCCTGTCCCAGCTCTGGGAGCCTTCTCTATTATCACCAGGACCCTGGCCCAGTTATCTTTTGGATTTTCTCACTGAAGAGTGTCACTTCTCAAACAGATGCTCCTCTTTACACACAGACCTCATCCTCCCAGGACCTGGGCAGCACTGGGTTGGACTGAGGGAATCTGGGGTGGGGGTGGGGATAAGGGGTGCTGCAACTGGGAGGGGGGTTTGCAAAGGTAGCTGGTGTGTTACTGAGTTCCCACACAGCCCTGCAAGGAAGGTACAATTGGTTATGAACATTTGTGACCTGACTGGCTCCACCACATACTCACTGTGTTGTTTTGGGACAAGTAACTTAACCTCTCTGTGCCTCAGTCTCCTTATCTATAAAATGGAGCTAATAACAGTTCCAAATCTTGTGGGGTCTCTATGAGTGTGAAAAGAGGAAATATGCACAAGGCATCTAGAACATCATTTTCCCATTTAATAAATGAGAAGAATGAGTGTCAGAGAGATTGTCACTTGCCAAGGATCACACAGCTGGTGAGCACAGGGCCTTGCTGGACAGGAGGGAGAAGGGAGTTGGGGGCTGCTTCTGAAATGAATGTAGTTCACTCTAAAATGATGTAATTTGTACACCAAATGCAGTGGACAGCATCAGCCTCTAATAGGGAAAATATGATTTAATGGTTGGTTTTTAAACTAAACAAATTTACTGTGGTCTCTAAATGAGTCTCATGACAAGACCAAAACATTTCTTTTGCCCCAGATTACCAATATCATATGTTAAGGAGAGAAAACCAGATGGCTGTTAAGCTAATGTCGGTAGAAATATATATAGGTGGTTTTTTTTTATAGCCATTGGCATATAAAATAAGTCATTATTCTAAATAGAAAAATATTGATGATGTCATCGAGGCCTTTGAAAGACACATCAACCTGATCTGATGAACTGGGAAATCAATAGATACTTTCCAAACAAGATGACATGCCTTTTTAATTGGTTGTGTGAGTGTGATATATTGTGTACTGCAAAGGTTCAAAGTTAATTCTCATTGGTTTGGGGGTTTGATTGTTGTTTCTGTATGCAAGCACTTTTTGCATCTGCTTAATATATTATTAATAACAATAATAGTACCTGCTGTGTCTGCTCTCATTCCAACAGGGTATACATTTACTGGTTATGTTTGCCAGCCTCTTTCTAGGATGACGGGCATTTCTACCTACTTCCAGGTGGTCAAGAGATGGTCAGTCTGAGTCTGATCTTCATTTGACACATGAGATGTCAGATGAGGAATATTCCATTTCCCATGGGATATTTTTCAGACACAGATGACTTATCATATAAATCCAACAACTGGGTCGGTGGAATGGGTTACTTTGCACTGGCTTCAAGTGATGCCCAACTGAACTGGGAAAACATGCTGAAACACCTTATTCAAAATGTCTTGAGGCAAGAGTAAGGGAGAGTTTCAGAGTAAGGGAGGTGGTCTCTTGCCACCCCCTTGCACAGTTGCTGCCCAAGAGCTGTGTAATATTTTTCTGATATGCAACTTCTAAGAAGCAGGACCTGGTAAACATTAAAAGAGTTTTTTTTTCCTAAAATGACTTGACATGCTTCCATGTATTTCTTAGTGCCTTTCTTTGATTTCATATTGTTTTGGATAAATTTCCTCTTCGAAAGTGACTGGGAACTTGGGCAAGTCCTGAGAGGCCCACATGAGGGAAAAGGAGTGAGTGGATTCTGAAAATTGCCTAGGAAATCAGAACTGGAAGGAACTTTAGAAATCATTTAGGCAGTCCTCCTCTTTGTAGATGAGGAGGAGTTTCAGCTTACAGCACAGCCCAATAAACGTGTATTGAATACCAAATTAAATATATATTTTTAAATTTTTCCTTAGTTTAATGTTGTTTGGATGAGACACTGGAGAAGAAAAGAACGTAAAATAACTTGAACATCTGTGAAGCTCCTTTCTGGAATACCCATATTTTAGAGAAAATGGGATGTGAAATAGAGGAAAAGTCTGAGAGAAGACCGAAAACGAGGAACAGAGGATGAAAACTGGAAGAAGTGAGATAGAGGAGAGAGTGACAAGGATGACCAGGAAACTCCTGCATATACTCTCCATGCCTCCTGCCTCTGGAATATTACAATGCTTTGTTCTGGCCTCTGGGAAGACTTCCCAATGGCCCGGGAAAGGCAATGAACACATCTAGTGTTTCTGACCCCACCACATATTCTTGGCATCTCTGGTGACACCTGATGGTTTTCCCTTAGAAAACAAAAATCATAGGCCTCCAACTGTTGTTATGAAAGGAGAATGGGTGGGGTCAAAGACCTTAGCCAAGCGGGTGGGCTTGGACTTGGGCCTGGATACATCTATGCTCTCTTAAGAAAGTGCTTTTGTGTCTACAGAGGGTCCCTGCACATGAAGTACTCACACTGGAAGACAAAGCAGCTGTCTCACTCCAGAGCAGCCCCATCTCTGGCTGAGATTTATAAGCCCACCCTTTAGGAAGGAAGCCCCCCAGAACGCACATGCCAACTTGGAGATGGAGTTGGTTCATCACTCCACACCTTATCACCCCTTCATCAATCAGAATGACAGTCTCGATGAGTGTCTTCATTGTCCAGGGGCAGCCGTAGGGCAGTTGGGCTTCTCTTGTTTTTCTCCTTTGGAAAATATTAGGTGACCCGGCTGCATTCTTTTCTACCACCCCTCCTGGAAGATATTTCCTGCTTACTGTGAGCTGGGCTGTCGAGTATCAATGCCCCGTCCTAACTGTGAAGGTGGCAGCCCGTGCTGGGGCATGGGGAGATTGTGGTATGCTACCCTGGATATCACCTGGCCATGGACAGCCCGAAGGAAGCCCCACGTCTGGCGCAGGAAGTGCCTTAAATGCAGGCAGCTCTGCCAATTGACATCATACATTCTCTATTGAATTGTGACCTTGACTACGCCTCTGAAGATTCCTGGGACTAAGATTCCTCATCTTGGATAACAATAACAATGAAAAGGATGAGAAGGAGAAGAAGAGCTAACATTTATTGTGTTCTTATTATGTGTCAGGTTGGGTTATCACCTAAGGGCTTTACATGAATTAACACATCTTTGAATTAACTCATTTAAACATTGCAAGACCCTGCCATGAGGGTACTATTATTACCCCATTTCAGAGTTGAGGAAACTGCGGTCCAGGCTATTTAAACGACTCAATTAAAGTTATTCAGTGGGTCAGTAGTGCAGCTGGGATTTGGACCCATGCAATCTGACTTTCGTTTACATACTTAAACAGTGTGTGCAGACTTTCACAAAAGCTATTTCACTTCATCCTCAATATAGCTGAGCAAGGAAGCAGGGTAAGAATTATTATTCTAATTTTACATGTGAGGAAATGGAATCTCAGAGTTTAAGGGACTTGCCCACAGATAGCTGGCTGGGGCAGAGAAGAGTCTTGAAACCCAGAAGCTTCCTTCCTCCCTCCCTCCCTCCCTCCCTTCCTCCCTTCCTTCCTTCCTTCCTTCCTTCCTCCCCCCCTCCCTCCCTCCCTCCCTCCTTCCCTTCCTTCTTCCCTCCCTCCCTCCTTCCCTTCCTTCCTTAGCTCTAAATCCCATAGCTCTGAGTCTCTGCAGAGTGAAGCTCTTGATCCAGTGATTCCTCAGTTCCTTCTAGGTGCCTCATTTAATGCTGTGAATTCGAGAGCCATCTCTCTCAAAGGATCATCACATTTTTCTTTAACAGTGGTTAGAATAGAGGAAGGGATTTCTCCTCATTGGGGCTAAGCAAGCTGCTTAATTTATAAAAACCTTATTAATGCTTCCTTAACAAAAAAAAACATTTGGTTGGGTACTTTGTTTTCTAACAGAACTCTTTAACAGAAGCCTAATATTTACTCTGGATTGCCCTATCTAAGGAATATTAATTAGGAAATGATTAAAGTATATTGGATGGCCTTCCATTCATTGCCTCAAATATTTATGAGGAATGCATATTTATGGAAATGTTCATTTCATAATCTTTGAATCTACTCTATTAGTTTGCATACTGAGTTTAATTTTGTCAGGTTTTCCCAAAATCCAGTTGCTAAATAGGACCTAAATCTATTAAATATTGACCCCAGCTTTGCCAGGCAGAAATGTTATTCCATTAATAATGCAACTCTATTAAAGCATCATTGATACTGTAAGTGAGATAACTTCTCAGTTTGAGGGACTGTGTTTACTCCCAGGCAAGAGAGCAGAGAGGGATTTTCTGACTTGATATCAGCCAGTTTCTTCTACCATGGGATGCTGGGGAAAGAAAAATTTTACCAAATTAAAATTGTCCTGTGGGCTTTGTGCTTTATTTCCTGTAGCTAAAAGTATATAAATTGAACTGCACGAAATAAAGCACAATAATTTGTTCTTGAAATTAGCAAGCACACGTTTCACCCATAAAACCGTTGCTCTGTGATGTGAGACTGGATTTCATTTCAGTGGTCTTGATTTATTGTTTGGTTTGTTTTATTTTGAGGGGGTGGGGATAAGACCACTGCAGGACAAATCTATTAAAATGGTTGACAAGAGCAGATTTGCGAAGGTTTATTAATCTTTAAAAAGTCTGAGTCAGTGAGTTGAACATTTGTAATGCTAGAAAGAGTTTAAAGAGGTCTTAAAGATGTACATATGCAGCTTAAACCAAAATATTTGATGATAGCTTAGAGAGATCTTTCCCTATCTAATTCATTCTTCTGTTTAAGGTCATTCTCTATGCACTTGCTTTTTTGTGCTTAAGGGACAGATTTTTTATCATGCAAGTTGAGAGCATGGGGGATTAGGGCACCTTGGCCGGCTGCGCTGGAGTCTAGATGTTGGTCTGTAAACACATCCTGCCCACCCCCCACCCCCCACCCCCAATTCCCCTGCATCCTCTGATGTGCGTGTGCATAAATGGGAAGGTGGCAGGCATTTGGTTGGAAGTAGAGCCAGGGGGCCATATGGAGAGAGGGAATGGAATTGTACCTCTGCCTTGGGTTCATTTTAAGTTCCTTTGGAAAGACAGGTTAAAGGCAAAAGCCATCAGAATAGCTCAAAAAAGACTTGGCAAATTGCTGGGCACAAGCATAGATGCTTTGGGGCCTAGGTTGTACCTAGCAATGCTCTGCCAACCAAGTAATTCAGTTAGGATTCTTGGTTGTAGTGGCAATTCAACCTGCTTAAGGAAAAGAAAAAAGAACTTATTGGTTCATGTGACTGAAAAGTTCAGGGACAAATGATTTCAGTCATAAGATGCCCCAGGGACCCAACTGGTGTCACCATCCTCCTTCTCTTGGTTTTGATCTTTCACGGTTGGCTTCACAAGGCTCCATGTAGTGGCGAGATGGCTGCCAACAGACCAAGTCATGCAGAAAGAGTGCTAACCTTTCTCCCAGCATGCCCAGCCAAAATGCCATGCATCTCATTGCCTCTGGTGGGGCCACATGACCATCCTTGAACCAATCACTAGGTTCAAGAACATGATAGCCAGGAGAAACATAAAAGCTACCCAAGTGCATGAATTCGGGGAGGAAAATGAGGTGATTCCTCAGGTTAAAATGTGATTGAAAGCTGGGTGGCAGGAACAACAGAAGGTTTGGTGTTCTCATGCTGGGTAGTGACAGTGATAGAGCTTGTCCAGGAAGCTTCGTGGGATAAGAGAGACAAGCAGGCGAGAACAAGCAAAACCAATGCCACACAGTAGCAGCTGCTGTCACAGGATGAACATGAGAGGCATCCCTTCGAGGCTCCCAGAAATAGCAGAGTAGCCCTTCGAGGGGGCACTGTTTCTGGCAATTTGGTGGATGGGAGACTTGAGCCATTATTATTCGGGTAAAAACACAAATGATGCGTTGATATTCCTTTCAAAGCATGACCTAGGGTATTTGATTACACTTGGGAGTCTAGAGAAGATAGATGTCACTTAAAACAGAATTGTGTAAATATATGTAGTAAAATCCCTACAATGTTCTGTTTAAACTCTTGTAGTTTTAGTGCAGTTTTAGAATGCACCGTTCTGGTAGAAATACAAAATCTTTTATAAACAGATTCTAAGGAACTGGAGATAAGAACTCTTTATATCTAAGGCAGTTAGTAAAGTTGACATTTCCTAGGGCAACCTCAGCAGCTAGGGTTTGTGACAGAATTCGTCTCCTACAGTCGTCCTTTTAGTATCTGTGACCAGAACTTTTCTTCATTCCTCATGCTGTATAGTTTTGTTTCCTCTCTTTATTTCTGAGTTAGGTTCGTCAGGGGTTGGTCAATTTTATTTGTCTTTTTAAAGAACTCATTTTGTTTTTACAGGTCATTTATACTTTTTAAATTTAAATTTATTAAATTAATTAATCCTAGCTTTGCTTTTATACAATCCCTCTTTCAACCTTTGATTATTTTATTTTTGGATGTTCTCTTTCTATTTCATGAAGTCCCATGTTTTACTTACTTATTTTCTTGATTGCTATACATTTTATTTCCAATACAGCTTTAGCCATTGCTCATATAAGATGTCCTTTTCCTGCTAATTTCTGGATAATTTATCATTCAATTTGATTTCCTCTTTGACTCAGGAATTGTTTGAAGTTTTCTTTTTAATTACAAAGTGAGCACGTTTTTGTTTAGTTATCTTTTTGTTGTTGTTGGTTTCTAGTTTTATTTCACATGATGAGAAAATATGACCTATATGAACTCAACATTTTGTAGTTGTTTAGTTTTATTTGTGACCAAGTACATTATCAAATTTTTGTAATTGTGTAATAGACATAGAGGAAAAAGTGAATTCTCTGTAACATACATTATATATGAGTATAAACATTCATATACAAACACAAATATTAGATAGAGTTTACTGGCTATTATTCTAATCCTTTATATCCATTTTTCCCCAAAATTGATCTTTTGGAATCTGAAAAACTAGATTAAAGTCCTCCACTATGATTATGATTTTATGAAGTTATTCTTACATGGTTAAGTTATTTGCATTATATTATTTTGCTGATTTCAACAACTTAGAATATTCCTCTCTACCCAGTTTTATGTTTTAGCCTTAAATTCCACTTTATCTGACATTATTAATGGCATTCTTTGTTTCATTTGGTTAGTATATAGATGATACAGCTGTATCAGCTATGCTTTATTTTCAAACTTGGTTTTTCATTTTGGTTTTGGTTGGTTCGTTTTTCTAATCTAATCTATGTGTCTACCTATTAATGAGAAAAGTAAATCCATTCGTGTTAATTGTGATACCTGGTTTTATGCCTTCCATCTTATTCTATAATTTCTATTTTTTATTCTTATTTCCCATTACTTTTTTTTCCCTTCCTGGTCTGATTTTCTTAAATCCTTCTTACTTATTTTAGTATGAAGTTTTGCTATGTATCTTACTTTGTTCACAGACACCTTCATATTTTTATCAGTCATATTTAAACTCATAGTTCTCTAACCACAATTAAATAATAACCCTCCCCTTGCTCCTTCTCCCCAAACCACAGGACCTTTAGTGGGCTTTTGCTTCCCTATTCTTAATTTCTCCCTCTGCCCACCCTTCATACTCCTGGGTATTGTTTAATTAACATGGAACTTTAATTCCAACAAATTATGAGATTTTTATTATAGCATATCTCTTCCTTTTCAAATATTCTTTCTTAACAGTTGCATTATATTTCATTATTGCATTCCTATGAGACGATGGAGGGAATATAGTGTGGAGATAAGTGTGTAGGATCCAAAATCAACCTGTCTGAGTTCAAATCCTGGCTCTATGACCTTGAAAAAGTACTAGATGAAAAGTAAATGTAAACTAGTATCTTCCCTACAATCTGAGGAAAATAATAGTAAATAATACATATAACATGCTAAGAAAAATGCCTGACACATGCTGAGTGGTCAAAAATTACAAGATTGCATTATCATCCGATTAGATTTAGCTGTAAACCTGAGTGCCTTATTACATTGGTCTCACCTAGTTGCTGTACTCTGTTGGCTGTCTGCTACCTTGAGATCTGTATTCTGCTTTTATTTTCATCTGACTTGCACGTTTTAATGAGTACCTTGGAAAAGATTTGAGTGATATGTAGTCTGAGTCTTTGCATGTGTTACAATGTCTTTCTTTGGTCCTTGCAATACCTTGGTCCTTGCAAAATACCTTGCAATTTTGAAATTGCAATCCTTTTCTTACAGATAAGAAATTCAATGCCAGTTGCTTTCTGTTCTATTTGTGAGTAAATGGTCCTACATTTATCTCTGATTTTAGAACCTTTACCCAGATATGTCTAGATTTGTTTCCTTTCTTTTAGTAAATCCCATGGTACTTGGTAAATATTTATCTAACCATGTAAACCATTTTTCAGGGTCAGAGAAATTTTCCTCTAAATTACATGCTATTATTCTCTTCAAATGGTTCCATTCTCTCCTTCTAGAACTCCTATTATTCACATGTTAGGTTCCCTGGATCTATTCTCCACATCTCTTATCTTTTCACTCATTATCACCATTTCTTTATATTTTTGCTCTGAATTATATGACAGTTTTTAATCTTTCAAATCACTAGTTGAGAGTTCATCAGGGTCCAGTCTATTTTTACCAATTTTCCTGATCTATGTTAACACTTAGAAATTAAACTTTCAATTACAGAAACTTGTTTTCTTGGATTGTTCTTATGCAATATCGTCTTGTCTCACTTTAACAATTTTCATCTTAGTTTCTGTTTTGTTTTTCACATTTTATCTTTTTTCTTTCATTAAACCAGCCTCAACAGGTGTCACCTCTTCTGGTTTTAGCTTGGTCTCTTTTTTTGCAGGCTACTGATTTCACTAAGTGATTTGCAATCTTCCTTTGCTTGCTAATATTAGTGGATGCGAGTTCTTTTCAGCACCTTTGAGGTATAGTTAGTTACCAGTGTCTTGTGGACAATGGAAGATTGGCAGATGATCAAAGTTAAAAGAGGAATCTTTTCTCCACCACTTAGTTATCAGCAGATTAGCAAGCTGAGTCCTATGGACTGAGGCATGGAAAGAGCCCTCTGGGATCTTAAGTTTCTCCATGAGTAACAGGGAAGTGCTATCTCCTTAAGTTCATGGAAGGGAAGCTGTTCATTCCAAGACTGCCATGGAAGGCAACCAGGACCAGAGGAACCAACAGGCCTCTCCCAGGGCTGCACGTGGCAAGCAGATGAGGCAGCTCCTGAACATGCGCTAAAGGCATCCATTGGCTCAGCTGGATCCAGCGTCCCTCAAAGGCAGACCACCCACTTCAGTCCGCCTCCCAATCAACCTCTAGTGTCAAAAGCAAGACTCAGGAAAACTACCTTTCATTGGCCCCATGTCTGCAGCATCTTCTTGAGAACCCAGAGTTTCAGTTGTGTTTGGATTCCCTGGATCTTCCAGCAATAGACAATAGTCCCTCCCAGGTTGTAAATCTAAAGCAGAAAGTCTTCTGATATAATCATATTTGAATCATAGGTAGCTCCTAAGACAGAATTCAGTGCTAGAAATTCCTGTTGAGAAGGGAAAGATTTTTCTTTTGTCTTTAAGAAAAATTAGAACTTTATTCCTTTCTGATTTGGAAAAGGGTTGAGGGGTGAGGTGGTATCAATTTCATAGAAAAAAACTATGGAATTTCTTTCTTCTTCCATGCCTGAAGAGATGGCTCAGAAAAGCAGGAAAAGCATAACTTCCTACTGAGTGCGGCAAACACTATCAGTGGCCATTCACAACTCCTTATTCCCAGTTAGCCAAACTACAGGGGATGAATCATGATCATTCTAAGCTATTCATGGAAACTCCATTCCCTTTTGCCAGAACTTGCTTTTCAGACTCCCTTGCAGCTAGGGATAGCTGTGTCACAAGTTCTGGCCAAAGAGACTTAAGTGTGTGTCTGTGGGGGGCTTCTGGGAAATTTTTCACTGGAGAAAGAAATAAATAAGAAGGGAGTATTTGATTATGTCATCTTTTTTTCCCTTTTATTCTTCTTGGAATGATAATGTGAGAAGTGAGAAGTGATGCCAGGAGCTATGGCAGTCATCATGTGATCATGAACTAACAGGACAATCATGGAAAGCCAACACACTTAAGATGGTGTTTCAGCATAGGATAGAAAGTCACATCCCTGATGATATAGCTGAGCCACTAAATATGTGAAGTAATAGTACATGTACTTATGATTTAATCCACTATAGTTCAGTATTTTGTTATTTATAGCTGAAAGCATTTCTAACTGATACACTGATGTTTGGCTTGGTGTGCTGGGATTATGCAAAGATAGAGGATAAAGATGATTTTGTTTTAAAAATAAATACAGATATATTATAAAGTAGAATTCAAAACACATCAATTTTACAAATAAAACAAGAGAATCAATTTTACAAATAAAACAAGAGACATCAAAGTAAATTTGTACTTGCAGTGAACTTCTTTGACTCATGCCTTATGGATGGACACTCTCCTGTGCCCTTAGGGATTCTTAGGGAAAGGATTACAGAAAGTGACCAGCAGGCAAACCAATGTGCTCCCTTCAGTGAGGATCAATTGGCAAGCAGGTCGCTGCTGCTGCTGCTGCTCTTTTTTCCCATCAGTGACTGAAGAACACATTGCTGACAACTTTAAGACATTTTGAGGCCAGATATGCCCACCTAGGAAAGATCTGATTTTAACCTAAAGATGCAGGGGGAATTATAAATATATTTATCAACTGAACTAAAGTTAAAAGAAGCTTTGATTAATAACAGCTGGAGATTTGAGTTATTTGTTATTTTTTAAAGTTTACCTCTGAGGTAAGCTGTTCTTGAAATATTTTTTTTCCTTTCCAAAAGGAAGAGTGGGTAAAATAATAAATGCTCTATATTGTTAGGTACTCATTCTGTGCCAGAAATTGTGCTAAGCACTTTATAAGCATTGTCTCATTATGTCCTCCCAAGAATTCCAGAGCAAGCTGTCATAGGAAACCAAGGCTTAGAGCAATTATGTAAAAGGAGATATTTTATATATAATTTTTTAAGTTGAAGAAGTTGTATGTTTACAGAAAAATCATGCAGAAAATACAGACTTCCCATATACCCTCCTTCCACTCCATTAACAC
The DNA here is from genome assembly GCA_026826555.1 of Tolypeutes matacus. Lineage (NCBI taxonomy): Eukaryota > Metazoa > Chordata > Mammalia > Cingulata > Chlamyphoridae > Tolypeutes > Tolypeutes matacus. The sequence continues at coordinate 5,351,950 of JAKSZT010053764.1, read as the reverse complement.
CTTGCATTCGTGTAGTACCTTTGTTACAATTGATGAAAAAATATTATTACAACTGTACTATGGACTCTAGTCAATTGTTGGCATTAGGCCTCACTGTTTGTGTTGTACAGGCCTATGTGTTGTTGTTTTTTTTTTAATTTTTTATCTAGTAACATCTGTACAACCTAAAATTTCCCCTTTTAACCACATTCAAATATTTTAATTCAGATGCTGATTAATTACATACCGTTAATTACATTAACAGATTTGTGCTACCATCACCACCATCTATGACCAAAACTTTTCCAGGGATTATGTAACTGAGAAGAGAGATTTTAATCTGCATTTCCTAGTGCTGAACCCATATTCTTAATTCAACCCTATGCTTGTTTTATTCCACTCCAATGCCATCAGTCTTCTAGTTAACATGGAGGTCTGGATCTTTCACCCAAGATATCTGTTTGATGGTGACATAATTGAACTTCAGGTTCAGTTGATTTGATTATTCCTACATCTTTGAAATTGAATTGGCAAAATGAAACCAGGTGATTAAAAAATAACATGACCCAGATATTCTAAACAGGCCTCACCATTGGCCCCCACCATTGGTGAGGTAGCCAATAACAGCTGCCCCCCCACCCCAGCATTAGCAAGGGAGGAATAATAGTTTGAAAGGTAAGTAACCATACAAGCCAGAGCTCGCTGTCTCTGCCTAGAGAAGCCCCCCCCCCCCCAAATCTTGGTGCCTATTTCCATTCTTCTCTCCCATTTCTCAGCAAGCTCTGTTCTTTTCTCCCATTTCCCAATAAATTCTTTTTAATGGCCTTTAAAAAAATAGCATGATTTGTTTCTTCGCTATCAACAAGTGGAGTATTTATTAAATAGTCACATGTATACTTCCACTGGATTCTTAAAATATCAGGTTAAATGCAATACTGACAGTCTTGAGGTTATGGATTAAGTGAGAAAAAAATCAAGGGTATGTTGCACAGAATTTGGACCTAGAACAGTAGTTTTCTCCATAAGATGGTATGCATAGTCTCTGAAATTTTTTTCTATATTGACAAAAATAATTCCAATTTTCACACTGTCATAGTACAAATAGAAGTGTGGCTTACATCTCACAATTTGCATAGCTGATTTCATGTCCTTTTGACCATTCCATCATGTGTCTGACAGTTGCAAAATTGTTTTTCTCTGGGACATCACTGGTGTATTCTTATGCTTCAAGGAGTTTCCAAATTAAATCATGGGTTTTTTTAATATGACATGCAGGGAACCCAATTGCAAGGAGTATGATATCAGGCTCAGAAAATTAGTAAACCAGGCCTCACAAAAATGCAGATCTGCAGTTCTGCTCTCAGGGAGCTCTTGGAGGTTCAGTTCCAAGAACTCAGGTGCAAGTTGTGAGTGGCAAGTAGACAGACTTCCGAGGCCTGGGGTTAACCAGCTCAGAATCCTGTTCTCTTGTAGTCAGTCCTGTACATATTTAATTAGAACACCATAAGCCTGCAAGTGGTGCCTGAGCGAAAAGCCAAGTTTGGGATAAGTCTTAACTTTTTAACATGGGGATCATGAAGGAAACTTGAGACCAGGCACCAGCCTGAGTTACACACCTGGCCATGATTACGGTGCTACAGTGCTAAGATCACCCACCTGACATGCCTACAGCCTCCTTCTTAGGGAAGTTTCCCTGCTATAGCTTTTGCTTAAAGCACAGGCCTGGGCAGTCATATCTTCTACCACATGGCTTGTCCCAGCACAGCTGAGTGGACCAGGATGGACACTGATTCAAGGCAGCCAAGTCAAAGCTTGGTCACAGACACAAGACAGGGCCTAGCTCCCCCACAAGATGAACTGAGTCAACCAAGGCCTCTCTTTGAACTGAGAAGAGAGAATGCAGTGCCATCAATAGGAGCTGAAGTGGAAAGGATGCCCTGCAGTAGAGTGGGGCTATATGAGATTCTGAGGAAACAATTTGAGTGAGATGAGAAAGCAGATACCACAAGTAAGCAGGAGCCATGAAGTAGAGAAGAGATAAGGTGTTCAGAACTAACTGTTCTGACAAAGGGCACATTTGGTAATCTTAAATAGTCTAATTCAGAAAAGTGGAGTCTTTGGATTTTCAGATCTTTAAGGAGAAACTCATAGTTTGCTTGGTTGGGAATCCTCTGAATTGCCTGTGACCTAATTCTATGGACAAAACCCCAGAGACCAGCCACTGTTTGTAGCTGAGGGAGGCATCTACTCACATAAATAGGGCCCATAGCACTGCTAGCTAAATGCTCTGACAAGTGGGAAAAGAAGGACAAGTGAAATGATCTAAATGGCTCCAACTATTTATCTATACATTATACGTGCTGTATTTCCAGGAAAGAAGCTGTGAGTTAAGAAAATAGTTTTCGCTTGTTCTATCAACTTCCTGGCTGCTATGATACTCAAACCACATTTCAATATTTCTGGCTTTTTTCCTGACAAATAGCATGTGGCGGTGAGGGTAGGGAGTGGGAGGCAGGGAAAAGATGTAGTGAAGACAAAATCATGAAACTGGAAGGAATTTCAAGGGGTCAGATGCTTCAGCCCCCATCTGCAAGCAGGACTGCCCTGAGACCAGGCTGGCTGCCTCCCATTTCAGATGGGCAAAAAGGCATTTTATAGATACATATTCAGGCTACTCCCTACTCTCCACCTTTGCCATGCCACCAAACGCCAGTTTAGCCAAGGAGAGTTGGCCTTATATGTAGTTACTGGAAGGGACCCTTCTTCTGAATCTCTCTTCCGTCACTTTCTAGAATTTCATAAGTTGGAAGCCATTTCTTTGGGCTACACATTATCCTTCCCCAGGTATTCTCATTTGGCCTTTATGTAAACTTATCAAACAACTTTTCTCTAATCTGGAGGATTACTGAGGGAATTTGAGACTACTGAGTATGTACATGAGCTGTTGGGAAACACAAAACTCTATTATTTCTATAGCACCACAGATCCAAGGTTTGTGAAATGCTGCATGTTTTATCTCATTTCATCCCCACAATGACCACCAAAGAAAAAGGTGCTCATTATTCCCATCTCTCAATGAGGACATTGAGGCTTTGAGAGGCTTTGTGACTTTTCCCAGGTCTGGGTATAATAAGAGGCTCTGGGTCGAATGCATTTTCTACCCTAGACAGACACTCCAGGGAATTGAAGATATGTTGAAGATCTGCACAATCTATTCTAAGTCAGCTTTTTACAGATCCAGAAGGTGCAGGGTCAATACCAGGCAGTGGGCCCTTCCCATCCCAAGGAGTGAACAAAACCCTCCCACTAAGGGTGGTCTGCAGGTGGCCTTGGCCCCCATAGGTGAGTGGCAGCCTGGCCAGCCCTAGTAAGAGATGACAGGAGCTCTCCCTGGGACCAGGACATAAAGTTTTGCAGGAGCTTATGACCCCTCTGCCTCCTCATTTTCTACTCAAAAGCATGTCACTTCTAGACAGAAATCTGACCCCCAGTGCATGTGCTATTGAATTACCAGATGTATTAGATATCTATGGGTGCATTACAAATTACTCCCAAATTTAGCAGTTTTAAACAATAAACATTAATTAGTACAGTTTCTGAGAGTCAGAAACATGGAAGTAACTTAGCTTAGTAGTTCTGGCTCAGGGTCTCTCTGAAACTGCACTCATCCAAAGGCTTGACTAGAGCTGGAGGAGCTGCTTCTGAAATGGCTCACTCACATGGCTATTGGCAGGAGATTTCAGTTCCTCACTGGCTGTTGGCAGGGGGACTCACTTCCTCCCCTCGTGGGCCTCTGCATGGGGCTGCTTGAGTGTCCTTACAACATGGCAGCTGGCTTTCCCCAGAGCGAGTGATTCAAGAGAGAGAGCAAAGAAGAAGCTCCAATGGCTTTTTTTTTTTTTTTTTTTTTTTTTTTACCGGGAGGTACCGGGGATTGAACCCCGGTCTCTCCATATGGTAGACGGATGCCGAACCTCTTGAGCCACATCCGTTTCCCTCCAATGGCTTTTATGTTCAAATCTCAAAAGTTGCACACCCTCCAGGTGCCACTCTCTACTCATTAGAAGTGGGTCACTAAGTACAGTTCACATTTAAGGGAGGCAATTAGGCTCTGTCTTTTTTTTTTTTTTTTTAAAGGAGGTACTGGGGATTGAACCTGAGACCTCACACATGTAAAACAGGTGCTCAACCACTGAGCTACACCCACTCCCCTAGGCCCCACCTTTTGAAGGAAGTGATAGCAAAATCAAGTCTTTTTGGACATATTTTAACACCGTCACACAGGTCCTCTGGAGTACTGAGGTATCTCAATACCATTCAAGAAATTTGTGATTCTAAAAGATTTTAGTTAAAATAAACCAGAAGGATAAAGATTTCTTTTAGTCATGTACCCAGCTAGAGATGGATTATAGGATTGTGCTGATGGAGCTTTGAAGGTAACATATTCAGATCTCAGGGACTTCTCCCTTTCTTCTTCCCTCTTCCTTCTTTTCATTCGTCAACCAACATTCATTTAGCACCTACAGGATACCAGCTGCTTTGCTAGATGCTGGATATGTAGAGAAGAAGGCATGGGCATACTTGTAAGGCACTTGCAGTCATGAATGTGGCAAGCACAATTACAATATGTTGTGCACAGGCTGTAACAAACCTACTGACATTTGTTGAGCACTTACTACATGCCCATCACTGTCAAAGTTGCTCTACTTGTATTAATTCGCTTAACCCTCACAACAATCAATATGCTCATTTTACTTATGAGGAAACTGAGGCACAGTACAGTCTAATGACCTGCCTCCATTCCCATAGGTAGTAATTGGTAGAGTTGGGATGAAAGAATCATGCACAGAGTTCTAGGGGGAGAAGAGAAGCCTCTTTCTGCCTGGGTGGTGATGAGAGTCATAAAAGTCACATTGAGAGGAAATATTTGAGTTGGGCCTTAAAGTTTGAGTAGGACAAGGGGAAAGAGATGTGTGAATACAGCCTGGGCAGAGATTTGTGAACACCGAGGCTAGGGGGTAGAGAGCTGCTGGAATTGCCCCAAAGGTCTCTCTGATATTTGGGTAGATGTAGGCAGGTTTTTTGTAGAATTCACATCTGAGTTTTACACAGGTCATGCCCATAGTCTGACTTTGGTCCATCCCCAAAAGGAAACTCCTACATCAAATAGGACTTTAAGGAGACAGTAGTGGGAGTGGGAGGAAGAGGAGAGTATCTCCTTGCCTGTGTCTAGTTATCCACATTGCTCAAAGCTAGCTGGGAATGAAGTCGTCCCCTTGAGTTCATTTCCCTCTTGACTTGGTTTACTTTTCTCTGATCCATGCACAGACAGTGCCCTTCCACCCCAACCTTACCAGCTGTACACCAGTGTGTCTGGCTGGTCACACTCATGCAGAAAAACCACTTTACTGGGAGGGAATGGGAGACCTTAATGGCTTAATGATAGGAACTGTCCTTCTACATGGAAAAACACATTGTTGCCACAGCAAAGCCTTATTTAGCCTGTCGTGGTGGTTAATTGAATATCTTAATTAATGAAGGGTTACGACAGAGGTCATCCATACATTACTAATTCTCAAAGAATTAGAATCCAGGAAAGCACCACTTTGTTCTAAAATAACTCTGCCCATGATTTAATATTTCTGTGAAGATTCAGAAGGCATTGCAGATTTTGTGGGTTCTTCAAGCCCGCATTATGAAACTAAGGTTAGGAACCTGAGGCTGAGAAGAGAAAAGAGGGCAAAGTATGTATCACTGTGGAAATGACAAGCTCACTTGGAGGTTGAGTGTGGACACCAAATCAGGAAGGCATGTGTCTTCCTGGGTTTTCTTGGGATGAGAAGACCTTCAAAGAGCCACACAGATGCCACCACAGATAGTCTCTTGAGGCATATCTGACCTATGGCTAGAAAAGCATCTGTCCCTCCTAGTCGAAACCAGCTTCCCAGGAGGGTCAGAGGGCAGTTTCCAGGGGCATCGATTCATAAAGGGCACTAGAACATTGCTGGAGTCCTCAACCTTACTGGAAATGTAACACGATGGAGAAAGTTATATTTTTCAGAAATATATGTACATTGGGAGGAATAATTTTAAAAGAAAGATTGTTTGCAGTGGGCTTGGGTTTCATGAGTTGCCTGTCATTTGTCTTCTAAGTAGGGCAGGTCTGCTTGGCAGCAGAGCATTGAATATTCAAATTTGGGGCAGAGCAGAATTGTTCAGATAGCAAAGAAGAGGCTTAGTATGTTTGTCAGCTATTATCCTCTTCTTTTCCCTATTCCTCCATAAAAATATCTGAACAGATATCTAAAGAAAATCAGTTTGGAAAGAAGTTAAATTATTAGGCTTCCCTCTAAGGCCATAATATCTTGGTCTGGCTTTATTCTTAATACATTGGTTGTTTAGATCTCACTGGACAACTTCTCTCATGTTCCTGAATCACCTCACTTATTTCCATTGCACTGTTGGTTATACATCCATCAGAAAGTGGGAAGGATAAAAAAGAAGAAAGGGGATCTGAAGCAGTCATGTGTTCTACTTTTTGACAATGTGATTTTTAAAAAAGGTGGAATATATCAATGGAGGAGTTTGAAACTAGTGTTTAAAATGAGATTTAAAAATTGCCTATATCTGTCTTTTAAATAATCTATACCAAAGAGGATCTTAGAAATTACCTAAGAGACTTTGTAGATGAGGAGGCTGTTGTCCCACATCATTTGCTGAAGGTCATGATGCTATTACATATAATTAAGAGATAATCAGTGAAGTACAGGGAAAGGATGCCCAGCATTAAAAGAGTCTGTCTGGTCATCATTTCATTGTGTTCTTTCCTTCCTTGTCCCTGATGGGAGATAGGAGAAGAGGAAATGGCCCCCAGGGTTGCTCATGAAAATAGCACCACCAGGCTGAACTATGGACCTTAATTTGATGTACACTTACAAAAAAAGAGCTCATTAAGTGTTAGGCATCATTCCAGGCAGTTTAGGTATATGAACCCATTTCATGATCACACAACCCTATGAGGCAGGTGCTGTTGTGATCCCCATTTTCAGATGGGGAAACTGAGGCATGCAGCTAATACACAACAGAGTCGGGACACACCCAGGCAGTCTAGCTCAGAAGCCGTGCTGTAGCCACCAAGCTGGCCTGATCTCATAGCTCTGCCCCTTGAGTTTTTCTAGTAATCACCTGTGATCAGCCTAAACTAATGCACATACAAAGATCTGGTGCTGAGGAGTGCTGTGCAGGCTGGGAAGCTGTTGCCAGAAGGGTCCTCAGGATGGAGCAATAGAGCAACATGAAGACACTGGAGGAGATTTTCCTGATTCCATGAAAACACCGGCTTTGGTGAGAGCAGTGGGAGGAAGGCGGGTGAAGGTGAGGCCGAGGCTGTAGGATGCCGTCCCTAGGGGATTGCATGAAGACAAAGGTATCCATGTGATTGGAAGTCTGTACATGTGGTACTGGTTGTGTGTCCCTGTGTGTGAAAGTATTTATGCAGCTATGTCTTTAGATCCTCTATATATGTGTGTATGTATGCATGTGTGTGCTCTTCTGTCTTTGGGCATACCCAGGGGCTTGTTCAGAGTACGTTCCTTGTAGAAGACTTGATTTCTGCCTGCTGAGTGAGTTCAGATCCACATCCCAGTTCATTCCGCTTCAGGAGAACCTGGGCCTTCTTGTCTAGCAAATGATTCTGGTTACCCTTTTCCTTGAGCCAGAGGAAAGTGAAGCTGAGAGAAGGAAAGAAAGAATTCTAAAACTCAACACCACATTATTGTATTTTTGCTGAAATGGTCATTATTTGCTCAGAAGTACACAAGATGAGAGATAGGCTTGGTGTTTTCCCTTTCTTTAATGAAGCTGAGGCCCAGTTGGAGAGAATCAGCGCCCCCTAGTAGGCTGGCTTCCCAACCCCAAAGCTCAGCCCTGCGGGTGGCCAGCACCTGCCCCTTGGCTCACTGGCAAATAACCTTTAAGCCATGGAGCAGGGACCTGGGAGGGCCCTGCGGATTTCAGTTCCCCAAACCCTTAAAAAATAAAGACCCCATCCAAGGACAGCCCTGTTGTTCCCAGAAGCACTGTTTATTCTCTTCACACAAGGGCGCTGCAGCCTGCAAGGAGACGGGAAAGGAAGCAAGGAATTTTGCTCCTCCTGCCGTTTTAGGACACGCTGTGAACACGTTTGTGGGCATTTGTCTGTCTACAGAGGTATCCATCCAGGTCCTTCTCAATGTCAGGGGCTGGCTGTAGTGATATTTCTAAAGAAGCAAAGAACAAGGGGTGGAGAGAGGGGCGACCAGCCTTGCTTGGCCTCTGGCTGGGGCCAGGCACTGCACAACCAGCAGAGGGCGCCGCCGCGCTGGCTCTCGTCTCGCTGCACCGTGCAGGCAAAGGGGGGCTGCTCCGGAAGGCCAAAGACGGATGGATTCAATACCGAGCCACCCCTGCCCCTTCTCTGTCTCCCTGGCTCTCCCTTCCCTCCTCTCCTCCCCGCCCCCTCCTCTATCCCTTGCCTCCCACCCCTCTCTGTCTTTCTTTCCATCTCTGGCCCCCACCCTCTCCCTAACTTGAGCAGTTCACCCCAGGGAACCTCAAGTCTAGTAACTGAGTGTTAATTATGTCTGAGTGGATTCTAGAGAAAAAGAAAACCATATTCTGTATCAGCAGAGAAATGGTTTCACTATGAGGAAACTAATGATGCTTTTATCAGGAACAATATAAAGATTGCTTTTTTACTAGTGTGCATCCCACAGGGTCCAGGGCTATGAGGTATTTCTGTATCTGGCTTTAGGGTCCTCTGAGCTTTTACATAATCAAATCAATATAGCCATGATTCACCCTCTGGCAACAACTGCTCCTTGCAAGTTTGCCGTTGCTTCTTCAGCAGCTAAAGAGAAAATAAATAAATATATAGAGAGGGACTTATTATGAATCTGTAAACATCGATTTGTTCTGTCTTCAGTCTTACTTTTTAATTGCCCTGCACATACAGACGCTCACGAAGTGGGCACTGAAGTTCATGGTCAGAAAATGGGGTGGCGGAACGTGGCCCATGTCTGTGCCATCCTTTGTCCAGTGGAGGCTCGTTCTGTTTGTCAAAGAGAACAAAATCAGGGTCTAAGGTCCGTTGCCTCCCTGTCCTCCAGGGTCTTTTCATACATTTTATTCCTCTTCTTTCCCATCCCTGTGAATTCCCGACATTCCGGGCGTTATTTTGGTTCTTGCCTTTCTCTTTGAGTCATATTGTTTTTATCAGGAATTTCCCTCCCCTCCGTCTGGCAGAAATCATCTCCCTTGAACTTTTATCTGTTCCCAGTGGCCTCAGTGAGAGCGCAGACTGCTCTCTCCCCAATCCTGAGGTTAGCAGCTTCTGCTCCGGACCCCAGAGAAAACAAAGCAGGAGAAAGGGAAGGAGAGAGAGCACAGCTCATGAGAGGCCCTTACGCACCTCCTTAGTACCAGACCCAACCTTCCTGGGTCACAAAAGGAACAATTCCTGAAATCTTTCAAAACATACACCACTTGCCACTCCTTTCGTTCCCCTTCTTTCTTTCTGTAAGTAAATAAACAAAGACATCTTTCTTCCAGACTGAACATGAGGGCAGATTCAGCACCTTACCCCACTGCCATCTACTTTTCAGACACAAATTGGGGGTGTGGGGCCTCTAAATACAGCTTCTCCAGTGTGAGTTGGGGCTTTGACTGAACATAAAGTTAACAGACTAGGAGCGTCTGACTGGGCTTGGAGAAGTAAAGGTGTGGCCTCACAGGCAGCCCGGCCGATCCAGAGACAGGCTAGGGTGGCTTAGTCATTTATATTCTAGTCCCCGACTCCCGAGGCCTTGTTCACACTGATGCTTCCTTTTCCCTGTCCCTCAGAAGAAGAAAAATCTGAGACGTAAGAACAGAAACCAGGCAGGAAAGAAAAACTACTTGAAGTGATCAGCAGCCCTGGCTCCCTAAGTACGAAGGTGTCTGTCACGAAGGCCAGGTTTCCGTAACTGCTGCCATGCTTCTCTGAGGACAGCAAGAACAGAAGTCTTTAAAGATCTGCCTTCTTTGGGTAAATCTTTGCCACTGAAGAACATCATCTTGCAGTACTCCCAGTCCTGGTGTATTCCAGGGCTGCAGGCTCCTGGGTGGACGTGACCTAGCTTGTGTTTCAGGGAAGGGGGCATTCAAATAGTATGGGGTATTGTGATAGCAGCAACAGGGGGTGTTTGAACATATTGGCCATAATGATAGCCAATTAGCGAACATCTACCATTTACCAAAAGTTGTGCTAGGAGCTTTTTGTGCATTAAATTCATTTTCATTCTCAAACCAGTACAGCAAAGAAAGTCTCATTAGGCCCATTTCATAGAAAAGGAAACTGAGGCTCAAACTAGTTAAGTAATTTGCCCAAGGTCACAGAGCCCGTGTGTGCTTCCGCAGGGATTCCAACTTGAGTCTTTTTGAACCCCTGGTGGTCTTCCCACCATGCCAGTGTCACTTAAAGTGTGGAAAGCAGGCCAACCTGATTTGGCTTGTGGATTAACTTTTCAAAAATTATCTAGTTATACACTTCTTTTTAACAAATATTAACAACCATATTACTACCATACTCAAACCACTATTTCATGGGTGTTATTCTTACGAGGAGGCAATTTTCTGGTTAAAAAGAGAATCAATGTAAATCGGTTAAGCAAAATAATATTGAGATGGGTAGAGAGTGCTGATATGGTGAAAATCATCAAAGAGGCAACAAGTAACCAGATAATGGGGAATGCTGCAGGCGGCCACTTCGGGGATAGTAGAGCAGGAATATTTTGAGTAACTGCCTAGAATTTTATGCTGAGAAGGAAGCTGAGGCCCATGGATATCTGTTAGTGAGGCCTGTCATGGGGATCATGCGGAGTGGGAGAAGGTAACAGGGACTTGTGTGGCCTCTTTGCTTCCTTTGATCAAGCCCAGTATGTTCCTTTCCCAGGGGAGGAAACTGAAGCCCAGAAAAATGAACTGGTTAAATGTTTCAAGTCAATGATTCTACACTGAACTGTCTTTTTCTAATAGGCCCAAATATTTGCTCATGGTTCCAAATCAATATATTTTGTCTTTGGGGGAGGGGAGCCGTGAATGTACATAATCTACCCAGCTTAAAGTATTTCCGGTAGAGAGAAAGAACTGGATTAGACCCCTACCTTATTCCTTCTGTGACCCCTCCGACCTTCGAAGTCCCCTTCTCCACACAGTTGAGATGATAAGCACCAATTACATTCTGCCTAGTACAAGTTCAGGCCTTGTCCCTGGTATTATATCATTCCCTTATTGTACAATGGGTATGAATTAGTTAAATGCCTACTACGTGAATTCACCTTTCGCCAGTAGGGTTTTCACTAGATGGAAACGATGGGCAATTCCTTTCCCAGTGCGCACTTGCAGGGCTCAGCTGCTTCTCCCCCAGCCTGTGTGGACATCATTTGGCGCCCAGTCCTCCGTCCTCACAAACACACAAACACACAGATCCTGACCACATGCTCTCACACCAGAAAGATCAGAAAATACACTAAGAAAAATCTAATAACACTTACTTGAAATTTTAAATTCCTTGGGGGTAGATAGACACAAGGCAGTAAACCAGCATAGGGAAAGAAAAACAGTTAAAAAAAAAAAAAAAAAAAAAAGAAACTAATAAAAAAAAATCCCATAGGAAGAAAATGGAAACCCCCCACCCCGAAAACAGAGCACAATCATGTGGTGGCTGGAGCTGCTTTCCTGGAAAGGAGGCCAGAAGCAGAGAGCATGGAGCACTTAGACCGGAATTGTTTTCTAAACAGATTTTTTAAGTGTGTATTTTTTCACATATTTTAACCTTTCTCAAAATTCCCTCACCAAAAGCAGTAAAAATGCTGTACTATTAAACTTAAATTAGGAGCCTGTGTCTGCGGGGAGGCCCAGCTGGGTTTCTTCTGGCAACAGGGAAAAGAGAAAGGAGGGAGAGAGCCACTGAATCAGCTTGCTCTCAGGTGCTTGCTTGGTGCTGGTAGAGGAATGCAGCTCCCAGCTAATAATAGTGGGGCGAGCAGAGGGAGAAGGTTTAAAAGCTAATGAAGGGGCATGTGTATGTTGAGAAGTGAAAAAAAAAAAAAAAAAAAACACCCCTCAATCTGCATGTTTTCAGAGCCATCAAGAGAGGTTACGGTTATAGTTTCATTTCTTATTTCTAGTTACAAAAGAGGGCGGCCCTCTTAGGAATTGGCAGGGGGTGCCCAGTTGCAGGGTATTAGCCAGGTGGAGAGTGGCCCAAGTTTTATTCAAAACAGTAGGCTTTAGCGAGAGCAGAGATAGGCAGATGAGGCATGTTCACAAGTCATCACCAGTTGTGGCCCAAGAAAAGTCACTTTCCATCTTGTGATTTTCCATGATTCTTGAGGTTTAAATGGAAAGCTTTAGGGCTGTGCTTTCTTGCCTTGGGAAAGCAAACTCTGGGTGAAATAAGTCCTGGGTGAGGCCATGAGCAGACCTGGCTTGGTCAGTGGGTACCTGAGGAAAGGTCTGTGTTCCGGGACGAGTGGGTTTATTGATCTTGGTGGAACAAGGGAATTTTAGCGTCTCTCTGAAGGAATCTTCCTAGATGTGTCAGCAAAGAGTCTCTTTGGACACATCCACCCAAGCTGAAAAGTGCACTTAAGCAGTTCATGTCTACTGCTGGCTGTGTTATTTGATGGTCCGTTCAGGGAGAAAGAGGGAGGGGGATAGGGATGGCCTGTCTGCCGCTGCACCCACCCAGCCTCACAGGCAGGCCTGCGGGCAGTCATGGAAGCAGTCAAAGACACATCGAGCCTTGGTGGAAAACCATGGCAGTTGGGAAGGGTCTTTAGCTCCCAGATGTTTTGCCGCAATGGGCGGAACATATATAAAGTGTCTACTGGTGCAACCAGGATTGCTATTATCTGAGCTTAGGCTGCTAGGACATGACCAAAGGAAACATGTTTGACCAGACATCTGAGAACATCTGTTTTCTTTTGCTCACATGGATGCAGCCTGCCTGGCCCGAGATGTCTGCTCTTGGCTGAGATGCAAAATGGAGGCCCATTACAAATGCAGACAAAGCCAGGGAAGGACAAATCCAGTTCCTAACCCAGGTAACTGCATTTTTCCCATAGAAATCCTTCGATAAGATGTGATTCTTCCCGTTTTATTCCAAATCAAAACTCAGTGTTTAAAAGGAGGGGACAAAAAGAAATCGACATGGGGTATCTTGGTTACCAGCTGCGCTGTGAGCTTTGAATCCCTTTCCTCCCCTTGTCCAACTAGGTATACCAATGACCCTCAAACCACTGCTGCTCAGAGCACCCCACCACCACCACCACCAGGAAAAAAAAAAGTGATGCTGAGGGAAAGAGTGTTTAGTGGAGCTACCCCGGAATAGCCAGGAGGCACTTAAAAAAAATGGCCAGTTGAATCTTGCTCTCCAAAAAGAACAGAAGCTATTATGTCCTGGTTATGTTTCCGTGGACTTTTTAAGCAAGTCCAGGCCCCCGGCCAGTGGTGGCTGCTGTTGTCGGTGGCAGAAATGATGCCTGGTTTATTCTTAGTAAAGTGCTTTGGGAGTCTCAGCCTGAGGAGCCCTGGAATGAAAACAACAGCAACAAACCCAAACGAGGCTCCTGCTGCCCGTCTTCTAGAGATAGTCAAAGCTGGGTGAAGGAAGTAGATTGAGGCAGGTACTGAGGCATTAGCACCTTGTGCATGCCCCCTTCCCCCACCTTCTGCGCCCCAAATCATGATTGTTTTATGCGGTACTGTTTCCCTTTGATGATGAAAATGGGATGTGGTATCAATTACTGGGAAAAATATCCAAAGTCCTAATGGCTAATCTATTCTTCTAAGTATGAGGAGGGCTACTACACCTAAGAGAGTTGATCTAATTGTATAATAAAACTCGAATCATTCCAAGAAGGATCCGACACGCCAGGTCTGTTAGAGAAGCCTCGGGCTGCGGCCACCAGGACAGGAGGAAGTGAGCTGACCCTGGAAATTGCTTGTGGGTAAAATCAGAGGAAGACCTGAAGGGAGTCGGGAATATGGCTGCAAGGAGCAATGAGGGACCGTAAAGATGTTGTACCGTAAATAGGATCTTCTTGGTTTATGTGTCTCTGTGGTGGCAGTTGTTTTCTCAGCTAGAACATCTATGTCAAGAGCCTAACCTTGGAAAGAAATCCACAACACTGCTCCGTGATGTTCTCTCCTTTCTCTCCCCCTGTGCAGATTGTTGTTTAAAAACTCACAGTGCCCAGCATTTTCACATTCTTTATCTCTGAGGAAAATCCAGGTATCATTTTACAGATGAAAAATTCCCATTCCAGAGGAGCTAGATGTCCTAAGAGAGGTTGGTAAAAACTGGTAGTCCCAGGACTCAAACCCAGGCCTTCTAACTCGTTTCTGGTCTTTTCTGTTCTACTAGCTGTCCCTCTGGGGGAGCACGCCTGTTTGGATCCCCTTCACAAGTCCACTGCGAAGCGATTTTGGGAGCAGGTTGTAGTGGGGAGCTGAGGCTTGGGAGAGGCTGTGTGCAGTGGGAAGCTGGTGGTGACACGTACCCTAAAATCACTTATCCTCCTTTCAACTGCCTCTGATCTGATCAAGAAACATGAAAGGGCTTGCAGTCCCCTTGCATGTAAATCCAATGACAGCTTCTAACGCCACCACAAAAGGCAAAGCCTCTGTTTATTTAAGCACTGGGATTTTTTTTAAAAAGAGAGATACATGTGGGAGTAGAAGTCACTGGGTTATAAATGAGCTCTTGCCCCACCAAAGAAAAAAATAATAATTATAATAAAAATAATGGCACCATATTCTCTGATAAACCAGTGCCAGAAAAGCTCTTGGGGATCAAGTTTTGTCAGTCCCCAGCTTTTACCAATTTAAATTCTTGGCAGAGTATTAAAAAAAAAAGTATAAGGTATTTGAAACTCCAGTCCCTCAGGTACTAAATCTAGTGTTTCCTGGCAATAGATGAATGTTGCTGGAGTGAAAACCTAGCGCCACAGGACCATATCTCCATGGCTGTTCATATTTATACTTAACAGACAAATATGTCATTCTTTCAGGATCCCTTTACATGGCCAACTTTTTTTTCTCACGTGTTATCCACCCCCTTTGGATAAAAATGAAGACTGACCAAGCCTGGAACACAGACTTTGAGTTACTGTGAAGGTCTTTTGGTACCAGCACTGATGTTTGTCACAAAGATTCGGATTTCCTAAGTCACCGTGTGATAAAGATGTCAGAGCAGAACTCCAGAACTTGGTGGGAACAGAATCCATGTAGCAAGGCGGCATTAGCCCTTTGTCACTTTGCATTTCCTTGTTCTTTACAGTGTAATTGTGATGCACAGGGAGAGTTGGAGCTCAGTCATCCCTCCGATGTTTTTGCCAGAAACTTGGTTTGGCAAAGGATGTTCAACTAACTCTCTTTGCAGTTAGCAAAAGGATCCATTTTTAATGTTGTTTCTACTTTCGTAAATCATGGGTTGTCTTTTCTAGCCTGGTCTCCTGCAATTGAACCATCACAAAGAAGTTCTCCAGTCACTTTTCAGAATATCTTTTCGACTCTGCAGCTCCTAGTCGAGTTTCTTTTCTCTCCTCTCCCCTAACCTCTGTGAGTGGAAGTTTAGCCTAGCCTGGAAATATCTCAGATGGCTCACCTCCCAGAGTCTGTAGACCACATTTCAATCTTCATCATAGAAGAAGGGCAGAGGACTAATGTCTATTGAACACCTACTTATTTTGGGCATTGTGCTTAGTCCTTACCCAGTTTAAACTTGTATGATGAATCTTGTAAACCTCATGGAGAGAGGCATGGTATTAATATTTTAAGTATCTGAAACCCCTGAGAAGCACTGCATAAAACATTGTGATGTGCCACCTCCATTTCTTTGTCCAATCTAGAGTTTTGTATTTTTGCAAGTGGAAAATACATCCTTTAACTTTCAGGGGGTAAAAAGAGTTTTCAAAGCATTAAGATATTTCAATCCTCTGGACTTTGTAAAATATTTATATCATAACCCGAAGGACACAGGGATGCCTCAGCAGGCATGGAAAGTAACTGGGATGAGGATTTTCAACAAGAAGTTGCCACAGCAGTTTTCTACATCTCCTGTGAGTACCACTTAAGCTTTAATCCAAATGGCAGCCTTTCCTGGCCCAAGCGAATGAAATGCTAGTCAGTGGCCTAAGGGAATCAGGACCACAGCACCTCTTGTACCAGCAACGAGGTCGGCTTTTTCTCTTTATTCTCCTGGTCCCCAAATAAGGCAGCTGTCCAAGGCAGTCCTTTGTTTTCTGCCCTTTCTTTCTATTTTCTTTCTGGAGTTGCTCATTGATTCTCACCATTTCGGTTGTAATTTCTGTGATAATCTCTATGTCCCACCTTTCTTTTAGGGTTTTAATCCTGTTGCCCAGCCACCTGTGGGACATTTAAGCATCCTGCCCTCACCTCAAACTCAACATGCCCACAAACAAGCTCTTCCCCTCCCAGAGTTCCCTATTTTCCAAAAATTACCCACACCTGAAATACTAGAACCTTTTGGACTTTCCTGTTTCTCTTAACAATAGTTGTCATTTGTTAATAATAATAGCTAACTTTAATTGGATTCTTCCTATGGGCCTTGTGCTTTGTCTCATTTGGGTTCATAATTTTACTGAGCCCTCACCACAATTCTGTGAAGTAAATATTATTAAAATTATGCTCGTTCTATAGATGAGGAAAAAGCTCAGCAACAGGAAGTGATTGGCCCAAAGCCACACTGCTGAGTGTGGAGCTATAAGTGGTGCGTTTCAATTCAGATCTCAGTATGTCCTTCTCTAGAGCCCATGCCCATAATTTTTCTATATTATATTGCAACCAGGCAGAGTCTGGTCAGTTTTTCCTCAGGAAATGTCTCTTAGAATAATCAGTCCTGGTCTATTCCCTGTTCACCTCACCCTTCACCATCTTCTTCCTCCTGGACTGAGCTCTCTGGATCTATGATTTGCTTCCTTCAGCACTCTTTCATCAGAAACATTATCAAGAGCTCATCTAATTAACATATTGAGCAAGAATCAATCTTCAGAGGCTCTTCATGAGAGAAGGCCTGCTCAAATTGTGTGCTGGAGTACTTCACTCAGGTCCCCTTGTTGGAGCTGCCAGAGCCTGCCAAGACAGGCTAAGATCGTGGAAGTATCATCTCATTAAAAAGGTAGACAAAATGGGGAGCAGATGTGGCTCAAGCAGTTGAGCATCTGCTTCCCACATAAGAGGTCCCAGGTTTGATACCCAGTGCCTCCTAAAAACAAAAGCAAACAAATGAAACAACCAACTGAGGGGAGTCGATGTGGCTCAGTGGTTGAGCCCCGGCTTCCCACATACAAGGTCCTGGATTCAATCCCCAGCCCCAGTACCTAAAAAAAAATAATAATAAAAAAAAAAAGGTAGACAAGGAATAAAAGTTATAGCTGTGATGAATGTTTTGAAGAAGAGTGAAGAATGCTTGTGGGAGCCCCTGAAAAATGACTTAATCTCATGTAGCTAGCTTGTCAAGGAGGTTTCTTTAAGGAAGATCCATAAGGTGTTTATAGACTGAACAAAACTAAAAATGATTATTTCAGGTCTTCTCAAAGCCTGACAATGTACTAAAGTGTACTGTGACTTTCCAAAGGAATGACTTGTTATATAGCACTTCCAAGACTTTCTTGATCATATCCTCAATTTTTTGGAAGCATCTTAGAGAGTGAGTGTTCCATATCATACTAGTTTGGAAAAGGCTGCCCTAGAGGGTAGAGTCTAAATTCCTCATCCTGGCCTTGGTGTTTTAAACACAAATATTAATTTGACCTGAATAATGTTACCCTACCCTACCTCTCCACCTCACCTCGTACCTAAACCCTGTTGCCCATTAGTTTAGCCTCTTACTATCAGTGGCTCCATTCTGCTCATTATATGCAGACCATCTACCTTACAGAATGCTGCCTTCTCCCCCTGCTCTGAACCCTTGCCAACCCATACTCCACTCTCCAAGGTCCAATGTGAAATTCCTATTGCATCCAAGAAAATCTCTTTTCCTTCTCCTTCTCCTTCTTTGACTTTTTCAGTTCAGGTGGGTATCTCATTTTTTGTAGTCCTCTAACCCTTAACTATATTACTCAATAGATTAAGTAGATATTGGAATCTCAAGACCTTGAATCCACTATCTGTATAACCCTAGGCAGCTGGATTTTTATGTCTCAGTTTCCTCATTTGTAAAAAAGGAGTGTTTTTCTTTCCTCAGAAGTTAAATCCATTTTTTTTCTTTAAGAATTGATGAAAAGGAGCATGAATGTAGAGGGAAAGAAGTCATCTTTGCAGAAACTCTCTTTCTGGGTCTTTGAGCAAACCTGTCCAGGCACTCTCCAGCCTTCCCGGGGCATGAGTCCTCTTGATCCTCTACCAAGAACACATCTGGGGATTAGTTCACCATTTCTTCCTCCTCTCCACCCTTAACTATCATGCTCAGGCTGGCCTCATCCCTCAGAGCCCTGGTTTTAGCTGGATCCCTCAATCACCTTTTCATTCCAGCCCTCAGGGAGAGGGGCAGCATGGCTCTCAGCTTGGCTGTGAGGACCAGTGAGATGAAGCCTCTGGAAGAACAGCTGAGACTTTGTTGTTGCCTCAGTTCTATTACATCCTGCATCCCTGATTATACGGGTGTCGAATCTCTTTCGTTCCATCTCCCTACTGTGGAACAACAGACAAGGAAACCAATAATCCTGAATCAAAGGGAACATGCAACGGGGACTTGAGCACAAAGATCAGCATTTTTACATGCCTTCCTTGAGGAACCTTCTCTGACCCGACCCCCAAATTAGCACACACGCCCCCATCAGGCTCCTGTGGCCCTTGATCTTTTCTCTTGGGATGTTCAGTGACTGTCTGCCTACCTGGTGGTCGGCTCCAAGACAACCATGCCTGTCTTGTCCACCTCTGTGTCCTGGTGCCTGGCAATAAATGTTTGATCAAAGAATAAATGTTTGTTTAAAGAATAAATGAATGAACAACAGAATGCTCATGGATGAAATTAATGTACAGGCCCTTCCATCTACAATATTTATTAAAATGTCACTATGCTTATACTTTTGCATCTCCTGGAAGGTAAACTCCCTAAAGGCACTGTTTGCTTTGGGACCTTCATCTTTTATCCCAGGCTGAGAGTTTAAGGGAGACAAGAACTGAAGTCAGATAGATCTGGATTTGAATCATCTCCTCCATTTATTAGCTGTGTGGACTTGGGCAAGTTACTTAACTCCTCTCTGCCAGATTATACATCTATAAAATGTGGATTACAATCCTAACCTTGCAGGTTGGGTGGGAGGAGTAAATTACAATAAAGCAAAGAGCCTGGCATATAGTAATCCAATTAATAGTAGATGTTGTGGTTGTTGTTGTTATTATTATTATTATTATTATTGTTATTATTATGGTTGGCATGACTCTAGCCTCAAAGAACTTGAGTCCAGCAGCTTAGTGCTCTCATCATCAGATGGGCTTTCCTGCTCAAGGGTAAACAACCTAAGAACCTGAATTTCATTTGGACCCCTCTAGGGTCATGTTCAATGTCCAGCATGAAAGTGGAACTGACCTTATCCCTTCGGGCATGCACTCTTTAAACTCAGCTGGAATTCTGACTCCCCTACTGGCAAGCCATTTGATCCTGGTGACCCTGCCTCTGAAATGGTGCTAATGGTACATATCTGATGGGGCTGCAGTGAAGATTAAATTATGTAAGATGGCATTCATGAAAGGTGTCTAAGAAATGTTAGTTGCCTAGCTGCCTTCATTCTTCATGCACCTTCCCTCCCACCACCCACCCAGCCTGCGCCCCTCTCCCAAGGAGCAGTCTATCAGCAGCAAGGCTCCTCGCTCCTGGGGCCAGGGATTCTTCTCTCAGTCTTCTACACAAATCATGCACACTGTCCAAACATCCTTCTGAGTTTTGAAATCATACAAGATAAGGGGATTATTCTTATGAGGATTCTTCTGAGCTTTCTGGGTCATTGGCACAGAGGCTATCAGCCAAACACAGTCCTCCTCGTCCACCAGTTCCCGGCCTCCTTCTTTACCCCTCCTGGCCCCTTCTAGGATCTCAGTTATAACAGTAACCTCCTCCAAAGATCCATAGAGTTCTCATCCCAAGAGAAACACCCTCTGGTACCTCTTCTCTAGACCTTCTGAGTCCAGAATCTTATTTCTCTGCCTCACCTCACAGTTGTCCTCACCTGCAGGGAAGGAAGAAGATAGAAGTGTTGTCTTCTCTCTCTCTCAATATTTTTATTTCTGATTTTTCAGTGTTGGCTTTTCACATTTCTTATTGTATGTGCTTGAGACTATCAAGGTCCTGAAGAAACAGCTGGGAAAGGAAGGGCATAGAAACTAATTGCAATGTAACAACATTCTATCTTTTTAGCAGCTTGTAGGGTAATTCCTCTTGCAGAGGGGAGGGATGTTGTGGAGTCAGAACAGTGATAACTTGAGGAGAGAGCTGAGAACCTGAAGAATGCTCCAGTGAATGTGGTGGCTACATGGCAGTGGGGGCTGGTAGAAGAAAGGAAAACCTGAGCTGTCTAATGAGGAGGGACCAGAGATGTCAGTGGGGATTTAAGCTGTCTGCTGTAGGGGTGAGTAGACCATTTCTCAATTTTCAGTAAAGTCAACACTACTTACCAAAATACTTGTGCAAGTGGGTTGTTCTTTTTTGATAACTCCAATAGAGAATGAATTCTGCCACCAGGTTGGTGCAAGACAACAATAAAGAAAGCTTGAGGAGAGGTGGGGACATCTACACCTGTCCACACAGTGATGAGCAATGATGATCCACAATAGTAAGGAAAGGAGCCAATGACATGGCAGACTCCTTGAGGGTTATTCAAAAATAAATTCAACAAGCTGGAGAACTACCTACCTTCCTGACACTCATGAGCAATGTTGTCATGCTTGTCTGCAGGAGGCAGATAATCTAATGGAAAAGGTAAATATGAAGACACCCAATATGAATCCAAACAAAGTGATCTCAAACCATGGTGAGACCATTAACTTCAACTAAGCGGTCAGAGGAAGCTTAAAAGAGCCTTAAAAGATGAGGTAGGTGGAGAAGGAGAAGGCCATGCGTAAAGGTGTAAACAAGCATGCTTGTGTTTAAGGAAGAGAGGTTGGGTAGTATCATGAGACTTAAAAATGGGGGCCTACCCCATGGGACATCTTGAAAACACTCTACGAAGTAGATTTTATTACCTAGGCAGACACTGGAGGATTGTAAAGATGCTGGTGACATAGTCCTTCAACTCTGATAGCCAGGGAAGGGTAGATTGGAGAAGAAGCAATGGGAAGCTAGGAGACCTGTGACGAAGTCGCTGCAGTAGTCCAGCTGAGAGAGGTCAAGGCCTGGTTCCTAGCGGGGCCTCCTTCCTCAGCTGGACAGATGGGGTTTAACTGTCCCCTAAGAGGTGCCCTAGGAAGAACGCTCAACTTCCAGTAGTGAATTGCAAGAGCCCATCTTGAATATCCAACAACAGAATTTAGCCTTGATTGCTCCCCTCAATCCTGCTTTCTCTGTTCCCAACACATCCACCAAGGAAATTAATCAAAGGAGTTCCAGTAAAGTAGGTGATGAGGGGTTGAAAAAGATGCTGAGAGAGGGTGTGGTTGGCCTGAGGGTGGGGGAGCTGTGTGTTGTGGGAGAGGAACTGAGGTGAATCCATGTGTGAGACTCAGCTCCATATCGATCAAACCCAGTTGGTAGACTGCACGTGGACCTCATCCTCAGCTCCCGCATAAGCCCTTGCTTCCCCGGTAATTGACTCTCGCATATTGATTAAGATGTTGATGTGTCCCAGGATTTCTCGGTGGTAATGCCAGCGCGCCTCCCGGCAGGCAGGGCTGGCAAGACTCTCACTGTACGGCTGTCACCGCACGCTCCTTAATGGATAAAGCTGTCATCTGAGAGCTGGAATGTCTTGCAGGCACAAAGACGAAATTAACTGTTCAATAATGTATGGGACATGGAAAAAACTTTACCCAACAACTCCAATTGATTGCTGTAAGTGTTTTGACTGCACTTGCCTGCTTTGCATAAAGTCAGCGACTTTGGCTAGCCTGATTTTCACGCACAGCCATTTCTCTGCCTCTTTTCAGAATAAACGTTGAGCGACTTCGGCGGCTGCCAGGAATGGGCTGTCTGGATGGATGAGGGGGTGGGGAGCAGGTGGGCACTGCTGACACCTCTCCCCCAGGATCCTTGAGTGGGGTCTTTCCAGCAAGGAATTACTGGCAAGTCAGTGGACTCTTGCCGGAAATGATCATTGTGGGCGAGTTGGGTGAATCACTGGATCTGGAGTTCCTGGACCTCCCTTTGCCTGTGGCTCCCCTCCCCTGCCCTAGACGTGGGTTGAGGCCCCAGGCAGAGGGAGGCTTTCAGTCAGACCTATGGATGGGGGAAGGGCAATAACGGGGCACACGTTTAATACCAGTTTGATAAATACGTTAATCTAAATTGGGCCTTGCTTATTATTTGGGGTTTGGTTAACCATGTGCTCACTAAATATCCTATCCCACAGATACTAGAAACCACAGTGCGTTTCTCCCCCAGTCTGCTCCTTTCCTAACCTGCAAAGGAGGGAAAATATCAAGGTAGCAAACCTATACTCTACTTCTTTTCTGCCAAGATCAGCCTTTTAAAAACATGGCAAGATCCTTTGAACACAGCTCTGTTTTATCACAGGATCTTTATTGAAGTTTTAATCAACACAAGCAGCTGACAAAATAGGAGATTGCAGCTTCGGCTGTACATTATGTATCCTCCTTGTGAGCCTGGAAAAAAAAAATCATAACATTAAAAGAAGAGAAAATAAACAGCCTCGTTTAAAAAACAAATGAATCCCACCAAACCAAGGAAATCCTCTCGCACCCAGAGGAAAGCCTGCCGTGTGGCGTGCGGACCGCTGCCCCGGAGTTTGGAGCCTCATGGAGATCATTACCATAAAACAAATAACCAGCTCGTTTTTTGTCACCCACTATGAGTGAACTCAAAACCTTAGGCCCGCGTCCAAAGATTCCTTCTCCACAGGCCCATCCAGCTATGGGTCAGGCTGACATCTCCATTAGGAGGCAAGGAGGGCACAACCTTTGTGTCCAACTTTGAATCTGTTCCCCAGTCCAGCCTCTGTGCCTTGGCCTTGGATCTGACACCACCTTTCTGGCCCATGACCTCCTCTTCTCACACTGGCCCCCTCTCCCCTTACTCGTTCCTGTCTTCCCTAACCCAGCAACAAGACAGTCACGCACTAAGTTCTCCACTTCATTTGTGGCAGAGGGCTGGATGAGAAGGAGGAACATTTTTCTCTTGTTATCTGGATCTCAAGTCTTTTTTCAAGTCAGACTGCTGGGTCTGGCTGGTTTGTCCATTTCAAAGGTGGTCCATGGAAACTATTGAAGAGAGGGTCTGTGGGGGCTACAACCCAACTAGCAAGACTCCTGCTTTTGTGGCAAATACCACTTCTCTTCAGTGTGACAGGAAGTGAGTGCAGGAGCAAGGACACATGGCACCCTGGTCTCAACATAGTGTTGTGATGGAGAGCTGGGCTTTCTGGTGGTTTAGACCTGGATTTGAATCCCTGCACTGTCACAGTCCATGGGCCTAACACTTGGCTGAGTTCCCTAAATGTCCATTGACAAAAGGAATGCATGAGGGGGAAGAGGATGGGGAGGATGTGGTCCAGATGGGAGACCCAAGCATTGAGGGATGTACAGTAAGAGAAAGACCAACTGGGTTTTGGACCTTTAGGAAGGCTTCTTGAAATAATACTTTAACTGGATTTTGAAATAACAGATGAATACTGATTGGCAGAGAAGCATGAAAGACCCAAAGTAGGATTTTGCAGATGTGGAGTACAAGAACCAGGGCTAAGGCTCTGGGTATCAAGATAAAGGAAAGACCCAATGTTGGCAGGTCTTAGTGGGGTTACCCAGCTGTCCCGATAGTTTCTATCTTGGCATAAAGACTTCCCTGGAAGTGTTCCTGGAAGTTCCAGTAGTGATTTCCACACACATTCTATCGATTTGCATCCAGATCCAAGGGACTGCATCACTAGGTCAAGACTTTTTCCTGACATTCTTCCCCTTCTCTTGCTTCCTCAGATATTTGTTCCATGTGTGCTCTGGGAGGTTGTGGAGATTCAGGAGAAGACCCCATTTCCAGGTGTTCTCCACCGACAGAAAACAGACAAACTGATACAAAGACATGACCAAAGAGATGAGGAGGCCAAAAGGACAATGTGCCTGACTCATGAGAAGCACCTTTCACAGAGGCTTCTCGCTCTCCACTGGTCAAGCGCACGGAAATAGAAGAAAGGCTCCAAAGCTTCATCATCAGAATGGGATGAGAAAAAGATCTGGAGATCACTATTTATTCTGTAGAAAAAATAGAAAGTGGGGGGAATAGAAGGGCATGCTTAGGTCTGACCAGGCTCTTGGTCAGAGAAACCCGGCTAGCCCAGCAACAGCCCCAGGGAGATACCATAGGGGTCTATGCCACAGGCATGGGCTAGAGGGCTCTTAGAAAGAGTTCACCTCTCTACTGGCCACCTTTAGCTTCTAGACTTCCCTGAAGCACAGGAAGTACTTGCCCCTTGGCCCTAGGGAAAAGCTGTAAATTAGGCCAGAACTGCAATTAATTCTTACTGGTAACAAGGGAAATTGTCCCAGGGCCTGGGTAACCAATAGTCAGCTCCCTGAATCTGTCTCAGGACAATCACAGCAAGTGATTTGCAGTAGTGGGAATGGAAATGATTTCTTCTGAGAACCCTGCTGTTAAATCATTTGTATTTTATTATGGGACGTGAGTGGGATGGACATTCCCCAAGCTACATTCTTTTGCTTTAGGCTCCCATGCCATTCCCACAACTGGTTATTTCAGGTGACAATTAACAGGAAATGATGCTAACAGCCCCAGGGTGGTCACTTTTCCCAGGTACTCTGTGTATTAAGTTTCAATTACTTATAGTCCCTGATCTAGGTCTCCAAAAGGAAATGAGCTTCCTCTGCAGTTGTCACAGAAAAGCAGTTGTTGTTTTTTCTCCTCCCTGTTCTCTGTTTACCTGTCAGTTTGCCAGCAAACTAAGAGTTAAACCAAAGGTTCTCTGGGAGTCACACCTCTAAGAAACGTATCAGTTTCTTGCACAATCCAAACTGTAAAAGGCAAAGTCAGACACTAAAATCATAAGAAGCGAATAATAAATCCAAACAAAATGGCGTTTATTCACCTTTTTCCCTTGAAGATGCTAACCCCGTGTTATTGAGAACGCCCCAGGAAAGTTCCCAAATGGAAATGGAACAGAGCCAGCATTTCCTGCTCTGAATGTTCACCCATTCTCCCCTGAGGAACTTTGTTTCAGGTCCACAGAATGCCAGGTGTTGGTTTCCAGGGCAAAGTAGCAAACAGGGGTCCAGCCCAGAGGGGCAGAGGGCAGGGGCTTCTGTCAGCTGCTGCCGCCGTGGCTGCCACGGTGCTAAGGCAGCGAGGAGTGTCTGTTTGAAGTCTGGTCTTCAGGAAGGAGACCCAAGAGAACATGAGCTGGGCTTGTCTGGGTATCAAAGTCCAAATTAAAATTTTATTCCAGTGTTTGAAAAACTCCTGGCCAAAAATTTCATATGGATTTTAAAAATCAAAACAAACAAAAAAAACCCCAAACCTCCCTTGTTTCTTCAGTGCCTCCAATTGAGGACTAGAGGATTTATTTCAAAAAAGAAAAAATAAAAGTGAGACCAAATTGTTCCATAAATGGACTCAGTTCAGATGGTTTCTTAGCTAAATCTGTAAGGAAAGTAATCTGTTAAACCACTTTGGGCAACTAAGAAGCACTTAAGTTATTTATCATTTTTGAATCCTTTTTTCCCCTTTCCTATTACATATCAGGTCACCTGCATCTTTACTGCTCAAGCTACAGAGTAAAAAAGGAGAAAGCTTCTTCTATTCCACACCAACCCTCAACTATTTTACAGAAAAGCAGAGATAAAGTTAAAAAGTTGTAAATTTGGGGTGGGATGGGGGGTGGAGGTGGCCAAGCCAATAATCTAATTGTAATTATGAAATTACAAATGATAAGAAAATAAAAGTCATTAAGCAAAATGGGGAAAATAAATAAAAGTATAATCAATAAAGTTAATCCCAGGCCATTAACAAAATTTAGAAAAGAAATAGAACTAACCTTAAATGGGGCATTATAAATGAAATATTGAAATGCAAGTTGAGAATAAGAAATTTGCTCCAAGAATAAAACATTTGGATGAAGGATCAGAAGGATTAGGAGTGATATGTCCGGTTTTGATTGAAAGGAAATTGGATATATCCAATTCAGAATGGAAGAAAGTGATAGGAACCATCTCAGCAGACAGAAGCAATGGGAAATATCAGTGAAGACAGTGCCAGAATTACAAAGACAGAAAGCCACTGCAAACGACAAATGTTAGGACTCAAATTTACCCAGATCCTTTAGTCAGGGTTTTTGCTATTGTTTAAATAAGCTCTTTGAATTAAAGTACGACATACATACATATCATAAGTATAAAGTCAGAAGAATTTTGCAGCATGAATCTCCAAGTGACCTCCATCTGGATCTAGCTATGTAGCCACCATCATTACCTCACCATCTTCAGACATCCATCACTGTCAATGAGCTTTGCCTGTTTTTCAAGTCCACATAGAGTCCAGCTTCCTTCATTCGGCGTTATCTTTTTATCTGTAGCCACATTCTTGCATGTATGGGTAGTTTGTTCATTTCATTGATATGTAGTATTCCATTGTAGAATTATGCTGTAATTTATATCATTTTACTGTTAATAAACATTTGTGTTGATTCTAGCCTTTGGCTAATAAAAATAATGCTGCTATAAAGATGCTTGTGTATGCCTCGGTGCACTTGTGAAACTATTTCTGCAGGTATATGTCTAAGAGAATTGTTGGACCATAGATTGTGCGTATATTTAGCTTTAGCAGGCACGTAAAAGCAGAATTTCAAAGCAACTGTACCTGATTACACTCCTGCTAACAGTCTGTGGACACTCTTGGTGCTTCCCATCCCCAACTTTTGTCAATTTATCTTAGGTTGTATGCATACTGGTGGGTCAATGGGGGATAGTGAATTGTGATTTTACTTCTGCATGCCTAATATTGCATCTTTCCCTAAGTTTGTCACCAATTTAGACACCATTTTCAATTATTTTTCAATGTATTGTATGTCTTTTTGTTGTTCTTATTATATAAGAAATCTCTCAATATTCTAGACACAAGCTCTTTGATATATTTTTTGGACATCTTCCATTTTATGGTTGGCTTTTAAATTCTCTTGATTTTATGGTCGTGTCTTCCCTTTTCTTTTATTCTTTTGAGGAGAAGTTCTTAATTTTAATTGTAACTTTTGCTTATGGCTAGGGATTTTTATGTCTTATTTAGTAAATATTTACCAAGATCATGAAGGTATTATATCTGGGAGCTTTATTGTTTTATTTTGAACAATATGCATATGTATAAAGACATTATGCATAAATTATGCCCACGAATAATATCAGGTTTATGTCTTCTTTTCTAATCCTTAAGTGATTTATTTCTTTTTCTTGCCTAATTACCCTGGCTAGGACCTTTGGTACTCTGTTTGATAGAAGTGGTGAGAGTGGAGATCCATGTCTTGTTCCTGATCACAGGTAGAAAGCTTTCACATTTCATGATTTACTATAGGTTCATTGGACACACCTTTGCAGATAAAGGAGTTTCCTTCTAGTTCTAGTTTGCTGAGAATTTTATTTTTAATCATGATCAAGTACTGAGCTTTATCAAGTGCTTTTTAGCCATCTATTGAGATGATTATTATGATTTTTCTCTTTTATTCTGATACTGTGCTGAATTATACTGATTGATTTTAAATGTTAAACCAACCTTGCATTTTTGGAATAAACTCCACTTTGTCATATTTGAGCTTTTCAGTATATCTGTAAATTTGATTTGCTAACGTTTTGCTTAGGAGTTTTATATCTATGTTCCAGAAAAAGATTGACCTGTAAGTTTCCTCTCTTGTAATGTCCTTGACAAGTCTAAGGATCACAGTAATGCTGGCCTCATAAAATGAATAGTGAAGTAGTTCCTCATTTTTCTATTACCTGGAATAATTTGTGGAACATTCATATTCTATTTTACTCATATGCTTGAAAGAATTCAGCACTCAAACCCATCTAGTCCTCAAGATTTCTTTGTGGGGAATTTTAAAATAGGAATTCAATTCTTTAATAATTATTTGAATATTTAAATTAATATTTAAGTATTAAATTAAATATTTAAGTTAAATTTCTTCTTATATATGTTTTTTACATTTTCTAAGAATTTGTCTGTTTCACCTACATTTTCAATTCACTGGCATAAATTTTTTTATAATATTATTTTTAATGTCTGTAGGATATTGTATTAGTAATTTATATGTATGCTTTTTTCCCTCTAGTTCAGTCTTGCTAAGGGTTTATTTATTAGTGTTAACCTAAAGGATACAAATACACAGAAACCCATTACATAATAAAAAGTTGAGACATGCCAGCTGAAAGGTGCATGATGAGTGGGTAGTTTAAAACAGGAGAAATAATAAGTGATTGAATGTTCAAGAAGGACTTAAAGTGAGACGTATTGGAATAAGCCTTAAAGGAAAGGTAGGATTTTGACAGGTATAGATAGAAGAAAAGGCATTGCCAGCAAAAAGGAAACCTGGAAATGGTCATTTGGATAAAGTTTTGCCTCCAACTGGGAAAAAGTGGGAAGTCTGAAAAATGGGAAAGTCCCGAATATCAAGAGACTTGAGTCACTGACAATGAGAACACAACAAATATTTAAAATATTTTAGTATTTTGAATATTTGGTAGACATGAAGAACAATGTTGAGGAGAGACTTTCAGGTTTCCAGCCTGATTACTGGGAGGACGGCGATGACAATTGTCAAAGAAAAATAAGGCAGGAGAAAGAGCGTTTCCATGTTAAGTACCAGCATAAAGGTGAAGTCTGAAGCCAAGACAGTGAATGAGCTGCTAAGGGAGAGAGCAGCACGAGAAGATCATCAGGCTAGAGCAGCTGCCGTGATGAGCTCCTGTGAAGGAATAACAGGAGAAGGGAGGTAGTGAGCACAGACGAGAAGGGCGTGTGGAGCCATGGAAGCCAAGAAAGCAGGGCTTTCTAGGTGGGAGAGTGAATTGTGTCAGGCTCCACTGAGCAGCCGAGGCATAGAAAGGTGTTAGTCTTGGCATCTGGGAAACCACTGCTGACCTTTGTGGAATTTAAGGAATAGCAAAGGTTTGGTCACAATGGGAAGAGAAGACAGAGCTTTTCCTCACTGTGTATTCACTCTTTCTTTCAGTTGGCAATTATTTATTGGTTCCTACTATATGCCTGGCACCATGTGAAACACTCATTATTCAGTGGTGACCCAAATAGACATTTCCCTTCTCCTATTGAGCTTTAAGCTAGTGAAGGATCTAAACATCAAATAAATATGAAGAAATCATTCAAAACCATCATGGCACTTAGGGAGAGAGAACCGAGTATAATGAGAGAGAATAAAAGAAAGAGCCTGATTTAGGTTGCAGGGAATGCCTTTCCGTGGACCACATCCAGGGACATAAATGGATTGTGCTGGTATTGAAACAACCAGATGAGCTTCTTGAGTGCCTTATTCAGGGGCATGTGAATTCCCAAGTTCTAGAATTAATAAGGTATCAGGACTCCCCAACTTTGTATAATGCCCTAACTCACCGCCCCCCCATCCCCATTTTCAGAGTCAGAAAGCAGAAACCACCACAACTCAAATTAAAGGAGAAAATGTGTAGTTTGAGGCAAAATTTTCTTCAAAGGAACATGAAGTAGGTGAAACTACCAGAGTTAAGTTACAATGTTGGCAGACGATGAAGGCTAATATGATTAATTGTAATTGTCATCTATAATGTATACTCATAATCATATTGCTTCTAGAACATCTTCATTATCTTTCACTTTTGAAACACTTGGGTTTCCCAACAGACTTGGGAAGGGGCTTTTATTAGACCCAGATCATCAATCCAAACCTTTTAAGGTAAGGGTGTTACTACCCCAGAAGCCAAGGAGGCATTTGCTAGCATGAAGAGAAAGCACTAAGTAGTCATTAGCTTCTTCAATCTGTTTACCAGCCTGTCTGTCATTGAGGGTAGACTGGCTACAAAATTAACACTCTGCTCTATTTGTCTCTTAGCACTGTTGTCTCGCAGAACATGTTCTCAATTGGCCATGGGCAAGCCCTTCTTCCTCCCAAAGCTAAGTTCCTGGGGGAAAAATGTCTAACTTAAATTTCATTTATTCAGTTCCATTTGAAATGAAGCCTCTGTTTAAAAGAAACCCATCCTTTTTAAAGTAGATATCCATCATCTGCTCTAACTGTTCTTAGAAATCCCAATTTGGGTACTTTTAGCTCCCTTCCTTTACCACTTCATAATCAGGATGGTTTCTTCTCATTTCCCATCCTCCCTTTATAGGAGCAAGGATATTCCAAGTAACCCTCTTGTCCCCAAGTTCCACCAAGCCCTTTTCCTCCATAGCCTCTGGCCCTCCTTTTTCTGCCTTAGCTCCCTCTGACCACTCAGTCTCCTCCTGTTCACATGTGGGCATCTTTTCTGTGGGAACCATTGCCCCTGACTGTCCTGGCTGGCCCATGCACCTTGACCTGCTGGTGCAAGACCCTTTGGAAACCACAGGGACAGCTCACCAGTGACCAGGGGCAGAGCAGCTGTATCAACTCAGCTTGGGGAAGCTCAAGTATCCAGTGATCTTGCTTGTGTGGAGTTTGAAATTAAGCCCAACACATTACTCACGGCAAAACCAAGGGCCAGCCAAGTTAAATAGAGTACTCCCCGAAACCTTCACCAACTGATTAGAGAAGGAAGCTCTGACTTGAAGAGAGGCTATTTTGTGCCTGCTTTTATTATTATTATTTTTAGCAACACACTCTCTACAAGTGAGATGGGAAACAGAAACCTCAAAGGATGGGATTTATTCATTAAAAAACCTTAGGTCTATGACCATATGCCATGTCTCTCTAAATTCATAATAATGGCCAAAGCTTTATTGAGTCTGCCTTTGTCCAGAAACTGTACTAACCGCTTTACACACATTGTCTTATTTAATCTTCATGATAACTCTGTAATGTGGGTACCACTGCTATCCCCCTTCACAGATGGGGAAGCTGGGGCCCAGGGAGGGTAAGCACACACTGTGTCGGAGTGATGGAGCTGGAATTTGAACCCAGGCAGTCAGCTTCCACATTCTTATCTGTCCTTAAACAAAAGCAAGTACCTAGGAGCTTTCACGAAGAGAACACTTCAAGAGAAAGCTGCGCTATTACCCCCTGGGTCTGTAAGTGGAAGCTGGTCCATGTTTGAGAGGACTCTGAAGGCCCGGAGTTGGATGGTGCAGAACATGACCCGCTGAACCAAGCAGAGCTTGAGTTTGCAGATTATTTTTCAACCAGTGGGAGTTCATTGACTTAGAGGAAGAGGAATCATTTAATGGACTTACAGAAAATATTTTTAGTTTCATTTTTTTCCCTAGCAGAACAGTTCAGATCTTCCCAGATCATGGTTCAATCCCTGGGATTGTTTCAAGAGACCCAGAGCTACATGCCCGTGTTCCCCACTGGCCAGGCGTGCCCAGTCGCCTGACAGGGTGCCTGCCGTGCCCTTCACAGCTGCATGTCCACGTAGACGTGTTTATTAGGGCGCTGAGAACCTCATCTCTCAAAAAGCCCCAGGAATTAGATTGTTTTCCACACTGAAAGTTTTCATTTGAAAAATAACCTCTTTGTTTAGCTAATGAAAAGGAGGGGCTGCTGCTTGCTTCTCAGGCTGGGTAAGAATTCCATGGGCAGTAATTCTGTTTCTCAGTGGAAAATGTTTCGTTTTATTCTTGTTGTTTTGCAGACTGGTCCCTGCCCGGCCCTTGCTCCAAGGACCACACATACACACACAAGCATCCTCACCCATGCACAGAGAAGCGATTCCCACCCTTCCCCATTGGGGAGTTGGAGGGGGCTCCATCCTCTTTTCAACACCTGCAGAACAAAAGCGAGGTGCACGGGTGGCTGTGGCCGACACCCAGCCAGAGGCAATCGCTTGTTCCCAACCTGCACTCTCACCCCCAGAGGATGGGTGGGCCACAGAGGAAAGGAACTGGACTGCAGAACTCTCTGGCTTCTGTGCATCTCCATGTCAAGCAATCCTCTCATACCATGGATGGGGGGTCTGTAGCATTCCCTCCTTGTGAGGTTAGTATGCAGCGGCAATAAACTCAGCCTGTCGTCATTGGACTCACAGTAGGGCAGACATGGGGCTGAGCGGTCTGGACTGCACAAGCAAAGCCAGACGTGGCCCCAGGAGGCAATTGAGTGGAGGGATGAGAAAGCCTGGCCGTGCGGATTAGACCTGCCCACCCGGTCACTCAGCCCAAGAGCAAGCAGCCACTTAACCATCCTGACCCTGAGTGTTGTGACTGTGAGCGGGGAAAGTTAGCACCTCGATGTTTGTCACATGGGAGGTGCTTTTCAAGGATCCTCTTATTCTTCCTTTGTTCTCTGAAACCTGGCCATCTTCCTTTTGTATGGGAAAGACATATCTGTCCTGGGTGTGTGGCCTAAACCCTGTTCTGTCTTTACTGTTTTTCTCTGACTCTGTGAAAACAGACATATAGATGATCCACATGCATTAAGTGCAAAGAGAATGCCAGCTGTTGGCCTGGGGTGAACGAATAGCTTTGAAAGTAGCTAGCAATGGCATGAAACAAATGTGTGGGTCAGACTGCTTTTGGTTTTAGGTGGTGGAGACTCTCTTTTACATTGCCTTAAGCAAATAAATAAATAAACAATTTATTGATCCCTCTAACTAAGACACTGTGGGGTAGATCTTCAGGTAGCACTGAACACACTTGTACAGTTGTATTGTGTTAGTAGGGCCAGCTGTCTCCATCCCTCTCTGTCTCTCCCTCTCCCTCCCTCTCTTGCTCTCCATCTCTTTGTTTTGTCTGATAGTCTAATTCTCTCCTACTCCCAGTTTAGCAACCCCAGCAGAGAGAGAACTTCTTTCCCTCAACGACTATATTTCAAAGCCAGGGAAGATTCTAATTGGCCAAAACTCGGGCCTATCACGGGCTAGTGAATAAGATACTATACTTTCTCTGAGGTTAACCAATGTGTACCAAATGCCTACTCTGTGTTATGCATTCTTCCAGCCAGCGGGGACAAGGCAGTGACAGATCAGACAACGCCCTGCCCCAAGGAGCTTACAGCCTTATGAGATGCCGACACTTCCTGCTACACTTCCTCAGGAACTAAACTGAAGCATAGAATCCTCTCAGCTCACAAAGAAGCCAGTTTCTTTACAAAATTAACAGAAAGTCACAAATACAATCTGCTGAAGTTTCCCACAATAAGATGAACACACAGCACGCACATACTGTCTTCTCCACATTCCAACCATCAGGACAACCTTAATATCCAACTTGCCTGGTGAATGGTGCCCCCTGGAGGTGTGCAATAGGCAGTACTGCCAACCAGAAATGGCTTTGGCTCTAAGGAGACATCATTGTAGAAAACGTTCACATCCATCTGACACATAAGAAATGCAAGCTGCTTCTATCACAGACAGGGGCAAGCAGATGACCCTGCAGCCCTTGGCATCTGCCCTTCTTATCCAGGCTGCGGGAGATTTCCAGGAATAAGAATTATGCACCTCCTACTGAGTTGTCAATTATTCCTGAGGAGTCCATGGAAATCTTAATAATGCAAGAGCTCTTTTTAAAGGGAAAGATATAGTATATGTTATATAATATATCTATACACACACACATTCATAGCACAATCATTTGTCCTCTGATCAAAGTAAGTGGCATGCTCTATGATCAATGATATGAAATTAAACCAATTCTAGACCCTCTTTGAGTTTCCTATAGTGAGCACTACAGTTTTTAATTACTTTTTAAGTTAGGGGGAAAAATGGCTTCCCCAAATTTCTGTATTTGGATATTCCAGTAGACTTGTGTTACTGATGATTGGGGTGAGTGATGGGGTGGGAGGGAGATCTCACCATATAAAATTTATTCAATATTTATTGGCAACACCTATTATGTGTCAAATACTGGATAAACACAAACTCTACAGTCTTGGCCTCATGGACAGAGTGGCTAGGGCAGGGACCTACACATGCACTGACCTCCACACTCCAGTGGTTGGGGAGGCTGAGAGGCATGCATGAGAGTTTGCAGTACAACGTGTCTGAAACACATAGTAGGCCCAGAGCTTGTGGCAGAGATGAGTAGTTTTCTCTTCATCTCAGAGTGGCTGTCTTGAACCCCAGCACGGAGCCTTGACTGGAAGCTAGGAGACTTTGGAGAGAGGCGGGGACAGGCTGCCAGGCCCCGGAGCAGTCTGAGGCCACTCTCATTAAGCACGCTCAACCTCCGAAGGCCCAAGGTGGTATGTGACAAGCATCCCCAGGGCTTACTGGGCAATCATTACATTTATTGTGCTTCATACTGCCAGGGACTCGAAAATCCACAGGGCCTGATCTGATGATTTCAGGTGGTCCCAAAAGCAAAACGCAGGAGTCAGTGATGAGCACAGTGGGAGAGGGAGAGGCCGCTGCTCTCAAAAGGGCACATCACCATAATCACGGATAGACCATGAGCATATGCAGAAGGAATGTAGCAGGGAGTGTATGTCAGGAGCCGCAGAGAGGATACATAAGCCAGGTGCCCTCCCCAGGTCCCCATCCTCCCACCTTTAAGATATGGGAGGGAGGCCCACATTCTCTTCCTGACCCCACAGCACCCCCACCACCACACACACACACCCAGTAACCACCTTTGCTGATATTCCACTAAATTCACTCTGGGTCTCCCATGGGCTGGCTGTTGCCTTCATATTTCATGCGGAATGCGCAGCTTCCCAGGAGCCCGAGGCATGCGGTGCATTCTGATGTCTTAGGCCGGCTCTGACACCAGCACCTCCAGCGCATGCCTAATGAGGAGGCTGACACTGACGCAGGCTGCCCCCGGCCAGCCGCAAACTTGGAGGGGGTGGCAGCAAGGCTACAAGGGTATGCCCCGGGGGAGGATGGCAGTTGCCTCTTTAAAATGCCATGCTACCACCAGATCCTGCAAACACGAGCCAGTTCAAATGACACCAAGAATGGATCAGAGCCTCAAATAAGAAGCAATTCATGTCAAGGAACACACTTGGGGAAAGCGTAAAATTCAAAGAAGGAGAAGCTGCAGAGCCTAAAAGAAGGTTGAAGCTCTGAGTGGCTAGTATTTCAGGAGGCAGGGCGGCTGCACTTTTTAGTGTTTTTTCTAGTGCAGAGTTTCTTCTAGTTTCCTTAGAGACCTCGTCATTATCTAAAAGATCCTGCTGAGCAGAAGTATTTCCTTTCCTTAAAGCCTCATCTACCTTGATTTCACACATTACTCCTCGTTTTGCCAGGCTCTGTCAGGATAAACAGCCCTTGCTTCCCCTGGTTTTTATGGCATTTATACTTGGGGGTAGAGGAAACACCTATACTCACCATCCCAAAGCCACGAGGATGCAGTGATGACTGCTCAACATTTTCACTGCCCCTACCTAGCACTTTTCCCAAGCCTGGTCCCATTTGGTCATCCCAACATGATGAGGTTGGCAAGGCTGTTTCCATTGTTTACAGATGAGAAAACCAAGATTGAGGGAGGTTTATCCAAGACCATACCACAGACCAAGGCCTCAGACACCAATGAGCTGTTACCCATTTAAAAAATGTCCCCCATTCAGCTTGAGCGTATGTGGAATGAGAGAGCAGACCATGATTCCCCAAACTTTAACTTAGACATAATATCAGTAAGTGAAATGCTTACATTAACACAGGAGAGGTCATTATTTCCATCAAGGAAAATTTTTTTTCTATAAAATTTTGATTTTTGTCATCTCAGTCTGTGTGTGTGTGTGCAGCGCATGCGCATGTGAAGTGGGCAGTGCTCAGCTTTCTGTTCTGGGTTCTGGCTCTGGGATAATAATGTCATAGTAAAAATAGCAATCGCTCATTGGATACTTCCTCTGTGCCTCACGCTTGTCATTTATTATCTCATCCATCCTCCTGATATTATCCCACTCTGCTGACGAGGAAACTGTTGCTCAGAGAAATTAAGCAGATAGGCCAAAGCCCCAAAGGTCTTGAGTGGCAGAACAAGAAGCTACCTGGCTTGAAACCCCATGCTTTTAACCCCTACAGGAAATGCTCCTATTAAACCACACTGTTTTGCTGATGCATCATGTAAATACATATTCAATATAATTCAACACCCCTTTATTTTCCAGCATCACTGCTCTTTGTGTACCTCAGTCCCAGTGAAGAGCTGGACTTTAGAGAAATTTCCCATGTTAATACCTGCACTTTTTCTTTTGCAGAATTAAAAATGCTTCTTTAGATTTTTCTGTCCTTTCTAAAAAAGCCACAATTCCCAGTTTATAAATTTAAGCTAATTTTTGCTGTCATTGAATACTTCGGGAGTTAGAACCAACAGATTTTAGAATTGGAGGGAAGCTTGGAGGTTGTCCAGCCCCACCTCACTTTGAAGGCAGACATTTCCACTACACTCTCCCCACGGGTGGTCATACAATCTCCACTTAAGCATCCTCAATGACAGAAAGCTCACTACATCCAAAGGCGTAGTGGGCCCAAAGCCCATTCTCAGGTGGACTGAGTTGTTAGAAAGGTCTTCCTTGCCCTGCCTTCTGTTGAACCTACCTGACTGCCACACCCACCCCTGGTAGGCGAGAGGCCCATGTCTACATCAGAATGATTTCCATCCCTCTTCCGCCAATCAGCCCTTCAGGCATATGAAGAAGGCATTGGTGTTATCCCAGAGGCTTCTCTTTTTCTGGCTTAACAACCTCCAGCTTTTTCCCAGACTCCTCGGTCCTGGGAAATCTTCTGAACACACTCTTGTCTTTGTCTGTGCCCTGAGAGGGTGGCGCTGGGCCAGCTGGGCTTGGAGCAGTAGCTGCCTCAGCCCTGCCACTCTCTGCCACTCTCCTTCTCCATGTCAGCTCCCTAGGTGTGGAGAGGGTGGCTCATATTGATCACAAACTCTGCTAATCTTCCCAGGTCTCTGCCACTACTCTTAAACCTGGACTCTCCATCCAGTAATATGTCATTTGATCCCTTTCCCAGAACATCAGTGAAACAACCCTGGCCAGAAAGAGATCCTTTTGGCACTTTGCTGGAAACCTCTTGTCTAGGTTTGAGGCAGCGCCATGTATTTGTGAATCTTTCAGTCACTTTCCAATTCCCATGGCTGCAAACCCTTTTCTAGTCTTCATATCAAATCCTTCACAAAAATGAAGATATATTAAGTGGTTTGAAGTTCATTTGTTAATCCTGAAACCAAAATGTTAGATGATATCAAATTTGTCTGGCAAGCTCAGTTTTTCATAAACATACCATGCTAACTTCTCATCATTCTGTTGTCCTGCAGATACGCACTGATCCTTTCTCTCTTAATATTTGTTCCATTTTCTTGCAAAATATTGAAATTCCCAGTTCTATGTTTTCCCTGGATTTTTTCCAGGGAAATAATGTTTTCCTATTTTGGAAATAGGTCCCACATGTCTTCTTTGAATATTTCTGATAAATCTCCTGATCATGATTCAGTTTTTAAATTCATTTAATAAGTGAGCTTCTTAAGCAATTGTTTTGATTTGTTTCTAATTTAAGGGCGGGGGGGGGGAGGTGGTTCTTACAAATATACTGAGCTGTATTATTTCCAAGAATACCCTTCCTGGGTAGGCTTCCTTTATAGCATGCTAAGAACCAAGGCAGGGACAAAAGAAATCAGGAGATGGAAATAGGGCAAAACAAATAGCAGGCTTAAATGGAAAATGAGCCAATTCTGTTTACTAAAATTCTTTTTCTTCACATAAGTATTGGGGGCTCTGTAAGG
Organism: Tolypeutes matacus; assembly: GCA_026826555.1. Taxonomy (NCBI): domain Eukaryota; kingdom Metazoa; phylum Chordata; class Mammalia; order Cingulata; family Chlamyphoridae; genus Tolypeutes; species Tolypeutes matacus. Next base: position 5,313,909 of record JAKSZT010053764.1, on the reverse strand, counting down.
AGATCAGATTGGAAAATGTTAAGGAACAGGTAGGAGAAAGAGTGGAGGTGGGATTATGGAGGCACATGAATTGCCTTCATGTATGAAAATGAAATAATTTCTCCCACGCCAAGAAACATCTATGTCCTTAGCACAGGCCCTGATACTTCCTGGACAAGGCCTGGAGTCTCCGGAGAGTAGGGCTATCTTTAATGTATTTGACATGGACGGTGGATTACCACACTCCCCCTTCTATACCACAAATTAATTTTTAGGAATAAGCATGCAATATTCTATTCAACAATAATTATTCTTGATTTATTTAGTTTTAAAAACTAACAAAATTTTAATGTAACATTTATGTAATCTAAAAATATTTTTAAAAATTAAAAAACAGTAATTAGCAATTTTAAAAGAGGAAGTTTCAATTAAAAATATTATTCAAATTAGCAAAATAGTTCATGTGTGAACTACAATTTACTCTTACTAAAATTTATACTTGTTAATATTACATTTCACTTAATATTGCTAGTACTTCCATTAATGTGATTATATTGCTCTCCAATGATATTGCTTCTCACAGGTTGTACTCCCTTTCAGTGTTTTACATTTTAAACCGAAATAAATACTCCAAGAGGTCACATACTATGACAAAATTGATGTAATCCAAGTTCTGTTTCTTCTTCTTTAAATCATTGTACTATCACTTTTTTTAAAAAAATCTATTACTTAAATGCAGGGATGTGTGATATCACAGGAGTTAAGGACATAAACTGCACCCAAACTGAGCTCCAACAATTCCAAATTACAAGAATTTACTCCCAAAGGGAACAGGCATAGCTGGGTCTGTGGTATCCAAAATGGACTGTATGACTGGGAATTTCTGAACTGGCTTCCATGTGGAATGCAATGTTTATCAAGTGATAAGCAATGCATATGTGCTAATATATATAATTAAAACTCAACAGTAACTGCAATAGTTGCTGAACTTAGACCAAGTTTTTGGGAGGAGGGGATCGGTAGGAGATGGGGAGTGTTTTATCACTGAAAATATTTAGGATCACAGGTACATTGTGATAATAAAAAGTAGACCAACAACACCCCTGAACCTGGGACCTTCTTCTCTCACTGCCCTGCCCTTGAAAGTGGAAGTCATGGGTGATGTTAAGCGAGATATATGGCATATTCATATGCTGTGGGCAAGGAAGAATTAGGCCTGAACCAAGGATCTGGATGCTGTTTGTGCTGTTGAGTTATGCATGGTTCTTTCATTTCACAAATTGATGCTTTGTGTCTTTAGGTCTACCAATATCTCCAGAGCACTGGAATCATGAGCCGTCTGGGGGCCCTGCTTTGTGCTTCTCTGTGTCACCCCTTCTCTGCCTGTCCCCCCGGGCTCGACACACTTCAAGTCCTCCGTAAATGCCTACTGATGGCTAGATTTCTCTGGTATCTTCAACAGTTAGAAAGCAGTTCATTCAGTCTGTGCCATTTGAACTCATGAATTACATCCTCCTCCTCTAATCCTTTATTACCTACACTAGCCAGCTCGTTTTCCCCTAACATGGTTATGTAAGGCTCTTGATCCTCTGCAGCTACATTAACTCAACTGCACGCCTCCAGCTCCCACTGCAGGGGAAGGCCAACCCCGGGGAAGGAGGCACGGAAGGCAGGAGGCAGAAAATTGCCCCCACAATTTTAGGTGCATTGGTTCGTTCCATCTGTGGTCATCCGATGCCTGGTCTTAGTCACTGGAGCCTGGTGAGGTTTTCCCATGATCTTTTCAAAATGGAAGTGACCACAGGGGTGTCCTGGGGACCAGGTGAGAATGGCTAGGTTCACCAGATGGGCCCCATAAGAAACTTTGCTGGTCCTTGGCTGCCTTCTTTGGGGAGCTATTCGGCTCTTGAGTTGGAGCAATTCCTCCTGCTCACCACCATACCTTGCGGTTTAGTTCTTCATTAAAAGAAGGTCCATTGAGGGGCTTAAACACAAAACTCCCTATAATGGTGGATACTCAGAATTACTTTCCACCTGATACTGCTTCATTTAATTGTACTAAAGCAGGCTCCCCTGGCTCGAGGCTCCCTTGAAATCATGCCCAAATTTGCCTGGCTCCTGTGTGAGCCTGAGTAAATATGCAGCAGGGGCTCCCGGGATCCTGAGTCGGGCTCCCGTGAACTGTAATGGTTGCCGCATGACTGATTCCCCAACTCCTCTACCCTCCCGCTAAATCCCAGGACCCTCCCTGCTTATGCAAAGAGTAGGCTCCCCAGTGCAGTCTTATGAAGAAGTGCTAGAGCAATTTCATTTAATATTGCTAGTGCTTCCATTAACCTGAGTATATTGCTCTCCCTCCTCAATTTAAGATTCCCTCTTTCTCTTGATTATCAGAGATTATCTTGATTATCGGAGTGCCAGAATGTCCTCCCTAGACCTCTAAGCCAGCCTGGAATAAGTTGATGATCAAAGTTACAGTTTCTTGAGTTTTCTGGCTTCACAGTAAAGCAACTTTCCTGTGCCTCATCCTGGAGGCCTTGGTAACCAGCCTTGATTCTCCACTTTGCATCAAATGCAGCTCCCTCTAATTGGTCCTGGTGTTCTCTGGGCTCTCTTTCTCCCCTTCCTCCCTGGCTCCCTTCTTTCCTCCCTTCCTTCCTTTCTGTCATTGAGATCTGTGGAGCAAACAGCCATTTTGGAGCTTTGCAGCGGTGCAAGAAGTTTATGATGAATTATTTTGAACCTGCTTGGTTACCACAGATATATTTGTGACTCTATATGATTGATTCAATCAATTAATTCAAGAAATATGTATTATGTGCCTACTATGTGCCAGAAATTCTTCTAAGTGCTGAGGATAATGCATGAGTCAAACTAGTAAAGGCCTTGCTCTTGTGAAGCTTACATTCTAGTAGGCACACTTGGCTAATAAGCAAGTGAAATTACAGCAGATGATAAATGGTATGAAAAAAAAATAATAAGGCAGGGCCAGGGCCTGGAGAGGGATGGGGAGCCCACCTGAGTGCTGTGGGGCACATATAGCCTTCTTCAGATGGTAGAGGCTTCATTGTCCATCATCAATAAGGACAGCTGGGGTGTGGGTAGCTGAAAACACCCTTTTTCAGGGCAGCAGGACTCCCTCACCACCTCATTGCTTCCCCAGATGTTGGCGGTAAACCAGCAGTCCCCTTTCAGCTTGCAGCAAGATAAAGCAGTCCCCTCAGGAGCATCAACCCCAAGCTGTCCTTGAAGGGCAGCCCAGAGTGGCAGAGACAGCAATACAACTGCAGAAAGCAAAATGTAATACCCCCTGCGCTTCTGCCAGAACCTCTATACTACCCACATGCACATGCTGAGCTCTGGGGATAGGCCACGGCCCCCATCCCTTGCCTGCTATGGGGCAGGCCAGGACTGAATGAAGTTGGCTTTTCGAAGTCTTTGATGATTGTATTGATGCAGCCAGATCCCTCCTGGAGGGAGCAGTCCACCGCAGTCTGGCCTGCAGGAGAGCATCTCTCTGACCTCAACGAAGTATGGAAATTATGGGTCAAGTGCTGAGAAGGGAGGACAATCCTTTAAGAAAAAGAGGCCAGTCACCCTGCTAGGTAAGTCAAGGGTGGGGCCCAGAGCAGGAGAAGAATCACGTGCCTTCCATGAAAATAGGTTTCTAGACCTCGGTATGTGGCTAAGGAGGGAGTGTGGCGAAGCTTAGGCTGGACTTAGGTGTGACTCCTGACTCCACAAGTCTCTAGCTACATGGTTTTGGGTGATTTTCTAAACGTCTCTGAGCATTAGTATCTTCATTGGTTAAAATGGACCAATCACATTTTACTCATAGACTTGAGAGGATTAAGAGAAAATAAAAACCACATATGTTCAGTGCTGGCACTTGTCACAGAGCTCAGCACTGAGTTGATTGCCATCAATATCATTTCCTGGGATTGTGCTAAAGGAGGAAAATGTTCCTTATTTTTGGAGATGTTTACTAGAGAATTTAGTGATAAAATTTCACGATGTCTATAGTTTACTTTTAAATATTCCAAATATATATATAATATAATATATATATTATGAAGCAAATAAGGATCTTTCTCCCTGCCCTGGAGAACCTCTCGCCAGCAAAACTCTTATTCACTTTTATTCAAAATCTAGGTAATGTCACACACTGTCATGGTTTTAAAAACCATCTACTTACCAGCAACTCCAAATTTGTATCTTCAAACCAGACCTCTCATTGGAGCTCCAGATTCAAATATGCGCCTGCCAACTTTACATCTCAAACTCAACATGTCCTAAATGGATGATCTACCCCCACCCCTACCCAACCACCTGGCCCTCTACCCCCACCCCACCTCTGCCATCTCCATAGAGCACTGCCATTCATCCAGATGTCAGGAACCTGTGGGACATTCCTGGTCCCGCCCCCTTCCTCACTCCACACATCCAATCCACCAGCATTCCCTGTTGACTTTACACTAAGATCTCCCCATTCCAGCCCCTTCCCACCATCTCCACTGCTCCAATTAGCCAAGCACTGGCCATCACTTCTTGGATAGCAGCTAAGAAATTAATCTCCTTGCCTCTCCTTTTGCCTCTGTAATCCAGTCCCTGCACAGTCAGCATGATCTTTTGAAAGCATAAGCCAAATCATGCCACTTGCCTGCTTCAAGCTATCAGTCACTTCACCCACGCATACAGTTAAGCTCTAGTGCCTTCCCTCCACCTCCAAGACCACGCGTGATTTCCCAGCTCCTTCTCCACCGTCTTCTCACACACACCCCCCTCTTTCACCACACTCCAGCCACACTGGCCTCCTTTCCATTCCTCCAACAGGCCCATCTCTTTCCTACCTTTGTGCTTTGAGTTAGGCTATTCCCTCAAAATTGATTTATCTTCCTGTGTCCATCTCCTTTCCATCCTTCAGGGATCAATTTACACATCAAATCTGCTGAGTGCCCTGTTATGACACGCTAAACCTCAAATAGGCTTCTGTCATTCTCTCCCATGGCACACTGACCTTTTATTCTTCATAAAGGGAAGGATCATTTATGTACCAATGTATATCCAGAACCTGACAGAGTGCTCTAAAAATATGAGTTTTATGAATGAATTAGTTAATTAATTAAAAATTCCATTGCCCTTATTTCAAATCCCCATCTCTGAATCCCACATCTGATTTTTGGCCACAGGTGCCAGGTCACACCCTTCTGCCACCCCCACTGTGGCCACAGAGCCCCTCTTTATGCAACCTTACTCCTCTTCCATGCTGCTTTTCTCTGCCCATCCCTCCGCCCCACCTCCCCACTGCTCCACTACCCTTCCAGTGCCTTTGACAGGTTGGCTGCCCTGGCAGGTGAAATGGTGTCTTTGCTCCAATACACTATTGTGCCCAGGTGGGCATGTGTTAGTTGTATGTGTTGCATTTGTCCTCTTGTGTTCCAACAACTACTGTCTCTAGTTCGCCCATCCAACAACTCCTGCGAAGTAGAACCAAGCAAGTATTAACACTACAGGTCATTGTTGAGTCATGTGGGGCCTTCCAAGGGGCCTTCCCCTTGCACTTTCTGAGGTGATTTCCTCCTGATGCCAGGGTCAACATTTGGACCAGCTTTGAACATGGCAGTTTCTCCCATCCCGGGGTGTCTCTGGCTTTCCTATCAGACTCTGCGCTAATGAGAAGTGAATGCTGCACTCGCAGGGCTCGCTCTGAGGTCGCAATTACGTAAGGATTATTAATGAAGCAACAATGTCAAAATTGTGTGAAATCGAACTCAGATTTAAGTACTTAAAATAAACAGATATAAAATAACAGATGTCCCGTTTTGTTCTCAGATGATTTCATCCCTTGTTAAAAATAAATGTCTGGCTTGAAAGGAGGAAAAAAAAAATAAAAAAGAACTTTACTTCCATGTTAAAAATTAATTGAATCCAGAGGTTTGTAAAGCAACTAAGTGGTGTTTTTTTTTTTTTTTTTTTTTTCTTAAGGCAAAGACATATTTGTGTTGATTTTTATTTCAGCAATAATGAATTCATTGCATAGACCCAACTTTGATAGACCAAACTCTCATCCTTTGAACTCCAGAGGGAAAATTTCTCCATAGTTATTATGTGGATAAAAATGGGGCCCAGTGCATCTATCTGAGAAGAATTTAGTTCCATGCTAAACCCCAAAGGGTGCAACAGCAGAGGCTTCTAAAATCAGAAGTCCTGATTGTCATTCTCCACAGCCATCCGAATCCTGTTGAGGGGTCCTGGCCTTGGAATTTCAGTGTGGAATTCCCAGAGAAGACTTCTACTGAAATCAGTAATGGGAAAGGCAAATTAGGTCATCTTGTCCGTCCCCCTGCCAGCTTCCTACACTGTGGTTAATTTTTCCCTCCTTTGATCAGATACATTTTAAATGTTTCAAGAGATGGAAATTGCACCCGTTGTCTCCCTCCAGAGTTCCACAGTCTACTGAAGTTACAGGAGTCAATTTTCTGCCTGTGAGACTCTGTGGGAATTCTTCCAAGAGTAAGAGGTTGTTTGTGGGCTGGGGGCTGCATTTACCTCTCCCCAGTTTCTCCTGATTGTTCTGGTTATGTCCCAATTCTTAGGGATCAAGAACACCAACATGTTCTAACTCCAGAGGAATGTTCATCTGCCCCAAATCACAAAATGGCCCCGGGAACATTCAAAGGAAATAATTTATTTGTAGAATCTGAGTACAAACACAAGGGATTGGTATTGAAGCCCTTGAATAAAAGATGGGGCAGCACATAGCCCTGATGCCAGCACTCTATGCTAGAGAGCTACATGTAACAACGTTTGTTGGGCGAAGATAAATAAGCCAGATAGGAAACCACATGTTTCCAGGAAGGAAGTATATGTGTTTCCAAGCTATAAAACACTTAGAAAAGAAAAAAAAAAAAAAAAAAAAAAAAAACTTTATATTTTACAATGAATTTAAAACATTGCTCTTATTTCAAGTCCCCTATCTCTGAAACCCCATCTAAAAGAACTGACATTTGGTTAGCAATGAAAATCTGAAGCCATTCTACCTACGCCAGAGGATCTAGGTACACATTTTAAGTAATAGAGTGGATGGCAGTGAAAGGGTAGTCTCGTCCCCTCCTTACCTCAAATTAGAGAAAAGAAATGGTGCAATGAAGGGCACAATGGGCTGGGAGCCAGAGACCTGGGTGCTTCGTCTGGCTCTGTACATCTCATCCCCTCACCTCTCTGCGCATCACACTGCACCTTATCCACAGGGAAAGAGAGTTAGACTAAGTGTTCTCTAAAGTCTTTCCTGCCCCAGCATGTTACAATTTTGTGACAGACACTGCTGTTGCCAGCTCCCCATCCATTCTCCTTTCCTACTTACTAAACAGATCCTCCATTTTGTTTTGAGTGTCACTGTGCCCAACTATTAAGAAATAAATAAACAAAATTGAAACGCTCCCTCCCCCTGCCCCCCTTTCAACTGGCAGCAGGTCATGTGACCCGGTTCTGGCCAGTGAGGTACTGCAGAAGTCCCTGGGGAGGTAGCTTCTTTGCCTTTGTGTCCCTTCCCTCTTCTCCTTCTTTCTCTTTGTCCATGCTGGCTGAGAGGTGTGAAAGAATGGCAGCCATCTTACAACAATGGGGATGAAGCAGAGCCAGAGGAGGTTTGGTCTGTGATGACTTCATAGAGCGAGCAGCCATACAAGCCCTGCTCAGGCTAATAAACACCTATTTTTTGTTTGTTAGTTTATGGGTATTGTTTTGTTTTGTTCTCCCCCTGAAACAAATAAACACTTATGACGCTGTAGTATGGTTTCTGTTATAGTCAGATGCATTCTTAACTGATACAAAGTCTTCCACATGTCCTTTGAAATGCCACGTGACTCATTCCTTTGAATGAAGTGCTGAGAGCCACGGTTAAGAAACAAATGCTGTTTGGGAGGGGAACATATTAAATTATAACAAGTCATTGGCACCTTAGTTCTGGTCTATCAAAACAGCCATCTGGGCCAATAGTAGGGGCCTAAAGAAGTAGACTAGGGATCAGGTGGATTTTGATGGGGTGGGAGGTATGGGATCGTTCTGACATAAAAGGAGTTCCCCCACAGATTACTATCATCGTGCCTTGATCCTGCGGCCTGGGGTGGCAGGTGCTGGGGGAGGTGGGCAGAGTTTAAGGAGAGATGGAGAAAAGATGTGGGATAAGCCAAAATTTCCCTTGGACTTGTCTCTTGAGAAAGCTTCAACTATGAGCAGCACCTGAAGGTACTGGGGGTCACAGAAGCTGCTCTCAGACATTTAGAAGGGAGGTGGGAAAGTCATAAAAATTTCCTTAGCAGTTTAGAATTTAGTTTGAAGATACAGTTTAATCTCTTTGGGAATGGGCTCCCTTACCCCATAATGGCTTCTTCACATCTCAACCCTTTCAAGAGCTAGCTTAAAGTGCAGAAGTCTGCTCTGCCCCCTCAGTCTCCAGAACCCCTAAAGCATGCCTTGTGCTGGCCTTCACGGCTCTGCCCAGATATGCACGCGTCCCACTCCCTACTGGCATGAACACCCCTTAGGGCCTGACCTGGCTTTTACTTGTCTTGGCATCTCCTGTAGCACCTAATGCCTCGCATCCTTTTTTTTTAAGCTATCATTTGTTGCGTGCTCACTGGGCGCCAGGCACCATTCTAAGCTATTGACATGAATCACCTCCTTCGACCCTCAGTTCTCTGGGTCACCCTCACCCTCGTCCAGGGGCTGGCACCCTCCACGTAGCCCTGACACAATAGGGGCCCTCATCTGCTGTGTAATAACTCTGGACCCATGACCTGTTCCTCCCACTTCCTCCTTTCCCCTCAAACCCTCAATCAAGGTGACCTCCTTGTTTCTTCTGCCAACAGCGCCCTGCTCTCAGCTACTTGTGCTGTTGAAAGATATGTCAGTCCCTACAAAGTTGTTAATGAAGGAAATGACTTCATCACGAGGCAAAAAAAACAGGGGTCTTGGAGAAAGAACATTCCAATGAAGAGGCCAGTGAACTCAGTCCTTCACAGAGCACAGAGAGGAAGACCCCGTTGTGTAGCACCAAACTGTCTCAATAAGATAAGTGAGGACCTCTCAAGGTACAGAAGGAAATCCGTGCACTGAGATATCAGACAGTCCTGTTTATGCCACGCTCCGCCACCACCTGGCTGTGTGACATTGGGCAAGTTATTTAGCATCTCTTAGCCTCAGTTTCCTCACTTGTAAATTAGGAAGTACAGTTTTAATAGCTCACCTCGCATCAGTTTCTATGAGGATACAATGAGATAATCCATGTAAAACATTGTGTCAGTTAATGTTCAGTCAGGAAATAGAAACCACTCTGGGTATTTCAATGGGGTGGGGGTGGGGGTAGGGTATTTACCAGAAGGGATGGGTTACAAATGATTTGGAAGGGCTTCAGAAATAAAACCAGGTAGATGATGTTACCCAGATTAGCAGCTGCAGGAAGACCCCATCATTGTGGATAGGAAGCGTAAAAGAGAAAGTGGGGTTATTCATGGCTCCCGAGCTCTGCATCATCATGCTGCTACAAGTGACTCCACCATGCCTACTGATGGAGCCACCACAGCTGCCATGACGAGGAAGCCAGGAGCCTGTGCCAACTGATGCTGCAGGGGCCCAGGTGCCTGACAAACCCACGGATGCTGCCACTCGCTAATTATATTACAGGGGCCTGCAATTGCCTTCTGTTGCTGCAAGTACCTGAACCAGAGACATAATTAAAATATTGAAGTAATGGCTTCTTCCTTGTTCTGTGAGTGCTTCCCATGGGCAGAACCTAATCAAAGTCCTGCTGGCAAAGGAGTCTGGGAAGTGTAGTTCCTAGGTTCCAAAACCTTGGATAAAGAGAATGTAGAAGAGTGGAATTAAGAACCAAGCAACAAAAAAGCTGGCACAGGCAGTTACAATGATTCCTGGCAAATAGTAAACGCTTGTTATGTTCACTCTTATTTTTACCATCATCGTTATTACTATTATTTCTGTAACCTACAAGTAGTGGGAACTTGGGGGATTTATTTGACCTCTCCGGGCTGCGATTTCTTCATCTCTAAAGTCAAGGGGTTGGACTGGACGAATGACGGGGTTCTTCTCAAACTAATTTTCCTCTTTCCCTCATTTATCCAATCAACAAACATTTTCTGAACACTCAGCATAAACCAGGCACTGAGTGGGCTGCCAGAGATAAAAAATTAGTACCGTCAGGTTAGTGCTAAGGTCATCGTCTAGTGACAGACAAACAGATGAATCGCTGTGCTCCTTAGGGATGTTGAGCTCACCCAGCTAGTGAGGAGCAAATCAAGCCAACCTCCAGTCCAGTGCCCTTTCCTGTTCATCTGACCTCCCTAATTGTCCTAATAAATCCCACAGCCCAGGAAAACATCTTCTTCTGCCTCTGGGTGTGTGCATGACTGATAGTCTTTTCTCCAATAAAGCTCCACTTCCCATTGTCCATCATCCCTTCCCCTCCCCAACCTGGGCCCCAATATCAACTTGTCCATGATATAGCAGAGCTGAGCTGTGGAGTGGGTCGTCAGTGTCTGCAGAGCAGTGGGGTAATAAGGGATGTAAAGATATGAATGCTCTGGGTCCCCATGATTTCCCTGTCGGCCCAATCCATCACTCTGCAACCCATGGATTTCCCACTATTGCTTATGACCCTAATGTGGAGTGGGAGACCCTGTGTGTTCCATCTCTCATTTCTACTCACTCCGAATGCATTTCAAATATTGCTGTGGAAACATCAATTCCCCAAGCCAACAAGATCCCCGTTTCCCAGAAGCTACTTCTATAAACTCTAGAATATAGATGAGTCCAGCCCAATCACATGCTGCTTCTGGGCCCTGCAGATTTGCAGCACACCTGCATTGGAGGTAAATCGATTGGTGCTTCTTAATCCTGACTCAGACCAGGCAGGTTCTCGCCTACTCATTGAAGCTTAGTAGCAACATGCCCTTCACTGTAAAGAGAATTTTTGTCCTCTCACTTGGGACTAAAGGTCAAAGTTTAAATCTATATTTAATGCCATTTTCTGAAAACTGGATTTGTGATTCCCTTTATGTTGGTATTACATATCTTAAGGGATTTCAGGGGGAGAAATCTGGGAAGCCCAGTTACTAAGAATGACCTTTACTTTAAATGTGTAAATAGGATGGAGCTTGTGTTTCTGGTTTTTAAACCTTCTAATTGTGCTTCCACAGACAGTTCTGGAAAGTAGGGACTGTGCTGGGTGGTTTCTTTTCTTTGAAAAGAAAGAGACTTTGATTTTTGTCTTGTACAGATGAAAGGCCCGGGTTAATGGCCCATGCTCTGCTGGCCTGCTTGGGACAGTTTCTTTTGAAGCTTTGTACCTTGAGCTACAGTGATCCTGCATTAGAATATGCAAATAGTGCGGCCTTTAACTCTCTCAGAAAAGGGAAAGTTCAAATTTACTTAATTCTATTTTTCCTCTGAATTTTATAAAACATTATTGAAGGAAGTGGCATCAGAATATCACTCAGAATGTCAGTTTTAGAATATTTCAAATATTTACCTAAAGTTTTTTTTTAAACGGCAGCTTTCACAGTCTGAATGTGGCACTAAAAGCAGATATAAAATTGACTTTCTGTGCACTTCATAAGCTCAAACTTGCATATCTAAAAGGTAGGGACAGGGATTTCTTAGTTTGCCAAGTGTCTTCAGCCAACGTTTTTTATTTAAATACATATATATTGGAAAATTGCAATATTTAATAAATATACCATGGAAAACATTTAAAAAAAAAAAAAAAAACCCAAATTGACACCTCCCCCCTCCCCATGTTATTATCACATAATCCCCAGCTCAGACTCCTAAAACTTGGCATCTATTATTTTGAGATGAGATACGATTTGTCCTCTATGCTCGTATGGAGAGAAGGGGGACTGTGAAATCACATTTTTCATTACTCGACAATGTAATAAAATCTGGCTCTGGGAATTTCGTTCTCTGGGTCCTACTGGACTGTTCTGCCTTCTCACTTCCCTGTTCTGCTCACAGCTAAGGCAAGACTCCTGGACTTGCCAGTCCCTGACCAGATGCTAACTCTATGCAAAGGGCCCATCAAAGATAATCGTGAAGGGACAATTTTCTGCAGGGGAGGAAACTGAGGGGGGGAGAAGGGTTTAATTTGCCCAGGTTCAATCCAAATGTGGCATATCCAAGTTTCTACCCCTGGGTATCTGGTCCAGAACCCGCCTCCTTCCCTGGACTCCACTCAGCTCCAAAACGAAGCACCTTTGAAAGAATGACTCTTCTTTAAAGAGAGAGCCATTTCTTGTAGCTTTTATTTTTCACTTTCATCCACACATGTCCACAGGCTGCCTTTCCCCGCCTCCTCCATCGGAAAGCAAACTCACAAACAGGTTGTGGCAGATTTGGGCTGCTGTTTTCAGCCACTTTGATCACCAGATTCTGGCTGTTTGTGGTCAGCCCTCAGCTGGACAGATGACACAAAGGCATCGGTGCCTGAGGCAAATTTGTTCATGGTTCATAGCCACAGTGAACTTCGGTTTTAGAGACATCTAAATTTCCCTTTTATGGTTGCCCCAAACTTTCCTCTGCCTCCTGCAATCATTTATGCCTTAAACAGTACCCTCCTGCCAGCAACTTCCAGGCCCTCGATACCCCTTGGAGATACAGCAGGTCTCCTACTCTGCCCTTCCATCATTTTCCTGGTTGATCTTTGTTTCCTGGGTCGCGCAAACAGGGCTCCTCCCACCATCTCCCCACCTTTGTCTCTTTGCCCCCAAATAGCTGTCGCTGAAACCACCGTTGATCCTTGCCTTTCCAGAATGGCTGTGCTCCTCCACCCTGCTGCCTTTATTTAACTGGCGCTGCCTTCGGCAAGGCTGATTAATCTCCTCCACTGCCACGCTTTCTTCCCTGGGGCTTTGTGCTACCTCTGGCTTTCTTCTTACCTCTCCTGTGATCTTTTACCTTCTGTTCTCCGAGCTCCCTTCAAATCTCCCTCTGCACTTTGTTTCTGTATGACCTTCTCTGTTCTTCGACTTTTAACTGTAGCAGACTCAAGGGAATGTCTTTTTAAAAAAATGTTTTTAATGAAAAAACAACCTGAACATACTATCTTCGCTCTATTCACTACCACACCTTTCCAGTTCCTCCTTTCTCTTTCAAGGCAGGCTGCCACCATGTCAAACTAAAATCGAGTTTTATTGTCTTTGTCTGAGGCCATTTCCTCTCTCTAATTCCCAACTCTTAATCCCCAAGCCTGAGGGGTGTTCATCTGGTTTCTCATATTGAGATCCTCTTTTCCTTTTTTCCCCAAAGGACCTCCAGAAGTCATTGCTTCCACCCCAGACTCAGCAGACATGTCTTAATTCAGGGTCCTTGTCTCTTACACCTTGGCTAATGAAATTCCTGACTTTTTGTGATGCAGCCCAAGACAAACACCAAGCATGTCACTTTTGAGGCTATCTTGGATGGCTCTTATGGTTACAAAACACATAAGAAGTATCTTGTCCATTGCAGGCGTTTAACACATATTGATGCAGGGTAGAAAGAATTATGAGTCTGCCAAAATCAGGCAGACAAAGATTCAAACCTTTGCAACATCCATTATAAGTGCTGGGCCCCTCAGGAGGTGACTTGCTTGTCTTATAAATTATAATAAGGATACCTATCTCACAGGCTTGCTGTGAGATAATGTTAATAGGAAGGTTTAGCCCCAAGTCTAGTACTTAGAAAAGGTTAAAAATTATTAGTTGTTACTAAATATTAAGCAATTATTGGACAAAGAACAGGCTTCTTGGGATAGAGTTGTAACACTTCAAGGTTTGAATTCTGACTCTAATTGAAAAAAAAAAACAAAACCCACCTCTAATTAGTAATCTTAACTGATCAAAAGTGGTTCCCATTGCCCCCTAGGTCAATTTCTAGTTTCTTGCCTATCATGTTCGTTTTGGGCATGAACATTTCAAAATGAATCCAGGCAGCATTCTAGTTTTGCTTTAAAAATCTCTAAATTCATCTCTTTCTCAGTAGCCTTATACTCTCTATTGACCTCTGCTACCTGAGAGCTTTGTGATACCTTAGGAAAGAATTTTTTGGGCTTTCTTGGCACCCCAACCCAGCTCAATGCATATGTAGCTAAAAGCAGTAACAAGAACAGCATGGACACAATTCTTCCACAGGAGAAGTGTCACCACCAGTTCAACTCTTTTAATTAAATTGGCCAGTAAATCCAATAAGCATTTTAAAGAGGAATCGATTCAATCAAATAAACAGGGAATTCAGTCTCACCATAGGTTTTGCTTTATTGTTTGGGGGGGGGTGTTTTGGATGAGGCCACCCTCACAATTGAGAGAACATAGCTGAAGCACAAATCTGGACTTCATCAACTTCCTTTAAAGCATTTTCAAGGAAGTGCTGTGACCAGAGGGCGAAGAAGTAGGCATTTCACTACCTTCTCAGCCAAGGGTAATTTTTTTCATCAGTTTTGCAAAGTGAAAGTCTGAAGTTGTTCCCATCAGAAGAAAAAGGAACCCTGATTTGCTGCCAGGGCCAAGAATTGGAAGCCAGGACACTGCGAGCTCTTGGTTTTGTTACATGATTAATTCTCTGTGAAGATGCTTAATTTTCTCTCCCTCAACTTCTGCATCTATAGAACAGGAGCAAGTGGTACCCTCGAATGACCAGAGATGAATGTGCACGAATAGGCATTAATGAAGCTGCATATGAAATATTGGGTGAGATTCTTGGATACCCCACACGACTCCATAAAGCTGTTTTCCTTTGAATGAGGAGGGAAGCTACCTCCAAAACTATGTTGGTGGGGTTTTTTCTAAATTGACCTTTTGATGAAGAAAGTTCGTTCAGCATTGGCCTGCCCTCTAAGTGTCTTCCGCCGTGAGCCTTCTTGCAGACTTAGCCCTCCCCAAGCATGCACTTACACTTCTACCTCCCAAAACAGAGGCACAGGCTCTCATCTTTGCCTTCCCTCAGAGAAAGGAACTGGCCTTCCATCTTCCTGAACCTCATCTTCTTTATCCTGTTTCCTGAAAAAGCCAACTCAGAGCACATGTAAACTGTTCTCCAGAGAGGAGTGTGCTCTCCTTAGTGGACGAAACTAGGGGGGCAGCCAGCAGGCTCATGCCCCTCAACTCCCTCATTGGAACTAGGCCAGCAGCCAGCTTAGAATGTCTAAGGAAGACTTCTCAGCCAGTCTAATTATACAACCCCAGCAACTCCTCCAAGTGGTGAATCACCTTCCCCTCTGTGAGCCCACAGCATTCTGAGGCAGCCCTTCTCAGTGCCCCTCACATCACTGACCTGTCTAGCCCACTCCCCCCTGAGTCCAGGGGTGCAGTCTTGTGTTTGTCTCTGTGTCCCTCAAGGCCAAGCACCATGCCTGACACTTTGGAAACCCTCAGTAATTGTCTTTCAAATGAATAAACACAGATAAAATACCAGTTGACAATTAATCCACTTCAAAGGATGGAGAACTCTACTTTTGGAAACTATATTGAAGTAATTGGTTTGCAGATTAAATCTCTAAAGTACTTACTGGACAAACGAGCAAGTGACTTTCTTGGCACACTTCATAATAAGTGACACATCTTGAACCAGTCACCAGGAATGTGAGTTTATCCATCAAGTATTTACTGAGAATCATCTATGTGCCCAAGACTGTTCCAGGCCTCCAGGGGAGGAGGGGAGGGAAGAAAAGGAGCTATAATAAGAACTGGGCCCTGTCCTCAAGCCACTTAATCCTAATGAGGAGGAGCAGATGCAGAAAGCTCTTTGCAGAGGCCTTTGGCACTCCAAGCCGGCCCAGGAAACCTGGACAAACTTGCTGTGACTTAGACATGGCTCAGCCAGCCAGATTGGTTTGGGTCAGTGTCTCAAGACCACAATATGTCACAATGCAGTCTGGTCACATCATTAAAACATCCAGACATGCGTTCAACCCTCTTGCAGCCAAACCAGTGTCTGTGGGGAGATGAGTGGTTCCAGTAAAATCACAGGATGAGAGCAGAAAAATGGGAGAACTTCAGTGAACACACCAAATGGAAAAGTGGGGAGAGGTGCCAGCCCCTTCCACCAGAGCAGTTGCCTCATCCTTTGAGCTGCCTTCTATCTGTCTAGATTTCCTAACCTTCTCTGACTAAAGATAATGTGGCCGGCACTTTTATTTTATTTTATTTTATTTTATTTTATTTTATTTTATTTTATTTTATTTTATTTTA
>JAKSZT010053764.1:5275238-5297682 GCA_026826555.1 Tolypeutes matacus | reverse complement strand
TATTTTATTTTATTTTATTTTATTTTATTTTATTTTATTTTATTTTAATAATTCAACACTCATTCTAACTCCATTTTTTCTTTCCCTTTCTCTACTTTAACAGCTGGAAAAAGCTAAATATGCTTTTCCCAAGTCTTTCTTGTGAGCAAGTGTGGTCATTTTTTCATCTGGTCAGTGAGATAGAAGTGGAAGTCTGCTAAGGGATCTCTAGAAGGCTTCTGATTTCCTGATACCACCCGTGCCCAAGCCCCCCATTCTTTCTTGAACACAGACATGACACCTAGAGCTGGGACAATCTTCTCATGAATGTGAGAGGATGTTCAAGGTAAAACAGAGACATAATCCTGACCTCACTAAGTCACCAAAGCAATCTCCCGATTTCTGTTTATATTAGGAATCCAGATGTGTTGAAGACACTGTTAGGTTTTCTGCTACTTGCAGCTAAAAGTATTCCTAGCTGTATCAGAAAGCAAAAATTTTCTTTTCTTTTACCTAAGGAATGATCACTGAAATGTCAAAAATGGACAACAAATAAAAGGGAGGAAACTATTAGCAGAGAAACTGGTATCTCTGGGGCCCTCAAAAATATCTATGGAAGAAAAGCCCATTGTGGCAGACTTTGTCTCCTAAATAATACTGTACAAAGCCCTTTAAAATAAATAGCGTTTTCCACAATAAAGCCTCAATTAGACAACTAACTAACCTCAAGCCTCTGATTAGAACTCCCAAGTAATTGGACAAGTTCATGTCACTGGTGACTAATATTTGACCAATGCTTTAAAGTTTTAAAAAGCATTTTCACATACGTCATCTGGCATGATCGCCACAACATTTATCAGATCCATGAATACAGATGGGCAGAGTAGCATGTGGCCTGATTTTAGAAGGGTGATCCTGAATCTTCCAGAGAAGAGGCTTATTTAGCTTACTAGTCATTACATGTAAAATATATGCCTGTTTTATTTTTTAAATAAACTTCTGTTATTAAATATATGCTGGTTCATAGTAACATTAGTCATATAACCAAAAAGTGGAAACAACCCAAATATCCCTCAAATGATAAATGGATATATCCATATTCATTGGTGTATCTATACAATGGGATATTATTCAGTCACAAAAAGGAATGAAGTACTGATACATGCCTCAGCAGGGATGAAACTTGATGACATCATGCTAAGTGCAAGAAGCCAGGCACAAAATGGCCACATATTGTATGATCCCATTTATATGAAATGCCCCAGTATAAGCATACCCATAGAGACAGAAAGCAGATTGGTGGTTGCCAGGGACTGGAGGGGAGTAGAAAGGTGAGTGACTGCTAATGGATATGGGACTTCTTTTTGGGAGATGAAAGTGTTCTAAAATTAGTGGTAATGGTTGTATAACTACATGGTCATGAGTGTGATATGTGAATTACACCTCAGTAAAGCTGTGGATATAAATATACACAGACACATGCAGACACGCACATATGTCATAACGGTTAAGGGCTCTGATTCTGAAGTCAAACTTCTTGGATTTGAATCTCAACACTGCCACATACTGATTGTGTGATCTTGGCCAAATAACTTAACCTCTCTGTGCCTCCATTTCCTAATCTGTAAAGTGGACATAATAAGAGTCCCTACCTCATAGGACTGTTTTAAGGATTAAATTAAAACATGTGAAGTGCTTAGAGCAATGCCTGACATATAGAGAGCACTACGTAAAAGTGTTAGTTGTTGTTGCTAAAGCCTGGGCTGCTTATTTGAGACAAAGACCATTATTGACACCAGTTGTGGATAAATCTATTGTTCATATGCAGGTTGAGCCCTGAAACCCTGCAGAGTTGCAGCCAGCTCCTACTCTCCAGCCCTACAGGCCTGCCCTGGACAGCAAACAAAACGATGATGGCGGACCAGTGCCATCCCCAAAGCAAGGAGTATCTTCAACTGTAAGCAAAACAATTCCTTTCCTCTGCCCCATAATACCTATGTCCCCTCTCAGCCTGAAGTAGTCAGAGTGGACATCGTCCCAAATCCCTCAAGATTGAGGAATGAACGAAAATAAGGTAAGAGTATAACCAAAGCAGATTTATTGTTATTGTAGTTATTATCTTGTGTTAATGGAGAACTTGTAACATTGATATAAGAAATTTTTAAAAATTAAGAAAAAATTAAGTAACTCGCTATTTTATTTTGGGAGTCCCAAAAGCAGCTTGCTGAGCCTGCAAACAGCCAACTAGTCAGTTTCAGGGGGCATCGAGCACCCACATTTCCTTATTCTCCTATCGCTCCCAGAAAACCGCCTGAAAGAGCCCCTGCTGCCTCTGGGACAGTGAGCCTCCCAGAAGTGCTGTGTTCCCACAGTAGCTGCCGCCTCCCATGAGCCCAGAGCAGGACTGTGACACCTGCAGAACACAGGAGGATGGAGGTCCCCCACTCTGGGCCACACTGTCACTTAGGCCCCCAAACAGCGGGTTCAGTGCCTAGAATCTCACAGACACTCTCGGGAGCACAGTTCTCTCCTCCTTGGGCTTCTCATTCCTCTAACTCTCTAATTGTAGGTTCAAACTCAGTTTGCCAGATCATACTCAAAAAAGTTGTTCTTGCCATTCTAGCCAACAGCTTTCTTTCTCCTCTGCCACCTCCTCCCATCAAAAAAAGAAAAAAATGCTCCCAATGCAATTAAAGGACCAGTCACAGACACAAGTAGGGGGTGAAGAGTGAGCCTGTCTAAACCAGCAGTGCTGGAACCCAGGTTAGCCAGCAAAATGCTCTATGCCAACGCTGATTGAGAACCTCACCTTAATACTGCATGACAGTGAGATGCAGTAGGGCAGCCTTCTAAAGGGCCGGACAGCACTGATTCATTCAGTTAATAGTTATTGATCACTCTCTATGAGGCTTCCACTGGGCTAGTACCCGGGATACCATGACAAATAAGCACAGAATCCAGCCCAAATCACAGTATCCAGGGAGGTGAAACACGGACGGATTTAAGCACACTTTCCCCACCCATCAGAAACATCAATGATGCACTCTCACATTTGGATGAGCAAGATACATTCCCAGCCTGCCCCTTCCAACTTCCTCCATGGAGAATAGAAAGATAAACATTCTTTTTTACACCGTTGACAGGGTTTTATTTTCATGAACAAGGAGTGGCCTTAATAGACAACAGGCCCCGCTCTCCAATTACTGCCAGAAAGAAGAACTACAGACCATCTATTCTAAAACCACATGCCCCAACATCTAACTGACGCAGCACTCACAGTCCTACACAGCCACTTGCCTTCGGGTCTCTGTCACAGGGACAGAGTTGATACCGTCTCATCTAAATCTCCACTAATGCACTAAGAATTCAACCCAGGAGGTCGTGCTATAGTATCCCTCTAGGATAAGGGGAAATTCCCCTAGGGCAGGCTGTGTAACTTCTCTAAACAACAGAAGAAAACATTTTGGGGAGAATTTCAGCAATAGGGAATAGAACATAATGGAAGAGGTTTAATTAACTCTCTGTTAACCAGAATACCCGCCAAGCCCAAGAATTCTGGCTAGTCAAGGCCTTATTACACTATTAGGCATTGCCTACCAAGTCCTTAGAGGGTCAGCTTCAATGTTTGGTTGCGAGTGGGGGTACTTAGACTGCCACTTGCACGCATGTGCAGGACACTAACAAGCCATTTGTTCTATTCTGACTCCTCAACCCTCTCCCCTTTCCAGGCTGTTTATGCCTTGGTAGTATCCCAGCCTTGGCTGGGATTTCTACTCCCACAATCCAATAAGGAAGGGTCTAACTGAGTGGCATTGTGGTATCTACATGTGATGTACAAAACTAAGAGTTCCTCCTCACCATCTGTATTGTTTGTGTATGTACACAGAAAAGGAAATAATTTCAGAAGGTCCCAGCTGGCCTTAATAGGTAAAGAAAAGCCAACATTTTTAAGGTCTCTATAATCTTTCATGTTGTTTTAAGTGAATACTTCCTCTAAAGGAAGGTTTCAGCATTTCTGGGATCTATTAAGGAGAGCATAATGAATGTTACAGAACCGGCCAACTTCAAAAAGGAGAGAGAAAGAAGAAAATATTGCAGCCTTGCAGAAATCCCCTGTACCCCCTTCATACCAAAGGAGCCATGTCTTCATCCCATAATAAATGCAAACTTGGAAAGGCTCGCCATCCTGCCTGCCTCTTCAGCTAATGACAGCCTCAATTATGGGACCTAATCCTGCATTCCTGACACTCCCCTTATCCCTGCATAACTTCCAGGGGAGTCAAGGGCCCTCCGCCCTGGCCCTGGCCAGGGAGACATTAGGTATGCAGGAGCAGTGCCTGGGGCGTGCTGGCAAATTTAAGGGTCTGTTGATATAACTACACACGCTTGGAAACCTTAAATCCTCGTACTTTGACTCTTCACCTTATACTGAAATAAAAAGCCACAGCAACTCCATTAAAAAATATAAAATTCCTCCACAGGAAATGAGCACTAGCTTGCTTCCAATTTAGGTTGGTTTGGGGTTTCTTCCTCCCCACCCCCTTTTTATTTTTAATGTTTGTGTCCAATTCTATGAAACACATTTTCTTTGAGGAAAAAAAAAATCAACATGATCCTTGTGCTGGGTCTTTGTATTTTATTTACTAAAATGGACCTCCAAACCTTTGATTTGCTGGCTCTCACCCTCTGGTAAATCAGAGGAACTTGCAAATGTACCCATAGGCTGTTCCCTGAAGTCACCCTGTGAAGGCGCCTAATAACCTCTAGCTTACTGAGAAGTGGCCTTGTTTTGTATAAACTAATCATCCATGCAGCTTTATTAATAACGAATCTATAACTCATTTTCATCCTAGGCATACACTGTGCATTATCAGTCTCCTAATTAATCCCAGGCATTCAGGGGGCAGGTATTATAAGTTCCAATTTTCCTCTCTGCTCCTCCAGCCTGAGACCCGGCAAACAGAGGGTTGTGCCCTGGGTCCCACGGGCATGCCCTGTGTCCAGCCGGAGTCCACACCCACCCCTGGGAACCAGCACACCTCTGCTGAGCTCTGAGGCAGGGGACTTTCTGGGGGAGAAAGAAACCGGGGTCGGTCAGCAGACATCTGGCAAGCATGTTTAATGGGCAAAGGCAGCAGTGCCTTCCCCTGGACCAGGAAATACACCCAGGCCTTGGCAGACTAGAGCCTCCCCTGCTCCGGCCAGTTGAGAGTCCTCCCACCTTGGCCCATGAACCTTCTCCACACTCACCTTTGCTCCGTCCCGAGGTGAATGGGGGTGTCTCTGGACTCTGTCAGGCTGCTAGCTGTTCAAAGTCGGGGTCTTGGGCTGCGTGTTCCAAACCTCCCCACCCCATCTCCCCATCTCATATACGCAAAATAGCAACCTCAGAGGCTTTGATAACATGGCTTCTAAAACAGCAGATTCTTGTGTTTGCTGAAAATGGAGTGAGGTTAAGTCTAGAGTGACTCTAAACAGGGGTGAGACCACTCTAGCTATTAACCCTTTGCTATATTCTAATATAAAGGCATCTATATAATGATTTAGCAATATAATTATTTATTTCTTAACCCTCAGTTACAATACTGTGATTCAAAGTACAGGCCACGAGTTTGTCAAGGATGAGGGCCAGATAGTATTTATTCTGGTACTTAGATTAGTGCTTTGAAACTAGTAAGTGCTCAAAAAGCATTTGCAAAATGAAATGTGACTTCTCTCTGATGAGACTATTGTGTCAAGACAGCTAAAGTCCTATAATTTTCCATTAATTTTCCTCTCTTTTAGCATTCAGCTCCTTTCTAGCCCAAGAGAGTGACTTGTTTTATGAAAATAAAAATAATCTCTTTGGAAGAATAAAAATGAAGTTTTTTTGGTTTAATTGCTACATGACCCAATCACAATTATTACAGAGTTAGGGAGTGAAAAGGAATAAATTTCAGAAAGGACTGATGCTTTTGAGCGGGGAAGCATCTCCATTTTTCAGCCCACCCATTACACAGAGTCTGTGCAGCCCTAGGTAAATGACACACCCCAAAACCCATTTTTGGCCTGGGACATGGAGGCTGGCCACCAGCCAGACCGCAGCCTCAGGATGCCTGGGGCGAGGGAGACCCTGCCGTCAGAAAGAAATAGATTGTCCTTCCCAGCTCCTCTTGGAATCTTTTATATTTCTGTATATGTTGTAGGCTTTGTGCTTCTTTCTTAGTCACCAGACTTGTCTTGATGAAGTTTGCCTTGGTTTGGCCATTCCTTACCGTCCACTCATTATCGGGGGTAAGGGAATGGAAATCAAATTCTTATCTTTGCACGAGGCTCTGGATAATATCACTGAGGGTCCACATTTAGGCTACACTGCACATTTTACACAACACGTTATGCATTAACTTAGGGACCGAGGCTCGTGCACCTCTTTCTGGAATGTTCTGTCCCCACATCGTCCCTGCTGCTCAATGCCTTCCCCCCAGAAAGACTTCCTATCCACCAATAGGAGCAGGCCTTTACGCAGCTCTGCATTGTTTTTAGAGCTCTCCTCACTCTCTGAAATGGTCTGGTTCATCTCTTTACTAGTTTATCTCTCTCCCCACACTAGGACATCAGCCCCACGACAGCAGGAGCCTGTCTGTCTATTACAGTCCTGCCTCCCTGGGGGATTAAACAGGGCCTGGCACATGAAGAGGTCTCAGTGTTCTTTGTTGTATTAGTAGAAGAACGAATGACTTCATTTGAGTCCTGCCCTGTTAGGTAGTCACCACCTTCATTTTAGAGATGAGTGACCGGCATCTCGGCGAGATTAACCCACTAGCCTGAAACACACTTCCACCGCTAGTCTTCTACCTCTGGTCTGGAGTCTTCTTATGGGAAGGAAAAGTGAACTTTTGCCTAACACTTGGGTCATGCTCAGTATTCTAATGAAACTGCCCCATCTGGGATCATTCAATGCCAACAGTTTGGAGTATAAAAGGCGAGACAAAACCCTGAATCCATTCCCTGTATTGGAGATGAAAAAGCATCTGCAAGATGCTTAAAGGCAGAGTGTGAGCCAGCTTCCTAAGCCAGTGCCCGGTGGGTCAGCGCCCCTCTGCTCTTGTACACCCATGAACCTGGCTCCATCCCTCCCTCTGCCTGGCCTTGGACCTATGCTGGCCTCTGGGTCCCTCATTCCGGGAGGCTCTGGCCTGACTCTAGACTTTCGGCAATTTTCTGACATCCTAATTTCTTGATCACCTGTGCTGACACGATCCTGGTTTCCTTCAATATGTCTTTTTCCCACTCCTGGGAAATGCATGTCTGTTCTGGCATATGTCCCCATCTTCCTTTGTGAAAAGAGAGGCAAAGGGAGGGGGGAGCCTTTTAATATTTTTTAGCAATGTCTTCATGTTCTGTCAATAAATTACCTCTGCCAGCTTTTAGAGGCCCCATTGACTCTTATGCTGACCTCTTGTTCCTTCCTTACTTGAAAAATGCCTTATTATTTATCTTAGCCTCTCTCGCAATCTTCTTTTCATTCCTCACCTTTGCTTTCCTTATCATGTTTTTGCACTTTCTTAACTTTGTACTATAATTTCTCTAGCTGAGTCGTCCTTTTTTTTTTTTTTTTTTTTTTCATACTTTCTCGCTTTCCTAGTTTTGATTACTTCCCTACCCCAACTGCATCCTTTTAGAGCCTGTTGTCTGGCCCATTTTCTACACTTCGTGTATTTGTTGCTAGGTAGCACGTATTTTCTTTGGACAGTTTCTATTCATTTCTCCGATTACACTCTTCCATTGGTGGCTGTTCTCTGCGAACTCTTGGTGCCCTTGCATTTCCTTGGAAGGAGCTGACTGCTTTTGTTCCCTCTGGTTTTCATGTACGTCCTTCTAAGAGGGTTCTAATTCCTGCTGGGCCTTCCTCAGAATGAGCCTTTACCCCTGACTTTGGGCTGCAGGTCAAAAGGGGACTGGGTGCCTCAATTTACACAGAAGTCAAATTTCTCCAAGTGGAGCCTTGCAAAGTGCTTCTCCCAGGAGTTCAGTGCATCCAGGGGCGCCTCTGGTATGTTCACAAATAAGATCAGCCAGGTGTGAGGAGTGTCCTGCCAGACTCCATAGCCCATGTCGACCTTCTGAACCCCTCTCTGTCCACTGGGTGCTTCTGCTAAGGCTGGGCACTGCCGCCACCTCTGCCGGGTTTTGCACATTCCCTGGTACCACTACCCAAGTGTTTCCAGGCACCTGCCCTGCCACGCTCAGGCCCTGCACCTCTCAAAATCTCAAAGCGGCACTGGGTAGGGGTAGAAGCCTCTCTTCCCATCCCTTTTATGCTGGCTGTGTCCTCAGGTGCCAGGTACCTTGTGCCACACAGTCGTGTAGGGCTTTCAGTGAAGCATTCGGACAGGAGTCCACACAGCCTGGGCCAGGTACACTCAGGAACCGTCCTCCCCTTTGATGTTGAGGCAGCCTGTGTCCCATCTTCCATTAGCATGAGGTCTTCTTAGTGCTCCTACAAGGGCTTTGGATGAGCCCTCCAGATGTGTGCTCCCAGGAGTCACTGTTTCTGGGATCCCACTGCCTATATATGGACTCTAGACACAATAGGGCCCAGTTCTGACATCTGCCACCATCCAAGCTGATGGAAGGCAAAAGAATAACTCTTCTCAGGTGACAACTTAAACAGTCTTGAGGACACGTCTCTCCCACCAGGGTAAGCTGCAGATAGGAGATGAGTAAAGAGAATGAGGAGGATGGCAGATGAAACAACCAGTTCAATCAGAGTCCCTACACATGTCAGAGGCTATGCTAGTTTCTGAAATTGCAATGATAAACATTTTTAAATTTTTACCCTTATTTTAGAACTTAAATTCTGAGGAAGGAGAGATCCACAGAAAGATAAAATTTTATCATTATATTTTTGGTATTAAGAGACAGGTTTGCACAGGAACAAAGAGAGCATAGAGGAGGAACAAACAGTCCACCCTGGAAGTTCACGGGAGATTTCACCACAATAAATACACCAGTCATCGCTTCCCCGTCCACACCCACTCACGCTCAAAAGGGTGACACTGTACACCCCTGCACCTACCACATTTAACCCCAATACACCAACCCACCATTTGGATGTCATTAACCTAATCTGGGTCAGCTGGAGTCTCTGTCCTGGGAGTTTGGATTGAGAACAGCAGAGAGTGAGTCAGGCATACCCACATAACAGTGGGCACTTGACCTGAAATGTCATGGAGAATTGGCCCTGAGGCTGAGGGTGTCGGATTCCAAAGCCATGAGCAAACAGACAGGGGTGGACTTTAGAAAGACAGGGGAATGAGCAGATGCACAGAGCTGTGCTGGCCAGAGTTCTGTGCCACATGGTGAGTTAACATCAGCTCCTGAGCTCCTGGGGCCAGTCCCCATGGGGTCCAACAGCATGTCATTTCCTCTTGTTATTTTACTGTGTGTTTGTCTGTTGTGCTTCTGTAAGAACACTCCTGTTCACGTCAGCTAGTCTAACTGGACTTCTTTCTTAACTAAGAAGGCTTCATGGTTACCCAATTACAGCATTCTAGTGCAATTTTTCTTTTTGACCTGGCAAATGCCTCCTTGGTCTTCATTACCAGCTTAAACATCACCTCCTCTCTGAAGCCTGCCCTACAGCTCGTTCCCCTGTGGTCCTTTACAACTCTGTTTATAACCATCATATTATAGTGTCATTTATCTTTTTATAAAACTCTCACCCTCCGAGACCACAAGGTTCTCAAAGGCAGACCTATCTTAGTGCCTGAGACCCAGAAAGTGCTTGTCAGTGTTTGATAGCATCCTCCTTCCCTCCTTCCCCCATTTCATGTGTACTGAGAGCCTCAAATGTGAACTTACTTGGAAATAGGTTCTTTTGCTGATATAATTAGTTAAATTAAGAAGAGGTCATACTGGACTAGGGTGGGCCCTAAATTCAATGACCAGTGTCCTTAGAAGAAGAGGTGAGGACACACAGATACACAACTCCATGTGAAGACAGAGCCAGAGAGTAAAGTGATGCAGCTATAAGCCAAGAGCCACGGAGGGTTGCCAGCAACCACCAGAAGCTAGGAGAGAGGCGTGGGACAGTTTTGTCCTCCGAACCTGCCAACACCTTGATTTGGGACTTCTGCTCTCTTAAACTGGGAGAGAATACATTTCTGTTGTCTCCAGCCACCTGATTTGTGGTAATGTGCTGTGGCAGCCCGAGGAAACTAATACTGTGTTGAATAAATGCTCGTGGAATTGCCTCAGTGGCTCTGAATTGGCTCTGGAAGCAGCCTGCCAATTTGCACACCACCCTCTCTGCTGCTCAACCTCCTAGCCACTTGTGGGGCTCTGAGTTTATGCTGACTTGGCTACCTCAGCCCTTTACTCCCAGGTTTGTTTTCCCCATCCTCCCTGGTGTCTAGGAAGGCTTGCTTGCTGGGTCACTCCTGCTCTGTGCAAACCTCGCTACCTTTGGACTGGTGACAACTCCAAGACCACCCCCCCCCTGGGGAGCAGAGCACATGCTGTTTCCCAGGGTTCTAGAAGTCTTTGCTGAGTATTGGCTCCTCTTAATGGCTTTTGTGTGGTTGCCTGGGGCTCGTGCTACCTGTGTCTGCTCATGACAGCACCCCCACCCTACCCAGCCATCTGTTTATTTTGGCTCCATCTCATTCTTTATGTTCCCTCTTCTGAGTAATAGTGGATAGTAGCTGCTTCCCTTAAGCCACCAGAAGCTCTCACTACCATGTCCATCATAGAAAAACTATCTCCAGATCTGCAGCATCTTTCTTACACGGGAGAGAACACCAGTGCTCATGTGCTCATGGAAAAGCAACAACAACAAAAAATCTTGCTCTGTTTAAACAATTTTTCCTTTATGGAATCCAGTACCCCCTAGCAAACCCGCCAGGTTTTCCTGCCAACTGCCACCATATATCCAAGCTGCAGATTTACCCCCTGTCAGCTGGTTCAGGGGGTGGCAATCAAGTTTCACAGCCTTGGGGTGTTTATTTGCTTTTCTGTCTGTTTCCATGTAAGAGGTATTTTGCAAGAGGTACGCTGCCAGTGCACCTGATGTGCTTACCTCAGTACTACCAGGTGTCGGGCAGCCTTGGGGATCCAGTGGTTTCAATACACTAGTGTTAGGGCACCTTTGCCCCTCCAAGTTTCACTTTTTTGAACTCTGCCTTCAGGCCAACAAAGGAGACTCAGGCTCAGCCTTAAGAATTTCAGAATGGACTCTAACATCCCTCTGAACTCTACCTCTCACATAGACAGACTTGGCTCCTTCTTACAGATTTTGCAAACTTCACGTTCCTTGGTCTGGAAATGGAGTCAGAATTCTGACTAAAATCTTGCACGCTGGTTGCAAGTACCAAGGCTGTTTCTGTTCTCTGGGGTGACAGATTATTATGTCCGGATTATGTTGTTCGGCTCAGCACAAGTTTCTGGGAGGGCTCCTCACTTTAAATAGGTTCGTCTCAACCTGTTCTTCCAGCTTCTTGCTGTGGGCATGACATGGAAGGACAATGAAGACAAGCTCCAGCCACAGTCGAGAGCTGGGAGGGATAGCAAGGGAGCGGGTCATGCACGTCCATCTCAGTGGCTTCCTTCTTTCCTTATTAGGTGATCTGAGCACATCAAATTATTAGTTAAGGAGATATTTTAATCTGGGGACAGAGTGACATCTCTTTAAGCCAACTTATCAATAAAGAGAGCTAGAAGCTCTTTGCATCTGACCATACATTATCTCCCAAAGATGTTTTTCTAAAATAAAAGACCTGATTTTGTGATTTGGGGCAGCCTAAATATTATGTGTAATGAAATAGAAAGAGCACTTCCCTGGGAGTCAGAGACTTGATTTCTAATGCTAGACTTGTTACTAACGATGCCACTTTGGGCAAATCATTCTATTTCTCTGGCTTCATTAGTGACCTTAGCAGGAACAGTTTTAGCAGAAAAACTGACATCCTAATTGCCAAATCCATAGGCTAATTTTCACTCCTCATCCTACTTGACAACTCCATTGTGGTTGATACTCTTGACTGCTCTTTCCTTCTCAAAACTGCCTCTGCCCTGGGCTCCTGGGACATGGCCTCTGTGAATTCTTCTCTTGCTTCTCTCCCAAACCCTCTCTCTCCGTCTCCAACACCCTGTTCCCCTCTGCTGCCCATCTGTAGCCTGTTGGTGTTTCCCAGAATTTCCCTCTTGCTCCTTTCCTCATCCCACATCCATTTCATAACTGATCCCATCCCCTTCCCTGGATTCAACCACCACATTCTACATCAGAACTCTCTCAACCTCTCTCCAGACCGCCACCCTGCATTTCCTGCTGCATTTCCCTGCAGCACTCTGGTTGCATGTCAGGCCCCTCAAACTTAACCTGCCCCAGCTGAAAACATTATCTTCTTGCATATGTCCTACCCACCCCCGACTCCCATCCCTGCATCCTTCAAATCTTTTCTGAATTCCGTGTTTCACTTGGTCAATGAGGCTACATCACCTTTCACTCTTCACTATCTCTAGCAAGATGTCGCTGCCAAGTCTACCTGAAAGATGTTCTCAAATCTTTACACCACTGCTGCCATAGTTCAGGTTCCCAGGGTCTGTCACTGGGATGCTTGAAACAGAACCTGGAGAAGTTAAGAATAGGTTTATCTGCCATAACAGAAAACTGTTATGCCTTAACCAAATAGAGTTTGTTTTGTTCTTTTTTTTTTCCTCATATAATAAGAACTCCATCATAGAAGATCCAGGACCAACATGGCCACCCCATGATGCCTCCAGGGATCCCAGCCTCCTTCTGTCTTTCCATTCAGCCACGCTTGATGTGTAGCAAACATCCGTGTGCTTGTCACCTCATGGTCATAAAGTAGCTGCTCCTCTTCCACATCCACATTCCAGATGAGAAGAAGGGGGAAGGGTAAAGGGCAAAAGGCAAATGCCTGCTCATTCTGCTCCACTTCAAAGAGCTTTCCTGGGAGCTCTACTCAGCGATTTATACTTATATCTTGTTGGCCAGAACTGTGCCATGTGACCACTCTATCTGCAAGGAAGACTGGGAAAGGCCATGGGGATTTTTGTTTTGTTTTGATGCTTTTTAAGCAGAGCCCTTGCATTCCTGAGTAAAATTGGGGTTCTGCCAGTAAGGATGAAAAGGAGAATTGATACTGCATAAGCTATTTTATTTGCAATAGTCTGGTCTTGGTCTCCCAGCCATCAGAACATTTTCCCACTACTCTACCATCTGTGTCCCTATAAAGGAATCTCACCATATCATTCCATGGTTTGAAACATCTCTGTTGGTTCCTTGTTAGCTACAGAATAAAGTACAAACTCCTTAGCCCACAGTCTGAGTTCCATCTTCTTTTCTATGCTCCTTTCTTACCATCACCTCCCCTAGCCTAGAACACACCCCTAAGATCCCTCAAAACTTTTCACAATTTCCAAACCCATGGTACTGTATCTCTGCCTTTGCACATTATATTCTTATTGATCATTTCCTTTCCCCTCGCTGGATGTTTATTTACCCTTCATTGCTGGGGGAGGACTAGGCCTTACCTGCCTTCCACTCAAGTTGCTTCCTCCGCTCTTTAAGGAGAGACCTTCCTCATATGTCTATGTCCTCCCCAACCCCTCAGGGATCAGCCCCATGGAGTAAGGCAGCTTCAGTCTAAGAGGTCAGAGCCCAGCATTAGGTGGGCCATATGTCCTGGAGATGAGGTTACTGAGTTGAAAGAGAACACAAATCCCTGAGTATACTCTTTTCCAATTCCTGTAGCAGAACAAGGAGAGGCCTGCTCTGCCAGGGAAGCCCCAGAACATCCTCCTTACTATTATCTCACACTCTGTTCCCTTGAGCAAAGTGCTTTGAGGCCGAATGTCCACATTCTAGAAAGGCAATGCAATCACTGTCCCAGCTCACTTGATTTCTGTAGCTCATCTATGAAGTTGCTTCAGGAGCAGATTCAGAATCTACTCAACAGATTTCTCTCCCTCTCTGCAGGCCGCCTAAGCATAAGGGTTTCAAGACTGCTCTCTGTAGAAGGTAGGGCCTTCAGACCTAAGGCATGAATGCTAATCAAGTTGTACCAGAGTCTTGCATTGTCATACTGAGAATTTGCCAGGCTTCTAATAAAAGCCAGTGCTATGTTTCCTGCACAGCTAGGGACCCTTGTGTATAGCAAGTGGTGTGCTAGTAAATGCCTAACAATCCTCCAGAAGGGATGGAAAGATCTGGTTTGTAGAGTTCGCCAGTTTCTGTGATATAAATTCTTCCACCATGGTCAATTTTCAGCTACCAACTTGATGTAACAGAACGTGGAGTTGAGAGAAGTTAGGTATGATTGTCTCTTGTGAGGCGGTTTGAGCCAGCTCCAGCACAACAGCAGGAGACTCCAACGGGAAGAAGGCTGTGTGGCCAGTCGTAAGCTCTAAAACCACACCCCAAGCTTTAGCAGCTACATCCTCCCAACACCTTCTCTGAACCTCCCTATCAAAATGCATCTCTCCTTCTCCAAGCTCACACTGCTCTTTGATGAATCTTTTCCCACAGCAGTGTTGTTAAAGATATCCTTTTAGGTGAACGAGTCCACTTATCTACATTACGCACCCCCTCAATCATTTACTCCACAAACACCCAGGTACTGAGGGCCTTCCCTTAGCAACGCCCTATTGAATCCTTAGATTGAAGAGGCTGCCACACCTCGTGTCACCACCAGGAGTCACTCTTGGCATCAGGAGCAGATGCTTAGCCCGAACAGCACTCAACACATAGTAGGCTAAGTGCCCATTTGTTCATTGAATGAAGGAGAAAGAAATGATGGTTTCTCTACCTGGAACCCAAATCCCCTCTACCCCATCCTCAAGTTGCCTATCTCCCACTTACCATTTAGGGCTCAAAATAAATGCCAACTCCTCTAGGAAGCTCTTCTGAGACCACCTCTCCCCCATCACCACTAAATGGGAGTTAGATGCTCCTTCTTTGGGCTCCCATAAGCCTTAGTAGCCAGTAGAATTTATCACTCTGTACACCTTCATTTTCTTTTTATTTGACAGTATTGCACCCTAAACTGCGAGCTTCATGAGGGCAAGTGTCTTGTCTGAGGGTGTGGTGTGCTCTCTCTGAACAGCTAGCACAGGACCTGACACAGAAGGTACTGACTAAACTTGCAGAATGGATGAATGGGTGATTGAGCAGAATGTGTAGTGACTTTAAGACATTCCCTGCGGAGGTTTAGCTTCTTTTGTTGTTGTTATCGTTACTAATGTTTTCCCACAGAAGTCCACCTTTCAATATTACAGCACCAAAAAAGAAAGAGAGAAGAAAGAAAGAAGAAAGGAAGAAAGAAAGAGAGGAAGGAAGGAAGGAAGGAAGGAAGGAAGGAAGGAAGGGAGGGAGGGAGGGAGGGAGGGAGGGAGGGAGAAAGATTTTGATGAATTGCAGCTTCCAGCTGGTTATCATTATTTACATTTTGGCTTTATCTTTGTGGGCAACTGAAGCCTATGATTTAAGCTATCTCTAGCTGAGCAAGGGAGTCAGGTACCCGCCCAGCCACTCATATTTCCAGAATGCACATTGCTGTGTCAATATACATTACTTGTCACATTGCAATGAGTCTGAAGAGAAGTTTGATCTATGCTGTTAGATTGTTGTCATGTGTCAAATCACACAGCCCAAGGGGAATGAGTACAATGCACAGGAAAAGCCGACATTAAGCCCTGGTCAAAATGCCTAAAAGATAAACACTGTTGTGTAGACCAGGAAAAGAAAGGGCGAGAAACACTCTGAAACCTCAGCCATATAAGCCTTCTTTCATTTTCTTGCCACTCTGAACCTTCAGTTTTACCAGCATGTGCAAATATGCATTTTTCTTCCAACTTACCTTCTGTCTGATTTTCCCACAATACAGGGCTGGTTTGAATAGGTGGTCCCGTCTTTGGTGAAGCGGGGTGGGGTTTCTGCTGCCCTCAGAGTGAAGCTGATGAAACAAGGCAGGTGTAGTGATTCCACAAGCTCCTACCCACTATCTCCTGTGAAATAATAGCTCAGAGAAAATGTGAAAATATAACTGGACTCAGAGAAGGAAAATCCACTTCAGAAAGTATGAGCTATCCAAGCAGGAAAGCTGGAATAATTGTTTGCTGATGGTGGCGGTGGTATTCTTTTCTTTTCTTTTTAAGTTGGGTTAAAAAATTAAATTAAATTTATAAAAACCCAAATGAATCCTAGTTGTTCCTTATTAACAGAAGGAAAGGGCGCATGTCTATATCCCCATTTAAAGACGCCCACACACTTGAAATAGTTTCCTAGAAAGACAGATATAATTTAGCTGGGTGTAGCTTAGCACATTCACAGGGCATTTTTACGATACCTTCCAAATCCTCAATGGCTGGTCTTGTGGTGTGACAGCAGCTCACCGCATTCATTGCACCAGACAAGGATTAGGGAGTAAAATTACTCATGTATGTAAATTGTAATCACGTTGGATCGTTGTATGTGCTCATTTAGGCATTTTAACAGTGTGTGATGCTATCCTCTCCGCAGGACTAATAAGCATTAGCCGTAATGAGGTCAGTCAGTCAGTCAGGCATTATCAGGGGATTTAATTGGGACATGGGTCTCTGCTGAAGTGAAAATTAATAACTTTTGTCAATGTTCTGGTGAAATGTTCTGTCTTATTAAACTATGAGGGTCAATTAGAAAGCATTATGTAATAAAGTCCCCAGCAGCAGAACTCAAATTGAGTTATACCACAGTCATTATTCCAGGGCGAATGCATTTGAAAATGGAAAACCAGAGTGCCATATGGAGGATTCAGGCCAGATTTACAAGCATCGCATGTTAAGGCTTCAACAAGAAGGAAACAATTAAATGTAATACCGAAATAAATCAGTGCGCCCGGCGAGCTGTGCGGGGCCAGGAGCCTGGGGCAGGCTGCGGCCCTGGAGCTGTGACGCTGCAAAATGGCAGCTTCAGGAGGCTTGTTTGGGCTGTGTCAGGCAGCGCCATCCCCGCAGATTGCTTGGAGTGTTTAAAATCTGGGGCACACCTGGAAGGCTCAGGCCTGCATATGGACTCGTATAAATAACTCTTTATTGTGTGGCTATTAAGACAAGAGATTGCTTTTATTAAAGTGCAAGTTATTGTGGTACAGCAAATTAAAGAATTTTAAAGCATACTAAACAGCCACCGATATTCCCCATTTGGTCATGTTTTACAGTACTTTAAATGGGCAGTATATTTTTAAGGAGATGTAAAGTCTATGCCAGGGTTGGGATCTGAGAAAAACAGTGTTTAGGCGCTTAGCCAGGAAGGGAGGTGTGGGGGAGTGCTGCTTAGACATGGTCGCCAGGATAGACGTGGATGTGTATTTTGAGGGGGCGGGGGAGGCACCGGAAGATTAGGGAAGGTGGTGCTCTGCAGCTCCATTCTGGCAGAAAAGTACATCCTCAACCCAAACACCACAAGGGTGGTGGGCCACACTTGTGGGAGATGTTTGTGTGGGATGTGGTGGGAGGTGTGGGAGGTGGGCAACATGAGAATCCCAGTGGGTTCCGTGTAATATTTTGGGCATCTAAGCCACTCTTAAAATATATTTATATATATATATATAAATAACATTTTTGTAAGCAAATGCACACATATGCATATATATTTATATATCATTTTGCAAATGTTGGTATGTATTGTGAAAATTTTGATTTTTACCCACAATAAAAAATAAAAAAAATTAAAAAATAAAAAAAATAAAAAAAGATGCTGTTCAGATAAAAACAGAAAGTAAAAGAGAATGAGAAAAAGAGACGAGAAAGGAGGGAGGGAGGAAGAGAGGGAGGGAGGTGGGGAGCTAAAGGTATCTGTAGCATCCCCTTGCTAAAGGACTACAATTTTCTTATCTGACCAGCCCAATTCTCTCTGAACTTTTTCTTCTCTAGTGAAGTGAATTGGATGCTGATTATTTCCCCTTTATCCCTAATTCTAGTTACCTATCCTCTCATTAAAAACAAATTGTATATGATAAAAGGCATATATGAAAAACACACAGCCAACATCATACTCAATGGGGAAAGGTTGAAAGCTTTCCCCCTAAGATCAGGAACAAGACAAGGATGCCCACTGTCACCATTGTTATTATTCAACATTGTACTAGAAGTTCTAGCTAGGGCAATTAGACAAGACAAAAAAATTAAAGGCGTCCAAATAGGAAAAGAGGAAGTAAAACTCTCACTGTTTGCGGATGACATGATCCTGTATTTAGAAAATCCTCAAGTATCCACAACAAAGCTACTTGAACTAATAAATGAGTTCAGCAAAGTGGCAGGATATAAGATCAACACGCAAAAATCAGTAATGTTTTTGTACACTAGTACTGAACAATCTGAGGAGGAAATCAGGAAGAAAATTCCATTTTCAATAGCAACAAAAAGACTCAAATACCTAGGAGTTAATTTAACCAAGGAAGTACAGGATCTATATGCAGAAAACTACAAAACAATGCTAAAAGAAATTTAAAAAGACCTAAACAAATGGAAAGACATTCCGTGTTCATGGATTGGAAGAATAAATATCATGAAGATGTCAATCTTGCCCAAACTGATTTATAGATTCAATGCAATACCAATCAAAATCCCAACAGCTTACTTTACAGAATTAGAGAAGGTAATTACCAAATTCATCTGGAAGGGTAAGTACACCCGAATAGCCAAAAGTATTCTAAAAAAGAAGAGCAATGTGGGAGGAATTTCACTTCCTGACCTTGAAACATATTACAAAGCTACAGTGGTCAAAACAACATGGTACTGGCATAAAGATAGACATATCGGATCAGTGGAATAGAATTGAGAATCCAGAAATAAACCCTCACCTATACAGTCAACTGGTTTTTGACAAACCTACCAAGCCCACGCTGATGGGAAAAAACAGTCTCTTCAACAAATGGTGTTGGGAGAACTGGATATCTATAACCAAAAGAATGAAAGAGGACCCCTATCTCACCCCCTATACAAGAATCAACTCAAAATGGATCAAAGATCTAAATATAAAAGCCAGGACCATAAAACTACTAGAAGAAAATGTAGGGAAACATCTTCAAGACCTTGTAGTAGGTGGTGGTTTCTTGGACTTCACACCCAAAGCACGTGCAACAAAAGAAAAAGTAGATAAATGGGACCTCCTCAAAATTAAACACTTTTGCACCTCACAGAACTTTGTCAGAAGGGTGAAAAGGCAGCCGACTCAATGGGAAAAAATATTTGGAAATCACATATCTGATAAGGGTTTAATATCCAGGATATATAAAGAGATGTTATAGCTCAACAATAAAAAGACAAATGACCCAATTAAAAAATGGGCCAAAGACTTGAATAGGCATTTCTCCGAAGAAGAAATACAAATGGCAAAAAAACACATGAAGAAATGCTCAACATCACTCATGATTAGGGAAATGCAAATCAAAGCTACAATGAGATATCATTTCACACCTATCAGAATGGCCACTATTAAAAAGACAGAGAACTACAAGTGTTGGAGAGGATGTGGAGAGATAGGAACACTTCTTCACTGTTGGTGGGAATGCAGGATGGTACAACCACTATGGAGGACTGTTTGGCAGTTCCTAAAGAAGTTGAATATAGACTTGCCACGTGACCCTGCAATACCACTACTGGGTATAAACCCAGAAGAACTGAGAGCAGTGACATGAACAGACATCTGCACACCGATATTCATAGCCACATTATTCACCATTGCCAAAAGTTGGAAACAACCCAGATGTCCATCAACAGATGAATGGATAAACAAACTGTGGTCTATTCACACGATGGAATATTATGCAGCTGTAAGAAGAAATGAAGTCATAAAGCATATGGCAACATGGATGAATCTGGAGGACATTATGTTGAGTGAAGCAAGCCAGACACAAAAGGATAAATACTGTATGAATGCATTACTATGAACCAAATATATTGTGTAATATATTGTTTGATTCACACACACAAAAAAAACAAACAAAAAACAAAACAACAAAAAA
The DNA here is from genome assembly GCA_026826555.1 of Tolypeutes matacus. Taxonomy (NCBI): domain Eukaryota; kingdom Metazoa; phylum Chordata; class Mammalia; order Cingulata; family Chlamyphoridae; genus Tolypeutes; species Tolypeutes matacus. Next base: position 5,277,697 of record JAKSZT010053764.1, on the reverse strand, counting down.
ATTTACATGTATCCATTACATTTAATTGAGAAATGTATATATTTATTCATCTGTGTTTACTTTTTAGTTTTTTATTGCTTATGTTTTCAATTATTAAATGTACAAAATAAAGTTAAAAAAAAAAAATTGTATCCATGTACCTTCCTTGGCTCCAAACCATCCTGGGTCCAGGCCATTCTCTTCTCTCTCCTCTTCACAGCTGTTACTGGAGTCTGAACGCCTTCATCTCCCACCGTTTCCACTGTAGCCCCATCTACCCACTCTCTTCACACCAGTCAGGGTAATCTTTTGTAAACACAGATCTGATCATGCCACTCCCCTGCTTAAAAACCCTTAACACCTTCCTCTTGCATATAGGATAAAGTCCAAATACCTTACCACAGCCCTCAGAACTCCTCCAGATCAGCTTACCTGTTGGGCCTCACCTGCAGCCATGCCTCCCTCTCACCCTGTTCTCTGGGGTTCTGAAACACAGTAAGCTCTCGTTCTACCTGGAATTCTCTTCCTCAGACCCTACATTGCTGGTTCCTCTCAAGCTTGGGTGCCATCCTCTGGGAGGCCTATTTTACGGTTCTACCTAAAGTATACATGCCTAGAGCTCCTTATCTCATGTTTTGGTTTCCACCATAGTATTTACTGCAGTTTGTAATTAAAACACACACACACACACACACACAAAGGCAAAACAAACTATCTTTTGACCTACTCCTTCTTATCTGACACTGCCCCCATCCGCAGCCTGAAAGATCTGTGATGGCAAAGACCCCAACTGATTTTTGGTTTTTTTTTCCCCACTGAATCTTTAGCAATGAGGGCAGTTGTGCTCAGTTTTGTTAAATGGGTGAATAATCCACTGAAGTAAAGGTTAGCATTGGAAGGAAACTTGAAGTTTGTCCGACTCAACTCCTACATTTTACAGAAAAAGTATTTCTGAGAATGGGGAAATAATATGCACAAGTAAACTATTGGAACTAGTGCCTAGTTTACCCTCTAAACGTTTCTTTCATACTTTCTCCTGCCCAATTGCCCAGCGTGTGCAACCACACCTCATCTTTATCCCTGTTGGAGTAAACACCACCCTAAATCCTAGCATGAAAGCATGTTTAAAATCAATTTAAAAACTGGAGCTGTGCCATCAATAAGAGAGTAGATGATTAAATTCTCATATATTCATATAATGGATACAATGGAATAAAAATGAATGAACTAAATCTTCAGACTTAAAAACTTTTGAATCACAAACACAGTATGCTGAGGAAAATCAGCAACAAAAGAATTCATACAGTGTGAGAACATTTATATAGAGTTCAAAAAATAAGCAAAACTGAATAATGGTAGGTGGATATGGGTAAAACTGTAATTAAAAAAAAAACAAATAAGAAATGATGTCAAAAAATAAAAGTAGCATTCAGATAGTGTTACTTCCTGAGTACTGGGGAGGGGGACGGAAAGGGGATGACGCAAGGAAGGGTGCCCAGGATGGGGAGAGGGATGATAATGTTCATTTTCTTTACTTGGGTGGCAGTTCTATGGGTATCTATTTATTTCTTTTGCTTCATTATTTGCAAGGTTGTAGGTATAAAATAATTCATAAGTTTAAAAAAGAACATAACACTAAAGCTGACATTTAACTTTGCCTGAATATATGCAATCTCAGAAAGAGGAGCTTCTACACCCTCCTCCAGAGATGCCTTAAAGAGCTCCCTGCTCACTGCCCATTTACTTTTCCTGTTTCTCCCCAGGCAAGACCAGTGCTTAATTTTGTCTCCAGGTCTTCCAAAGGAGAAACTGAGGCATAGTAAGAGGTGTGTCTATAGAAGCCTAGAACAATCTCAAGGAGATTGTTGCCCCTTTTACGTCCCAGCTAATCATCATGGGACATTTAAATATAACGACATTCAGAAAAGGCCTCATAAAATACAGCTGGTTTTTGTCTCAAAAGCCAATTCATCCCTATAACAAGGCCTTTACTCTCGCTTACCCTGCCAGAAGCCACCACACAAGCCGTGGCCAATCCTGTTGGCAGACATAGGTTCAGGGGTGAGTCTTTCGAAGCCCTGCCACATATGTTACCTGGTCTGATTCTCCCGACCATACAGAGAGGAAGACACAGCAGACAGTTCTCATTTCTAAGTGCTGTTTCCTGTGCTCTCTGATGTCTCCCCTCCAGCTATCCACACCCATTTAAGTCTGCCAGACTAGAATCTTTGTGGCCCATTCCAGAATCGGGTTGACACTGTACAAAAAAAAAAAAAAAAAGTGCAGTATTTGTGAGACTGTTTGGAAAGAGATGACTTTGGGGACATCGGGTACAGCCTCTGAGCAAAACTACCTTGTTCCGAGTCCTTCCACCATTAGCAATGGATTCCTTGCCATCTTCAAGACTCTTCTGCCTGTTACAATCCCTTATTAAAAGGCGAACTCTCCTGGGATTATCTACATCAAAAACCAACGCCCTA
>JAKSZT010053764.1:5208194-5275228 GCA_026826555.1 Tolypeutes matacus | reverse complement strand
AAAGGCGAACTCTCCTGGGATTATCTACATCAAAAACCAACGCCCTAACGATCCAGAGATCCAGAGCAGCACCAGGGCTTGAGTGGGCCCCTGAGAAGGGAAGGGCCTGACAGGCGAGGAGAAGGTGATGACAAAGCGCCACAGGCACGGCATGCCAACACCGCCCTTTGATCCAGAACAGCCTTGCCTGCTTTTTCTGTACAATCCCATTTACTTCATACTTTCTTCATTTCTGACTTGATCCTCCAACTTGTTATCAACACAGGACACCCCAATGTGGCCAGATAATGTGTCCCTGGTGACGTCGCCACATGCTGAGATTTCTCTCCTTGAGCAATTCTTCTCTCTAATGTTAATGGAGGGGTTTCCCACCATAAGGGGTTCTGGCTCATTTGTGTTGCTGGGTCTCCTGGGGCCACACTTCTGTTTCGGGAGAGAGTCTTGGCATCAGGCTCCTTCTGACATGTCAGGCTGAAAAGTGAATTTAAGCCAAGGGTTCTGTTGTTTCATTTCAGTTATTTATGAGAAACTGGTATTTTCTGCTAACAAAGACAATGAAGATTTCAAAACCGAGAAATTATCAAGCTTCTGAAGTTGTGGTGGGAAGAAATAAATTGCAAAGTATTTCTCATACTGAGTAATTTGTCTTCAATATTTTTTCCCAGGAGTAATAACAAATTGAAATGCCACTTGCTTTTGGAATCTTTTTTGCTGAAAAGTAAAGAAATAGTTCAGGGAGCTGCTAGACAGAGGATCCTCATCCCCACAAGTTCCTATAATGTAATCGGCCTATGCCTCCACTTCTGTGCTAGTGAATGAATTAAAGAATAAATGAATGAACAAACCACTCAGCTACGCAGGTTTAATTCCACAGATCAAGTGCCTTTTAGTTATGAATTACTATCCTAGCTTGAGGACTGATTGTTTTATTATTTAAATAGCATAGGGTTTTTCTCTGATTATAAAAGTAGTATTTGCTCATTATAAAACACTTGGAAAATACAGAAATATATCAAGAATAAAATAGAAATCGTGGGGAGCAGATATAGCTCAAGTAGTTGAGCACCTGCTTTCCATGTATGACTCCCGGATTTGATCCCCAGTACCTCCTAAAAACAAACAAATAAACAAAAAGCCAACTCTCATTGGAGAGTGGATGTAGCTCAGTGGTTGAGCACCTGCTTTCCATGTACAAGGTCTTGGGTTCAATCCCCAGTACCTAAAAAAAAAAAAAAAAAAAAGTTGTCTATAATCCTACCCAGAGAAAGATATTACTAATGTTGGGATTTATATCATCCAGTCTTTTTCTGAATACATAAACATTGCATGGTTGAGACCCTGCTATAAATACTGTTGATATCTGTGGTAGACAGGATTCTAAGGTGACCCCCATTGACTCATACCCTTATATAATCCCCTCCCCCTTGAATGCTTATGGGTGAGACCTGTGAATATGATGGGATAGCACTCCCATGATTTGATTATGTTACATGGCACAGTTGAAGTTAATAAAGGCTGATTATCCTGGGTGGGACTGATCTAATCAGGTGAGCCTTAAAAGGGACTGGGCTTTGTCTGGAGAAAGAGATTCAAAGCATGAGAGGGATTTGCTGAAATGGTTATTCTCCTTTGCTGGCTTTGCAGATGGTGTGGTGTACCATGTGGCGAGTAATTCTGGGAGCCTACAGTTACTGAGACCCACCCCATCCAACAGCCAGTGAGAAAACAGGGACGTCAGTCCTACAACCGGAAGGAAATGAGTTCTGCTGAAAATCTAAATGAACCTGGAAGAGGACCACAGGTTCCAGAATGACAACACAGTTTGGTGGAGACCTTGGTCTTGGTCTTGTGAGACCCTGAGCACAGATCTCAGTTGAAAATTTTAATGTCTATGTCTAATGTGTGTATGGATCATAATTGATATAATGATGTTGACATTATAGGTGTTAGACATTGTTCATTTAAAAATTAAGTGCTGTCTTCTTTAGTCATGTGTGCTTGGTTTTGCTTCTGGGATCACGTAAGAGAAAGAGGAAATATCCCTTTCCCAATACCTGCCAAGCTATACCCTCCTAAAGAGAGAGAGAAATACTTTTGAAGAGAGTGTGAGTGTGAGGCCTTTGTGTTCCAAAGATGGAGGCCCCTAAAAACCTTTAAGTTACATTGACCAAGGACGGGGATGGGGGTCGTGGTCTTCTGATGTTGAAAAGAGGCTGGCTGCACCCCAGGTAATGCCTCCCCAGGACTGAGAAGAGAAATAAGGGCTAGACTTCTACCCATAATCGATTTATGACCCCATCTGACCTCGTGATCTGGGTGACTTCCAATGGAGACTGCATGTGGCTCTCACGTACCCCCTCCAGCATGACTGGGGAGTGCCTGCCAAAGGCCCTCGTCTCAGCATAGGGTAGAGGAATTGGAGGTTTCTCCTCATTACCCTTGGCTAGTATTGGCTTCAACCAGATTTAATGTCACTTTGAAAAGTAATGAAATGTGATATTTCTTACCTTCCTGGGGTGTGGTGTAGTCATACCTGTGACATAAATAGTACTGTGATAAATAGCTCTACATAAATATGTATTCACAATTATTATCTTTTTATTTGATAGATTTCTAGAAATAGCTCAAAGATATAAACATTTTTTAAGGTCCTTCATATAAATGATCAAATTAGTAGGTTCCTAGATCTCTCAAGCTAAAGTGTAGAGAAGATGCTAGAATCATGCTAAATTCTCCCTTTGGAGAATTTACCAACCACCTCAACATGCCAACTCCAAAAGATTCAAGGCCCACTTGAGCAAGCCTGGTCCTGTGCGTTCTTGGTAGAGTAAGGCAGTGTGCCACCTCGCCTATATAGCAGGGTGGGCACCAGCACACTCTGGGGGCAGACACACCCACCTCTACCACAGTCTAGCTATGGGAACCAGGAAGTTACAGACCCTCTCTAAGCCCCAGTTTCCAGATCCGTTAAGTAGGGATGATAATGTTGCCCTTCTCATTGTAACGATTAAATTTAGGTGGCGGATGGAAAGAAAGATGAAAAATAGAGCATTTACCCAGCACCTGGCACGTGGTAGCTCAACAAATAGTTGTTGGATTAACGACTCCAATTTTTGCTGTTTTTACTTTACCATACTCACATGGATACACAGACACCCATGCTTAGTTGGGTGGAGATTTATCAAAGAGAAGATTTTCTCTCCCTTCTCAGGTGACTCTTCCTTTTCCTCCTCCGGCTGTCCACGAGCAACTTGCTCTCCCAAAGCCCACTTTAGAGATTGGGGCCTGCCTTCTGCTGCTAGCTCGTCTGAAAAGTGCTGACACCTCTGGCCTCTCGTCCACGGCGCCAGGAATCTGTGCCAAAGCTGCCCACATGTGCAAAGCTTTCCTTGCATGCCAGGCTATCAGAAGGTGGGCCCAGCACCAACCAAACATAGCAAGAGAGACCCTTATGATACAACCCTGGTGCACACACACTCACGAGCCAGAGACTACAGACCCCAATCAGGACTGAAGACAACCTTTGAAAGGATTATAAACTGCTCAGTCTGATGATATTCAAAGGGCCTTTTTTAATAGATGAGAAAGCACATTCTAAATTCTTAACATATCTGGTGTCACCAGCGGTTTCCCCCCCCTCTTAATTCCATAATTTAGAAGGTCTTAAGCCACAGAAGGATCTCACTGATGCATAATTAAGTATCCTGGGCACTCCAAGTTGGATTTCATCCTCCACCTCAACTTGCAAACTTTTTCACTGAGTCAGAGAGGAAAGGTTTACAGGGGTGGCGAGGAGTGAGGAGTGTGTGAGCAAGGCGGCCTTTGACAGGAGAGCTGAGATGCCTGCAGGAAAATGTTTGCTATTCATTTGCCCTGACACTCCAGAAGAGGAGCACAATTTCTTTTGTGATTGGAGGTAATGTAATCTACAGGAAAATCAATGTGGGCTGACGGAAGAATCGCCCGACCGATCTGCAGACCAGAGACACTGAATCACGGCAGGCTGAAGGCAGCCCGTCAACAAGGCAGTTCCGGCTGCCCTGGGAGGAAGGGGGACTGGAGGCTCGTGCCCCGAGGGCCTCCTGAATCCACTATAGCCTGGGGACCCCGCTGCCAGCCTGCTAGGAGTTGAGGGCCAAAGTTCCTGGTTGGGAGGACAGTGCAGGGGATGAGCGAAGGAGAGAGAGGAATGGGAGAGAGACAGAGACAGAGAACCTGAGATGGTAAGATAGAGACAGGAAGGGATGGAGAGAGAGAGAGAGAGAGAGAGACAGACAGACAGACACACACACACACACACACACACACACGGAGCTCAGCTGCAAATTGTCTACATGTGCCTGTGGTACTTTACCACTTTTTAAGTTTAAAAATTCAGACTGGGGGCGGATGTGGCTCAAATGGTTGGGCGTCCGTCTGCCATATGGAGGGACCTGGGTTCGATCCCCGGGACCTCCCGGTAAGATAATATATATATATATATATAAGGCGCATGGGCTGCCAGGCTCTGTGTGCCGCTGAGCCGCCAGGCCCCGGGAGCCATGCAGCAAGATGATGACGTAACAGGAGAGAGACGCAGGGGAGAGACAAGACGAGATGCTCTGAAAGCCAGGAACCGAGGTGGCGCAGGTGGCAGAACACCTCTCTCCTACATCAGAGGTCTCCAGGATGGAATCCTGCTGAAGACTAGAGAAGGAGGATGAGAAGAGATGGCAGGAAACAGACACAGAGAATTGTCCAGCGAATGGACACAAAACAGCAAATGGGGAAGGGGGGTGGTTAAAATAAAATAAGTAAGTAAATAAATCTTAAAAAAAAAAAAAAAAATTCAGACTGGTACCTACCACCCAACAACATGCATTATTTTAGTAATCAGGAAAGAAAATGTTAAAAAAAATATAAAACAAAACAAAATAAAATAAAAAAGACAACAATAACAAAAACACTCTTGCCACTCCCAAAACATCTGAACATCTGCTGGGCACCTCTGCCCGCCTGGTTCAGCTTACTTCAGCACCCACCACGCCAACAGCAGCAAAGTTAGCAGGTGTCACCTCAGTATGGCTTCGGGCTGCTTCCCATGATTCAGAGACATAAATCAGAGTAATAGGCCCATTACCCCCTCCCCATCTGTCCCCTTTACCTAAGCCACAGCCACTGACCGCTTTCTGGCCTCCGGGAGTTTCCTTCAAGGCATTACAAACAGCCCTCCTCCAGGGGTGGGCTGTTTTGTGGGATCTGTTCAACCTCTCTGGGTAGTTTATTGCCTGGAGCATGGGGGGAAACTGGACTTTGGGAAGTAGTAGGTTAAGAACCAGAATCCAGAGGCAGAGCCCTCGGGGAGGTGGTGGCACCGGTCACTAATCCCGGGGTCGGGAGAGGACTGGGGAGGCTCAGAGTGGGCTGCCCAAGGAGTGGGGGAAGCTGGCTGCCTCTCAGCGTTGCCTTCCCTCCGGGCTGTAACAAAACCAGGTCTCACACAGACACTCTCCTGTCCAGGTTTAGAACGGGCCTCTGCTGTCCCCCCATGAATTTCCTGGCAAAGGCTGCCCACTTTACCTACCACGTTCCTGGCAGAAACTTTTAAGGATGAAGATGTGGTCGCCTCAAGCAGTTTTTTCAATAATTTGGGGGCAATTCTGCGTCTGAACCGGCTCCGCTTCCTATCGTCCTGTACAGTCCCTGCTCTGCAACGTTGCTGACAAGGGCTCTGGACAGCGGGACAACAAGATCCAATAAATCTGAGGCCTGTCTAGGTGCTTCATTTATCAAGAGGCCTAATTTACCCAGGCCCTTTAGACTAATTGCAGATTTGCAAAAACTGCTGAGAGTGTAGAACCGTGTATTGTGAGTGTCCCTTGCCATATTTCTGCTAATGTGTTTCATCTGGAGTACATAAAGAGGCAGGGATGCTGATTTTAGACACAGCACTTTGGGGCTAATCCAGCTAAATGATTAGCCCTAAAATTCTGCAGTGATGTCATTTTCCCTACAGTGCTCTGCCAGTCGGGTTGTTTGCATTATTGTGAGAAACATGTACTCGCAGAACCAGGCTGTCTCAGCATCACGGGGAAATCTGTGCTCCACGGTTGATTTGGGGCAACAATGCCAGCCTGCCTGCCAGTCTACAGGTCTCTTCTCAAGAGGTTGCCAACAAGACAGCAATGGTGGGTTGTTGATGAATGGAATGAAGAATAAATGTAACTTCTTTAAAGGACTCGGATAAATTTTGCTCTCCTCCACCACCCACTGGGCACCTGTGAGTGGGTTCTGCTCACAGGGGAGGTTGACCAGGTACTGAGCACAGAGCACGTCTAATGAGATTAAAGACCTGCGATTGGGCAGGAGAGCCCTGGGACCTGCCCCCAGCCCTGTGGACACAGGCCAGTTATACAACCACTCTGAGCTCAGTTTCTTCCTCTACGAAACAGACACAAGAATGCCTGACTTGCTGACATTTCAGGACAACTGAGACGCTCAACGGAGTAAACGTGGGTGCCAGGATGGAACTGATTAGGATGGAGCTTTGGAGTCAGATGGTTCAAGTACCGCTCTGTCACTTCTGAGCTGTGAGGCCGGGGGCAAGTTTCTCCTCCTCTCTGAGCCTCAGGCTCCTCCTTCATTAGACAGGATAATAAAAGAAGCCCTGAAAGTAATTGAACCTTCACCAAGCATACAGCTCTGTGCTCAGCAGGTTGTAATTGCCCAATAAATGGTAACTATGATTTGGGTTTATTTACTTCCCTGACTTTGGGCATATGTTTCAGAAAGAAGAGCTGCACTGGAGTTGATGGATTTTTGAGACCTTTTTCACCCTAGATGGTTATTTTCCCAATAAATTCAAATAGGTCTGCATTTGGCATAATCTCAGAGTTTAAAGATAAAAGTTGCTGCAGCTGGTTAGACTTTCTGGATTGCTTTGACATACTTTGGAAAAGGGGTGGGAATATCCTCTTCCACATGTAGCCAAAGCCTTCACAGATTCCAAAGTGCACATCCTACTTATTATTTACAACAAACATTTATTGGGTGTTTAGTAGATGGTGGACACTACAAGATAAGCATCTTACAGACCACTGCCTGCTCAGTCTTAACCACAATTGTCCAAGGCAAGTGCTATTATTATCCCCATTGTACTGATGAGGAAAGCAAGGCTTCAGATTAATTAACTAACCCAGGAATGGCAATTAGCAAAGATTCAGCAGAAACTCGAACTTTGGTCCAGTGACCCAAAGGTTGGGCTTTTATCCAGGACTCCACACAGAAGAAAATCACAGAAAGGGAAACTTGTGAACACAGGACCCAGCATAGCCACTGTTGCTGAGTGCCAAGAAGTATTTTGGGTAGTGTGGATACAGTGTCTATCCTAATCGTCACAAAAATGCTGCAAAGTGAGAAGTGCTATTATTTGCCCCATTTTACAGATGAAGAAAGTGAGGCTTGCACAATCCGCCCAAGTTCCTTAGCTTGTAATTAGCCGCTGACTCCAAAGCCCTGCCTCTGCATGTTTGTGCCACTCCCTGAGGAGGATGAGTCCCTAAAATGGGCGCCTGAGGCAGACACACATGACAGAATTCCTGGACCCATAATCTTTAGAAGCTGATTCCACGTCAGTGGTGAGCATGATCTTCGCAAACAGGCCAGAAAAAGTGAGGTTATTACTTAGACGTCTTCACAAAGACTTTCACTTGCCTAAAAACTCTGCAACACGACCCTTCAGCCTAGAGAATTGTTAAATAACAGTCCCAGAGAAGCTGAGGGAGAAGCACTCCTCAGTGTTCTGAAAGGCTGGGCTTTAAACCATCTTATTAGTTGCCCTTGGCTGGTACGAGTGTTTGTCCTCAAGCTGAGACACAGCACCCAAAGCCATGGAGGCGACATTTGTCTTGCATCTCCCATGCCTGATTAAGAAGCCGGGGGCATGGGCCAAATTGCATGATGGATTCCTCACACACCATACCATAAATTTACCCCTGAGGGCTGAGAGCTCTTGGTCCTGCCTGTGTCAGCAGCTAACACACTGCCTCAGTACCATAACATAGTGTTCTAGCGGGAGGCTGAAATTAATGAAACTCTGGCTGACATTTTGAGCACACACACACACACATATCTCGAGATTATCCCACAAGTATATTTCTCGTGGAGAGAGTAGTTTTTCCATATTAAAAGATGGCATTAACCTTCAATAGTCCATCATCGCTCTAATCCTCCACACTTGTAAATATTTCAGATAAAAATATCACATTTGCTGTGCCTGCCTCTTATGAATGTGGCTTACATCCGGTCTTAAGGGGAGATGATAGGATGAACTTTTTCATTTACAAATATACCTTAAAGCTGCAGTGACTCAGGGTAGTGGAATTTAGGGGCCTGAAAGGCCTGGCTTCAAATTCCAATTTCTTCAATACTGACTCCATCACATGGAAAAGTTGCTTGGTAGGTCAGCTCCTGCATTTGTGGAGTTCCTACTCTGCAAAAAGAGGGCATTGTGCAAATGGTCTGCGCAGAGGGGCTGCATTTCTGTACTTCATCTGCCCGAAGTGGGTGGCTTTTAATATTTATCAAACCATACATAACTGTGCGTTGCAGCCCTGTTGCTGACTTCTGTGAGGCTCACCAGCTTTACCTGTCAAGTCAAGATAACTCTTTATTGTCCAGATTGCAAGCTTGAACGATGTTGTGCCTATCAGCCCAGCACCACTCTCCTACCACGGAAGGAGGTCAGTGCAGCCCACAGCAGTTGGTCAAGGGTCTAGAGCCAGGGTGACAAAATCGCAACCTGTGGCAGGCGCCAGTCCACATGTTCATTGGATTTGCCTTGCACTGCATTTTAAAAACTTTTGAGACAAATGTTCAGAAGAATGTTCTATTTTTAAAGAAAACAAACAAACCTGTATTTCAAGACATCTTGACAAATCAGACTATCTGGGCACGTGGGGAGGCGTTCACAAAGGGTAGTAATCAGCAGGATCTGCCTGGAGGGCTCCCTCCGGTCAGGCCAGCTCTCACCCAGTGGGTGACCGCACCAGCCACTTCACTCAGTCACATTCACTTCTGGAACCTGTGGCCACTGGAGTTTGAACTTAAGCCCCTGCCCAGACCAATTGAGCCAGAATCTGCATTTTAACAAGATCCCCACGTGATTCTGTATGCATGTTAAAGTTTGAGAAGCCCTGGTTTAGAATGGGGTGGACAACCTGTGGCTCACGGCCAAATCTGGCCAACTACCTGTTTTGTAAATATAGTTTTATTGGCACCTAGCCATGCCTGCTTGTTTATGTCCAAGGCTGCCCTTCCACTACCACAGCACAGTTGAGTAGTTGCGACAGTATTTAAGGTCTGCAAAGCCTAAAACACTTACTATCAGGCTTTTAAAAGAAAGTTTGCCCAATGCTGGTCTAGAAGAATGTTTTAAAAATATATTTTACTGTACATTCATACTGTGCTTTCCCAATGCTACAGAAATCATAAAGAAAGTAAAAAATTCAGGAGAATTTCTTCACTCAACTCTGCTAAGTTTCCTTTCCCCATTTCTTCATTTTTTGGAGTTCTTAGCTCTCTTCTTGAAAGAACCCACAAAGCCACGTGCTTGAGGTCAGCAGAGGGGGCCCTTCCCTTTGGACATCCTGTCTCCTCTTCCGGCTTCTGTCTTAGCCTTCCAGGCTCTTACTCCCCTTTTCATCCCTTCCCCAGGATTCTTGCTCTTCTCTTCCTGCTTGTCGGTCCTTGGGCTTGGTCTAGCTTCCTCCTGGATGACTTTAGGCAAGTAGAGCCCAGGGCAAAAGAAGCGGTGGAGGATGGGAAGGGACAAGAGGCTTTCAGAGCACTCAGCCTCACCATGAGGTGCCTGCAGGATAAGCAGGTCTTTCACCTGCCCAGGTTCATAGCGCTTCGCCTACACCAGTACTTTGTTCAAAGAATGTCTATCTCCTTCTGCTAGCCCACATTCAGGAAAGAAATAGGGAGAAGGAAGAGAGAACCATTCTGCAACCCAAGTTAGGCGCCTGGCACTGCAATGACAGCCGGCGAGGCCGCTCACCTAAGATGTCCTACTGTTCTTTACTTATCCTGAGGTGGAAAACTCTGTGAAATACTGCAGAGTGAAAGCATTTTAGAGCCTCCAAAAATGTCGAGAGTCATACAATATGTGGGTTGTTGATCAACTGACTAATCTACAAAGACTCCTCATCTTCAAAGTGGAATTCAGCATTTCAGAAGGTGCCAGAAGCAAGCGGCTCACCACATGGGGACTCTCGAAAACGTCTACAGGGAGGGGCGATGTAGGACTTTCACAGACTTTCTGGGTCATAGTCAAAACCGGTTCCTTACAGATGAGGAGTCTGGAATTCACAGATACTATACCGTTTTAAGTGTCCAAGCCAGGTGCCTTCCCACTCTAAGCACCTGATGCTGGAGCTCACTATTCAAATAAGATCCTATCTAGGGAGGACTTGCAGAGACCCTCATGCAAATCCTTTGTATCTTTGAACCAGCGAAGGGTTCCACAGCCCATTCTGGAGCTCATAACCATCTCCTTCGGGAAACCGTCCTTACGGCAGATATGAAATCCCTCTTGCCACACTCTCCACTTTCCATTTGTTCTATCTTTTCTAAAAAGCATCAGTTGCCACTCTCTCTTTAATAATATTTTGGTCTTAGAGGATGGCTGCCATATCCCCTCAGCCACCTCCCCTCCAAGTTAATAATTGAGGTTCCTTTCATCTTTCCCCGTTTGTCCTGTTTTCCAACTCTTAAAATCACTACCCTCCAACCACTTCCAAATTCCCTGCCTCCCCACGAATGGGATGGCCATGTCAGTATTAACAAACTCCATCCATCCTGGACTCTGCCAGATTTTCTTTTGAATGAAACATTAAAATGTGGTGAACTGGGGAATTTAGAGCTGGATTTTCTCATTTATTGGTCATGTTGGAACCAGGGGATGAGGGAAATGGTTGACAAAGACTTACTGAGAAATAATGATGGCAAAATTAATAATGATATTGATAGCAATGATAGCAAATGCTTGTGATGTGCAAGTCTCTGGACTAAGGTGTACGTATAATATCTCATACAATCCTCATAACAACCCTAGGAGAATACTATTATTATGTCCATTTTTCAAACAAGGAAAGTCAAACACAAGGAGATTAAGTAACATGGTCAAAGGCCTTCTCTGGTCATGCAGTGATCACCCCAGTGACATAGAATCACTACCCCTCTACGGGAATTAAAGAAGACTTTGAAAAGCTTATTCAAAGAGTTTGGCAGGGATACTTGTTTTATTCCCCACTGGACCTCAGCACCTAGCAAAGTCCTTGGCACAAAAAGGCTCTCAGCAAATGTTTGTTGAATAAATAAGTAAATCAACTTCATTGCCAGCTTTGAACATGATGTCAGGATTCAGTGGACAACTTAAGCCAAGATCCAAGTGTTAACACTTACTCACAAGAACATCACTGTGACTTAAGGAGCGGTTATCCATCCTGGCTGAGCATCAGAACCACCTGGAAGCCTTTGTAAAGGCACAGCTTCTCTGGGTCCCTCCCAGACTTACTGAATGGAATCTTCTGGGGACAGACTGGGAATCTGTACTTGTTGCAGGAGATCATCATGCAGGTGGTTCAGGAAATCATAACGCAGAATGCATTTGGTGGCCATTCTCCCCCCTCTGCCCCCTGCTTTCTGCCCAGAGAAGCAGAACTCTGCAGGCTGCACCCAGCTATGCTCCCCTGCCTTTTGGCTTCTGATTGGGTTTAGCCACCAGGAGGCACCAGCAGGAGATTAGGAAGTGAAAAGAGAATGAAGCAGGGCGCATGCGCGCGCACACACACACACGTGTGTGTGCTTGCACGGGCTCCTTCCTACCAGGCTAACAATAACAAGTTCCTCTCCCAAAAGCCACAGCTCCCTGCAGGCAGCTCTCTCTCAGCCACAGCTTCAGTTCAGTCCTTGCTCCCTCCCTTGCCCCTTCAGCCCTGCAGGGTCTCTGCTCTTGCTAGCCTGTGGAATTCTTCAGCACCCTTTTTAGACTTCCCTTCACCTTGTCCACACCAATGAAAATACTACCTAACTTCTTTTCAACCTCCCAGTTTGAATGTGCTGTCTGCTTCCTGCCAGGACCCTGACCAGCATTCCATCTGTGAAATTGTATATATTAATATATAATGGATGTGGTATAAAGGGACCCTCTTTGGACTCCTCTCTAGGGAGTTTGTTGATGGAGCTGTCCTAAGCCCTCTGCTTGGACACAGAGGATGACAGCTGATAAGGTCTGCCTTGGCTCCAAATGGCAGTAGCAGCCCAGATGTCCATTGTTATATTTTGTTCAAAGTAACAAGGGAGATCCTAATAATGCTCTTTGGAGCACTGACCTGTACTATCATGAGGTTGACTTTAAAGACAACATTAAAATGAAATCCATTCCCTTCTGAGGTCTCCACATCCAAATTATTGCAGTAGCTCCGTTCACTCATTCCCTGTAACCAGAAAGGTAGGAGCTGGGGTGAAAGAAATATATCAGCCTTGGGGGAATGAGGCTGGGCGGTGAGGCCCAGGATCCCCTCCAGAAGGTGAAACTCAGGCTTCAATCACTTTCCCAAAAACCTCAAGGTGAAAACTACTTGCAGCCCCAGGCTTTGCTTGTTTTCCACCGAAACCAGTAAATCCCATACCACCCAGACCAGCCTCTACTGAAACAGGTCCACACCCTTAAAAAAAATAAAAAAATAAAAAACCCAGGCTGAGAGAGCTCCCTCCAAACACAGGCTAGCGTTTGTGAACCTTGGCCAACCTTTCCCACGTGCTTGGCCCAACATGCGGGTCTGTGCCTGGTTTAGGGTTTCACTGTGGCCGTTTCGAAGCCGTCTCATTATTTCTGGTGCCCCAGGCTTGCTGAGAGCATTAGTGTTTTATAGCCCACTGGGCGCAAGGCCTGAGAGCTGTGGGGGATCTGCTGCCTCGGATCTCCTACAAGGCACCGTTTGCGAAGGTGGGTGGAAGCCAACTGCTTTGCTGAAGCTGGTCTCTAAGTGAGGATTGCAAAAAGCAGATACCGAGTGCCTACGCTCCCACACAACGGTCCTGAGGTGGAGCAGCGATGTCTCGGGATGGCCTCTCTCGGCTGCAGCCCTCTCAAATGTGCAAAAGAGCAAGGAAACTACGGGTGGCTGCATGGATTTGAGGTTTTGGTCTCTCCAGACACGTTCAGGTGCCCTTCAGGTAACTATCACTCCAAATGAGATGTCTTTTGCAACTCATCACCAGTACCATCTTGGTCAGACTGAGTACTGCACACCCATTTTTTACCAAACCTGATTTTCTTATTGTCACCATTCATCCTTCGTTTTCCTGGGTCACAGAAGTCCAGGGAAAAATTAAAGTTGGACGTTCAGGGAGCAGAAAGAATAACGTTTGCCGCAGGCCTAGAGAGTATCAGACAGGTTCCCTCATTGATCACCTTTAATCTTCCCAACAATCCTAGGAGATAGGGTCTATAATTATTCTCATTTTCACAACTAAGAAGCCCAGCACTCCGATTTTTAGGCAAAGTCTCAGCTGGAATGGAGTGGCCAGGTTTGTGTGAACCAAAGTCAGGGCTCTCCCCACTGCCCCGTTGGGTAGCATGAGGCCAGAAAAGCTTAGCTACAGCCCACCTCGGTTTTATTTCCACTTTTTATTTGAAAACATGGGCGATAACAAAATACTAAGTAAAATCTATACACAACCTTTCCTCCAGTTTTGAAAAATACCTAGAAAGTGGAAAGTGAAAGTCCTTCTGCCCTTGTAATGTCAACCCTTTATTATCTGTTAGGAGGGTTTTGCAGTTAAGCTGCAAGAAAAAGAATGCTCCATTGACTCAGACGAGAAAGACCTTTATTATCTTACATAATATTAAGTCCCAAGGCAGCATGGTTCCAGAATTGGCTAACTCAGCAACTTAAAAACATCAACAAGAACCCAGGTTCTTTCCATCTTTCTTCTCTGCTATCCCCAGTGTGTGGACTTGGTCCTTGGCTTTGCTCCCTTCATATTTCCAAAATGGATAGAGAAGTTCCAGGTGCCTCATCCAGACATGACAGCTTCAGCAGAGGACATGCCTCGATCCTTTACTATCAGGGAGACCTCTCCCAGAAGCCCACCAGTTTCTCTCCTATCACCTCTCATTGGCTGAGACCAAGTCACATGCCCACTTCTAAACCAATCACAAGAAGGGAAATGAGACTACCAGAATTGGCATAGAGTAGTCAGGATTCAACCACGAGTTAGGATAAGATTCCTTTCCCTGAGGGGTTGGTACCTGGATAAAGCTGGGGTTCTGTTAAGAAGTAAAATCAGGGAAATTGGGCTTGGGTAGGCAATTGATAATGTCTGACACACATGCACACACACAGAGGAACACATGATCACAGGTTATTCCTGCCATTAGCTTGTTACTTATTCCTCAAAACATTTTCCTATGCAAAAAAGAAAAAAAAATGGAATCCTGTATTTGCCAATAACCGATATAGTGTTCTGTTTTTTTTCAAGTCAGAAGATACAGATTTAATTCATGTCCCCCACCCCCACCCCCCGACGAGTGCATAACATTCATTGAAAACCTAGACCCATCTTATCTAACCATTCTCCTATTAAAAGAAATTTAGGTCATTTCCAGTTTGTGGTATCATAAACATTGCTTTGATGGGACAGCCTTGTACTTATATCTCAACCAACTCGTGCTATTTTTTTCTGTAAGAAAAATATTACCTAGGGTAAGCAGCTAAAATTTTTTTTTAATTGTACCAATTTACATTTCCATCAGTGCTATACTAGAGCACCTGGTTCCCCACACCTTGGCCAGCAATTAATATTATCATTTTAATTTTCATCAATACAACAGGAAAAAATAGTTTTTCTTTGCTTTAACTATGTCTTCTGTGAAGTTGGATGTCTTTTCAATGTTTATTGACCATTTGTATTTCATCAGTGAATTGCCTTTTTATATCCTTTGTCCATTTTTTTCCCAATAGGCCATTGATTCTGGACCCCAAGCCCACTGCTGGTGCTCAGATCTGGTTCCACTGAGTTGTACCACCATCATAGCCTCTCTAGTTTGGAGCTTCCCTGACCATACTCTCTTCTTCTGAGGGCCATTGCACTTTCTACTTCAACGGAAGGAGTGGAAGCCTCTGAGGGACTGAAGTAGCCAAAGCTAATCTTATTC
This sequence comes from Tolypeutes matacus, assembly GCA_026826555.1. Classification (NCBI taxonomy): domain Eukaryota; kingdom Metazoa; phylum Chordata; class Mammalia; order Cingulata; family Chlamyphoridae; genus Tolypeutes; species Tolypeutes matacus. Next base: position 5,260,023 of record JAKSZT010053764.1, on the reverse strand, counting down.
TTTCAGCTTTATGGCAGGCCCTAGTGTGAAGCATCCATGTTTCCCTGAGGCTATTTTTGGGAACTGTGCAAATTTCTGAAAATTCACAAGCTCCTTTAAGAGATCCGCCAATTGATAATAGAGGACAAATCTTCACAATGGACCTCAGAAGTGTGGTGACTGTGATGGAAATAGTGGACACTTCCACTCCTCAAGAAACTCCCAGTCTAGGAGGGAGACAGAGAGGTGAAAGGATGTAGGATGGTAAAGCCTGGAGGTGCTATGGAAGCCATCTGCAGTGAACCACAGAGGCAAGAGGAGATGGTGGTGGTGCCATGGACCTCCCTTGTTCACTGTTATATTCCCAGCATCAAGTCCAGCACCTGGCACAGAGTCAGGATTCTACTAACTTGAAATTTAGTCAGGAGGTAAGCCTGCAGAAGAGCTTCATAGAGGAGTCTGAACTGGCTCCTCTGATGTTCCAGGCAAGCAACGGGGAGAAGAGTGAGGAACAACTATGAGCAAATGTGAAACACATAGCATGCAACAGCCTGGAATAGTCTAAGAATTTTAAGTTCAGAGTGGCTGAACTCCATGGAGGGCCCAAAGAGGAGGTTAAATGGGGGTAAGATGAGTAAAAAGACTGGCCACAAGCAAACCAGTTAGGAAACAAGGCAATAATCCAGGGGAGAGATGAGGACCAGGACCCAAGCTAAGACAGGTCCAGTGAAGGGGCCAGGAGAGCTGGATGGAATGGTCAAGCAGTTAACCCTGACAGCCTGTTAAGGGGCAAGCCCACCTAGGTGCCTTGCCTTGGTATCCCAGGGCATTCAGATTAGACCTACCGGGACCTCAGCCAGGCAGATGAAAAGTTTTTGCTTAGGTAAAGCAACACCCTCTGTCCTGCTAGTAAGTTTGCAGGGCATAGTGCTTCTTTTATCAGGTATTTTCTCCAAAGAAAAAGAAGTCATTTTATTGTGCATAAGGAAAGAGGAATGAGTGTTTGCAGTCAGGGCTCCAGTGGATGCTTTCCAGCCCCAGGGCTGCCTCTTGCAGTCAGACCCAATGTGCCCCCTACTGGACATTTGAGAAAGCTCCTCGCTCCCCAAGAATTGTAGGCTACAAAGTCAGATGAGACCCTGAGATTTCGGAACTTGTGTTTTTGTAAACTTCACCTCTGGTGTGTGGCATTAATCCTTCAACAAGTACATGTTGTCCAAGTTGCCTGTTTTTGTCCTGCTCCTGTATGTTTAACATTAAAATACACAAACATTTGTTAAAAAGAAACAATAATGAGGTCGTCAGACAGCCAGGTTGACCTTGCTTTATGCCAAACATATACTTTTAAAAAGTTGTGCCTAAATGGAATTTTTGATAAACGGATTCATATTTTATGCTCTTTTAGAAAATAAAAACCAATACTCAACTCTTTATTACATTAATGAATATTCCCCATGTCAAGTTTTCTTAAACTAAAGTATACCTATAAGAACCATTTTAAAAATTAGGCCAAAACTAAGAGCACATTCATTTATTTGTGAGTTCATTCAACAAATATTTGGGTACCTACTGTGTGCCAAGCACTGCTCTAAGGAACTGAGGATTCAACTGCGAACTAGCCAAAGACCCAACCTTCATGGAGATTATATTCCAGTGGGACAGTCAGACTAAACGAGTAAACAAAGTATTGTATAATATAATTTCTGGTAGAAAAATAATGCAAGGAACAGGTATGAGTGGGATGGGACAGGGCAGTGCATTTAGAAAGTGTATTAGTTTTCTATTACTGCATAACAAATTTCCATAAAGGTAGTGGCTTAAAACAACACAGATTTGTCATCCCAACTTTCCCCGGGTCCGGAATCCTGGCATGGCTAGCTGGATCCTCTGTTTAGGTCTCACAAAGGTGCAACAGAGCATCAGTTAAACCTGAGGTCTCATCCAAGGGCTGGCGTCCTTTTCCAAGTTCATGTGGCTGTTTGACAGAATTCATTTCTGTGCAGCTATAGACCTTATGTAGGAAGTGCCTTCAAGGGCAGAAGAAGAAGAAAATCTGCTACTGCTTAAGGACTCACCTGATTACATCAGATCTACCCAGAATCATCTCCCTTTTGACTAACTCAAAGTCAAATGATCAGCAACCTAATCCAATCACAGAAGCAATATCCTATCTAATCACAGGATTCAGCAGCATAAGGACATAACACACTAAGGGGCAAGGTTCTAAGGGGCTATCTTAGAATTTTGCCTACCATAGACAGGAAGGCCAGGGAATGCCTTTCTGAGGAGGTAACATTTGAACAAAGACCTGAAAAAAATCAGAGACTGAGTAACATTAAAAAAAAAAAAAAAAAAAAAAAAAAAAAAAGGTCTGGGATAAAACTATACCAGCATGTACAAAGGCACTGTGGCAGGAATTGGTAATGTTTGAGGAAAGCAAAATGGCCATTGGAGGCTAGTGAATGAGGGCAAACATGGTATGAGGTGAAATCATAGAGGAAGGCAGACCATAGATCATGGGGAGCCTTGCAAGTCATAATGGGGAGTTTGGAGGACTCTGGGTAAGGAGTGGTGTGATCTGATTTTTTTTTTTAATTAATAGACTATTTTTTGAGTAGTGTATTAGGGTTCTACAGAGAAACAGAACTGAAGTATGTACATATAATATACACACACACACACATATATATATATAGAGAGAGAGAGAGAGAGAGATTTAAATCCTCAATTTTGACTTCTCAGACCTCCAAATGATTCAATGTGGAGACTCCCTACACTGTTGAGGTCAATCTCCTTTGTTAATTGTAGATGTATTCCACCATAGATGCAATCGACTGATTATAGGTGCAAATCCATCTAGGAATTGCCCTCACAGTATCAGGCCAGTGCTTAGTTGATCAAACAACTGGACACCATAACTTAGTCAAGTAGACATGTGAACTTAACCATCACAAGCAGTTCTAGGCTTATAGAAAAATTGGGCAAAAAGTAGAGTTCCCACATATCCCCTCTCCCCACCTCCTTCTACCCTGCACACAATTTCCTCTATCAACATCTTGCATTCATGTGCTACATTAGTTACTATTGATGAACTAATACTGACACATTTCTGCTACCTAAAATCCAGTTTACATCAGAGTTCACTTTCTGTGTTGTACATTTCTATGAGTTTTGACAAATGCATAGTGCCATGTATCCACCATTATGGTATCTTACAGAAGAGTTTCACTGCCTAAAAATTCCCTGGACGTCATATCTCTCCCTACTCCACCCCAACTCCTCACAACCACTGATCTTTTTACTCTATCTACAGTTTCACCTTCTCCAAAATATCATATAGCTCAAATCATAGTGTGTAGCTTTTTCTGATTTGTACTTTAAAAGCCCTATCTGCTGTGTGTCTGTGTGTGTGTGTGTGTGTGTAAGGATGGTGGGGGAATTGCAGAGTGGAAGTAAAGAGACTATTTGTAAAGCTATTATGGTAGTCCAGGCACAAAGTGAAGGTAGTTTGGACTAGAGGGTAGCTATGGAGTTGGAGAAAAGTGAATTCAGGGTAGGTTTTGGAGGCAGAGTCAATTAGACATAGTTAAAACATAATGATTTAAGAGCATAGCCTCTAGATCCAAATTCCCTGTACTCAAATCCTTTCTCTGCTACATACCAACCATGTGAACTTGGGCAAGTTGCTTAGCTTCTCTGTGCTTTGGTGTCCTCATCTGAAAAATGGGACTTATAACAGCACATGGGGTTTTGTGAGCATTTGATGAGATAATAAATGCCAACACAGTGCCTGGCACATAGTAACTGAAGGATAAATGGTATTTATATGTCACTATAGTATTTATGTATACATAAATGACTATTATTATTATATTTGTTGATAATGGATTGGACATGGGATGTGAGGAAAAAAGAGAAATCAAAGATGTAGATTGTTTTAAAGCCTTTGGCCTGAGCAACAGAGAATGGTGGCTTGGGGAAAACTGAAAGAAGCTTTAGCGCCAGCTTTCCTAACAGTCCCGAGATTAGAATAGGATTACACAATGCATGAATTGATATGGTAGGGAAAGGGTGAGTGTAGCAGTTTGATATTGTTTATGAATTCCAAAAATAGATATTGGATTGTGTTTGTAAACTGGTCTGTTCCTCCAGCCATATTAGATTGCATTATCTCCACAGGTTTCACTTTTACTTGATTAAATTCTGATTATGGCTTTGATTGGACCACGTCAGTAGGACATTGAGTCCCCACCTACTAAGAGAAAGCAACAAGGCAGAGGAGTTAGTTGGAGTTATTAATGCTGGAGCCCCAGGAAGTAAAGATACAGAGAAGCAGATACATGAGGAAAGAGAGAAGGCTCCATTAGACACGGCAGAGGCCCCAGAAAGAGAGATGAGCCATTTGCCTGATAGTTTACATCTGGCCTTGTGGAGAGAGCAGGCAGCTGAGCCCAGAGAGAAACGAGCCCTGGGAGAGAGATGAGACTTATCCCAGCCTACAACTGATATTAGAAGAAACTGGGACCATGGACCCTTAAGAGGAAGAGGAAGCCTGAACCCTTGCAAATGTTGGCATGTTCCAACATATGGCAACAGACTTTGGTGAGGGAAGTAACTTACACTTGGGCCTGGTAACTGTAAGCTTCTACCCCAAATAAATACCCTTTATAAAAGCAAACAGATTTCTGGTACTTTGCATCAGCACCCCTTTGGCTGACTAATACAGTGGGCTTTACACAAAGGCTAACCCAATTTTGGCACTGACCAGCTATGAGACCTTGGTTAAGTAGTTGGACCTCTATGAACTTCAGTTTCCTCATCTGAAAATAAATGGAGTTATTAATACCCAGTTTACAGGATAGAATGAGACAATGCATATATAAGAGGTCCCAGCACACGGTAGACCATCAGGAAAAGCCAAGATCTCTTGCCTCTGGCAAGCAGAGGGAAAGAGCAAAAGAGGTCTTTCAGCTTTTGTTTTAAAGAGTCCTTTGTAAAATCTGTCTCCTTTATACTCACTTATCCAGGGGATAATTCTGCAGTGCTTTTGGCACCCACTTAAAACATCCTGAGAAAGCTTCAGGGACTGTCACCAGAAAGCCACTAAGAAGAAAAAGCCTTAGCTTCCACTGTCCATTCAGCTAAATGGGATTCTAGCTACCACCTGACAGAAAGCAGAAGTAATTGACTCTCTCATCCAGGGTGATGTGAAGGAGAACGCCACTCTTGAATTACCCCAGGACGCTACAATAATGCTACCTGGTATCCTTCCAGACGTGTGCACACCCACCCTCTACCATTCTAGGAAACAGGAAAGAAGCCCAAAGAATCAAGATTTTCTGCTGACCTATTCTATTATAGTAATTCCTAATTCTTGCAATACAATGTTAACTTCCCTTTAATCATTTTAGAATCAAGTAATTCTCACAGAACATGAAAACTAGAGAACACCTTGGATTTATTGCCTAGTTAAGTCCTATACCACCACCCCCACAGCCCACCCCCCTTCAAGATCATCCTGAGATCAGTTCACAGGGAAAACCAGTCCTGACTTCCGAGGCTAGTTTAAGACTTCTTGTTATATGTTCTCGTGGTCCCCTGCAATGTGTCCTCTTACTACTTCTCACAGTTCATAATTATTAGTTAGATTAAGATCTGTGTCTCCTGTCGAATTGTAAGCTTTATGAGGCCAGAGATGACATCAGTTTTGTTCACCACAAAATCACTCGATTAAAGCTTTTCTGCACCCACCACCCAGCTATTTGTCAGTTTCTGTGCATGCTGCTGGGAAAATATTGGTTAATACGGTATGATCTCTTTACTTAAGGGATTTACAGGCAGTGCAGTTACTAGAACTTTCACTAGTGGTGAACTCGGATGAGATATTAGTGGAAGAGAATGTACTGGCTATCTAAGACATCTGAGAGGTTTTGAAAAAATGGTAATTATAAGGACTATGGAATCAGGTGGCTGTTATTGGAGGTTATTTGTATTGGAGAAAGGCAATGAAAGGTTGAAAGTGATTAGTCACCAATTGTATCTATGGCCCATACCTTAGGTAACCATACATCAGGCAGAGGGAATAACCAGACATTTTAAGGATGATTAGACACAGGTCAAGTTGATATTGAAATGTGGGGACCCAAAGCATCATCACGACCTTCCTGAGAGAGTGAGGGAGTAGATTAAAATGGAGTCCTAGCCCAAATTGGGCTCACAGTGGGTCCTCAATAGTCATTTCCTCAGTCCATGAGTGTATAATTGGAATGAACATATCTCAGAGTGGCCAGAACCTCCACATTAGGCCCTTGGCTTATGAACTAGGAACCATCAAAGTAGGGAAGGTCAAGTGAATGTCTCTGAAACTGCACCACCTTCACCCCCAGCCAAGACAGAAAATCAGAAACAAATCACATCCCATGGGGAGTTGCAGAAATTAATGCCATCTTCAAAGATCTAGAGGAGGTAGAGGTGGTTGTGTTCATTATATCTTCATTTAATTCACCAGTCTGTCACCTACAAAAAACAGACAGGATCTGGAGGATGACAATGGACTACAGCAAATCCCACCAAGCAGTAAACTCTATTTGCATCAGCTGTATCAGATGTGCTTTCTCTGTTAGAGCAGATTAACTTAGTTTTAGGTATATAACATGCAGCCATTGTTCTGGCAAATGCTTTTTTTTTTTTTTCTTTTTTTTTTTTTCATTCCTATGAGAACAGAAGACCAGAAGCAGTTATATTTCATTCATGTGGAACAGACAACAGGATTCATTTAGTGTGTTCCAGGACTATGTTAATTATCCTGCCATCTATCATAACATATTCCAAAGGAACATGGACTGTCGAAATATTCTGCAGAAATCACAATGGTCCATCATATTGATGTCATCATGTAAATCAGGCCAGATGAACAAGAATTGGCAAGTATGTTGGTGGTCTAGGTAAGACAGCTATGCTCTGAAGAATGATACATTCTATGAAGAGCCAGGGCCCTGCCACATCAGAGAAGTTTTTAGTAATCTGGGCCATGTCAACCTCCCATTCAAATTAAAGAACAAGTAATTGCACATACTTGCACTTCCCAAGGGCTTTTTTGGGTTTTCAAGGCAGCATATTCCACAACTGGTAATAATGCTCCAACCCATACACAATATGACACAAAAAGCAACCAGGTTTGAATGAGACCCAGAGAATGAAAGGGCTTTGCAAGAAATCCTGACCATAGCACAAGTAGCCCTGCCACTTGGGCCATATGAACCAGCAGACCTTATAATATTAGAGGTGTATATGGGAGAAAGATGCTGTGTAGAATTTATGGCATGTCCCAGTAGGAAGATCACAACGCAAATCCCTGGGCTGCAAGAGCAAAATGTCCATTCTCTGTGGCAGAGAATTATACACTAGTCGTAGAACAGCTCCTGGCTTGCTACATGGCCCTGGTAGAGAACAGTACCTAGCCATGTGACATCACAACTTCCCATCAGGACATACCAAGTCCTAAGGTCAGGCCCATCCATTGTGAAATCAAAGTGATACATCTAGGATCAGGCAGAACAGGACCAGAGGGCACAAGTAAGCTGCATAAACAAGAGGCTCAAACCCCCATGCTGTCCACTACTGCTGTAATGGAACTTTTGCACCAAATCACACCCTTGGCTACATGGGGGATGCAAGGACTCTTACAACCAGCTAACAGAAGATGAAAAGCTTAGTTCATGGATGGGTCACTTTGGTGTGAAGGTGCAAACCAAAAATGATCTGCTGCCAACAAATATTGTCTCTTAGAGGTGATCCTGGAAGGCAGTGGTGACGGCAAATCCTCATAATGGACAGAATTTCAGGCAGTACACTAAAGTTGCCCACCTTGTGAGAAAGAGGAAATGGCCCAAAGTAAGAATATATATGGACTAATAGGAAATAGCCAATGGTATAGTTGATTGCTCAGCGGCCTCGGAGGAGGAAGTTTGGAAGATTGGGGACCAGGAAATCTGGGGAAGAAGCATGTGGATGGACCTGTGGGAGTGGGCACAAAGTGTAAAGATCTGTGTACTACACCTAAATGTACATATAAATGCAGAGAGCACCCACCATGGAAAAGTATTAAACAATCAACTAGACAAAATGACTCAGTTACTTCACCTATACAGTGCTGGAAAAAGGGTACACAAATAGAGTGGCCATGGTAGGGATGGAGGCCACATGTGGGCCTAACTTCATAGCAGATATAGTCACCGCTGCTGTTAAATGTCCAGCCTGCCGCCAACAGAAACCAATGTTCAGCCTCCAATATTGGACCATCATTCATGAAGGGCAAGTTGATTTTCCTGGGACCTTTCCAGGGTGTCCTGTTGAATAGAATTGAAATATATCCTGGGTATGGGTTTTTCTTTCTTGCCCACAGAATCTTCACCAGCACCGTTATCCAAGGACTTAAAGTGTTTGATCCACTAACATAAGTTGTCACATAACATTGTTCCAGACCAGGAGAGCACCTTTACATTAAAAGAGGTGCCACGGTCATCATATAACCATGGAATCCACCATGTGGTCCTACCACATGCCCCACCACCCAGAAACTGCCAATCTGATTGCATGAAGGAATAGCTTCACCAACTTCTAGCATGTATATATTCTAAATCAATAACCATTATATGGTGCTGTGTCCCCCACAGTTTAAAAATCAAATCATGAGACTATTAACCAAGGGGTAGAAGTAGGAGTGGCCCTGCTTGCCATCACTCTCAGGGACCCACTTGGGGGAATTTTTGTTTCCTGTCCCCACAACTCTAGTTTCTGCAGGGTTAGAAGTCCTGATTCCCAGAAGGTAATGCTTCCATCAAGAGTCCTATAAAACTTGAAGCTATGAGTACCTCTTAGTCACTTCAAGCTTCTGGTGTCAAGAGACCCATAGGCAAGAAAAGAAGTCACTGTCCTAGCCAAGATAAATTACCCTGATCAGGAGGAAGTAGGGCTGCTGTTACATAATGGGGCAGGGCAGAAAACTCTTGGCACCCAGGTGATCCCAGATAATCTGCTGGGGCATCTCTTGGCACTCCCCTACCCAATTTCAATGGTAAATTGACAAACCCAGAAGCCACTGCCTGAGAAGGGCATGGTGACCGAGAGCTCAAACCTCTCTTAGCTGGTTACTCCACTAGCTAAGTCAGCTAGACCAGAAGAGGTACCACTAGTCTGGGGTAAAAGGTATATAGAATGGGAAGTAGAGGAGAGAGCTGATATCATCAAAGACCCACTGCAGCACTGGGGGCTATCATTTGTTTCACTAATCTTCATCTTAAAGTTTCCCCAGGGAAAGAGAGTAACTAGCATCCTGGTGAACTATTCTCAGAGGGGGTGAACTTATTATATGAAGCAAGAAGATTCAAACAGCACAAGAGGGTAGACTATGTGTATTCTGTGAAGCTGCCCTTCATGGCTGAGGTGCTCGTTCACCAGCTGCCACAAGTATTGCCAGCTGGCAATTCACTAAGACCCTCCCCAGGAACTACCCTCAGCCAAAGGGAGCAGCTCACATCCAGAACTGATCAATACAGGGATAAAAAGACCCTTTCTTCTTGCTTCAGTTTGAGGCATCTTTGAAAATCATCCCAGTTTCAGAGAACCCTGAAAGATTAGTTGGGTCCTCTGGGGCACCTGCATTGTAGTTCAATGCCTCCTTTCAGTCCAACTTCCCTTACCTCTTCCAGGTATTGTTCCAAGGTCGCTCCCTGATAAGCCACTTGTGTACAGATCTCCATCTCAGAATTTGCACAACTGACATGTATTGAGCATTTCCTATGTTCTAGACTTCTGCTCCCCAGTACAGTTGTCACTAGCCATGTGTGGCCATGGAGCGCTTGAGATGTGATTAGCTCCAACTGAGCTGTGCTGTAAGAATAAAATTCACACCGTGCTTTGAAGACTTAGCATGAAAGAATGTAAAATATCTCATTAATAATTTTTATATCAATTACATGTTGAAATGATAATATTTCAGATATTTTGTGTTAAATAAATCAAAATTATATTATTAAAAATAATTTCACTTGTTTTTAATGTGGCTAATGGAAAATTTACAAGTACATATGGGGCTTACGCTTGCAGTTTACTTTATATTTCTATTGGACAGTGCTGTTATAGACACTGAACAATTGAAATCCTGAAAAAAGGCACTATTTGTATTCCTATCTAACTGATAAGAAAACTTATTAAGGTTCAAAGAGGTTAACTAAATCCTCCAGTTTACACATCCAAGATGTAGTAGACCATGATTTGAAGAGAACAGAGCAACCTCTGCTGGGAGGAGGACCTGCACAGTCTCATGAGCCCACACTCAAGAGGACCCCGGGCTTGGTTTAATGCTCTGCTGTCACCATCTTGAAATTCTTAATAATTTTACCTTTGAACTTGGATTTTATAAATGAAGTTCAGTGGAACAGTGGAGCATGCATGTGAGCAGAAGGGACATGCACAAGAGGTGTATCTGTCATTCCTCGCCACCCCAATCACATATAGCATTTGGGATGCCCCAGGGATCCAGAATTCTGTGGGCCTGCAATGCATGGGAGTTCGATGAGACTCAGAGTGAGAATAAGATAAGTGTGTCAACTACAACTGAGTAAGCTGGAGGATGCTGACAGCCCCTAAAGATCACACATCCGTTTGAACCCGAACTTGCTTTGAAGCAGAAAGAAGGCAATGGCCTTCTAGGAAACATAAACAACCAAGGACTCTACCAAATCCATTCTTACTCTTGTCACTTTCCTGTGCTAGCCAACCACTTACGGTGACAGTGATAACCTGGAAAGAAAAGGAACCATGGGGCAACCCCTGTTCCCTTTCCATTCAGTTATTCCTTACTTATAGTAAGACAAAGATAGAGAGTGCTGCTAGAACGTGTGCCTACCAAGAACAGTTGAGTTAGTCTTGTGCAACGTTTCCACTGTTCTGGCAAGAATAAAATACATGAGCAAACTACAAAATACGAATTGTAAAATTGTGATGATTCTGCTGGAGTCAACTGTTCTTATGTTTGCATTTAAAGCTGGCATTATACCATATAAAGCTGAATGGGGGGGAATGTATGCTGATAATTTAACATTTTAGTATTTCTTTATACATAATGACATTAAATAGCAATAAAAAGTGTCACAACATGTTAAGAGAAAGGCCACAAAAGAAAACAAAAAGCTTTATATTGTAATGTCTATCATGGTATTTTTTCCCCTGCTTTTTGAACAAGAACCCCTGCATTTTGTTTTGCACTGGACCCCACAAACGTAGCCAACCCTGGCAAGGAAGTGCTGGAGCTGGTGCTATTAGGTGCTACACTACACTACCTCCCCAAGTCAGGTCCCACTCTTATCACCATTGTAAGGATGTTGGTAAGAAGGGCTGTGTCCGCCTCTGGGCACTGTTATACTGTGGCCTGTCTCTGCCACAAACTCCTCTAGCCGTGTGACCTTGAACGTCAATTTCAAGCCGCAGTTTGCTCAGCATCAGTGTGGTGACAAGACAACCCCTCTTAACGGGTGTTTAGGAGAATGAAATGATGTAAAGTATGTGAAGTGCTGAGTAAGCCTATACTCATGGAAAGAGTGGAGATTCCTATCACACACACACATCCCAAGGAAGGTCAAGACTGTCATTGCAGCTCCAGCTGAGCCAGTTTCCAGGAGCTGCCGTCAGGCAGGGCTGGGGATTTATTGAACAGAAGAGACCAGCTGCTAAGCCTCTCATGGCGAGGGCATCCCTTCCACAGAGCTGTGAGGAGGAAACATTGATTCCTGACGCATCTAAATAATATGGGCACGCTCCCCAGGTTTGAGAGGAGCGACAGGACACCGGATTCTCAGCACCATGAGTCAAACTGCTCTGTCAAAAAACCCAAATGAACCCATGATGTGGCCCTAGCCAAATTCGCCAGTGGAAAAGTTCATGTGGACTTCGGGGTTTGGTTGCAAAACATGCAGTCAGGCCAGGTTTCAGGTTCCATAACAAAAGTTCATCCCAGCCTGGTGACCGCAAGCCAGCCTGACATTTGTAAGTGCATTTCCATGGAAAAAGAAGGCGTTACTTAATTGCATTAGGAGAATTGTGCCACATTGCGTGGGAGAACATTGACATGCTTTGACAAGCATGATGAAAACTTACTCCTCTCCGTGAAAACGGCCAACCAAGCTGTGTCCATTTTCTTTGGGGTCATGATCATTACCGTGGAGATAACATGCAAAGCTGAACGAGACATTTTTTCCCGCTAGTGAAAACCAAGTTATTTCTTTCTTAGTAATTATCACAGCAACCACCAGCCAAGCATGTGGCTACCAAATCATCCTCCTTCCTTCTAGTGCCTAGGATTGTAATTCTGTTCAGCACAATGCCCTTGTGGTTTAGGAGTTCCCAAGAGTGAAGAGGTTACTAAGTGAGGAGAAAATCTAAGGTCGTAGAGAAAGAGCAAATACGCAGAGATAACATGTACTGCTGATTCAGTGCTGTTTATCAACCAGAAAAATAGAGAAGGAATGTGTAATAAAATCCTTCAAAGACAGTCTTTCAAAGTACATACTACTCTGGGGAAAGTGTTTTAGGAAGGAAGTTGAAAATGATGGATGTTATAAACCGGAAAATTGTATAAATGGATATTTCCTAAAAGGGGAGTGTTTAACTGTGTTTCACGAAAGCTAAGAATCATATTTCTGTAACAGGGATAATATTTTGCAAATATTACACTTCTAACTTTTCCGTTTCCTCTTAAATCACCCTCCCCTGCAGTCTTCCGCCTCCAAGGCTGAGGCACGAGGCTTGGGGCCCCAGGGATGCTGCCTAGAACAAAGAAGCCATTGATCAGTTTGAATCTCAAAGCTGACTTTCTTGACCTCTTAAGCAAGAAAATAGTCTTCAAAGCCTGGCATTGTTGAGAAGGAAAGGGATTTTCTAAATTCCTTTAGCTCCCATTAGTATATCAAGAGCCATACCTGGTGGAATAGATCATAGAGATTTATTATGCTCCATCAGGATAGTATGTAGAGGAGTGGAAAGCTAGCTGCTTCCAGCCTGAGGGACTGGATGAAGAAAGAGGCAGAAGGGGGCAGGGGAGACAGAGGTGAGACAGATGGGTCCAGAACTCTCCTCTCAGGTCTAAAGTCCTAGAACAGGTGAGACATGTTAGATAGAGAGAAAGGTCAAGAACATCACGAGACTAATGTCAGGCTTCTCTGCAGATTCTAAGGGAAGATGACAAGTCTCAGGGAGAAGTCCTGCCTATGGCCACATTTGGCTTGGATCACAGCAAGGGGACACAATGGAAGCAGAAGGCAGCAAGACCCATTATCTTAAGGCAGTGCCCTAGGTCCCAAGTACCCTGAGGATGGCACACGAAGAAGGCAGAGCACAGGGATGTGAAGGTGCTAAACAGAGTGGAATGGATGGAAACCATGGTCAAGATGCAGAGGCCATACAGGCCCTGAGACCAGGAGAAAGTGGTACAGGTGGGCACCAGCACCAAAAGGCCAGGTGGGCAGTGATCACCATTTCAGGGAACAGGTCAGACAAGCCACTTTGCAGCAAAGACCAGCCAGGATCCAGATTATCCCATGTGGTCCCCTGTCTCTTCCACCCCTCAAAGAACCTGAGAGCCCCCCTTAAACACACAGAAACCACCTTGAGATGGAGAACAAAGAGGACAAGCCGTCTAAAAGGGAAAATTGAAACCAGCACTGGGAGGGAAATGAACTTCTAATAAATAAAATATCTAAATTAAAATGAGAACATTTAAACTGGAAGACTCATATTGTTAATTGGCAAGTAGGGGGTGAACAATGAAGATCATATCAGCTTTAGAAAATAAAGAAAAACCTTGATGGTTCCCGTCTGAGTGTAATGTGAGTGAATTTGAGCCACTGCCACATCTTTTTTCCTTACTGCTCCTTACCATGCTGTTGAGTGTGCACATGTCGTCTTCCTTTAAGTCAAAGCAAATTTGGTATTTGGAAATGTCCTCTGGGAAGCCTAGGGGCACAAGAAACTTTCTTTAATGTCCCAGAAAAGGCAATAGCAATTTGAAGTTTGCAAGCTATCCTCTTGAGAAGTCCTCAATGCTCAATCACTTGAATGAAAATCAAAGCTGCCGAAAGACTTGCAGCGCCCCATTGTGCTCCGTGTGAGAGTGGAGGTCAGCATACTTTTGGCTATAGGAGAGTGTTGCTAACTGTTGGGAGGGAGTGGGAGATGTGGAACAAAAAAACCACAGCGGCCGAGCTCCCTTATAAAGTCCCAACTGAACCAACGATGATGGGTTGAAGCAAACTAGGCAGACTCCAGTTTGCACAAAAGAGAAAGACTAAACTGGGTGAGCAGCCTAGCTAGCAAGAGTGGGTGAGCAGGGCTCCGTTCACATCGTCCTCTAAGCCCCTTGGAGTTGTGCAGTGCATTGTGGCTATGTGCACAGGTGTGGCCCGGGCAGAGCCCCAAAGACCCTTTCCAGGAAGTCTAAAAAATAAACAGCAAGAGCAAAGCTGAGTCTGGCGGACAGAGTCAGGAGTCAGGTGGCACATGTTGGATCTGTCTCCAGGGTCATTAACTATTGTTGAATGCCTCCTTTATTGTCATCGGCTGTTTTTATTAAGTTTTCCATATTTAGGAGCTGCTCAACCCTACTTCTGCCAGCCCAGTGCAAGGAGAAGGCTGATTTCTTACAAAACACACAACTCATCAGAAAGGTTCACCTAAAGGTTATTGGGAGACTTGAACCTGGAGGATTAAAGCATGACCTGGTCCATTTTGCTGTTGAATATCAGATGTTCAAAAGCACAGAAACATTCAGAACAAAGCTTCTCTTACCTTTCCCCAGTGCACCACCAAATTACAATTAGTGTGTAAAACTTCTTTTCGTTACAACAGAGGAAACATTCTGTTCAGGCAATGTCTGTCAGATGGAAGCCAGCACAGCCAGCCACGTGTGTGTGGAGAAGGGTCCAGCAGCCTGCAAGAACGTGTAAGAGGTGAGGCATAACAGGAATCCAGTCCCTGGGCCAGGTCGGTGTTGGCCAGAACATGAGAGAAATTTCCTCAGGGTGTACAACAGTGTATGACCAAGACAGTCAACAATTCTATTCAAAGGTGACTCAGTGTTGAGGGACAAGCAAATAAAGAGTGAGATAACAGAGGATATAACTTAATCCCATCAGGTGTGCCACCCAAAATTTTCAGATTCAAAAAAACAGGGGTTGCAAAGGGAAAGGAACCACAGGTTTAGTAAAATGCATTCTTGAGGAAGGAAGTCATGCATTCCCCATATGTTATAGTCATAGACTGACATCCATTAACTCATCAACTCCCATCTTTGTGCTGGAGGGGTATCAGAAATCATCTAATCCAACCATTCATGCATCCATATACATTGATTGTACATACCATGCACATGCTAAAATAAGGTGTAATCCCCACCTCCAAAGCGCTCTCACTTAGGAGAATATTGCAGCCATCAAGGAAGCACAGACTCCCCGATTTAAAGGGACTAAACAATTCATCACATCCAATCCCCTACATTTAATAAAAGAACTACAACCATAACATTCCCATCAAGTGGTCCTTCAACGCTTGCTACTCAAACACATCCAATGACCAAAAACTCACTACAGCCAAAGGCAGCTGACTCTACCTTTGAAATTATGGTTTTAAATTACTAAATTACTCTTGGGAAGTTCTTATAATTTTTTTTTTTTTTTTTTGGTTAGCTATCTGTCATTAGCTAAACTCCCTACACTGGACATTAGCTCTTTTTTTTTTACAATTCTCTGCAAAATATTATATGCTAATACACACACTCAAACACAGAATCAGCTAGAACAATTCTTACCCAATTAATAGGATTAATTAGAAGTTAACTACACTATTGTGTGTACACACAAACACAAGAACACATATGCACATGCATTATTACTCCGGTTCTTAAATTGTCATCAAGAATGGTTTATTTATTCAACCATTGGCTGCTCTTTTCTTTGGAAATTATTAGCAGACCCAAATACTTTTTTTTAAAGCTCATCAACTTGCCTTGGGGCAGAAAAAATGAGTGCAATTTATCATTTTGCCAAAATAAATAAACCTTGATGAGGTGAGCACTCACCAATTGCTTAACTAAGTCAATACTGGGAATATCAGCATTGGCGCCATTCATTCATTGACTGGATATTGATGGACATAATCTGTGTGTATGATTCTAGCAGTGTGCAGACTTTCTCTCCTAGAGTTACACTGTGGAACAAATGATTAAAGGCTCATTGGCATTTTTAACAGATTAAATACTTTCTTTCTTAGCATATTCCTTGTTATAAGACAACCATCATGCCAGTATCAACTTTTGGGAGGCACTATTCATGTCAATATCCCCTTTTGAGGACAGCTATTACACTTAATGTAACTGTCGACTGCAAGACATCCCCATTTCAGAAATGGTGAGGGGCTGATGGATAGTATCTGTTAGAGTTAAGGAAATGCCATGTTGTCTTTGCTGAGCAAAGAGAAATGAAATGAAAGGAATTTTTTCAGTTGGACCACTCCAAAGAGGAACGAGTTGGGGTTTGTTTGGTGTGTTTGCATTCTGTAACTTGCCCCCATTCCCTCCAGCTCTTCTCCCAGTCCCCCTGTTCTCAGGAATGTTGTGCTCTCACCTCTGTTAGCATCTTCTCCTGTGCACATTTACATACTCGGCTTTGATGTTTGACAGTGAGGCTGAGTTTGCTGTAGCCAACTGGAAAACCATGGCCATCTCTAATCCAAATTTGGTTTTCTTTCAGCTCCAAGGCTGTCCTGTTCTGGAAACCAGTTGCATCAGGAGCAAGGCGGTCCATGAATTATGGACATAAATACTATTGGGGAAGATTGACCTTCACACAGCAGATAAATAAGTGAGAGCAGTGCTATAAATAAGAACATGTGGATAAATAAGTGATAATCTCAAGAAAACTTTTCTTCTCCCCAAATCAGCAACTTGAAAATTTGAGAGGTTTTTTTTTGTGTGTGTGTGTGTTTTTCTTTTGTAAGAGAGCTCTCCAAAATCCCTCCATAAAGTCACCATTTACCTCAGCCCGTGGGCCCTAGTGAATGTGAGACAACCATGCCACCTGTCCCAAGCTTCTTTCATGAACATTCACAGTGTGTGTGCACAGTTTTTCTCCTTGTGGAACAGCAGGAGGCTGGGGTTGGGGGCTGGGCTTCCCTTTTTCTAGGTATAAGCACCACAAGACATTTGCTTATATCCTGCGAGGAAATGAGGAGCGGGTCAGAATCTCTTCAGGTCAGTATTTTCGCCAATTCATTGGCAGTCCCTTCCCCAGCTTTGTTCAGCTAATTAATCCCTCCAGACACTGGCATTCACAACATGCAAATTATCACAAAAGGGAGCTTTTTTTCCCTTCTAAATTTTTTTTTAAAACATACACTTGAATTATACTCTTCTGACATCAGCTTCCAGCCCCACTCAGGGCTTTCCAACAGCCTAATAACAAACAGATTAGAGGCCAGAGGAGCTTGTATTCCTTGAGTCCTCCTCTCCATCCAGCTGTGAGGCTGCACGGCAATTAGGGGGAAGGGGAGGCGAGGCTGCGGTGCTAACTCTGATGTTAAAATGGAAACTCGGTGCTAAGTCCTAGGGGGGATTCAAGAACACTAACTCCATTGCCCATCAGAAATGGATAATATTCCCCATTCTGTTCCTGCTGGTATCAGTTCCAAGTTGGAAAGCGGCCTCCTCTCCTAATTCAAGCTGGGGCCAGAGTGGAGCAAGCCTTCTCAGATATTATAAGCCAGTGTGAGCTCAAAAAAGAATTCACCGCTCAAGGCCAAATAGCTTCAAAGCTAATAATCCTCCAGAGTCGGTGTGAGAGTGCTACAACTGTCAATGTCAACTTACACTGCGCACGGCACGGTGAGAGTGAAACTTCAATAATGACATCATGGAGGAGAGGGCAGAGGGCAGCCGCTGCAGAGGGAAGTGCCCAGGCCCTTCAGATCTTTGAAACCTACGAGGATTTATCTGGACTAACGTGTCTCCATGTAGTCATTGCAGTCTTAGGCTACTCTGATTAAGGATTTAGCGTATTCAAAGGGTTTCCGAGGCAGCAAGATGACACGTTTTCGGGAGCTCAATTAGATTCCATTATCTTCTCCCTTCTTCTGCAGACTCTGTCCTGGCTCCCGGAGGTCCTCTCCAGGCCTCCAGACAAGACTCCACAAAAAAAAGGCTGGCTCGGCTCCGGGTCCGATCCAGGTCCCCACACCTCCCCTCTACCCCCTTTAGTTCACGCCTGGGTTTAACTGCCAAACAGGCCCGGCCGCGCTTATGTGCTTGAGTGTCAGAATGCAGACCCCAGCAGACTTGAGCAAATTCCTCCAGGATTCCCCCGGGCCCCGAATAACTTCTTTATCCAGCTCAGCAGTGGAAAGGAAACAGGTTCTTGTTAGAGTACTCCCACAGATATATGCGGTCACGGCCACAGTTCAAAAGAATAAACTTCACAGAATCCCAGGGGAGGAAAGACGGGAAAGTAAAGCTCAGGGCAGCAGAGCAAGGTCAAGGAGGATTTCCCCCCTCCCCAAAGGCCATGAGGGCAAGGCAATCCAGCTTCGCTGTTGGTTGCGGTCCATAAGCGAAGCCAACAGGACCCCTCCCGTGGCGCGAGCCTGTGCGCCAAGCAGCGTGGCGGTGCAGGGAAGTCCAAACTAAAGAAGGCTTATCTGGGGAAGGAAACTGCAGCACAGAGGAATGCGTGGGCACGTGGCAGTGGGCAGGGCATGTGCCCAGTTCTGGAGGACCCTGCGGTCTGAGAGAGCAACATTTGGCCAGCCTGGTGATAAGAACAGAGGCTCCAATTAGACATTTCTGGACTCCGGTCTTAGTCTGACTAGCTGTGCGCCCTTGACAATGGCCTTAACCTCTCTGAAACTCTGCCCTTATCTGATAAAGGCAGGTGATGCCTCACGGGGTTGGGATTATGTAAAGATTACATAAAGTGGTGCAGGTAAATCATGTAGCATAGTGTCTAGCTCCAGGGATGTGTTCAATAAATGTTAGCTGTGATTATTATGATTATTACTATCACTACTATTCTTATTACTATCATTATCATTTAATAACAGTTTTTACCTAAAGCTGAAGGAGTTAAGAATATTGGAACTTGAGGGAAGCGTAAATAAAAAACTTCTATGGAATAAAACGTGCACAGCTTTCCTTAATAGTGTAAGTCCTCATCCAGCCTGGATGTTCTTTGTGGTCTCCAGATAGGTATGTTTCCAGATGGTTGATGGAGACCCATTCAGGAATGACCACAGAGTCTGGGACATAATACTGAACTAATTAATATTTGTCCTGGTCCTGACCCTAAGTGTTTATTTTTCCCCTTTGTTTATTTTTGTTTCAAATTAACTTCCTTGCAGTATAATTTATATACAGTAAAATGCACACACTTTAGGTATACAGTTTTGATGGCTTTTGGCAAATATACTCACCCATATAACCACCAGGACAACCAATGAACTTTAACAGCACACAGAACAGCTCCCTCTTAAGCTTCTCATCAATACCCAGCCCCACCCCCGCCCCAGGCAACCGCAGAACTGCTTTCTATGACTAGCCATTAGATTCGCCTCCGAATAAATGGAGTCATTAGATTCTTGGTCTTCGAATAAATGCAGTCAAGCAGCATGTACTCTTTTGTGCCTGGCTTCTTTGGCTCAACATGTTTTGAAGATTCATCCAGGTTTTTGTATGTATCAATTAGTTCTTTTTAAATTGCTGAGTAGCAGTACATTGTATGGATATACCAAAATATTGTTTATCCATTCACCTGTTGATGAATATGTGGATTGTTTCCATTTTGGAGTTATGAATAAAGCTGCTGAGAAACATTCACTTCATGTGTTTTCATTTCTCTTGGGTAAATACATATAAGTGAAATTTCTTTCATGTTCAAAGAAACTGCCAAGCAGATTGCAAAGCGGTAGTTCCATTTTACATCCCCACCAGTGAGGAGGCAGCACACCCATCCCAAGAGTGGGTTATCAGGGCAGGGGGTCAGGGAGAAGTATCATTTCACTGACATTATTTAAAATTGCTGATGCATGATATTATTAAAAAGCGCATTGACTCTTAGTGGTTTTATTTTTGTTTTTAAACAATACAGACGATGCACCCCCCTATTCCCTGCCCTGGACAGACTGCTGGCACTGCCCACCCTTGGTACCCTACTGTTGTCCAACAGTCTTTTCATTTAGCTCCCCTCATGTTGTTGTGTTATCTTATTGTGATTTTAATTTGCCTTTCCCTGATGACTGATAACGTTGAGCTTATTGGCCACTTTTGGGAAGTGTCCGTTCAAATCTTCACCCATTTTAAATTGGGCTATTTGTCTTCTTATTATTGTGTTGTAAGAGTTCTTTATCTATCCTGGATGTAAATCCTTTATCAGGTACATGTATAATCAATATTTTCTCCCAGTGTGTGGCTCCCTACATTTTTCCTTTCTGTACCATCTTGCTAATTCTTATCTTACTGACCTCATTGGACATTGGATTTCTGCCTCAACTTCAAGAGCCCATCAAGTCCGTTTCTATTGCAATTGCATGAGTTGCAAAAGCCAGGGGTTCCACGGTGCAGCAACCTGCAGGAGACACTCTGCTTTGTTCCCTCCTATGGTGGGTCTCGCTGCTGCCCTCACAGCTGTTCCCATTTACAGACCCTGGTTTAAGTCAGGAAGCTCCGTCTTGCCAACTGTGTGCTGCCAGGAATGCTTCCCAGCCCTCCCAACCCTCCCACCCCCACCCCCTTTCCACAGTCACTGTTTGTGCCTCAGGTGGGCTTGGTGTTTTACAGCTCAAAGTTCCACTCTTGCCCGCCTCGGCCCCGCCCCCCCACCTACATGTCTCATCAAAGGACCTAGTGCTGGGCTTTAGCCACCGTGAGTGCTTTCCATCAGCTTTTCTGCTTCAGGGTTCCCAGCCCTGGTCACGCATGGCTACCTATCCACTTCTTCATATCCGTGCACAAACCCTGGAAACTGGGTTGGGTCGTTTTGAAGTCAGCATACCCCCTTCCACAAGGAGTCATCGAGGGTGGGTCAGAATGCTCCCAAGAGCCTTAGAACCCTGGAGCCTTCTAACATGAGGCTGTGAGGAGGAAGGGTGGTGGCTTCAGAGATGCAACTCAGTAATGCACTAAGGCTGGCATAGGAAGGGGAGGCAGCGGGCAGGGTGCGGTGGGAGAGCCCAGGACCTATTAAGACTGGCTCATGTGCCGCTGTAAGATAATTTTAGCATCTAACTTGTGGGCAGATTGTGAGGATTAAAAGAGATACTACATAAAAGGCACTTAGGCTAGTATCTGGCACGAATAAGTGCTCAATAACTGTTAGCTACTAGATCAGGATTCCTTTTATCTGACTCAATATGGACTGGTGGTGGTCAGTTAATGGAAAAAGTTGGGTGAAAAGGGAAATCAGAGAAAATTATGCTACACACTTTAAACATTTTAATTTAAACTTAAAACACATAAATGTACATCTATTCACTGTTCTTTGATGTCGGTCCAAACACCTTTCCTTTGAGTACGAGCCCATTGATAGGAGTGGCCAGTCATCTTTCCTGAGTGAACCACATCCAATAACACACCCTCTGTCATTTCCAGTTTCAATTTCTTTAAAGTGGTGAAGAACTTACACTTACAAAGTAAATGAGTGAAGAATCTTTCTAGATTGTTCATTTTCCCCCAATCTTTAATGTTAACTTACCCACACCTAACTCATCGGTGACCCATCCTCACTTGCACTTCACAAAATTTCAGACTTAATTTGCATAAGAATAGGGACTCCTTTTCTTTCCACTCTCATTCTATCACCTGTTGGCAGAACATTTCATTAAATTACTGAATTGCAATAAGGCTGTTATATAAAGGCAAAGCAGGCATAAAGTAGTTTTGGAAACAAAGATGCGTTCGGTAAGCATGCTCAGTAAGCGTGCATTCACCTGCTGGGAACAGAAATACATGCTAGGAGAAGAACATGCTGGGGAAAGCTGAGCAGGGGGAGGGCAAGCTGGGGGAGGTTGAGCTGGGGGGCTGTGCTGGGGGAGGATGAGCTGAGGGGCATGCTGGGAGAAGGCATGCCGGGGAAGGCAGAGCAGGGGGACAGCATGCTGGGGGAGTTGGGTGGGGGCATTCTGGAAAGTCGCTACTAGCTTAGGGCATTCACTGTGTCATGGGCAACAATAAATATATTTTAGGAATTGGCTATAACAATAAATAAATATTTTAGTTATATATATTATGTTTCATTTATGTGTATCAATAAATATATTTTAGGAAGAGTAGCTGTATCTAGCAGATTGACTAAGTAGAAGTAGTTTTGAGACTGGCCACATATCTTGGGCTTGCATGCTACTTGTTGTCAAACTTTGCCCTGACCTTTGGGATTCCTTCCTACACCTATGGAAAAATCAGTGGGATGAGCCCTTCAGAACTAGAAGACCTGGATTCCAGTCCTGGCTGTGTCACATAGGCACTTTGTGACCTTGATGATGACCTTTATTCCCATTTCATAGAAGGAAAGTTTGATACTCGGAGAGGTAAGTGATTCTGCTCACAGCACTTGTGAGGACCCCATGAGGACAATGCTTTGTCCACGTTAGGACACACCTCAGTGTAAGAAGTTTCTCTTGTCATTTCACTGGCTGCCATAACCCAGATACCAAAGGTGAAGCCATGCTGTGTTTGGGGGCTTTCCAACCCCGGGCCCCAGTCATGCACGTGAAAAAGGACAAAGGTTTGACCTTCTGTCAATTCCTCTCAGTGTCTCGCTGTCTCCATGCCCCCTGCCCTTTCACTGCTGCCAGCGCCTTGTTTATCAGGTGACGCCCAACAACCCGGGCTCCAGGCACCATGCACCATGTAAATACACCTGCTCCCCACAAACACAGTCAGCCAAGGCCACAGCCAAGCCCTTTTATAATGGGCCTCTTTGGGGGGGGGGGATAGGGGAGGCGTTATTTGGGTTAAAGACTTCTATCCATCCAGCACCTATGAGGCTTTCCACAGTGATTCCAAAGAGCAAGGAGCATCTGATAAGACTTCAGGCTCAGAGCAGACCTTTTGCATAGGTGGAGCTAACAGCCCTCTATGTGAGGTGCTTTTGGGGATCCCAAGAATGCCTTCTACCCCACCCAACATTCCTTGTCGGCTCTCTGGATCCAGAGATCTCACACTTTCCTCACCATTAGGCCCTAGGATTACAAAAACTCTGGGAAGGAAACACATTAAGTTGTATCATTTTCCCTGTGATATGAAGAAGCCATATTTTTTTTTTCTGCAGAGTTAGTTTTTGGGGGGGAGAGGGAGAGAAGAACTTGAGGACACTGGGAGACAGAGAAGAAAGAGGGAGGCAATGTTTGCAAGAGAAAAGAAGAACACAGAAAGGAAGAGCCAAGAGAGGCAGCCCTAGGCCTGGAAATAGAAGAAAAGCATTGAGGTCAGCTGGATGCCTCTGCAGTGCTCTGTAGCAAGACACCTACATTTTCTAGTAATAGCTCACAGATGCCAAGGAAGAGAACTCACCAGCCATTTTCTGCACCTCTCTGTGTCCGTATGTGTGTGTTTGATCCCAGAAAAGTTTTAAAGTGACTGCTATTAAGTTTTTTTTTTCCAGGATGAACATATTGACATTCTGAGAATTTTTCTCACCCTATCTAAACCCAACCCTGATTTTTCTCTCTCCATCTGTGTTCCTTTGGCAGAAACGTCTACCAAGACAATGAAGGAGTGAAGGGTCATTCTGGGAAGGACACAGTGCAGGCCAAGCTGGAATATTCCACAGCCTTGGTTCACCTCTGCTGACACCGTCCAGCCACCTGCCACCCTGTGAAACATTAATGATGAGATGTTGCCGCACAGGCCAGGGGACTGAGCTGTGTAGCTCGTCTCCACACATGCTTGTTTTTAACCAGATCTGCAGCAGCCCTACATCGGGATTTTAATTTTATTTATTTTTAAATTTCTTTTTCTTTCCTCTCCCCCATCTTTTTCTTTTTTCTTTTCTTTTTTCTTTTCTTTTCTTTTCCTTTCCTCTCTCTCTCTCTCTCTCTCTCTCTCTCTCTCTCTCTCTCTCTCTCCCTCTTTCTCTCTCTGGGGAAGCTACTGGCTTCTCCAGCATCCCTGTGTACCCATTGGAGGAGGTCTCTGTAGATAACAACCCCAGAGCCAGACTGCCCTACAAGGTACATGTGAGGGCTTAACTCAAGGCAGGGACAACTCTTTCTCCATCCTCTGACCCCTTCTGAGAAAACCACTTGGCATCTCAAGTGGCAGCGCCCCAGGGCTATAAGTTGGCAACACTTGCCTAATAACAAGTTGGCCTGGTGGACCTAAGAGAGAAGGAAGGCCTCATCTGTCAGGGCAGGGACCATGCTTTGGAGGAGGGGGTGACTAAAACAAATCTAATTCTGTGACAAAAATGCACACACAGAATGAAGTACAGTTTCTGACCACGAGATCATTTAGTCCAGCTGGGGATAACAGATACACTGTTAATATATTTGAGGGAACAGAAAGTAGGTGTATCTAAGACTGGGATAGGAAATACAGCTGTGGTATAGAGCCGTAGATTAATAGAGCTAAAGGGGGCATCAGTGGGGAAAAAATGGATCTAGAAAGGCCAAGTAACTTGCCCCAAACCTCAGGGCAGGTTCATGCTAGAGTTGGGGAAAGAAGCTCCAGGTTTCTATGCCCACCCCTGGCGATGTTCTGCCTAGCCCCCCACAGAAGCAGCAATGAAATGAAGAGCTAACAGGAAAGCAGCGCAAAGTGACAGGAAAGCCTGAACTTTGAAACCAGGGAATTCTAGGTTTCCTGCCTCTTCCCAACCAGGCAGGCTCACGCCTTAAATGGGAACAGCGATGGAGAGGCTTCAATGAGAGGATATACAGAATTCCTAAATTCTCTGAGCCTCGGTTTCCACTTCTGTCAAATGGAACAATTGAAGTCCTTAAAGTGTCCCCGTGAGGAGCATTGAATGTGGCAATGGACAGGAAGTGCCCACATAGCATCCACATGCAGTGGCTTCTCAACAAACCTCGTGGCTCACAATACTGCCAATTAAAGAAAGAGCCACATTTTGCAGAAAATAAGGTTGAAAGCAAGTCAGAGAGAAGAGATGGTGGAGCCCTGAAGAGAAAGCTCTCCAGGAGATGAAGAACGACCTTGCAGAGGGGCTCAGCGGAGAGGCGCTCGGCGAGGTGAATGGCTGGCGTTTAGCTGAGCCAGGCATTCTCGGCCTGCTAGCTGGGCCCCCTCGGCCTGGGAAGAGTGCCCTGCGAGTCGGCTGCCAGCGCTCTGAGGCGCCGGGTAATTACTTAGCAGTTTACTAGCACTGGAGACATCCAGGGTGCACTTTAGCCATCAATTAGCTCCTGCTCACGGCCCCCCTGTGAGGCCCCATGGTATCAGGACTCCCATTTTTCAGCCAAGGAAACTAAGGTGTAAACAGGTTAAGCAACCAGCCCAAGGTCACACCTCGAGTCAAGCGGTCACAAGGCGCCCACGCCGCGTCCTTGCCGACTCCCCGGCCTGTCCTTAGCCCACTGGCCCATGCCATTGCCCATAAAATCCACCGTTTATATCTCGTCAGGAAGCCAGGTAGTGCACTCGGGACATGAGTAGCTGTGCAGAAAGGCCATTCAGCTGATTTCCAAGGCACTGTAGGGTTTTTAAAGAATGTTTAACCCCTTGCTTTGTGAGGTCGGTCAGGGGCAGAATGACCTAAGTTAGCAGTATCTTCTCTGGGCTGCCTCCCATACTTCAGCTGGCTTTAGGGATGTGGGCCTGTGTTTGCTTTTTCTCTGCTTATTCAAGGAGACACACCTTCTGGCCCCATCTTGGGACCCCAAAGAGCATCTTATAGGAGACACCGAGATAGTGAACACACTGCCCCAAGTACCAGCCCAACTCCAGCCTGTCCTTAGGTCCAGGATTTTTCTGTTGGGAAGAAGGAAAGATTGCCTATGTTTGAAAGGCTCTCACAGGTACGCCAGTGAGCTGGCAGGGCAGGAGGGGCAGTGGGGGAGCCCTCGGTTGCCAGTGATCCCACTGGCCACACACAGCCCCTCCTGGTGGTACCTGGTGCCCCCCAAATACCTCCTGCTCATTCACATTCCAGGCCTTCCCTCTTTCCAGAGGGCACCAGACTAGCCCATGTTCTGCTCTCCTCAGGTCAACTGCGCTCAGTCCCTCCTTCTCTCTCAGCACCCTTTCCTCCAAATCCAATCACTTATCTCCCTAAAATGTCTCCTAAATATTTCGGGAATTTCTACCCTGGCAGCCCCACCCCAGGCCCCTCATCGCGTCTCACCTGGACCATTGTAATAACGTCCTAACTGGGCTTCCAGTCTCCTTCTCCTCAGATCTGTGCTCACCCAGCAACCAGAATACACCATCCTAAACTCCTTACTCTGCCCGCTTAAAGGCCTTCAGCCTTATGGCCTGGCAGATGAAGCCCAAGCTTCTTAACGTGGCACCCCAGGCCCGGGACCTCCTTTTCTGCTCTCCCCACCTGGCACCCCCCCCTCCAGCACTGTCATCCACTCACAGCGCACACTATACCCCATCCCCCAATCAGACTTCTGCAAAAGATATCATTTGAACCAAAGATCCTGCTGCTAAAGGAAGTTAAGGAAGCCACTTAACCTAGGGCAGTACCTAATGGGGGATGTTGCATAGCTCGCCCTCCGCCTGGAATGCCCTTTGTCTCCTGCTCTTGCAGTGATCCTTCCAGATCTCCGTGTCTCCTCAAGCTGGGCGGTCTGCCTGGAGCACTTCTGCTGGACTGAGTGGTTACCCCTGCATTCTAGAGCCCTCTGTGCTAGCTGCCCACCAAGCACTGAACCCATCTCCTCTAGGTCTCTTCCCCCATTCCTTAGGGCGGCCCCTGGGCTTTCCTCTCACCGTGTCCATTCACAGTGCCTTGGACGTAGCCCTTGGGCACTTAGGAACTATTTATTTAAGTACATTTTCTAATTCTATCTACATTCTCAGGGCCTGGTAATTAGCATATAGGAAGAAAGAGTGTAATGGATTCCAATTAGACTACTGTATCCTGCAAACCTGGTCTCTAAACCTGATATAATTTAGCCAGCTCTAAATTTTCTGTTGAAATAGCAGACAAGGTCCATAACTTTCTGACTTAGTTTCCTTTCCAGTAATCAGAGGGTTTCAGCTAGAGCAATGGTTTTCAAACTGTGCTGGGAAGGCCAGATGAGGGACACTGGGGCCGCTGCTGGGGCAAGGGAGGGCCCAGCAGACACTGCTCCAGGCCCACCCCATAGAGACCTTCTTCCTCAGAGATCGTCCACTTTGAAATTTTATCAATTGGGCTCCATATGTAAGATATCATTTGCACAAAATATCTTGCAGCTTAAGAAAGTCTGAAAACTACTTAACCTCCAGCTGTGCCAAATGGGGGAGGGCGGTGACAGGGAGGAACAGGGATGTCTTTTAATGTCCCTCCAATCACACGCTTATGGCCTCAGTGAGCGAGGCTCCTTCAACATAAGTGGGGAGATGTTGAGCCGGGAGTTGTTCGACAGATGCAGGCCATTATGTATCTTGCTATGTATCTCCCACAGATTTGGGTGGGAGAGAGTGTAAACTACAATGTAAACTTTAATCCACGCTTAGTGGCAATGCTCCAAAATGTGTTCATCAATTGCAATGAATGTACCTCACTAAAAAAAAAAAAGGAGCCCAGAAAAGCATCTCTTTTCTTGTGACCTTTGAGCATCTCCAGGGACCTCAGGCTTTGAAGGCTACTTTGGGCAGAAGAGTTTCAGCTGTGGAGGCAGCTGATGGTGGAGAGCAGGCAGGTGAGGGGGAAAGAGGGCGTGGGTGGTGGGACACAGGAGGCCTGGGCTCCCACCCATCTCCCAACTCCAGCCTCACCAACAGTAGTCCCAGGGGAGCTGCTCAGGGGGGACTCAGAAGCTGTTTTGTGGGGAAAGACGACGGAGCAACTCCGTTTGCCCAGAACCCAACAAGGCCATTTCCAGGGTGCCACAGGCATGAACGAGTCCTATTCCGCTAGAAACTGGGTGTGCTGAGAGGTGTAGCACAGCTTCATCCTGGCAGTGGGACCAGATGCCCTGCCTCCCGGGCAGGAGTCACTGCCTTCCTGCACCCTCCTTGGCCATGTCGGGGGTACTCCGGGGACAAGCCTCACCATTTCACAGTCAGTGGCTCCTGGAGGCTTAAAGGGCACAGCTGATTGGGAGTCAGATAGGTTTGCATTTCAGTCCCAACTCTGCCACTCTGCTAACTCTGGGCCCTCTGTTAGGCAAGTTAACTACTTGGAGCCTTATTTAAGTCCTATAGTTTTCTCATCCATAAAGTGGAAATAAACGTATTACCACAATCCTTGGGTTTGTAAGCATTGGATAAGATAACGTGTGAGAAGCCCTTAGGACAGTAACTGGTTCCCATTGGTTACAATATTAAGATGATTGTTCTCTAAGTCTCTTTACTCCTCTCTGATGTTGACCATCCACTTATTTCCCCTGTCAGCCCCCAGCGTCCAGGGGATCCTATAAAGTTACCTGTCTTAACTCTGGATCCTTCTTTTTCTGCTCTCTGCCCTATCTGTCATCCACCAGTCGCCAGGTCTGGAACATGCTGCCTGCTTGCCTTTGAGGCTTTCTGAGCAGCCCTCTCAAAGGGCTTCTTTGGGAACTTTGGGATTAGAGCAGTGCTGGCTGAGGACCAGATCCTGACTTGAACCAAACGTCAGGATTGAGCCATCCCCCTGGGCTATCCACCAGGACAGCCAGACCGCTACAACACCAAAAGCCAGGAGTGCAAGAGGCTCCCATGCATGGAGCCTCCATCATACCAGCTGCACCATAAAGCACCTCCTGCCCTTGCTTCTCCACGGGCTTTTCCATGGGCCTTGCCTGCAGCCCCAGGCACAAACATTTCCCTGAATACACGGGAAATGAGACAGGACAACAGAGCATTTCACAGGCTCATGCTGTCACAACCATCAATTATCAATGAAAATATCTAAAAGGACATATCTTGCTCCTTGATGTTTTCTAAAACCCGGAGAAATAGAGAAGTGCTAGGAGAACTAGGTTGGAAGGGATGATACTCTATCTTAGAGCATTTCAACTGAGGAATTCCAGGTGAAAGACAATGAAACAAACAGCTCAAAGAACTGCCCTAACTCTTAAGAAATTTCTAGACTTGGTGTCCTACTGATCACAAAAGGGTTGCCATGCCCTACACTTGTTAACTGCGTCCAGATTGTATGTCTCATTTATCTTTGTAGCATTGCAGGTCTGTAAATGCTGTTGCTATTCCAGCAACAGTAGCTTTTGAATCAATTTGCCTTTCCTCAGTCACAAGTAAGAAGTCTAATTCCTGTTGTATCAGTTTATGATTGGAGGAGTGGAGTTGGTGATCTAATAGATTTTGAAACTCAGAAAGGATCATCTTAGTTGACAGTGTTGAGGCATTGCCCCTTCCATGAGAACCTCCTCGTGGGTAAGGGGTGGGAAGGGTCCTCTGCAGAGGAAGGTCAGCTTTGTAAGAGCCCAAGGTGCACAGCAAGGAAAGGTGCAGCTTGGGGATGGGTGTACTTCCCAAGGGATTGCCCCTCGCCCTTTCGTCCTGGCTTTCCTTTGAGGATTCTCTGGAGGAAAAGCAAGGGGAAGGTGAGCAGCCAGCATCGGCTTGCTGAGGGATGCCCCTGACCACCACCCAGAAACCTGGCTCTGTGGCTTGAGCACTGGGCCGCTGCCTCCCCATTTTGCAGAGTCTCCCCTGCCAGCTTCTCTGATGCACAGCAGGGATGCTCTGAACCTCCCTCCAGAGGACGCCCGAGCCTTTCCTTTGCTTCCCAGTCAGTCAGGGGAGGCCTTGGGCTGGGCTAAAGGCCTAGGCGCTGCATCTAGGATCCGCACTGATTTGGGGCCTCAGAGTTGGCAGTTGGAATGGCTAAAGCCCAGGTGCCTGCAGGGCCATGTCCACAGAACTGTGGGTGCTGCTGAGCTTAGGTGGACCCAGAGCCCAGCCTGTCCCAGGCCCTTCCTTTGAAAACACACCCGTCACCTCTACCAAGCTTTCCCAGGAGCCAGGGGACATGCAGGGACCATGTGATGCAGAGCTATTGCTTTTATTTTGCTTGTTTTTTTCATAATCCAAGTACTGGAGAAGGATGGGGTGGGAGGAAGACAGAAGGTTCTGGAGAGTAGCATTCTGCCTGGTTAGGCCTGGAGGGGCACTGTCTCCACAAGCCGGGAACTGGGAAGGGAGGGCCCGACCACTTGAACTTCTGGTATGTTAGAAAAGGAAGAAAGGGCCGAGCAGGCTTTCAAAAACCATGCTAACACTAAGACAAATAATGTATGATTTCACTTATATGAACTATCTAGAAACAGCACAGAGAGACAGAAATTAGATTCAAGGTTACCAGGGGAGGGGGGTTATTGCTTGGTGGGTATAGAGTGTTCATAAATTTTGGAAATAAAAAAAAAGTTATGGAATGAATAAAGGCATAAAAGAAACGTGCTATATTTTTACTGGTTATTTTCAACAAATTAACACTTTTGACACATGCAATACAAATACAATGCCGTGTGTAATTTGCAATGCAATTACAGGATTTAAAACAAATATGTATCGATTCAGAGAGCACTATATTCAGTGTAATATAGTAAATGGGATGCAACTTGAAATAGTATAATGAGCATTTTTTCTAGTTCTTTGCGTCCTGCTCCTTGACTGTTTACATAGGCATTTTTGTAGATTACATCCATGTCTGAAGCTGAGGCCCTCTCTGGTAGGCCCTACTGTGGAAAGAGGACATTGGCTGATGGCAAGGGGTTGGGACACAATGCCAGGACTCCTGGCTAGATTAGCTTCCCCTCCCCTATCTCACAGAATCCCCCCAATGCCGACCTCACCTCTCATCTGCCTAATCTCAATGTGGCCACCAGTGAGTTTCCAAAAATGTGAACCTATGTCAGTCTCCGTGTGTGAATCCTTCAATCGTTTCCATCACTGCAAGTAAAGTGGTGGTTTTAAAACATGTCCACAAAGTCTTTGATATTGCTCCCTTCACAGAGTGGAGCCTAATTCCCCTCCCCTTGAGTATGGGCTGTACTTAGTGACTTTAGTCTAAAGAATAGAACATGGTAGAAGTGAAAATGTATAACTTCTGAGATGAGGACATTAAATGCCTCATCAAGAGTTAATCTCATGATGCCCCTTATCCCCAGTTTGTCACTCACCACAAGGAGTACAGGACCCCCAGGTCATCCCCCCTTCTGGAACACTCATCTCCATATGGCTCTGCATATCCTTAATCTGATTCCATTTTCCACCCCTCTCCAAGCCTAGAACCCCTGGAACTCGTGACCTATCTTCAATACATTTCCTAGCACTTGACTACCTTGCAGTCCTTCTTGCTCAAGTGCAACATGGCTATGCCCTGCAGACCCTGCTCCCCTGGAACCCTTTCAAACAATACTGTTTTTTTCTCCCACTCACCCCTTACCACTGACAAGAAAGTGAGTTGGATGTCCTACTTTCTCCTCATTGCCACCTCTGGACTATCGTTTCTATCTCCTCAAAGACCAGCTTTGAATCTCAAGTTATCAGACTATCCCACCACTGTGCATCTACTTGTAACCCCCACACACCATTTTCCCTCATTCCATGAAAATTTTAGCTCCTGGCTCCTGGTCCACTACTACCTCTTCATAATCTTCCAGGACCCTGGTCTCTCAGTTCCCAAACCTCCTCTCCCCTGTAATCTGGTTCTCTACCCTGCCTCAGCTGCCTGACTCAATGGGCACCCATTAGACCTTGTCACTTCCGATAACTCCACTCCTCTATAATCCCAATCTCAAGCACCCTATTCTCTGGTCACTACTTATTTCCAGCTCACTCTCACTGCCACCCCCACTGGCACTCTCAATCCAGTGATCCTGCCATCCTCTCACCACCTACACCCCTCATGGCCTCACTCCCCTCCTTCCCCAGCTTGGGGCTCAGGGCCCATCCTGCTAATCCCTTCCTCTCTCCCTCAGGCATTCCCCTTGCCCTCCCCTCCCTCTCTTGTAGTCACCTGGCTACAGCCAACTTTCTATCTGCTTTGCGCTTGCACCTCTATGGTACCCTGAATGGTCACACTTAAAATTTCTGGCCTTAACTTCAAATGGACAATCCTACTGTATGATTCTCTAATCCACTAATTGTCCCACTCTTCCCACGGATTATTTCAAAACTTCTACTTTCTTCTCAAACTTCCCCAACCTCACCTACAGCTGATAACCATGCTCCCTATTCCTCTGAGGAAGTGCTCTCTGTCCTCCCACGTGATATGTGGCAGTGGCCTCCAAACAATTGTGACCCCATCCCGCAGTAAGAATGAATGCAGCAAGTTTCATGAACAATACTTATCTTCACTATCTCTAAACTACTCTGATAGTTCC
Source organism: Tolypeutes matacus (assembly GCA_026826555.1). NCBI lineage: Eukaryota > Metazoa > Chordata > Mammalia > Cingulata > Chlamyphoridae > Tolypeutes > Tolypeutes matacus. The sequence continues at coordinate 5,227,518 of JAKSZT010053764.1, read as the reverse complement.
TATTTCATCCTGTTCTACAGATTTTTTTATGAATTTGTCTCAGTGCATTAAGTTCACAACCAGCTAATGGATCATGATCCATCATTTGGAAAGCAGATGCACGATAATGAGAAGTTTTCTTCTCCTTTCATTGATGGAGGATCTGCATCTATGGGCAAGACAGCTGAGCCACCCTAGGGCTTGCTCAGAACTGAGGCTCCACATTGCGGCCAAGAACATCCTGTGGATGGGGGAGATGGGGTGGGGGGCAAATGTTGGGACTTATGTGCCAAATTGGGGAGCAGCTCTCCTCCCTGCACAGGCTGGGAGCACACATCCAGAGCTGTCACCTGAAGCTGGGCTCACAAACACAAATGCCTCCCAGGGCCAGGGAGTTAATGTTCCAGGAGAAATCAGATGGAATGGAAACCCGTTCACCAAGGGTCCCGCTGCTCGGCCTCATCATGGAGAAGACATGTCAGGACTGGTGGGATCGAGGTAAGTAAGGGGGTGTGCACCCGCTGCGCACCTGAGCCAGCCGCTCCTCCACACTCTCGGGGTAGCTGGGTGACCCGGGCCAGCCCTCAGTTTCCTCAAATGGCAATGAAAATGCTCCCTAGCTCTCAGGAGGTGGCGGGCATCACGTGGTCTAACTCACCAGCATGCCTGGAGGTGCGGTGCTAGTGACAGTCACTCATTTCAGCTGACTGTGGGCCTGCAGGCCTCAGATTGCCAAATCTCCCGTTGTTGAGAGAAGCCAAAAATCCAGGAGTTTCATGTGAGTTTTCTGATGTTTAAATATTCACTGCTTTCTAAGAACTGTGCAGGTTAAGCAAAACATGTCTGCCTCTGAACGGGCCCACATCTGGCCTGCTTCACTTTCACTCTGCCCCCCCTCCCCCCCACACACACACACTCCAGCCCCACCTCAGCATGTGTCAGGAGGAGAGATGACTCCAGTGGTGAAGGAGGGTGGTCTGGGAGAGAGGAAAATGGAAAGACCATGCATCTGGAGTGGCGATTTCTCCTGCATGAAACGTTGAGCATTCAGCCCAAGTGACAGATGAATTGGGTTCGTTTCTGCAGGTAATTGTTTAAATGTTATAGCGGCTTTAACATGTCGTCTGTTAAAACTTATTGGTGAGGCAGCCATTCTGAACTTGTAATGTAGGTAATATTTAGATGATTTAGTAGGTGAGGTGCAGTTTCTGATTCAATCAGAGTTGCATTTGATTCAATAGGCGATGCATCAGATTCGACTGGAAGTCCATCTAATCCAAAGGTGATGTGTTTGATTCACAGGCTGATGGACCTGATTTAGAAGGTGATGGATCTAAGTCCACGCTGAAGGATTCCAATTCCCCCACGCCGGGTGTCTGCTCCAGCACGTGATGTATGAGTTTTAATAATAAGACATGCTGTTGGGATGGCGAGGGCACCGGCTCCTCCCATCACCTGCCATGTCCATGGCTGCACCTGCTTCCGGACAGAGCCAGTCTTGGGCTATAGGATCAGAGGTGCAAAGTGGGGGCAGACGCAGTTCCTCCAGGGAAACCATCACCCAAGTGTGACCTGAGGCTCCACAAGATCCCGCCACTGCCATTCTTCTAATTGGAAATATATAGATGGTCCTTTTAAGGCATTATGCTGAGAACCTGTTCCTTGCATGTGGGGGGCCATTGGGGACCCATGTGTCAATATCCACTCTATATAAGTTCAGCCCTTGTCTGCCTGAAGCTCCTTGAAGTTGCAGGAGCCTCCCCTGACACTTCGTGAGGCCGTGGTAAGCCTTCCCTGGGCCAAGCACACAGCCTTTGATCGGCATTTGCAGGATTGAATTTTCATATTCCAACTGGAGAGATAGGAATAGTTGTCTCTGAACTATTTTTTTCCCAGCCAATCCCTAATCACCCTTCCCTTCCTTTACGAGCAGAAAGGCTGGGCCCAGTTCTGAGTCACCGCCTCCTCACTAGTAGAAACCATCCTCGCCCTGCAGCTTGGCCCAGGAAGAGTCCCCCTCCTAGGCATCTGAGTCTTCTTGCCATAGTTCCATGATAACACTTGTCACAATAGTTGTCCTATAACAGAGAATCTCTTCTTCACCTCTCTGCCCCCAGCACCTGGCTGAAAACATGAATGATGATAGATGTGTAGCCTTGGGGGAGGGAGGAGAGTGCAGCATTAGCAATAAAACATGAATCGCTTGCATTTACCGAGGTCTGAATATGTTCTAAAAGCACTTTACAGGTATCAATGCTTTTAATCCTCACAACCAACGATACGTGACAAGAACTATCATTATCTCCATTTTACAGATGGGAGAACTGAGGCTCGGTGGGATTAAATGATTTCCCAAGAGTTACGCATTAGCAGAATTAAATGCAAATCCAGGTCTCTCAGGCCCTAAAGTCAAGCTCTTGACTCAGAGTGCTCTCCCTTGACCCGGGATAGGGAGGCTGGGATTTCTAGAGGTACAGAGGTGCTCTCAGGGAGACAAAACCATGACTCAAGGCAGAATGTCCTAAGTGGTAAACTGAGGCACAAGGGGGAATTCAGGAATGATCAGGGAAGGCTTCCTAGAAGAGGTATCTGATCTAGCCCTGGAGAAGAGAAGAAAGAGAAATAGGCCGTCAGCTGCCCTAATGCCCAATCATAGCCTCTCTTGCCCAGCTCTCTAAGCCTCAGGCTGCCCCTGAGCCCAGGTATGTCAAAAAACCTGAGTCTGTAACAACCAGGCTTTCAGGTAACTGTATCCTCCCAGGGAGCTCTGTATAGGCAACAGCTGAGTCTGGCCAGCTCCCCACACAAGAGTATGCTGTGCATCCACCACACCTAGAAAACATCAGTCGGCTCACCAGCTTTCAGGGAGGGAGAGAAACACGAACACTGAGGCAAGTTCAGGCTGAGTTCTAGACATCCTGTGTCAGTGGCTCAGTTGGATCCTGCATCTCTAGCTCCTTCTCCCACCATTTAAGCCTTTTTCCACCCTTTCTGGCCTCTGTACTGAATCCCCAGAACCCTGGTCCCCCTTGAAGGATGGAGTTCAGAATAAGATGCTCACATCCTGGTAGTGGAATTTGGGGAAGACAGCCTTGGCCATGTTCAACCTGCCCACTTTCTAGACCTACACCAGGATTATGCTGGGGTGATGCTGTGGGGTGCAGTCTTCACTCATCTGCTGCACTTTGTCATTGTCTGGACAGCTGGTGGGACCTGGGGCCTCAGCACCGACGCAGCAGGAGACTGGGGTGGTGCGTTTTCATGGCCACCCAGGGTGGATGACATAATCAGCCTACGTGGTAGATGGAATTATGAACCCCAGTTGAGACATGTTCTTCATCTTAATCCACATTCCTGCAGGTGAGAACCCATTGTAACCGAAGAAATTATTTTTAGTTAAACGGTGGCCCCGCTGAATGAGGGTGGGTCCTAATCTAGATTACTGGAGACCTATAAAGAGCCGGAAGCTGGAAGTCAGTAAGAACCTGGAAAAGAAAGGAGAGGGCATTGCCATGTGGCAGGAAGGCCAGGCAACCCTGAGGCTTGCAGCAGCCAGCACTAGAATGCTAGTCTTTGGAGAAAAAGCAAGGCTCGCTGATATCTAGATTTTGGACTTCTTCTACCTCAAAACCATGAGCCAATAAATTCCCATCTATAAGCCAACCCGTTATGTGGTATTGTCATAGCAGCCTGGTGAACTAAAACGGCGTGCCAGAGTGGTTGGAATGGAGACTTCAGAAGCAGACAGATCTGATTGAATTTTAGCCATACCACTTACAAGCGAATGACCTGAAACAAGTTACTTAACCTCTCAGAGTTTTCATTTCATCATCTGAAGGCAAAAGGAAAAGCAGCCTTCCTCACAAGTTTGTTGTGACGTTCAAATGAGAAAACGAATATAAAGCTCCAGTGCCTGGCATGGAGCCTTATTCAATAATTAGCTGTTTATGGTATTAAGTTGTTAGATAATATTATTACTGTTGTTGCTTTTCTTTCTCTTAGGAGCATGTTTGCATTTTAAGAGGAGCCCCCTTTAGATACCGTGTCTTAGTATAAAGGAATGAAAAAACTGCTCACCTCATTTAAAATAAAACAATTTGAACAAGAAAGAGGACCCAGGGGGAATTGCCACAGGTCTCTCAGAAGCCGCAGCAAATCCCCGAATCCCAGCTGCGGAGGGAAGGGGGTCTTGGATCCTGTGCCTCAGCATCAGAGGTCTCAGACTGTCCCTCTAGAGCTCCACGATTCTCACAACTTAGCTCCCCAAACCCTTTGCCTCAATTTCTCCTTGTTCAAAATGCCAAGAAAGAAAACCTGGTTGGTTTCACCCAGCCTAAGTGCTGGCCCTTCTGGGGGGAGGGAACCATGGGGGCACAATAAGCAGAGGTCTGGAGGTCAAGGGGCCACCAGCTGAGTGTGTGCAGGCCCAAGAGCTCAGAGAAGAAAGAGGGGCCAGCTCTACCTCAGAAACAAGACATCACTGGCCCCTTGCTGAGTGTCAGTATATATGTCCACATTCTTTAGCTCATCCAGTCCCTTCAACTCTGAATTCTATCCACACTTTACAGAGAGAAAATCCAGGCTTAGAGAGGCTAGGAGACTTACCCAGGGTCACAGAGCCAGGGTTGAAGAAAAAAGGAGGGGAGTGGTGTCTGTCAAGCCAAAGCGGATGGGCTGCCTCAGGATCCCCAACAGGCTGGCATGGGAAATGCTGAGATCAAATACACCCTTGTGCCCTCCCAACTCGCCACCCAGGCAGTGACTAACTTTGGTATAAGATTGGTAATGGGCCAAGCAGACAGATTCCTTGGTGGCGCAGGGCAGAACAGCTGCCTCTTCCAGTTTTGCTGCTTCTGGAGGTCTCAGTGGCCCTGACTGCACACATTTTCCCAGGCTGTGTCCGGGAGTGGGGGGTCCTCAGATACAGACAAAGAAATAGCTCAGCTTTGCACATGGCTTTGAAAATGGGGCTCCAGGGATTCCACTTGGCTGACACACTCTGCCCTGGCCCAGCCTCATCCCCCAGAGGCAGCCCCTGGGCCCTGCCGGCCAGCTGCGCCTCCCACTGCCGCCCACACTGAAGCCTGACCACATGGAAGTGCTGCCCAGCCCAGAATTCCCTGTCACACCCCTCCCCATGGCAGGGAGGGGCAGGAGGCAGGGACGGTGACAACAGGGACTGTGGGGGCTGACTCACCACCCACTCCGACACCAGTTCACAGTCCTTTGCTGGGGACCCTCTGGCCAAGCCTTGTGTAAGCCAAGCAAGATGTTAGAATGGGACTTGCCTGTCATTCACACTGGGACCTCAAATCTGTGCTAATTAAGCACCCACCTGATAATGTGGGGTTTGGGACCATCTAGACAGAACTTGCTAAGGGTTAACCAAAAATGACCCAGAAGTCATAAACCCAATCATTGTCTAATTGGGTGCTCCTGGGGACACACGGGTAGTTTCCAAGAACACACAGGCACAGAAGGTTTTAAGGAAATCACTTTCCAGATCCCCTGTTTTATACTCTTTCCAAAATCCAGTCTGCCCGTGGGGACAACAGTGGTTTCCTATCTTCCCAGGAAACAAAATGTCCCTTTTGCCCACCTGAAAGTACCCATGAAGCATTGCATAAGATTGTAACTTCTTCAGGGGGGCACCACATGCAGGGATAAATCAATGATCCAAATCCAAGAAAGAGCCCAGTAAAAAGCAAAGCAAGGGGGACGGATGTGGCTCAAATGGTTGGGCGTCCGTCTCCCATATGGAGGGACCTGGGTTCGATACCCGGGACCTTCTGGTAAAAAAAAAAAAAAAAAAAAAAAAAGCAAAGCAAGACACATTTAACCAAAGTGACAAGCTTATTCAAAACTCTGCGCCTCATCCACCTGTCTATCTTAGGATCAGAAGGCAGATGTTTCAGACACATAATAACTTGTATATTTGAATTGAAAAGTGAAATCAGCATTTTCCTTTTTTTTTTTTCAGAAGCTTCTGATTTAGATGTTTGGCTTTACCAATTACATTATGAACCTGTAGCTTCAAGGTTTGGATGAAAAATATTTAAAGCCCATGTATCATATTCAAGAAATCATATCCTTGGTAACTCTTAAAATTTATGATGAAAATTTTTTTTAAAGTTTGAGAAGCTACATAGATCTTCAAAATCCTTTTAAGAGGTACTCAAAAAAGTTTGAAGATCACTTCTTTAATCCCCCTACCCACAAGGCATGGAAGAAGATTGATCAGGAGAGAATTTCCTTAAAGCAAGACTTGTCAGCAACTCTGTTCTGATCCTGCCCCCCTCTGACAGGGAGAAGGGGTGCCCCTTGAACTCCAGCCAGCTGAGGGAGGCCTTGAGAGAACCATGCTCACAGAGCAGATGTGCTCTCCTGGAGGAGACAGTGAGCTCATCCCTCTAGCCAGATGCTGGCAGAGCAACAGAAACACAAGTTCTGGTGCCACCGATAAGGCGAAGAGAGCCGTTGAGAGAACCTGATACTAAACCCTGGTGGTGAACATTGGGCTTGAGGCCTGGCTTTTGAATGGAAAAGTCTGAATGAAGAAACTAGGCTAGATAAAGTCAACTTGATGCACAAGACAAAAAGAAGGGGACAAAAAGAAGTGCAAGTGTACTTCCACCAAAGGCAGAGGAAGGATGTGGGCGAAGCAGACCTATGGAAGGCGGCAGGCTTGATTTTCACCTTGAAAAGGTGTCCAGACAAGAGAGCTGCCTGTGGGAACCAAGGCAACCCCAGCAGAAAGAGGTTGGAGGTGTGCCATGAAGTCCAGGAGCTGAGAGGAATGGGTCAACGCAGCCAGCTAGAGACCACGTCTCCCATGCCAAGCAAAGGCACATAGGACATCTCTAGGAAGATCCACAAAAGCTTGACTCAAGAAAATGAGCCAGCACTTGTACATGTGCAGCAACCTGGGGTCAGCGGTGCTGGGTTACAAGAAACAGGCCACAAAGGACTTGCCCTGCTCCTTGTCACACCTCCCTTCCAGAGGAGCCAGGGGCTGCACAGACCACAGGAAAGGAGACTTAGAAGATCAAGGGGTGAAGAAGCTAACTACAGCCACTTCTCCAGAGTCGGGGCTAAGCTGGAGATGGGAGAAGCCTTAAATTGGGTGAAAGAATGAATCTTTGTTATTAGATTGGACTGGACCTTTCAATAAATATATTCAAAGGGTTTGATAATACTGGAACATGACCAAGAAATCTATCAAAGCTGAGACATTGCCCAGGGTAGAAGAAGGAAACACAGTGGTTTAAATGCATAAAGTCATGTTTTACTTTTTGCTTTCTCAGTTGATTTCCCAGGTAGTCAGACCCCTCAAGAGAGTGATACGGGAGCAGGTCAAAGCCAGGCAGCTCATAGTCCAGCTAGAGAGAGAGTGCAGATGGAGGTGGTCTGCTTGGGTGAAGGAAGCCAGGTGATCCGCACTAGTGGAAGAAGACAGGGCAGATAGGAAAGAGGGATCAACAGGGCCATGCACAGGTACTGAACACCACACAGAGTCAGGCACCAAGAGGAGCAAGAAATGCTTCTGACATTGTCCCTGCCCCCAGGACCCCCCAGTGGGGCAGGGAAGTGAGAGATCCTTAAAAGACTATGATTCCCATGGGGGCAGCCTGGAGCCTGGTACAACCTGCTGTGAGAATTCTGAAGAGAACCAGGTCACCTTCAGCTGTGATGATTGATCAGGGGTCCTCCAAGCTGGGCTGTGACAGTTGAGTAGGCTTGTGCCAGGAAGAGCTGGGGAAAGGATGTTTCCCAGAGAAAGGAATGGCATGAGCAAAGCCATGCTCAAATTGGTGAGAAAGTAGCAAACTGATTTGGAGAATAGCAAGGAGTTCAGCTGGGCTGGTGCCTAGACTAAGTAAAAAGGGGGAAGTGGCAACAAGGCTGGAAACATGGGTTGAAGCTGTATTGTAAAACGTGTTAGATATCAGGATGGGAAATTTGGACTTTATTGGCAATGCTTGGGGCAAAACATTGAGTGTTTTTGATAATGAGTGGGTGTTTATTTTTTCATTCACTCACTTAGTCACTCACTTACTCCCCTGATGGGCCAGGGACTCTGCTGGGTACGGGGGATACAAGATAAATAAGAGAAAACATTCCTCTCCTCATGGAAGTACTAGTCCTCAATGCAAAGGGAATAAGCTTTGGATTCAGACTGATCTGAGTTCAACTCGTACCCTGTCACTCATGTGCTGTGTGACCTTGGTGGATGACTTAGCCTCTCTGAGCTTCAGTTCCCTAATCTGTAAGATGGTGATGATAGCACCTTTGTCATTCGGTGAAAAGAGTAAAAGAGAAATATGTGTAGTAACTGTCCTACAGTACACGGAGCACAGTACATAATAGTTTCTCCTCTTTCTTCTGGTTCCTTCTCCCTGTTTTGAATAAGGTCTACGCTTTAGGGAAAGTTGTCTGATGACTACATGTATGATGGTTTGGTGGGAGGAGAGACTGGAGGTGCTGAATGGTTTGGGGCCCTTTGCAATGTCCTATGTGATACCAACCTGAATTTCGGTAGTCATAGTAGGAAACGGAAAAAAAGAGTAAAGAAGATCTGGCAGCTGATGGAACGGGAAGAAGGAGGAAAGGCAAAGTAGCAGTCAAGGTTCAAGTAGGACACTGATGACAAATTCAAATGGGGCAATTGAAAAGAATTTAACCCAGGGTATCCCAACCTCAGTACTATTGGCATTTTGAGCTGGATAATTATTTTTGGTAAGGACTGTCCTATACATTGTAGGATGTTTAGCAGCATCCCTGGACTCTACCCACTCAATACCAGGAGTGCCAACCCCCTCCCAAATTGTAACAAGCAAAAATGTCTCCATGCATTGCCAAATGGGGGGCAAATATTTAATTGAAAGATTATTTACAAAAGTTAGGCAAGGTTAGGGAAACAAACAAGGGATACCAAAGAACCCCATGATTAAAACAGAAGATAGCAATCACCTCCCCTAAGCCTGATGGGACAAGGAGTGGAAGCTCTTACTGGACTCTAGAAAGAGGGCTGCAGGTAGCTAGAGTTGTAGGAAAAGGCCACCAGGCAAGAGCTATGACCTTCAGTGGAGTTATCAAGCCACTGACAACCCATTGCCTAGCGGAAGGATGCCACATACCCCAATCATACTCTTCCCACATTCCCGTCTCTTATTAGTACTTTCCACTTGCTAAACCCAACTGGAAGCCAGCAGTCAATGGAGCCTATTGATGTACTCTACAGAGACCAGCCTCCTAGGCATAGGGTAGGACAATAGGGAAGGGCAGAGAGTGGATCTAAAATCCACACAGAGAATCTCTAGCACAGGGGAATCCAAGATGACTTGGATGTTTCAAGCTTGGGTGCTTGAAAGAAGGGAGAAGTCATTCATTCATTCACTCACTCATTCATTCATTCATTCATTTATTCAACCAGACTCTAAAGATGCTTAGTTGCTGATTGCGGGGCAAGACATTGAGAGTACTTAAATTTTGTACACTCTTACCCTACCATACTCGGATTGATGATAATTTCAGGGAGTGAGGATGGCAGAAAATTACTTTCCCACAGGAGTATGTCTCCACTCAGGGCATCAAACACTGCAGGTGAGGTGGCCTCCAACGTCCTTTCCATCTCAGACAATTTCAGATTCTATGACAAAGGTGTCTTCAGTCCACCTTGGTGACTTTCATGAACCTGGCAGAGATTTGTTCATTAGGTTATAGGTTCATATGGTGTTACAGAAAGACCCAAAGCAAGAGTGGCTTAAACAAGAGATCATTTCTTTCTCTCTCCCATAAAGCTCAGCTGGAAGTCCAGGCTGGCAAGGGGGCTACCCAGTCTTCAGGGGCACAGGCTTCTGCTATCTTGTTGTCCTTCTTCCATCTCCAGAGCCCATCTTCCCTCTGTGGCCCAGGAAGGTCACTGCAGCATCTGCCATCGTGTCTGCATTCCAGGCAGCAGGAAGGAGGAAACGTGTAAGAAATGGAAGCTGCACACATCACTTATTTTTGCTTATATCCCTTTAGCCAGAACTTATATGCATGGCCATGTTGTGCTGCAAGGGAGTCTGGGAATGTATCCTTCTGGCCAGCCATGTGCCCAGGTAACAATTCTATTCCTATGGAGAGGGAGAAACATTTACTGTGGGACAGCTAGCTCTCTTTGCTATAGAAGCATTCTCCTTTCAGCCTGACAGGCAGTAGTCTCTCCTATAGTGGACATTTGTCCTATTTGTGAGCATCCGACATCTTCTGAACAGCTTTCTGAGTTTGGGGGATTTCCCACTTTATGAGGCCAACTTCCCTAAGGTGGAAGCCAGGAACTCTCCTCCCAGCCTCCCTTGAAGCTAAGAAACAGGCCTATGACCCAGACTCTGCTCATCAGATGCACCAGCATGAGATTTCAGCTTAGGAGGGCAATGTGAGGAATTCCACGTGGAATCCATTTTCCTGGCCAACTTGTCTGCAGAGTTGTCCAGTATTGGGGGTGGAGGGGAGGTTAGCAATGGAGGATCTTCTGTCTCCCAGGGGCCAATCAGGGCAAGCTGTGGGGTCTGGGCCAGGCAGGGCCAGCAGAGGGGTCTTTATAAGAATAATCCCAGGATAAGGTTTGAGCATTGAGCTTGGACCAAAGCCACCCAAGCAGACTTTCTGGCTTCCCAAAGATGATAAGAGCTCAGTAATATCCTTTAAAAAAAACTCCTTTTCTGTTCAAACCTGGGCCCCCTTGTTTGAAGTTAGGGACTCTCCATTACTGCCTGTTGCAAAATCAGATGTGGCTCTTGGTCGAGGACAAGAGCTGATAACTATTGAATATCTGGTATACATCTCCATAGGTTGTATTTAACCGTGACGACCCTGTGATGTATATAATGAGAGAATGAGGGTTCAAAGAGGTTAAGTAGCTTCCCCACAGACACGGAGCCATAATAGACAGAGTTGGGTTTGACTCGGCTGGCACCTGGGTTTATGCTCCCCCAGCACTGCCCCACACCATCCCCATACCACCTTCTCCTCCGCCCTGTATGACAGGCTTCTGGAGAGCTTTGAGGGCCCCTTCTACTCTAGGAAAATGGTAAGTTAATTTGGCCAGTGCTTCTGCAGGGCGCATAGCCTCCCTGCTCCTGACTCAGGGTGTGAGTTCAGTCTCTACTTGCAAGAAAAGGAACCAAACAGAGCAGGAAGCTGGGGGGCCCTGTATGTGTGTCTCTGTACTTGTCGCAACAGCCTCCCTGACCACTGACCCTGCATCACCCTGTCAGGCATGTGGAGGCAAGAGGCAGGCAGCCGAGCCCGGGCCGGCACCCCCACAGCACCACAGGCCGGTGGCCTCACGACGAGCCCAGCAATCAGCATCTGTGGCCATCTGAAGCCCCATGTGTGAGCCTGCACTGCGGCCAGCCTGGGCCCCAGCTCCAGCTGTGCTGCAAGACTGCCCCTGATCTGGGCCGCAGGTGGGATTCTGGATATATCTGGCAACCTGCCTCATCAGGTCCATTCTGTGTTCCTTCTTCTTGGCTCCCGAGCCAGCACATATGCACAGACGCACACCCACGCACATGCCCATGTACAGTTGTGTATACATGCATGCTACAGGTGGTACTTTGTCCAGCTACCAAGGTCTTGGAGAGGAAGCAAAGCCCAGCACAGTCAAATGTGCTTTGCATCCAGGCCTTCACTGCTCCAGACATGGATTTTGATAAAGGCAATAAATGCTGGGGAAGAAATTAGCCAGGGCACATCCAAGCCACCTTGGAAAGGCTGGTGGGTCATGCTTCGGGCAGCCGGGCAAGCCCTCCCCTCGAGCACATGAGCATAGCAGCTTCTCACATATTCGGTTGCTCCCTTCACCCGACAGAAGAGGCCACCACCATCTCAGGAGCATTTGCAGCCAAGAGGTCTCCTGGAGGTGCATAGGGTCCTTCCCTGGACATGTTGTCCCCTCATCTATCCACCATACGGAGGAGATGCTCCTCCCTTAATAAAAACAAAATCTAGAATCTCTGAAAACCATCCTGGGGAGCAGAGCCCCCTTTCAGGGAGGAGCAGCTGATTAAGTGACCTGCACTATCCCTGAGCTTGACCTCCTCTTGGGCTCACTCCCTCTGAGTCCCATTTGCACCAGCACACTGACCCCAAGGCAATGTAGTTCTCCTGATTGCCTGGTCCAGGCCTGAACAAAAGCACTTGGATGTTCCAGAATGCCCTGGCATTCACTCTGGGCTGCCTGGACAATGACCTGGGAGGCACCAATGGCCCTAGTCTCCTGGGGTGATGGCCTGTGGCCAAGCTCAGCTGCCCAGGGGACTGAAGCTTCCTTCCCCAGCAGGGAGATGTGATGACATATGACATGGATCCTGAGGGCTCCAGTTACCCTGATCCTCGTTGGGGTAAATGGCGGCCCCGAGGCTAGCCTGCCCACTGACAAAGTTCCTTCCTCACTTGTCCTGTGAGAAGGGACGACCACGGGAGAACATTTCTCTGCAGGAATGAAACCCCAGCCAGCCCCAGCTGAACACTGTGGGCTCCGTGGGGAAATGGAGGCTGGGCCTTCACTCCCTGACATCTTATAATCTCCCTTCCCCAGTAAGGCCTGTTCCTTATTCCAGGAACGGTGACATCTGTCCTTACCCTGGTGTGTGGGAGACAGAGCCCACGAAGGGCCCCACCTTTCCTTGCTTGGTTCCCACCTCTGTCTCTCACCACCAGGCAGGAGCAGCGGGGAAAGGTGCCCCAGCAGCAATCTTAGGTCAGAAGACCACAGGGCCGTATCCATCGGATACTAGGGAAAAACCCCAGGAATGGGCAGCAGCAGGCATGGGGCAGAAAGAGAGGGAAGTGGCAGACGTGGAGGACTGTTTCCAACTATTGTTCTTCAGTTTTGCATTTGGGGCATATCATGGGTTTCTCTTTGTTTGAACCTATCCCCAGGCATGGCCAGAAGTGGAGGTCTTAGTTTGCCAGGGCTGCCATAGCAAAGTGCAACAGACCAGGTGGCCGAAAAGCCGAATTAATTGTCTCACAGTTCTAGAAGCCAGAAGTCTGAAATCAAGGTGCCGGTAGGGCCATGCCTCCTCTGAAGTCTGTGGGGTCTGGCAGGGGCCTGCTGGCAATCCCAGCCTAGCTCGAGCTCTGCCTCTGTAACTGGCTATCTTCTCTTCCTGACTCTCTCTCTCGGCCTGTGTCCAAATTTCTTCTCCGTTTAGGGACACCAGCAATATGGGATTAGCGCCACCTTTATGGCCTCATCTTAACTAATAACATGTTCAAAGATCTTATTTCCAAATAAGTTCATATTCCCGGGACCAGGAGCTAAGACCTGAACATGTCTTTTTTGGGTGGAACACAATTCAGTCCTTAACCGTGGCTATGCAACATTGTCGCCTTTTTTTTTTTTTTTCGCATTTAATTTTTTTTTTTTTAAAGATACTTTGATTATGTAAATGTTACACAAAAAATATCGGGATTCCCATATGCCCCGCTCCACACACCTCCCACACCCTCCCACATAAACAACATCCTTCATTAGAGTGGCACCTTCATTGCAATTGATAAACGCATCCTGGAGCCTTGCCACTGAGCATGGATTATAGTTCACATTGTAGTTTACACTCTCTCCCACTCAATTCTGCAGGTTATGGCAAGATATATGTCACCTTAATGAATGTGTGAAATGTGACTGTTTCCTGTTTGTTGGTGTTGCCAAGGCAGTCCGAGAACCTAAGACCCAGAATGATGATGTGCTGAGCTAAAGAAAAGGCGAAAAGATGGTGCTTGTCCTTAAGGAGCTGACAGCCTCAAGGGAAGGTCAGACTCAATTAGCCAACCGTGTCACAACCTGTTAAATGCCCTGACCAAGTTATACATAATATGCTTTGTGCTTCCAGAAAGGGAACACTTCATTCTGACCGGGGAAGGGGCAAAGAAGTTTCCCTGCTTTCCAGAGAGTATCAAGGGGGAAAGATCTGTGTAAGGTTGAGAGTCCCTAGGACTCAGACACTCAGGCTGTAATTTCCATCTGCCTCTCCAGAGTCTGGCTTGTACAGGAGGCAGCCTCCCTCTCTTTGAAAACCCTGACACTCAGCTTCCCGAGGAGAGGTGCTGGCAGGGCCTCCCCTGGGACCTAGGCCGAGTCTCTGGAATGGCACAGGGCAGCTGATGCCCTCCCTGTGTTGACCCACTGGGTCGTGTGGCAGGAGTCGGGTGGAAGCAAGGAGGCCACCTGGTCTGCTCTCCCGACCCCCAGGAAGTGATGCCTCCTGGGCTCATTTCAGCAGCTGTTGGCTGCTTGGCACGGCTTTGATAAACAGGAAGATGTCGTCAGGGTGACCTCCCTGACTCAGGGAGCTGGGGAACTGAGGCATTCACTCCTGGGAGGACAAGGACAGGGCGTGAGCTGCTGACTCACCCTCTCACTGTCTTTCTGTTCTAACTCTTGAGGAGGCAGGAAAGACTTGGGAAATGAAGGACCTATCTGAGAAGGATGGGTTCCAGGAGAGAAAAAGTGTGTGCTCTGAAATTCCTGGCAACTTTCCTGCGTTCATGACACAGCAGTCCTTACCAGGTGTCTGGGTGGTAGAGCAGGTGGGAGGAGAGAGACGATCCTGCAGAGCCATCGCAAATACTGTCTGCAAGTGGATGACATGTATATTATAAATATTATAAATAAGACAGGAACACTAGGTCAGAAGAAATCCAACTTTGTTGAGCGATAGAGCTTGAAGGGGTGGTGGACATTATATGTTCCCACCCCCACGCCAGGGCCAGCTGCCTGGGTGAGGGACCTGTGCAGTCACCCAGGCCCTGCTCTTAGGAAGGCCCCACACTTGAGTTAATGCCTGCCACAGTCACTTTGAATTCTTTGTATTTTTTTTTTAAACAAAAGGTCCACATTTTCTGGTGCACTGGACCCCACAAATTGTCACAGGTCCTGCTCATGGCCTCACAGATGAGAAAAAGGATCCCAAAGGGCGGAAATGACTGCTCTGCGCAGGGGCATACCACTCACTTGTGGTTGGAGCAGGAGGAGAGCATCCAGGCCAATGTTTTCCCACCACACATTGTGTCTAACACAGCTGCTCACCTTGGGTAGGGCAGGAACTTCCAGCTGTGGTTACCTGTTCCAGGTGTGCCTCTGTGGTGCATTGTGGGCCATGGCAGCCCAGGCTGGGCTCAGTGGCTGTTGACCGGCCCCCAGCTACAGGTGCCAGGGACAATGCATGCAGCGGGGTGGGAAGCTCACGGAGCCTCAGTCCTTCCCCTGAGTGGCAAAAGGGTTAAGAGGACAAAGTTTGGTATAGAGTGACTCAGGTTTAAGTCCCCGTTCCACCATTTCCTAGCTGGGCAAACTTTGGTAAGTTCCTTCATCTTGCTAAGCCTCAGTTTCTCATACAGGAAATGGGAATAATAACAGTATTACACTATTGGGGTAATGGGAGAGGTTAAATAAAACTACACCAAAAAGTGCACTTATCCCAGCATTTAGCTGATAGCAATTGCCAAAAAAAAAAGTGTTCTTTTTGCTGATTTTTTTCTACACCTCCCTTGTCCTGACCTAAGATTGTGGCTGGAGAAATCTCTGCTTTCCTCCTTGAAGCTGTCTTCTAAATCTGTATTATTCATACTGTTTTCAGGAACCAGCATCACCTGGGAACACATTAGAAATGCAGATTCTCAGGCCCTACCCCAGACCTTCTGAATTAGAATCTGCACATTCACAAGATTCCCAGATAATTCAGGTAGGCATTCAAGTTTTTGCCACACTAGGATTCTTAATGCACCCAGCCGCCTCTCTTTCCCTTCCCTGGAAGATATAAGTACCTTCTAGTCTCAGCCAGGATTGTTCTTAGAAAGGTAGAGACCCAAGCCTGCCATGATGGATATGGCCAGAGTCTGATTCCTTTCCCAAAGTCTTGCACTGTGACTGGGATGAACTAGGTGAAGAATGGCTGTAGCATGGAGACCGTATTGAAGTGGTGAATGAGCAAAAGGCAGGAAACCAGTTAGAGGCTACTGCAATGATCCAAGCAAGAGCGAGGGGCAGGGCCTGAACAGGGGCAGGAGCTGAGAGTATGGAGAGAGGGGCTGGGTTTGGGAGTTTTAGCAGATACAGAATTAAGCAGACTTGGCAATCAGGTCAATGCTACAGGTGATGAGGGAGAAGGAAGGATCACAGATGACGCTGAAGTTCCCTGTTCACCATAATGGGATGGTAGTGTCATTTATAGAGACAGGGTTTGGAGAAAGCGAAGGGGGAGCTGATCAAGAAAAAGGAGACATGCTTTCTTTTTTGGACAAGATGACTTTCTTAAGCCGGTAAAGGTGTTCAATAAGAAATGTGAAGAATGGACTTCTCAGGACACTTAATTCCCAACTCTTTGCAGCCATCATTGCTTTCTGGAGTGCTACGGGGTTCTAGAGCTTAGAGGCTGTGGTTTCAAATCTTGGCTCTTCCATTTAGCAGCTGTGTCCCTTGTATAAGTGAAGAAACTTCTCTGTGCTTCAGCTTTCACATTTGTAATATTACCAGTCTCAGAGGAGAGATTAAATGATTTAATCCAGTGAGGATTAAATGAATTAGAACATAGTGAACATTCAATAAATGATACCCATTATTGTAACTATCTATTTATTCATCTCTCTTTCCAGTGAAATTGTGAGGTCCTTGGGGACAGAGACCCTGACTGAAATCATCTTTGCATTGTCTAGCATGTAGCGCAAAGCGGGGACACAATACGGTGCACAGGAGCTGTAACATATGTAGTTCATTAAATGTGGCCCAGGGGGGCCAGTGTGGTATCTGTGTATGGCTGAATACAGATGCCGTATCCCCTTACAAATGCTCATCCCTTTCCCTCTCCCTTTTTTCTAATCACAACTTAATGACTTCCAGGCAATGAGAATTCATGTCATATTCATTCTTTTCTCAGCCTAAGCTCATCTATGGGCCACTCTGATAGACAGGCCTGGACGCTGGGTAAATCTACTTTCCCTAAAGGGTGGTGCCTACCCTCAGGATGTGGGAGATGTGTTCTCTGAAGAGTCTTCCATGCATTTGGCAAAGATGACCTGTGTGACATCAATAATGATGACTGCCTTGCATTTCTTGAGGCCAGGCATCAAGATGAGCTTGAGTAAGGCCCAGTCTCCACCTAACTCTAGAGCTCAGTCTTGTCAGGAAGAAAAACAAAAAAAACAGAAGATTGTAATACAGTGTCATACATAGGACAATAGAGGTGGACACAGGTTATTGGGGGCCTCAGAGGAAGGAGCGGTACCCCTAGTCAGATCAGTCAAGAGCTGGCCCCTTCCGTGTGAGGGTCAAAACAAAATGGTAGCTCTGAATTTTGTTTTTGTACAGTGCTGTTCTCAACACTGTATACTTTTTCTATTTCACTATCACACTGGCCTTGATGCCAACTGTCAGGACAAAGGCTGGGAGTAAACAGAGGGCAGAGGTCAGGCCCCAGCACATATGCAAGCAGGAAGTTAAGGTGAGGCATGAGTCTCAATCAGGCAGTGGCTTAGATCCATTTCCCTTGAGGCAGAGCTTGAGACAGGGATTGAGTGCACCTGCTTTATCAAAGGAGTGCTCTTCAGGGAAACTCTGTAAGGGAGAAGGGAGGGAAAATCAGAGAAGGAGAAAGAGCAAACAAGGATATGGTCTGGGGTAAAGTCCAGCCTTGGCCTGATCCACAGGGTGGAGGAATGAGGAATCTCCAGGCAGCACAGGCGAGCAGGAGGGAAGCTGGGAGCTGTCAGCAGCCAACCTGCACCGCAGCTGGGATGGGTACCCCGGCCCAAAAAAGAAGATCTTGGTACCGCATCGACAGCAGCAGTTACAGGCAAGTAGCAGTCAAAGGTGCCAGCATCAGGTCTAGTTTCCCCTGAGATCACTTTGGTCTATCTGTGACCTCTTAAAAGGACACACTTTGTGAACAGTGGTGACCTGACAGGCTCCACGAAGAATCTTGTACTGAGACCACATTTGCATGGTTAGGGGTCTTCGTGGCCTGCTGGCTCATGGGGAGGAGCTCACTATCCCGGCATGCCTTTTTCACAAGTGCTCTTGCTGCAGCATGTCACCCTCACCCCGTTTGGACATGAGGAATGTGACTATGAAACACAACGCTGGGTGGTATGGACAGGCTGGTTTACGCCAAACAATTTAGAATGAACACCCTGGGTGTCTGGGGGCTTGTTTGATAAACTACCACCCAGAAATTATCAGTATCGAGTATGCAGGGCCAGAAGGCCAGTTGTTCTCATGCACCAAGGCAGCTGGGGGAGAGCAGGAGTGGAATTCAAGGGGGACCGCAGGGATTTACCTCCCAAGAGGAGGAGCTGTGGAATCTCCTTCTCGGGTAGTGAGTTTGTGTGTACACACACGTGTGTGTATGTGTGTGTTCACTGACTTCTCCTTGCTGTTCAGTGTCACTTTAGTGAGAAGCAGTTACCTTTTTAATTTTAGGAAACTAGCTTCTAGCATAGAGGTAGACATATAGTGTTTTAAAACCCCGTGCTAGGGGTCTTCCATTCCCCGCCCCCCCCCAGGGTTGAATAAAGCATCTATCATCTGTTTTTGTGTTTTCTTTTCTTTTTGGTCTCCACTCGCCCTCTCCCTTCACTCCCGAACCTCTAGTCTGCAGTTTCCCCTCCCGCCCTGCCCCTGAGGGGTGCGGCTGGTGCTCAGCTGGCCCAGCCTGTGCCATCCCGCCATCCCCTCCAGCCCCAGGTCACTTGTAGGGCAGCCACTGGCCCAAGACCCAACCCGAACTGAAGATTTCCAAGCTTTCCAAATGTCCAGGATCTTCTGGGCTTTTTAAAAATCTTTTATCCTTGTCGTCAAATCTGTACATGTTCACTGAATACTGTTTAGAATACAGGACAGAAAAAACTCATTTTCCTACCATCCAGAGAGAACCACTGCCAATATTTGGCATATACCTTTTCAGTCCTCTTTCTGTGGTGTCAAACTTTAAAAATAAATTTTTAAAAAGCTATTGTACCATACCTACATTGTTTAATCTCTTTCTACATTATTAGGTATTCTTTTTTATCATAACTTTAATATAGTCCATGGTGTGAACCGACCATCATTTATTAGCCTGCCTGATATTGTTGGACTGGTTCTGAGCTAGGTTCTTTGGCCTCTTCTGGCAATTCTGTGAGTCACCAAATATTCACTCAATAAACTCTTTTCTGCTCAAATCGTCCAGAATTGTTTTTTTTTTTTTTTACACAGACAAGCTTGCTTGCTTTTTTTCTTCCCTCCCTCCCTCCCTCCCTCTCTTCCTTCTTTCCTTCCTTCCTTCCTTCCTTCCTTCCTTCCTTCCTTCCTTCCTTC